>CM042015.1:67741768-68453409 GCA_023525715.1 Cichorium intybus | reverse complement strand
ATATACATACATATATATATATATAGATATATATATATATATATATATATATATATATATATATATATATATATATATATATATTATATGTATATGTATATGTATATGTATATATATATATATATATATATATATATATATATATATATATATATATATATATATATATATATATATATATATATATATATATATATATATATATATATATATATGTATATATATATATATACATATATATACATATACATATACATATATATATATAGGGAAATCTCCAATAAAGTCCTAATATTTTAGCTCAGTTTATAAAAAAGTCCCAAATTAATTTTTATTTACAAAGAAGGACAGAAAACCGGCTAATGTATTCAAATTAGCCCCTTTTAACCTTTTCAGCAGGTTAAATTGCCACGTGGAAAGTCTACATGTTTTATCTTCAATAAGTCTCAATATTTTGGCCCAGTTTACAGAAAAGTCCCAACATGTTTTATTTTCAGTAAAGTCCTAATAATTTGGCTCAGTTTTTGGAAAGGTCCCAACATTTTAGCTCAGTTTTACTTCGAAAACATTACATATTTTTACATGTATATACGTTTTTAATAATGTATTTATATGTTTAAAAATGTATTTTTACGTATTGCTTAAAAATACTTAAAAATAACGTATTTAATAATGTAAAAAAACTTAAAAATACGTGTTTAGTAAAGTATTTAAATGTCTTTAATAACGTATTTAATAACGTAAAAATAATTAAAAAATACGTAAAGAGTAAAAACGATGTATAAATACCTTTTATAAACGTATAAATACGTAAAAATACGTTTTATTAATGTATTTAATAACGTAAAAAAACTTAAAAAAAATACGTCTTTAATAACGCATTTATTCGTCTTTAGTAACGTATTTAATAGCGTAAAAATAATTTAAAAATACGTCAAAAATATGTAAAGAGTAAAGACGATGTATAAATACCCTTTATAAACTTATAAATATGTAAAAATATGTTTTCAGACATATAAATACGTTATTAAAAATGTAAATACATGTAAAAATATGTAATTTTTTCAAGTAAACTAAGTCAAAATGTTTGGATTTTTCCGTAAATTGGGTCAAAATATTAGGTCTTTATCGAAGATAAAACATGTTGGGACTTTTCCGTAAACTGTGTCAAAATATTAGGACTTTATTGAAGAAAAAACATGTAATTACCTGCTGAAAAGGTTAAAAGGGGCTAATTTGAAAACATTAGCCGGTTTTCTGTCTTTTTTTGTAAATAAAAATTAATTTGGGACTTTTTCATAAATTAGGCTAAAATATTAGGACTTTATTGGAGATTTCCCTATATATATATATATATATATATATATATATATATATATATATATATATATATATATATATATATATATATATATATATATATATATATATATGTATATATATATATATATATATATATATATATATATATATTTTTTTTTTTTTTTTGAAAAGGCAACTTGCATTAAAAAAACAAACCAAACCCAGCCAGGAGCTGGGAGGCAACAGAGGTTACATCGGTTTACATGAAATTTTTGGGTTATCTGGCCACATACACCTATCTATCACCAATCGCTTTGATCTGCATTCGATCCACAACAAAGCTTCTCCTTGGGCTCTGATAAAGATCTCCTCGTCCGTGATCTGCTTGTTGTTGAAGATGAAATCGTTTCTATTTTTCCACAGATTGATGAAAAAAGCTACTCCAACAACAAATAAAAGTTTCTTCTCCAAAGATGAGAGGGCTAAAGAATCCAGGTCTTCGAACAGCTCCTCCAGACCATTATAATTGTTACGAATTTGAATTTTCCACCATGAATTAACTCTAGCCCAGGTCTCCTTTGCCACTCGACATTTGAAAATAACATGGTTTAGGGATTCAATTTCTTCCTTGCAGATCCCGCATTTGTTACAATCTAAAGCAATACCCATTTTCTGAAGATTATCCTTAGTTGGGAGTCTGTTTCTTTCACCTTTCCATATCTGAATTCTATGTTTTTTTGGGACCCATCTAAGATCTCTATAATTGCCAATCGACTCTTGTAAATTGTCGACCATTCTTTTTCGCATCCAACCAACAGTGAACCGCTGTTTTGGGCCATCGAGACAAACCCAAAAATCTTTGGTGTCTGAAAGGGTCACTTGGTCAATTATCTGCTTTAGCTGAGTCAACTCCTCTTTTTTTCTCCCTTCCCTGTCATTCTCGCCTGCTCTCCAGTTGTGGGTCCCGTTGTTTAGTTTTCCTTCAACTGTAATGTGTTTATTAATTTCCGAATTATATAATCTAGGGAACTTTGCTCTCAGCGGTTGATCTCCTGTCCACCAATCTTCCCAGAAATTTGTAGCTTTACCATTTCCAACTTGCTTTTTGAGTATAGATCTAGGATCCAATTGAGATTTTGAAAGCTCATCCCATTGCTTGATGATTCTTCTCCATGTGTGACCATACTTGATCTTCTCGGCCCCATCTATACCACCATTAATCCCATGAATACTTTGCACTATTTTTACCCATAAAGCGCCTTGCTCCGTTTTGAACCTCCATAACCATTTGGATAATAAAGAGCGGTTGAAGTCCTCTAAGGAACCGACCCCTAAGCCTCCTTTCTTTTTATATATATATATATATATATATATATATATATATATATATATATATATATATATATATATATATATATATATATATATATATATATATGTATATATATATATATATATATATATATATATATATATATATATATATATATATATATATATATATATATATATATATATATATATATATATATATATATATATATATATATATATATATATATATATATATATATGTATATATATATATATATATATATATATATGTATATATATATATATATATATATATATATATATATATATATATATATATATATATATATATATATATATATATATATATATATATATATATATATCATGCATGCTTTAGTTGGGGATTCCTTGTATGTAACCACCGACTCTAATGAAAAATATGAGGGAACAAATAAAGGTGATTTGACAAAGGAAGGTGGGTGGTTTCCATGCTTGTATTCATATGCCGCAAGCACAATAATTTATTTAGACAAAAATCCCGAATGATGTTAGCTCAAACCTTAATGTTGTTACTTTTGAAACGAGTTCTATTTCTTCATAAATTTCAAGTTCCTTTCCGGTATGATAACATGTCAAATCTGTTAAATCATGTATTACGAATTTAATATTTGTCACATGAAATGATATACATCTTTATCAGGAGACTCCTTAATAGTAGAAGTTTTTCGTTAAGTGTTTTCTTGAGTGTTAATTTAACAATGTGAAGACTCAGCGTATGTTCGGGATAATTAAGATTTTATAGTACACTTCTTATTGTTTTATTGTTTTTCTATTTAAGTTGGTTTATTTAAAACGTTTAACATAAAATTAAAAAACTTGCAAATCGCACGAACGCCCACGTCAACCCATCACAAAGTTCATATGAGAGGTCGATCGCGGAACATTCGTCATATTTTGGGCTTGTCGATGTGTGAACCTTGTAATTGACATAAGACTTATGCTAGCGTTTGATATGAGGGAATCAAAAAGCGATTGAAATGAAATATTACGGTGAAATGAGGAAAAAAATAATATTTGATTGTCACGAAGAAATAAAATTGTGCATTTATCATAGAATGTGATTATTTCTATGAAGTGATTTTCATTCAATGGGCAATGAGTGTTTTGTTCATTCATTTTGGGAATGGGATAATATAATACAATATTTATAAATTACTTTTGTTCATATAATCTTTAATAAGTATTAATTTCTTTAAAATTATAAAACTTCAACCAAATAATTTTTTTAGTTTTTAATATAAATAAAATATTATATATATATATATATATATATATATATATATATATATATATATATATATATATATATATATATATATATATATATATATATATATATATATATATATAGATTTAATGGTATTTAGTATTTTTTTAATTTGTTTACATTTTCTTAAAACACCTATTCTTATTTTTTTAACTATTTGCAAAATATATAGTATATATATAAACGAAATAAAATATGATCTATAAATGGATTAACATATACAAATACTTTTTTTATAATAATTTTTTAACTATTTGCAAAACCTCTATTTTTCAATAAACTAAATATCATTGTATATTAAGTAAACTTTGTTCTATATTCTAATTGTGCCTTGAATTTTAATGCACCAAATTATTGAATTGGGATGCTATTATGAAAAAGTAACTATCTTTTCAGTCGTTGTTACTAAACCACGAAAATATCAAATTGGGAGGCTCTTATTAAGAAAATAACCATTTTTTACTCGTAGCTACCAAGAATAATTTTTTGCCACTATGTTAAGAAAATGATCAATTTTTACTCATTGTTAACAATAACCAGTGTTATACTTGTCCAATGGATGGGTACGTCAATCAGAAAATACTTATATAGTTGCATTTATGTTTTTGAAGAAAGATTGGCTAAGTTTGTATTAAAATGTTATAAAAATGTTGTTTTTAGCACCCATGTTTGTATTAAAATGTTGTTTTTTGGCATTCAAGTTCGTACATAATTATTGCTAATAGCAACCAACTATGTGAATGAGGCTGTTATAAGCAACAACCTCAATCATTCCCACAAAGAAACTTAATACCCATAACTAAGCTTGGTGTTATGATAAAAAAGTATAAACGTGATTTCCTAGAAAATTTACATGGGACGGGAGTATTTGGGTATTTCAACAAAACCTATATTTTGAAATCATTTCCAGCTCTAACCTTCATAGAAAGTTATTCTCAAGCTATTTGAAAAATTGTTGGGATTGGGATCGATTATGGTTAAAACCAGGATTTACATGTTTTGCAAATAACATAAACTCACAAGTCTCCTAATCTAAAAATACATTAGATGCACATGAAGAATACCTAATATTAAGCCAGAATCCAAAAGTAGGACATCACCCAATCAAAGATGTCTGAAGTAAACGAATTTATCTGCCTTTCAAATTAGTTAACTCAAAAAATCAATTAAATATACAAAGTTATCAATGAGGAAAACGAAACGTACGAAAACCAACCAAAGATACAAACTATGAAATTATCTACCTTACAAATTAGTTAAGTCAAAATCAGATCGAAATAAAAACACTTGCACGGATCAGTGAACCGAGAGAACCCTTGTAACTTCATTTCCTTTGAAGAACGAAACTTGGTTGTTACAGTAAACCCATATCTCTTATTCAAGTTCAATGTCATTATGAAAATATAACGAAACCTACACATCCTGACCCTTGCAGACCCAATGATCACAAGAACCATTTGCATGTTGACAAGAAATTCCCAACATTCCTTTCCATTTCATGATCTCCAAGAACTATTGACGTTATCATTATCTAGTGGGCGGGTGAGGAAAATGTTCCACAATCATCCGAATATGCATAGATCTTCAATAGATTACCATTTTTTAAATAACATGTAGATTATGTCACTGTTGATAATGGCTCATCGTCAACATAAGAAACAAATATGGGGAATATGATGGGATCAAGTTGATGAGTCAAATACTTCAAAATTATACATCTCATGATCATCATCACCATTTATTAAATAACTACAAAATAAATATTATATTAAATACGGTTCAACTAAGTAGTAAAAGGTATTTATCAATTCATCAAACAAAAGTTATATATAATTTATTTACTTTAACTATTGTTTCTGTTTCATTTTTTACACCCTCGTATGACTTGGCAAATTGTAAAATGTTAGATAACCTTTTGGGACCAAATTCTAAAACATAAGACTTCTAAAAGATTATTGATTTTGAAAATAAATTAAATGGATATATCTAACAGGATATTTCATCTTGGCTCATACGAGGGATTTTACATGGAAAGATAAGAATATTAAGGTGTACAGTGCCTAAAATATTGCTAAGTCTATCAACACCAAGAGATGGAAGGAAGATGCCAATGATGATGCTTTTTAAGTTCCTTAGTTTGAAAATGCAGCAATGGTATTTCAACGTCAGAATTATGGAGGTACAAATTTAATTATAGTCGATGCATTTTGAGTTCTTCATTTTAATTATGATTCAACTTATCTATTGCATTTGGTCATGTCTACGGCAAAAATAAAGCAAATACTTTTCCCATGGAATAAGGAAAAGGCTCAAAAAAGGAAAAGTAAAAGTCATAACTAGACTATCTGATTGATTTGGAATACTAGATATGAAGTTCTAGATTCCAATAAGAATAGCCTCATTGATTTTGAAGAACAATAATGTCCATGTTTAAAGTGGCAATTATCTAGCATACATTGTGGATATTTGATAATCGTTTAACAACCTTAAGACATGAAAATTATGCCTTTATGGTTATCAATACGTATAATGTAAATTGTTATTGAGCTACATACAAAGAATTAGTGAAGCCTCTTCTAGGCCATTATGAATTGGACAAGCCCGATGGTTTGATGATTGTTAAAGGACGAATAATGGAAAAGGATCAACCAGGTAGGCTAAGAAACACTATTTTATTCCCTCAAGGTATAACTATAAAAGAGTGTTCTCGATGTCACCAAAGAGGGCATACTACAAACATATGTTCATCTATCTTACCAACATGTAAAGAAAAAACACCATCCTACACATAAAAGTCTAGTAAGAAAGGGGCATCGAGTATTAGAGAGTATTAGAGGGTCTTCAGGGTGTAGTTCACGGATTGAATGTGTTTATCCTACTTTTTACTTGAACAAGATGTAATAGGCCATACATTTGTATCTAATTATGGTATTTATATTTTTCACTTTATATAACTTAGATCATTCATTCCTCAATACTGAGAAACATTTGTACCATATACCCCTCTCTATGTGATGTATAAAATCATCTAATTTATAAACATGAGTTCTCTTGTACCGCATCCATGCAAATTTTGCTTATTTTATTTCATCATCAACAACTTCCTTGTTCTCATTTTGCGTCACATGTATCTATTTATGCTTCTCTTCCATTTCCTGGAAGACCACTTCTCTACTCTCATAATATCCTCTTATTTTCTCTTACAATTTTTAATTTCCTCTTCACAACTACGAACACTGGCTATTGTGATTTTGTTTGCCTTTACGTACTAGCCATTAATCTAATTTTCAAATGAGATTGAAGGACGTTTGAGTTTAGCTACAATTATAGAAGGCTTAGAAGACATTTATAAACGTAGTAAGTATATCTTTTTGTGTTGTAAAATAAATACACTAAACACATACTTATACTAAAAATACAGACACCTACAACCCTACTGGTTCTAACCTAACTCATGTATCATTTTTGGTTTATAACAAAGACCGTTAAAGTCACATAATATACTAAACAAATGTCAAATTACTTGGAAAATACATTATACTACTAATAATACAACTTGCCATTCAAGATAATCATACAATAACTTTTTCCCCGTTAACTCATGCATGTTTCCTATTCATCTACTTGCCTCAACCATGACATTATAATTTTGATAAACAGCAAAACATTTGGCCTCTCGTATCTATTATTCAACTATTTTGATTTCTCACTATGTGTCTGTTATCTATAAGTCTTTTTTTACTATTTGTGATAATTAATACTTGATCACACCCCTTTGTACATGAATATTAAAAGCATGGTTGTTGACGTCTTTTTATTTGGCAACTACAACCTCCTTCATCTCATAAGCATCCTCCAAGCTCAAAATTTATCATGTGGAAGGACGGATGAACTTGTGGCCGGTTTTTTACCAGTCCTTTGGTGGGGGAAGAGGGAGACATTATTGCAATGAAGTAAAAGTTTATACATAAGAGTTAGAATATTTGGTGTGATATTTTTATATGTTTACATTCTTTATATAGAGGTTGAGTGTGGTGGTAGGATGGAGTTAGGTGGATTAATAAATATATAATTTAGACGATAGTATTTGTGTCAAAACTTGTATAAAGAAACAACTCATATAAATAAAAATAAATTACAAATAGTTTATATATGTAAACTCCTATATTTTTGACAAATACCTAATAACTCTTATTAAAATAATAGAGGAATACATGTCTATTTCATAGTCGACAACAAATCACATAAAAGATTATTCTCTAGTACACTTCCACATGAGTTGTTAGCAAACTAATAAATACTTACATATTACAATATTTATACTCTAATTGCATACAAGTTTTAAAAAATAGATAAATAAATTAAAAAATCACATAAAATATCCTCAATCTTCCTAGCCATAATTATCCACTATTAGACCTTCAATTATCAGAGTGCTTGTTTGCTTCATACTTCTTAATCCTTCCATTACAGAATTTTGGGTTACAAATTTCAAACCACTCTACGTTACTAACCCATCCTCATTTAAACACCCCTACATCGAGTGGCATCCATAACTAAGACTTTTACTTAGTTTGTTAACAACTTAAATGTCTTAAAACATGTAAAAACATCTAATAACAACAATTTAATATATATTAGTGTTATTTCTTAGTGGAGTCTAAAAATGATATAGGTAATAGAAAATAGCCATTTCACACTTAAGAATGACAATTTTTGCTAGTACTTCGTTACGAAAACTGTCATCTCTAAGTGACTAATGACAATTTTTTTAGGCCTATCTACAAAAATCTTCATAGGTAGTACCTACAAAAATAGACATTTCTGACTAATGAATTGCAATATTTGCAAGTTACACCTACGAAAATTGCCATGAGAAATGGGCATTTCTATGACATATGAACTTTGATCGTAAGATTTAACACACTAACTTAAAACTGAATATATACCTTTAAAGTAAATGCAATAAAAACATATGAACTGGGAAGTAATACCTTTAAAATAAAAGCTTTCAACCGAGATCGATGTTTATGAGAGAACTTCATAGCTAAGTGATCGAGATTAGCTTAGAGAGAATTTGTAGGTTTTTGATTTTTTTTTTGTATAATAAAATGAAAATACAAAAAATGTCAGGTTTTATACCTACAAAATATGGGTCCTACCAATTTTGCAAGGCCCACATGTACAGTTGATTTTTCATCTGCAAAAATACCTAAAATGACATCATTTTGGTAAGTTCACGGATGAAAAAAACTTTCGTATGTGTAACCTATGAAATTAGTTCCTATTTTTGAAAAACCTTAATTATTTACATAAATCTGGGAAAAAACTTAAAAAAAAAATTAACCAGACCTATGTTTTCCTTAAAAGACTATCTATGAGATCTAAATTTAAACATTTCAATGATAATGTTTGATGCATCACAATTAGCTAGCTTATTTTTCGAGCTTTTTTGGATTGTCATGTTTGGCAAAGCCAAAAAGTAACTTATAAGTTAGTTGTCTTATAAGCTACTTAGACTAATTTTTTAAAGCGCTTCTTAATTTATTGTAAAAAAACTCATTTTCCTATATACTATTTTTATGTCATTTTAAATTTTGAGCTACCAAACACTATTGTACATCGATTAACTTATCTGCCATCAATTAACGGTTATTTTTCAGTTAGGCTATGTTTGACAGACTAACTGAAAAACTAGCTACTAGCTGAAAAGTAGTGGGTAGCTAGAAAACTAGCAACTAACTGAAAAACTAGTTGATAATAAATAACGTTTGGTAAAAATGAGCAGATAAAATTAGCTGGAAATCGTAAAATGATATAAAAATACATGCACAAAATTAATCCAATATTATAAGAAAAAACATAATACATTAAATTAAATTAAATTAAATACTAAATTAAAATTTTCTGATTTTAATTTAAATTTTTTGCATCCCATATAATATTCGTAATATTATCACGAAGTTCTCGCATCTCATGACGTGACTCTTGAAAATAAAAATCAAATTTGTAGATAAATCTTTTATCAGTACTTGTAGTACGCAGTATATTGAAGGGTAAATTTGGAATATTTGAAAAAATTACTTTAAACGTTACTCATAGTAGCATTTTAAAACGCTAAGTTATATGCTAGTTTTTGGTCCACCAAACATGTAAAATGAAAAAAAAAAAAAAAAAAAAAAAAAAAACTAAAAAAAAACTAACTTACAAACGAATGAGACGTGTCAAACATAGCTAGCAAAAATAGTGTAGAGATGCTTTGGTCGCCTCTTATGGGTTTGGATGGTTTTTTTTTATTCGATGATGATGGGATTTGGCTTATCGTCTTTAAAATAATTGCATGTTCCTACCGACCATTGATTCAAGGCCACACATGAAATTAGTGAAAACTAAATTAATATTAAGTAATTATTTAAACAAATCGATAAGATACATTTTAATCATATGTTGCCTTTGGAGTTGGTGGTTTTTATTTTATTTTTCCTCTTATTTTTTCAATATTATTTATGTAGTTGTATTCTTATTAATTCAAATCGTCGATTTAGCATGCTTTTATGGGTTGTATAATATATGATTAAGGAAAATATTTGAAAAAATATCAAACAAGAACATGTACCTAAAATATATCACCATCAATCTATATTACAATATTATATGTATACTAAATTTAAAATATAACTTTCTATCACAAAATACTAGAATTTTCGATTGGTTCGTACCAAGAATATTATATATAAGAGTAAATTTCAATTTTGGTCCATGTGGTTTGCATGAAATTTCATTTTTGGTCATCGTTTCGTTTTTCCATGCTGATGGTCCCTGAACTACACTTTTGCTTACACTATTGGTCCCTTGGCCAGGTAAAATGACCAATATACCCTTTTTATTTTGTTTTTCATTTTTCTTTTATGTATTATTATTTTGATAATTAAAAAAAAAAGAAAAAACAAAATCCAAACCTAAAAAACAAAATCGGAGAAGGCGGTGCCGGAATCGTCGTTCCAAATCTGGAAATAAACCCCAATGAAACGTATTGGTTGAATGAATTTTCCGGGGTTGTGAAGAACGCGTGTGGGATTAAGAAGTTTAAATCCCTTCCGGTTAGTTTTGTCCATTTTTTCCGGTCATCTTCTTGAAATGAACATTTTGGTTTTACCTTTTTTCTTTTTTGTTTTTACATTAACGCATCTAACGACACCATCTTTTTTAGAGCAACCAACGGCACCATCTAAATTCCTAGTGCTCCGATAAACGATGCATTTCTTCTAAACAACTTCAAGAAATTGACATCGATGAACTTCATCCAGGGCCGGCTCAATGGGGTGGGCAAGCTGGGCGACCGCCCCGGGCCCCCAAACGCCAAAGGGCCCCCATTTTTAGATGTTCTTATATATTTAGCCCAAAAAATCTATTACTTTGCTAAACTTAGCCCAAATCATGACTTATCGATGATATCACGGAAAGGAGTAACGACAGGGACTTAGACGCACGCTTACAACCCTCTTTTATTATAAAAAAAGTTTATCACTAGGGGCCCCATTTTATATTTCGTCTCGGGCCCCAAATCGGCTTGAGACGGCCCTGACTTCATCCCCATCTTTTCCCTTCAAACCATCTGTGCATTACCAAATGTACATTTTGTTAGCACAATTTACACTCAAGATGAACGAATATGTTCCACAGTACAACCCCAAAATGCAGGAAAAAAAAGAAAGAACTTTAACTGGTTTTGTTTGCAGCTGAGTACCAGAAATAGAGGAGTGGAAGCCTTCGGCGTCCCTCCGCCACATGCAAATGTTCTTGTCCGCAGACCCACTAAACAACAAGCTTCCTGCGACAGCGAGACAAAGAACTGCTTGCTTGTGTCCTCTGATAACTCCGCCGTGAGCCAAAGCGTGCTTTCTACGTTCTCAGAAATTCACTAACCCATCTAAAGTTTCGGCGTAGACGACGGCTTCCACGGTGCTCACCGCTACCGATGTCACGGCGGTTTCTTGGTCTAGTAATGTGTAAACCAACATATGCTACTAACTCCCTCCTTCATACTTTCACCGATCGGTCTGCAGATCCGGTGAAAACCAGGCCATCGAAACCGGCAATTGTATCCTTCCCCCTCCATACTTTCACCGATCCGTCTGCAGATCTGGTGAAAACCAGGCCATCGAAACCGGCGACCACCAAATTAATGGCGTCATTATGGGCGTTTACCGATTCCAAACATTTTGAATCCGAAAGCCTCCATACTTTTTGAAAGGTTTTCTGCAAACCATGAACTAAATAATCTAAGTTCACATGCAACCTATGAGGATCTATGTTTTCTTCTAATTGAACATATAACAAAAACCTAAAGGCCATAAGAAAATTGACTAAAAGAATAAAATTAGAAAAACCAACCTTTTAGAATTTTCTGGAAGCTGAGCAGCAAAAATATCCTGCCTCAAATAAGATCACACCCAAGCCGAGAGGATTATGGATCGAAATTCCAGAGAGAAATAATAGAATGAGCGACTGATAATGAGGTCTAGGGTTCCCTATTTATAGGGAACCAAGAGGCAAAGCTGAAACCCTAGCCGCAGCCCATTTTCCGGATTATCTGTACGCGCGCCGCGCCCAAGTCATTTGCGCGCCGCGCGCCGCAATTCAACTATTGAATTCGTACGAATATGTATGCGCGTCGCGGCCTTTACATTGGCGCGCCGCGCGCCGCAATTCAACTATTGAATTAGTACGACTTTAATCCCTGACCTCCTGATTAATCTAATTAATGCCACAGAAATTAATCCAATTAATTTCTGATTAATTATTAATCAAATAATATTATTTCTAATTAATATATCATCTTCATAATATATTAACAAACAATATCTTGATTTATTAGTCACATAATAAATCAAGCCTTTCTCTCTACTTAACTTTCCAACAAACCTCCAGCCATGAGGGCAACCCAAATAGACTATGCTACTATTAATCAGGTAAATACTAATTATTAGTCATGGCTTAGACACCTAATCCAACAGTCTCCCACTTGGATAAGTCTATAACTATAATTACCAATTTAACCTCTAATTAACCAGCACTTTTAGCTTCCTAGAAACCACTGTCAAACTCTGATCTAATCAGTTCTGTCCATAGATAAGTGATCTGATGATCCTCCGTCCAACAAGATATTTTCAGACTCAAGACATGGATTAAAGTCAATCCCGGTCTGATTCACTGTTCCTCGATTTCCGATTTGCATATGACTCTTAGACTACCAATTTAGTCCCGGTTGGCCAACCATTTTAGTCAACTTCAAAATCATCGAGAGGCCTACAGATGTCTGTTCCCCGTTAGGGTCAAGGGACGAATAAGCTTCGACTCATATACTTATGTCTTTTATCAGACAAATCACTCACAACAATACGTTTTATAACACCGAGTTACCGATGCGTTTTCGTATTATCAATGAACAACCGTCTAGTAAATCATAACTCATATGTCTTAGCTTAAAGATCAAAAGATATTATCGTCTCAATATTGCTCGTGATGAAATCCATGAAGCAATCCATTGAGCGCGGGTTTATCCAATACTCAAATCTCCATTTCCAAGTACTCACGAATGGTGCAGCAATCCAATTGCAATGTCTAACTCCTTAGACAATCTATTACCAATTCATGACAGTCTTACTTCACACTTACTCCCAAAAGTGTAATCGACTGTGGATATTTGAATAATCCAATTATTCAGGAAGTAAAACATGCAAAATAAAACACAATGATAAAGTATTGACAAAAGTAGTAAACCATTACTCATTAATAAATCTCTATTATTAAATCACAAGAGTCAAATACAATACAAGTTTCGAAACCTATCTAATTTACATAAACTTTATATCATCTCTTAATCCAATGCTCCTAGAATGCTGATTATGCTTAATCCTACTCAGAGCCTTTGTCAAGGGATCTGCAGGATTATCTTCCGATGATACCCTCTTTACCACGAGGTGACCTTCTTCTACCTTATGCCTTATGTAGTGGTACTTTCTGTCGATATGCCTGGACTTTCCATGGTCTCGCGGTTCCTTTGTCAAGGCGACCGCACCTTCGTTATCGCAGAACAGTTCCATGGGCTCCTGAATACTCGGGACTACTCCAAGGTCTCCGATGAAGATCTTCAGCCAAGCCGCTTCCTTTGACGCTTCACTTGCTGCTATATACTCTGATTCACAAGTAGAATCAGCCACCGTATCTTGCTTGGAACTTTTCCAAGTTACTGCTCCTCCGTTCAGAAGGAATACCCAGCCAGACTGAGACCGACCACTGTCTCTATCCGTCTGAAAACTGGCATCCGTATATTCTTCAACTCTCAATGTATCACTGCCTCCAAGGACCAACACTATGTCCTTTGTCCTTCGCAGATACTTGAGTATATTCTTTACAGCTATCCAATGCGCCCTTCCAGGGTTACCCTGGTACCGACTGACCATGCTTAAAGCAAAGGCCACGTCAGGGCGAGTACACGTCATAGCGTACATGATCGATCCTACAGCCGAAGCGTAAGGTACCCGACTCATTTCGGCTATTTCTTCGTCTGTACTCGGACTTTGAGTCTTACTCAATTTTGCATTACTTTGGATAGGTAGCTCTCCCTTCTTGGAATTTTCCATACTAAACCTTTTCAGTACCTTTTCCAAGTATGTACCCTGACTAAGTCCAATTAGTCTCTTCTTCCTATCTCTCAATATTCTTATCCCGAGAATATAGGCAGCCTCTCCTAGGTCCTTCATGGCGAAACACTTCCCAAGCCAAGCCTTGACATCTTGCAAGGTTGGAATATCGCTTCCCATGAGCAGTATGTCATCGACATACAGCACCAGAAAAGTGACTATACTCCCACTAGCCTTGACATATACGCAGGACTCATCCTCGCTCCTAGAGAAGCCAAACTCTTTGACTTTCTCATGGAAACAAAGATTCCAGCTACGAGAAGCTTGCTTCAATCCGTAGATTGATCTCTCAAGCTTACACACCTTATTAGGATACTTTGCATCGACAAAACCCTCTGGCTGATTCATGTAGACATCCTTAGTCAACTTTCCATTAAGGAAGGCGGTTTTGACGTCCATCTGCCAAATTTCATAGTCATGAAATGCAGCTATGGCCAGCATAATCCTAATAGACTTTATCTTGGCTACTGGTGAGAAGGTCTCGTCATAGTCAACCCCTGGGGTTTGAGTAAAGCCCTTCGCAACCAGTCTTGCCTTGAAAGTGTGTACTTTTCCGTCCATGTCGGTCTTCTTCTTAAAGATCCATTTGCACCCGACTGTCTTTCGACCCGGTACGTTGTCAACCAAGTTCCAAACTTGATTGTCATACATGGACTTGATCTCGCTATCCATGGCCTCTTTCCACTTGGCAGACTCAGGGCCCGCCACTGCTTCCTGGTAGTTAGCTGGTTCATCTAAATTTATCAGTGTCCTATCACGGACAAACGTGTCCCCATCCGAAGTTATATGGAACCCATAAAACTCGGGTGGCATGCTAACCCTACCAGAACGCCTAAGAGGTAAGGATACATCTGTCGGACCAACAGGAACTTCTTCCTCATGTTGGTTGCTAGTTTCTCCTAAGGTTGCATCATCTGATGACTCTTGAATTTCTTCCAGATCAATGGTACTCCCACTGTCCTCTTTGAATATGAGCTCTCTCTCTCTAAAGACTGCTCGTCTAGCTACAAAGACCACGTCCTCGCTCGGTCTGTAGAATAGATATACAAAGGACTGTTTGGGATAACCAAGGAATAAACACCTTTCGCTTCTTTCTGCGAGTTTGTCTTGAGTCTCTCGTCTAACGAAAGCCTCACAACCCCAGACTTTGATATGTGCCAATGAGGGAACTTTCCCCGTCCACATCTCATGAGGTGTTTTAGCAACCTTCTTAGTTGGGACAAGATTGAGGATATGGGCGGCAGTCTCCAAGGCATACCCCCAGAAGTGAATGGGAAGTGAAGCTCGACTCATCATGGAACGAACCATGTCCAACAAGGTTCGGTTACGCCTCTCCGCAACACCGTTCAACTGTGGTGTCCTGGGAGGTGTCAACTGCGAAACTATTCCGCATTCCTTTAGATAGTCTAGGAACTCGATACTTAGATACTCTCCGCCTCTGTCGGACCTGAGCATCTTTATCTTCCTGCCTAATTGATTCTCTACCTCGTTCTTAAACTCTTTGAACTTTTCAAAGGTGTCCGACTTGTGCTTGATCAAGTAGATATAACCGTATCTACTAAAATCGTCGGTAAAGGTCACGTAGAACCGCGTGCCATCCTTTGTGGTTGATCTGAATGAACCACACACATCCGTGTGAATGATGTCCAGCAGACCCTCACCTCTTTCAAAAGACCCTTTAAAAGGTGATTTAGTCATCTTGCCCAACAGACAAGATTCGCATACATCATCCGACCTGAGGTCGAATGATTCCAACACTCCATCCTTTTGGAGTTGGGCGATGCGTTTCTTGCTGATGTGCCCGAGCCGACTATGCCACAGACATGCCTTTTCTACACCACTAGTAGAGTCAATATAATTTACACTTTGTCCTAAATTGTCAACACATTCAACAGTTTCATACACACCATCACAAGGATAAGCAGTAAAAATCAAAATACCATTTTTGAAAACAGAAATCGAACCAATTTTATTATCAAAAGAAAATTGAAATCCTTGTCGAAACAATGCGTGAAATGAAATAATGTTTCTTGCCATTTCTGGCGAATAGCAACAATTAAATAACTCTATACTAACATCACTACTATGCACTAAACTGTAAACGCCGATCTTGGTAACAGGGGACGATCTCCTATTGCCCATGATCAAGTTCAGTCTACCGTGCTCCACCTCCCTGCTTTCCTTTAGGCCCTGCAGATCAGAACAAATGTGAAAACCACATCCTGTATCAAGGACCCAAGAATTAGAAGATGGTGAGTTTTTAGAGATAGTGTATATACCTGCTGTCGATGGCTTTACTTTCCCATCCTTGACATCCTGCAAGTATTTAGGGCAGCTTCTCTTCCAATGGCCCTTCTCTTTGCAGTAAAAACAGTTGGCTTCATCGGGGTTGGCCACACAAGGAATCTGGGAAGACTTGGTTCTCGAGCCATTGCTTGACGACCCGACCTGAACCTTTTCCCTCCAATTTTGCTTAGGAGGGCCCTTCCTCTTCTTTCCTTTGCCACTTCCAATGGCTAGGACGGGCTGATAAACCGAGGGTACGCTTAGGGATGCAAACGGGGCGGGTATTACCCATCACCCGCGGGGACCCGACCCGAACGGGGCGGGGATTCCCCGCCTTAGCGGGTAACGGATCGGGGATGGTACATATTTTTTTTACCCGAAGAGGGTACGGGGCGGGGACGGGTATACTACTATCCGCACCGATTAAGACCCGATATATATATATATATATATATATATATATATATATATATATATATATATATATATATATATATATATATATATATATATATATATATATATATATATATATATATATATATATATTACGTTAACCCTTATCGGGACTTCAAGTCTTCAATCCTTCATCCATCTATAATAAATACACCAAGTTAAATACCGATGCATAGAACTGAACCGTCGACTGCATTTGTAAAGGTTTGATTATGTCTCTTCGCTTAAGCAGGCAATCGACTCAATCTCTCACCTATAAAGAGGATGGCTTGGTGCTACAGTTCATCGAGGTTTCTCTTTGTGTGCTAGTTTCTACATCGACGACGAGTCATCAAGACTTATCAAGAGTTCAAGAATCAACACTCTCTATTGTCAATGGAAGGCCCCTCCGAAAATCCCATCAGGTAATATGTGGTTCTTCTCTTATTTAATCGATTTCTATTTTTTTTTCTGAATGGTTGTGTTAATCGATTGCTGTAATCGATTTCTTGAGTCAATCGCTTTCTGCCTTTAGTCAATCGATGGCTGATTTCTTGATCTTTTTCTATTTTTGTGGTTATTATGTATAATTTCTATATTTTCGGAATTATAAAAAATGGATAATATTTATTAAATGGGTATCCATCGGGTTCCCCGAACCCGTCGGAGATTTTTTTACCCGACTCCGATGGGGATTTGGCGGGGCGGAGGCGGGGACGGATGTGAGTTTTGGAGGTCGGGGACGGGGACGGGTAATGTACCATCCGCCAATATCTGCCCCCGTTTGCATCACTAGGTACACTTTTACCCTTCATCCCGTCCTCAGCTACTCGAAGCATACGATGCAACTCAGTCATATTAGCCTGATTGTTGTTCAAATGATAAGCCAGCCTGAACTGGTCATAAGAACTCGGTAAGGAGTTAAGCACTATGTCAACGGCCAACTGCTCCGGTACAGGCATCGCAAGCTTTCTAAGCCGCTCCACGTAACCTTGCATTCTTTGCACATGAGTGCAGATGGACTCTCCATCTTTAGGTTTGCTGTTCGTGAAGTCCTTGACCACCTCGCACCTCTCGATGCGCTCTTGCTTGCGGAACTTTTCCGCAAGCTCCTTGTGCATCTCAAAGGGCCAGTAGTCTTCGTATATCCTCTGCAATTCGGGGTTCATTGTGGCAATCATGATGCAGGCCACTTTGGTCGCATCATCAGTATGTTTTTGGTACAAGGAAATTTCCTCGGGAGTAGCAGTTTCAGGGTCAATATCGACAAGCTCGGTCTCGAGGACATACTCCTTGTTCTCGTACCTCAGAGCCATCTTGATATTTCTAATCCAGTCATTGTAGTTTGTCCCGTTCAATTGAACCTTGGAACACAGTGAGAGGATAGAGGGAACACTGGAGTTTGAGTGGGGAGCGGATTGATCAGCAGAAGACATCTATAAAAGAAGGTAAGTTTAATTAGATACTTGTCGGTCCTTATAATAACCCAATATAAAATAAGGCTAGGATCCTACTATAACAATTTGCAACATAGAAGAGGGATGTCGTAATCTATAAGCAAATTTTATAAAGGTAGGCGAATGACGATTCAGCCAATTCCACCGCGGAAAAATAATCTTATTATAAATGGAATTCCTAGTTTCTTTTGAGATATATTGAACTGTTCAATAGCATGTTTAATCTCGGATATGCCCCACCGTTTGTGACTGGGATGCCGAGGATCACAAACCGGGTGTGAATAACCATGCAAATTAGCTTGGTACTCTCGGGGTCCATTATCATCTCAAATTGATGTGCCGGTTAACCACACACGCTCCATCAACAATAATAACACCCGAGACACCCATTGCCACTCTTTATGAACCCCCATTGGTGTGCCGGTAAACCACACACGCTCCACCAACGTTTCATAAAGTGCAATGTGCAATTTCATGGGGTAGCATCAAATTCACATTTTTCCTAAAGTAACTAGATTGGGATTTTGTGTAAGGTTCTAGTACTTTGATCATTATACTTTTAATGATTAAGTGGTCCTATCAAAACTGTTCGGCTAACGACCCTCCACTGATCAGGCGAGCGGTGGGTGAGAGTGTTCACCCATTAGACTACCATTTTACAGGCAGCCTCCTTATACCCACTTTATAGACCAGCTTCGTGAATGAGGCCTACTATTGAATTGACTGACCAATTTTATCTTATACATATAGTATTAACAATTAATAACATATATAAGATGTATTTTAAAACCCTTTAAAATATTCAAGGTTTATCTTTTAATTTTACCAAATTTAACAATTAAAGTTTAAATTAAATTAAACCTTAAAATCGATTTAATCAAATTTAATTACCAATTAATTAAATTAATTAAATTTAAATATTTTAAACATTTTAAAATAATTTTCCGGATTTTTTTTTATTAATTTTCGAAAATTTAAAATTAATTAAATCCCTTTTGAATTATCTTTTAATTAACAATTAATTAAATTAATTCAATGAAGATAGGTTTATCCAAATTAATCAAATTAATTAAAACCTATCCTAAACCCCCCCCAAAAAATTGAAATTACATGGGGGGGAATTAGGGTTTCCAAAAACCTTAATTCTAGAAATCGATCCACATAAATATTAGGGTTTATAAGCTTTTAAATCCTAAAACAGTTATCTCAATTCAACAAGAAAACAAGACAGTCTCTGATACCACTGAAAGGTTTTCTACAAACCATGAACTAAATAATCTAAGTTCACATGCAACCTATGAGGATCTATGTTTTCTTCTAATTGAACATATAACAAAAACCTAAAGGCCATAAGAAAATTGACTAAAAGAATAAAATTAGAAAAACCAACCTTTTAGAATTTTCTGGAAGCTAAGCAGCAAAAATATCCTGCATCAAATGAGATCACACCCAAGCGAGAGGATTATGGATCAAAATTCCTGAGAGAAATAATAGAATGAGCGACTGATAATGAGGTCTAGGGTTCCCTATTTATAAGGAACCAAGAGGCAAAGCTGAAACCCTAGCCGCAGCCCATTTTCCGGATTATTTGTACGCGCGCCGCGCCCAAGTCATTTGCGCGCCGCGCGCCGCAATTCAACTATTGAATTCGTACGAATATGTATGCGCGTCGCGGCCTTTACATTGGCGCGCCGCGCGCCGCAATTCAACTATTGAATTAGTACGACTTTAATCCCTGACCTCCTGATTAATCTAATTAATGCCACAGAAATTAATCCAATTAATTTCTGATTAATTATTAATCAAATAATATTATTTGTAATTAATATATCATCTTCATAATATATTAACAAACAATATCTTGATTTATTAGTCACATAATAAATCAAGTCTTTCTCTCTACTTAACTTTCCAACAAACCTCCAGCCATGAGGGCAACCCAAATGGACTATGCTACTATTAATCAGGTAAATACTAATTATTAGTCATGGCTAAGACACCTAATCCAACACTTTTAACGTTTTATCCCAAGAACCTGAATATAATAACCCGTGTTCCTTATCCAAACTCAGGCAAGCAATGAAACGTTGCTATAGTGGTGATGTGAAGTAATTAGCAGGAAATGTATTTGGAGACATGGATGGACTTGGAAACGAAACGTTGATATGGTGGTGATGTGAACTGGTACTGGCCTCTTGTTGTTCTTGACTGGTGGTGGTGAGAGAGAGAGAGGGGTGGGGGGTTTGAAGCATTTTTTCTTTTCTTTTTAATTCCCAAAATAATAATATTTCAAAAGAAAAAAGAAAAAGAAAATAAAAGGGTATATTGGTCTTTTTACCTCGCCAAATGACCAATAGTGTAAGCAAAAGTGTAGTTAAGGGACCATCAGCGTGGAAAAACAAAACGATGACCAAAAGCGAAATCTCATGCAAACCACAAGGACCAAAATCGTAATTTACTCTATATATAAAAGATCAACGTATTTATCTATGTAATTATCGAAAATATTAATTGAATTAAATTATAGTAAAAATTCAATTGTACTATTTACCTACTAACAATTTGTAACTTAAATAACAACTTATGATTAATTTTATCAACTTACATATTTCATATAAAAATTGTATGACGCCTTTTAAATAAGTATAAAATGAGTCCATTGTTAAGGCTAAGCGGAGTGGGGAGTAAGAATGTCGGAGGCATCCGATATGGCTGGCTTTGCCGGCAGCAAACATCGGGCCGCCGGTGCGGCATCAACCCGGCGGCAAGGGTAAGCGGCATCCGCTTGCCGCTCTCTTCCTTCTCTCTTCTGTCTCTCTCTTGTCTCTCTTCTATCCCTCTTTCCTCTCTTCTCCAGCCCATCACCACAATACCACCATCATCACCGGCGGCAAAAAGGCTTTGGAGCTGATGTGGAGGATGTGTTGTCGGCAACCACTCCGCACAGCCTAAGATGTTTCGTTTAAGGATAATGTCAAAAAGAAAACCTTTAAGTTTGTCAGAAATATACAGTTTAATCTTTTTACGTATTTATGTTTCATTAAAGAACATAAGTATGACAGAAATGTTCGGTTTACCCTTGTTACCTGCTATCACATATTTCCATATTACCATGCAATGAAATTTGCAATTCTTTTACATTTTTACCCTAAATATTTTTTTTTCATATTATACGTATTTGTGAAACGAAAAAAATGTTTAATACACAAAATACGTATTTATACACGAAAATATGTTTCATTAAACATCGTATTTACGTTATTACCACTTTTTTGAAATATAAATGCATATTTTACGTTTTCAAAAATATATAGATATAATTTTTAGAAGTGTAAATACATATTTTATGCTTTTAGAAGTATAAACATGTTTTTTTTTTGTTTCATAATATGTTTTTGACTGCTATATACATGTTTATATGCAAAAAAAAATATTTATACTTCTAAAAACGTAAATATACACCGTATAAACCGGCAAAAAAGGATACACATAAATAGCATTTTTCTAAATATGTAATACGATGTTTGATGAAATATTTTTTTATGTATAAATACGTATTTTCGTGTATTGAATATTTTTATTTCATAATTATGTATAATATAAAATAATATAGTTAGGGTAAAAACGTAAAAGATTTGCAAACTTAAAGATTTTTTTTGTTTTTACGAATTTTATTTTATAATAACCTGGAAACCTGTGAAAAATATAACAAGGTTAAAACTAAACATTTTTGTCAAACTTAAGGACTTTAATAAACCATAAATATATAAAATAATAAAACCAAATATTTATACAAACTTAAAGGCTCTTAAAGGTATTACCCATTTGATTACTATCTACAAAGCCCTGAGTTCGAATCTAACCTAATCACTTTTTCAACAACGGTCTAGAGTCTAGACCCCGATCCAAGCTAACCCCATCCTCAACACCATATCTAATCTAAATCCACCACATTCAATTTTTACTTTTATAATTTTCATCTAAATTTTAATACTTGGCCCAAAGATGCCTTGTTCAACAATTTCTTTCACATATTTTAAATCTTTCTCATATTTGGTCAAAAAAATAACAAAATTTTCTATTAGTTGTCGATGTTGATCTGACATGCTTTATAAAACTTAATTTTTTCTTTAAATAATATAACTTCTTATAACATTAAAACTTAGTGTTTTAAGAAAATATTTTTCTCTAATTTTTTACAAGTTTTTTTTTTTTTTTTGCAATCAATTTTTTGAAATTTTGATTCTATATATTTTTCATAACTTAGTGTTTATTGGAAAACACTTTTTATAGCTTCTTATTTTATTACTTTGTTTTTTTATAGCAACTACCATTACTAGAATTGTGGGTGATTTGGTTGGTATCATCCCAGAGTGTTGAGGGATTTGAAGGTGGAGATCAGAATGGTACGATGGTGTTAGTGCTATCGTCAGGAGGTGATGAAGGTAAGTTGTTGGAGGAGGCAAGTGGTTGTGAAGCATCAGAGGAAGGAGTTATGTAAGACCTTAATCACGAGAATTAAAGTTACGAGTTTTAACGAGTCAAGTTCACGGATTAATCGGATGCAAAACGAAGGAAAATGGAGGAAGGCACATTAGTGTCGCTAATGTCGGGTTGGGTCTTTTGTTCACGTCGTGGTTGCTAGCTGTCTTAGTGGGTATGCACGTTCGAGGTTGGCGACGCTAATGGTCCTGTTTGGGCCAAAACCCTAGATTTTTCATGTTGGGCCATATTTAAAGATGAGGAAACCCTAGGGCAGCCGTTTTTTTGTCATTCTACAGCCCCCAAGTCGTCTTTGTTTTCTCTCTCAAGTCATATTGGTTGGGTTTTGTCACTCTTGGCTCTTTGGAAGCATTTTTGGAGCTTGGATGATACTAGAAGGAAGGTGTTGATGCTACATGTCGTTTTTCTTGGGAAGAGCTTCAAGGATCTACAAATTTCTGGACCATTGTGAGTAAAGCTTCCTTCCACCTTTAAGCATCTTTATGAGTTTTCTTATGATTTAAATGGATTTTTATGGAGTAAATTAGTAAAATGGTCCCTTATGGTGTTTGTTTATGGTTTGGAAGGATAAAATTGGAAACTTGTTGAGTGTCGTATTCAACAAAATAAAAGAGTTGAAATATGGTTTGAAATGATTTATTAATTACCAATATCTCGTGATTGCACTACTTGTTATAAATACTAACTGTGTAGTATGAATGGCAAGCAGGGTCGATCCACAGGGAGCGATGGTCTAATGGATTACACCTTGAATTCACGGAAGTCAAACTTGTAAAGAAAGTAACCAAAGGGGGGGGGGGGGGTTTTGATGAATAAATGGACAACAATAATGTAAATGTCAAGAACAAATAACTTGGGACAAAATATATAGAATGATTGTTTTTATAATTTGGGGACAAATTCTGGTTTTGCATTTATAGTCATATGATTGGAAATAACAATAAGAATGATGTTTATAACTTTAATCTTTCTAAGTTGGTACTTTGTGCATGCCGAAAGCTCGCACATACACCATTCACCTAATATACCTTAGTCAAGAGAAGCTCATTAACTAAGACTAATCTTACTAATCAAATCTAGATAAGATCATAGAATTTGAATGAAAGATTGCATTATGATTTATGTGAATGTTCCCAAGAATGTTCAATACTCCTAAACAAGCGTTGGAGCGTTAAAACATGAGATATGATTTTCACCTAATTAAAGATGATTATCACAAATAACATTTTATAAAACAATTACGGATTTTATAATTTGTATGACTAGATTGGTTGATATGTAAGATCAAATGGCCAATATGAAATAAATAAAAACCAAACACTTGTTAAATCTCAAAATCATATCACTAGAAAGATATAAAATCAAACATCAAACTTTATATTAAATCACAATCATAATCCTTAATACAAAACCAGAAAATAAAGTTACTAGCCACTCATGACTAGTAAAAGAGAAATAAACTTACAAAATGAAGATAATCCACACTTGAAGTAGCACACAAACACAAACTCAATGTATCTAGAGAGTATTCAGAAGTTAATGGAAAATGAGATGATTCTAAGTCTAACTAGACACATCTATTTATACTAACACACCAAGGGCAAAATGGTAAAATGGACAATGGCAAACATCATCATTCCAACACCCTTTATCTTCATCACATGGCCTCAAAATCAGGTTGGATCTGGATCTGGTCGTGTAGCATGGGAATGACAGCACAAGAGTGAATAAACAACTCAAAGTGGGCTAAAAAGTAGATCTGGTCACCAGGAAGAGTTACACGGCCGTGTAACTTCTTGGGCCAAGATTACACGGTCGTGTAATCCTGCAAAAAGTCCTGGACCCTACCCTGAGCTGACATGGCATCCACGTGGCATAACAAAGTTACACGGCCGTGTAATTTATAGGGCAAAAGTTACACGGTCGTGTAACATTCTGTCTTCGGGATGATTTTCAATTTTTGTAACTTCTTCGTTTGAGCTCCGTTTCTTCTGAAATTTCTTGTGTAGCTTCCCATTGTCATCCAATGCAAGATTCAATCCTCAAAAACACCTGAAAACAACCACAAAGTGTGAAAGTAGGTTGCTATTCTTGAAATCCCGAAAAACATGAAAATATGCAATAATGAGAATGAAATGCAAGGTAAAACAAGGATAAAAAGGCATGAAAACATGCTTAGAAATACACCTAACAAATATCCCCAAGCTTAGACTTTTCTTGTCCTCAAGGAAAACAAGGATCTAAACAATGTGGAAAACAAACTACAAAGTATAAAAAGAATAGACACCCTAGGTAGCAACCAAGACAATATCAATCATATCTAAAAATCATGTCAATTTGGACCCTACACACATATAAGTTAGACCATCTATTCAAAACAAAAGACCATTAAAAGGAACAAATTTTCATCAATTACTTAGCATAGGCACGTTGGGACAAAAGATAAACTCACACATGAAACCTTCACTATTTATTCAAAGCATCTCGCAAACAAAGGATGTGCTCACAATTGTTCACTCCTCTCGTGTTTATTCACTCATGTCACAAGATGTGTGACCTTGCAAGCTCCATTTTCAAGATTTGGCTATAAACACTCATTTTTATAGGAGGGGCGCTCGGATATCGAATCTAGGAAGCTTATACTAAGTTGACTTTGCTCAAGTCCTCCAACCGACCTCATTTGCATATTTATTTATTAAACACATGATTTTTCAAAACAGAGGGACAAAAATTTACAACTCGATTCCTATTTACAAATGATAGATACCTAGACGACCGAGACAACCAAATCTTTTAAACTTCAAAATTGACCCAAGATGTATGAAGACTTTTAAAACATGGTCTATGAAGTTTTAAACCAAAATTGGATTTAGTTGTTGAAAGCAAAAAGGAGGAGGCTTTCAAAACAAGTAATCGCTTTTATTGTATTTTTGTAGGAAATTTTTCACTTTAAATGACTTGAGTGATCACTTGGTTCGGTCTTTTTATTTATTATTATTAATTTTTTTTTTTTTTTTTTTTTTTTTTTAGACCAATCTTTTAGAACCAAGTGAAATGATTTCTGGATTTTCACCATAAAAACATTTTCACAAAATTTTACTAAAATGATTAGACAATAATTTTTATGATATTTTTGAAATAATAAAAATTTAAACACACTAATGACCAAAATAATATAAACAAGGTCATATGACACATACTACCACACAAAAACTAAAAACAAATATAGAAAATAAGATTTTTGTCCATGACTTTGGAAAATCGCGATTTTGA
This sequence comes from Cichorium intybus, assembly GCA_023525715.1. Classification (NCBI taxonomy): domain Eukaryota; kingdom Viridiplantae; phylum Streptophyta; class Magnoliopsida; order Asterales; family Asteraceae; genus Cichorium; species Cichorium intybus. The sequence continues at coordinate 68,426,803 of CM042015.1, read as the reverse complement.
GATAAACCTTATGTTTAATAGACAACATGCAAATGTATGGTCATGAGGGGGGACTAGTGCAACTTCCATAGTATTTCTCCTAGTTGATTACACACATTGATGAACTCACGGGTGAATAAAGCATCCTTTGCTAGAATAATTTTGATTCAATTTTATGTGTGTTTTATAATTCTCCCAATCGTATCTATGCTAGAAAAATTGATAAAAAGAAATTCCTAATGAAGATCTAGGGTTTCAAAAGATGGTGATGTTGCATGTAGATAGGGGACAAAAATACAAGAAGTTTAACTATGAGATGTATTATGGTTGCAATTTAAAGGTGTCACATAGGTGAGAAGTAAGAGATAACAAAAATGCATGCAAAAGTTAAAATAAATGCAAGAAGTAAAATATTTTTGAAAAATTTTTTTTTTTTTTATGGGATCTATTTCCCCATCCCCAAGCTTAAAATAAATGCAATGTCCACAATGCATTAAGGAAGGAGAAAGAAAGAAACAACCTACTGAGGGTCGGGGAAGGGTCCCCGTGGCGGAAATGGAGGGTATGGGTACGGTGGGAAATATGGGTAAGGCGGGAATTGAGTGGGTGGTGGTGGTTGGCTGCCTGGCTGCTGTTGTTGCGGTGGCTGTAGTGGTTGCTGCTGTTGCCATGGGTTGAAGGCAACGGACCTTTGTATGTCAGAGAGTATAGACATAACATCTTGGTTATGTTTATATTGGTTCTCTCTAAACTGATCAAAGTCTTGGCGCAGCTCCATTTGGTGTGTATCAATCTCACCAAGATTATCATAGATGCCTTGATAATCAAGGCGAAGATCCGCAAGCTGGGAGTTGATGCTAGAAAATTGCTCCATGTATAGACTGTGCTCTGGAGGAAATGAGCTAGCAGAGCTTGAAGGGCCAGGCTCCTGGGGCTGTCTTGGGGGTGGACTGGGATCTCGAGGGGGTAGGTTGGGAGCGGGTTGTTGTAGGCCCATGTTGGAAGGAGGCTTCCAATTTGTGGTGGAGACAGGGTTGGCTAATCGTAGGATTCGGGCATTTCTGTTGTTGACCCGCAGATAGTCGCGTCCGTCGGCTTGCCATATTTCGTCTGATTGGGGGCGTCGAAATAACCTCATACCCTCAAGAACATCAGAGGTGAGGTATCGCTCACCTCTGACCATCTCAAGGTTATCAGGAAACCTGATGCCCAGAGCTGGATGTTTGGCTATAAGAGTGATAATGCCACCGCAATGTAGCTGGCCAGATGAACTTCTACTTAGTTTAAGTAGTTTGTACATGATCCAGGATCCAAAATTTGGGGTTTTAGGCCCTGGATTAATCATGCAGTAGAGAAGCTCAAGCTCATTTAGGCCAGCTTTGCTTATCTCTTCTTGTGGGAAGAAGATAGAGGCAATGATGCGGTGGGTGACTTTTAGGACGGGATGGATGATGCTGGAGGCTTTGGCATTACTGGGACGGTAGAAGTTTTCCGTGGAAATCTTGGTCCAGAATCTGCCAACTTCACTGTGGAACTGTCTGTTCAGTTTGCCTCTTTGGTCATAAGTGTTGGCGACCGGTGCGCCAATAAGTTCACACAACTGGTTTTGTGTGATTTTGTATGACCTGTTGAACATTCTAAAAGACAAAACTGTTGTATGAGCGTTAAATTCGACGGATGATAAAAATTCAATAGTTGGGTTGGAATAGCTTTTCTCGCTTATATTCATCAACCCTTCCCAACCAACATTGGACAGGAGTTTGCGTACTCCTGCCTCTATGTGTAAGTCTCGCAAGGTGGGAATATCAATGAATTTTTGTGCCTGTCCAGTTCTTTCCAAGAAGTTATAAAAACGTGCCTCTTGGGCATCGGTCATGAATGATATACCCGCATCACCCATGTCATAGTCCTGCTGTTCGGGCTCTTCATCGGAAGAGCCACTAGAGGCCGAGTATACGATTTGCCTTTTATTACCCCTAGAGTAGGTACGGGACGATGATGCCATATTTTTTTTTTTTTGATAATTTTTAACAAAGAAATTGATCAAAAATAACACACAAACAAACAAACAAACAATATAAACACAAAGGTATCACAATTCAAAGCCAATAACCAATTTTCTAGCCAAAAACCAAAAATTATGGAGATTTTGAGTTTTGGAAAGAATTCACCGAATTGAAGCTTGACAATGGTGATATTGACCTTGATTCCTTCTATCCTAGCCTTCCCCAAGCTTGAACCTAAGAAATTTCAACAATTTAACAACTAAAATTCAAAACCCTAATTTTCTAGGGTTTCAAGAAATCCGAATTTAACCATGGAAAATGTTGTTTCTTGTGCTCAAAATGAAGGAAAAGATGAGAATTAATGTAACTAACCTTTGGAATTTAAGAAATCAACAAGCAATTGGAAGAAAAAATGAGAAAATTGAATTGTTCTTGGTGTTTTTCGGACTCGGCAGAGGCTATGGAGCAAAATCGCAGCTTTAGAATGAATAAAATGAAGTGTTTGGCTTATATAATTTGCGAAAATGACCAAAATACCCCTGGCTTAAGTTACACGGCCGTGTAATTTAAGCCTTACCATTTACACGGTCGTGTAATGCTCGATTATGACAAAAACAATTTTTACCATTTTTATAAGTTACACGGCCGTGTAACTTATAGGGCAAAAAGTTACACGGGCCGTGTAACATTCTGTCCCGATTTTCGTTTTTCGCTTTTCGTATTTTGAGCCTCGGTAGTCCGATTTCGATTCCGATTGTTTTCTCACGTAGGTATTTGAAAGTTATATACAGAAAAATTATAAAAACACAAAAATTCACACTTTGAAAAATTGACAAAAATACCCCCGGGTTGCCTCCCGGTTAGCGCACTTGTTTAACGTCGTTGGCTCGACGCATGGCTCCCAAAATTTAATTATTGGGAGCGGGCCGGCTCTTCTAATTTTTCGTCTTCAACGTTTTGCTCGACGAAATTTTCGTAGAAAGGTTTTAGCCGGTGGCCATTTACCTTGAAAATTTTTCCAGTGGCGTTGCTTCTTATTTCTACTACACCATAAGTAGAAATATTAGTGACAATAAATGGTCCCACCCATCGGGACTGAAGTTTTCCTGGAAAAAGTTTTAGACGGGATTGAAAAAGTAACACTTTTTGGCCAATCTCAAAGTTCTTTCGTGCATTGACTTTATCATGAAAGGCTTTGGTCTTTTCTTTGTAAATTTTGGAATTTTCATAGGATTCGTTTCTTATTTCCTCCAATTCTTGGATCTGGAGTTTCCTATGAATTCCATTATCTATAGAATTTTGATTTAAGCGTTTGATGGCCCAATACGCTTTGTGTTCAATTTCAACCGGTAAATGGCACGCTTTACCAAATACAAGACGGTAAGGAGACATACCTATTGGTGTTTTATATGCGGTGCGGTATGCCCAAAGAGCATCGTCTAAACGGATACTCCAATCTTTACGGCTCGTACTTACCGTCTTTTCTAAGATGGACTTGATTTCTCGATTGGAGATCTCGGCTTGTCCATTTGTTTGTGGATGGTAAGCGGTGGAAACTCGATGTAGGACTCCGTATTTCTTGAAGAGAGCCTCTATCGTTCGGTTGCAGAAATGTGATCCTCGATCACTTATAAAAGCTCTTGGCATTCCAAATCGACTAAAAATGTTGGCTTTTATAAAATCTGCAACTACTTTGGAATCGTTAGTCCGTGTGGCTTTTGCCTCTACCCATTTAGAGACATAATCCACAGCTAGAATTATGTACATATTTCCAAAGGATGACGGAAACGGGCCCATGAAATCTATACCCCATACATCAAATATTTCGCAGAAGAGTATGGAGGTTAGTGGCATTTGGTCCCTTGGTCTAAGGTTTCCAACTTTTTGACATTGCTCACAAGATTTGCAAAACTTGTAAGCATCGGCAAAAATAGTGGGCCAAAAAAATCCGGATTCAAGGACCTTATGGGCCGTTCTTTTAGGACCAAAATGCCCTCCACAGGCTTCAGAATGACAGAAGTTTAGAATAGAGTGTACCTCACGGAGATCTACGCATCTCCTTATGATTTGGTCGGGACAAAATTTCCACAAGTAAGGCTCATCCCACACATAATGTTTTGAATCTTTCTTCAGTTTGTCCTTCTGAGCTCGAGTGTAGTCTGAAGGGAAATTTTTGGTGACCAAATAGTTTACCATGTCAGCATACCATGGCGTGATTGACTGGTTGGTAAGCAGCTGTTCGTCTGGAAATGAATCATTTAGTGGGGTTGGATCTTCATTGTTGATGATCCTACTTAGATGGTCCGCAACTAAGTTTTGCTTTCCGCTTTTGTCCCGGATTTCCAGATCGAACTCTTGAAGTAGTAGGACCCAACGAATGAGCCTAGGCTTCGCGTCCTTCTTTGTCATCAAATATTTTAACGCTGCATGGTCAGAAAAAACAATGACTTTAGTTCCTAACAAATATTGTCGGAATTTCTCCAAAGCAAATATAATGGCAAGAAGCTCCTTCTCTGTTGTTGAATAATTGCTTTGAGCGGGGTCCAATGTTTTCGAAGCGTAGTAAATGACGTGGGGAACTTTATCCTTCTTTTGCCCCAACACCGCCCCTACCGCGTGATTACTTGCATCGCACATAATCTCGAATGGTAGACTCCAATCTGGCGGTTGAATGATGGGTGTGCTTACCAACAGGTTCTTCAAAGTTTCAAAGGATTGTTTGCATGTGTCAGAAAATTCAAACTCTACGTCTTTTTGTAGAAGTTCGCACATTGGTCTTGAGATCTTTGAAAAATCTTTGATGAATCTCCTATAAAAACCTGCATGACCAAGAAAAGAACGGACCTCTCGGACACATTTTGGGTAGGGTAGAGTTTTAATAACATCAATTTTTGCTTTGTCTACCTCTAAACCCTTTGCTGAAACAACGTGTCCTAGTATGAGTCCTTGGTCAACCATAAAATGACATTTTTCGTAATTTAAAACCAAATTGGTTTCAATGCATCTTTTCAAAATTTTTGTCAAATTATTTAAGCACTCTTTAAACGAATTTCCATACACAGTAAAATCATCCATAAACACTTCTATAATCTCTTCAACATACTCGGAGAAGATACTCATCATGCACCTTTGGAATGTGGCGGGGGCATTGCAAAGCCCAAAAGGCATCCGCCGGTACGCAAACGTGCCAAAGGGGCATGTGAACGTTGTTTTCTCTTGATCTTCCGGTGCAATGGGTATTTGGTGAAAACCTGAATATCCATCTAGACAACAATAATGAGTTTTTCCTGCTAACCTTTCCAACATTTGGTCGATAAAGGGTAGTGGGAAATGATCTTTTCGAGTAGAAGAGTTTAACTTTCGGTAATCAATACAAACACGCCACCCGTTTTGCACACGGGTGGGTACCATCTCACCTTGCTTGTTTTCTGTCACCGTGATTCCGGTCTTCTTTGGGACAACCAGGATTGGACTTACCCATTTGCTGTCTGATATTGGGTAAATCATTCCAGCGTCCAATAGCTTAAGAATCTCCTTTTTCACCACCTCCATCATGGGTGGATTTAGTCGTCTCTGGGCTTCTCTTGACGGTTTGTACTCATCTTCCATGAAAATCTTGTGCATGCACATCGATGGGCTAAGTCCTTTGATGTCGGCTATTGTCCAACCGAAAGCTTCTTTGTAGTTCTTTAGCAATCCCATCAATTCTTTTTCTTCTTCTTCAGACAGTTTGTTGGAAATGATGATCGGTAAGGTATCCTTTTCTCCCAAGTACATGTACTTCAAATGGTTGGGGAGATCTTTTAATTCCAACTTTGGTGCCTGTGAAATGGAAGGAATAAGTTTTTCGTTAGAAATTTGTAATGGCACTTTTGGCAAATCATACCTTGCTTTCTTTTGGTGGTCTAGGTATGATGCGATTTCCAAGATTTCTTGACTTAGATCGAATTTCTCGATGAGCTCCTTTGTCTTCTCCTTGTCTAAATTTTTATTTAAGACTAGAGCTAATAAATCGGTGTTAGACAATTCGAAACATTCTTCAACTAATGGGTTGATTACATCAAGAAAATTTAAAGACGAAACGGTTTGTGGATAACGCATAGCATCAAAGATATTGAAATTTATGATTTCTCCATCAAATTCCATGGAAAGCGTTCCATTGAAAACATCAATTTTTGTTCTTGCGGTGCTCATGAAAGGTCTTCCCAAGAGTATCGAACAAGAATTTGATGTTTCGTCTCCACCCATATCCAAAACGTAAAAGTCGGCGGGAAATACTAGTTCATTAACTTGCACCAAAACGTCCTCTAATACACCTTTTGGGTGTACTATAGAGCGATCGGCAAGTTGAATTATCACCCCGGTGCTTATTAATGGTCCTACTTTTAGTGATTTAAAAATAGAGTAAGGTAGGACATTAATTGAAGCACCAAGATCTAGCATGGCTTTTGGAATGTAGAGATTTCCCATTTTACATGGAACAGTGAAAACACCCGGATCTTTACATTTTTTTGGTAATCGTTTTTGTAAAACGGCTGAGATGTTTTCACCGACCGTAACAGTTCCGCTTTCTTTTAGTTTCTTTTTGGAGGTACAAAGTTCTTTAAGAAATTTGGCATATCTAGGAATTTGTTTGATTGCATCTAGTAAAGGAATATTTACTTCAACTTTTCGAAACATGTCCATAATTTCTTGATTTTCCTTTTCTTTCTTTGTGTTTTTAAGTCTAGATGGAAAAGGAGGAGGAGTGATTTTTACCTCAACTTTGGATGGTTCCTTGGAAGCTTCGCTCCTTGAATCGGTATCGTCTTCGATTTCTATCTCTCTTTGTCTTTCTTTTGACAAGCTTGGTCCGTCATAGCTTTTCCCACTTCTCAAAGTAACAGCATTTACATTATGTTTTGGATTTTCTTGAGATTGAGAAGGTAACTTACCTTGAGATTCCATTTTGTTGACAGAAGTGGCTAGTTGAGCCATTTGTTGCTCCAGGTTCTTGATGCTAGCCCTTGTTTCTTGCTGAAATGAATGCGTGCTTGTGGCTAGACTTTTCACAATGTCTTCTAAGGACATGCTGGTGCTTGCTGTATTTTGTGGTGGAGGGTTTTGGTAGTATTGTTTTGGTCTCTCCTGGTATTGGTTACGGTTTTGATTGGACTGGTAGTTCCAATTTTGGTTGCTCCGAGGTTGATCAAACTGTCTCTGATTTTGCCCGGTAAATCCCCCCATTGCTTTTGCTTGCTCTTGATCATCTTGTAACTCGGGACACATGTCGGTTGGGTGTCCGTGTTGCAAGCAAATTCCACATGCTCTAACCGTTGGTTCAACTCCTTTTTCTTTTGTTAGTTGCATTACAGCTTTGGTTAGTTCAGAAATTTGATTTTCAAGATAAGGAGTGTTTACCTCTTTTACTCCTCGGGGTGGATCTACATACCATTCATCCTCTCCTTGTGTATGTTTGGACTCCTCCGCCATTTTCTCGATCAATGCTCTTATTTGGGTCGGTGTTTGATCGATTAACGAGCCTCCACTTGAAGCGTTTATTAAACGTCTCTCCATTGGTGTTAGGCCTTCACAAAAATATCGGAACAATTGGTAATCGGAAATACCGTGTTGCGGGCATCGGGCACACAACTTTTTGAATCGTTCCCAATACGTATGTAAAGCTTCTCTCTTTCCTTGCTTGATACCAATTATTTCCCTTCTCAGACTTGAAGCTTTCGTCTCAGGAAAATATTTGTCTAGGAATAACCGTGCAAGACCGTTCCATGTTGTGACCGACCCCGGTGGTAGGTCATATAGCCATTCTTTGGCGGAGTCTAGCAATGAAAAGGGGAGTGCCCTTAACTTTATTTGGTCTTCCGAGACATCATGTGGTTTCATTCCTACACATACGACGTGAAATTCTTTCAAAAATTTATGAGGGTCTTCATTTTCTACTCCTCGAAATTGAGGTAGTAGATGAATGAGCCCGGATTTCAATTCGAAGTTCGTCATGTGCGGGTAGGTAATGCAGAGAGGTTGTTGGGTAACATCTTGGGTTGCCCATTGGCGAAGTGTTCGTTCTTGAGGTGGATTTTCGGCCATAGGAGTATGGTTTGTTTGAGAGGGAGGTGTATGTGGGTCGTTGTTATCTGATTCGGATTCTGTTTCAGTTTCGGATGAAGAAAGGTCTTGCCAAATGTCTATGATAGGAGGATTTGATGAAGAAGGGGCTTGGGAAGCTTGCTGCTTCTTGCGAAGTTTAGCTTGCTTCCTTAGCCTTTTCGCGGTTTTCTCAATCTCCGAATCTAGTTCAAGAGGCGTACCTGTTCGTGAAGATCTTGGCATAAAATATTAGTAATACCGTGCTCCCCGGCAACGGCGCCAATTTGTTGAGTGTCGTATTCAACAAAATAAAAGAGTTGAAATATGGTTTGAAATGATTTATTAATTACCAATATCTCGTGATTGCACTACTTGTTATAAATACTAACTGTGTAGTATGAATGGCAAGCAGGGTCGATCCACAGGGAGCGATGGTCTAATGGATTACACCTTGAATTCACGGAAGTCAAACTTGTAAAGAAAGTAACCAAAGGGGGGGGGTTTTGATGAATAAATGGACAACAATAATGTAAATGTCAAGAACAAATAACTTGGGACAAAATATATAGAATGATTGTTTTTATAATTTGGGGACAAATTCTGGTTTTGCATTTATAGTCATATGATTGGAAATAACAATAAGAATGATGTTTATAACTTTAATCTTTCTAAGTTGGTACTTTGTGCATGCCGAAAGCTCGCACATACACCATTCACCTAATATACCTTAGTCAAGAGAAGCTCATTAACTAAGACTAATCTTACTAATCAAATCTAGATAAGATCATAGAATTTGAATGAAAGATTGCATTATGATTTATGTGAATGTTCCCAAGAATGTTCAATACTCCTAAACAAGCGTTGGAGCGTTAAAACATGAGATATGATTTTCACCTAATTAAAGATGATTATCACAAATAACATTTTATAAAACAATTACGGATTTTATAATTTGTATGACTAGATTGGTTGATATGTAAGATCAAATGGCCAATATGAAATAAATAAAAACCAAACACTTGTTAAATCTCAAAATCATATCACTAGAAAGATATAAAATCAAACATCAAACTTTATATTAAATCACAATCATAATCCTTAATACAAAACCAGAAAATAAAGTTACTAGCCACTCATGACTAGTAAAAGAGAAATAAACTTACAAAATGAAGATAATCCACACTTGAAGTAGCACACAAACACAAACTCAATGTATCTAGAGAGTATTCAGAAGTTAATGGAAAATGAGATGATTCTAAGTCTAACTAGACACATCTATTTATACTAACACACCAAGGGCAAAATGGTAAAATGGACAATGGCAAACATCATCATTCCAACACCCTTTATCTTCATCACATGGCCTCAAAATCAGGTTGGATCTGGATCTGGTCGTGTAGCATGGGAATGACAGCACAAGAGTGAATAAACAACTCAAAGTGGGCTAAAAAGTAGATCTGGTCACCAGGAAGAGTTACACGGCCGTGTAACTTCTTGGGCCAAGATTACACGGTCGTGTAATCCTGCAAAAAGTCCTGGACCCTACCCTGAGCTGACATGGCATCCACGTGGCATAACAAAGTTACACGGCCGTGTAATTTATAGGGCAAAAGTTACACGGTCGTGTAACATTCTGTCTTCGGGATGATTTTCAATTTTTGTAACTTCTTCGTTTGAGCTCCGTTTCTTCTGAAATTTCTTGTGTAGCTTCCCATTGTCATCCAATGCAAGATTCAATCCTCAAAAACACCTGAAAACAACCACAAAGTGTGAAAGTAGGTTGCTATTCTTCAAATCCCGAAAAACATGAAAATATGCAATAATGAGAATGAAATGCAAGGTAAAACAAGGATAAAAAGGCATGAAAACATGCTTAGAAATACACCTAACAAATATCCCCAAGCTTAGACTTTTCTTGTCCTCAAGGAAAACAAGGATCTAAACAATGTGGAAAACAAACTACAAAGTATAAAAAGAATAGACACCCTAGGTAGCAACCAAGACAATATCAATCATATCTAAAAATCATGTCAATTTGGACCCTACACACATATAAGTTAGACCATCTATTCAAAACAAAAGACCATTAAAAGGAACAAATTTTCATCAATTACTTAGCATAGGCACGTTGGGACAAAAGATAAACTCACACATGAAACCTTCACTATTTATTCAAAGCATCTCGCAAACAAAGGATGTGCTCACAATTGTTCACTCCTCTCGTGTTTATTCACTCATGTCACAAGATGTGTGACCTTGCAAGCTCCATTTTCAAGATTTGGCTATAAACACTCATTTTTATAGGAGGGGCGCTCGGATATCGAATCTAGGAAGCTTATACTAAGTTGACTTTGCTCAAGTCCTCCAACCGACCTCATTTGCATATTTATTTATTAAACACATGATTTTTCAAAACAGAGGGACAAAAATTTACAACTCGATTCCTATTTACAAATGATAGATACCTAGACGACCGAGACAACCAAATCTTTTAAACTTCAAAATTGACCCAAGATGTATGAAGACTTTTAAAACATGGTCTATGAAGTTTTAAACCAAAATTGGATTTAGTTGTTGAAAGCAAAAAGGAGGAGGCTTTCAAAACAAGTAATCGCTTTTATTGTATTTTTGTAGGAAATTTTTCACTTTAAATGACTTGAGTGATCACTTGGTTCGGTCTTTTTATTTATCAATTTGTTGAGTGTCGTAACCAACAAAATAAAAGAGTTGAAATATGGTTTTAAAATGATTTATTAATTACCAATATATCGTGATTACACTACTTGTTATAAATACTAACTATGTAGTATGAATGGCAAGCAGGGTCGATCCACAGGGAGCGATGGTCTAATGAATTATGCCTTGAATTCACGGAAGTCAAACTTGTAAAGAGAGTAACCAAAGGGGGGGGATTTTGATGAATAATTGGACAACAATAATGTAAATGTCAAGAACAAATAACTTGGGACAAAATATATAGAATGATTGTTTTTATAATTTGGGGACAAATTCTGGTTTTGTATTTTGAGTCATATGATTGGAAATAACAATAAGAATGATGTTTATAACTTTAATCTTTCTAAGTTGGTACTTTGTGTATGCCGAAAGCTCGCACATACACCATTCACCTAATGTACCTTAGTCAAGAGAAGCTCGTTAACTAAGACTAATCTTACTAATCAAATCTAGATTAGTCAAGTGTATGACGAAAGCTCGTACATGCACCATCGTAGAATTTGAATGAAAGATTGCATTATGTTTTATGTGAATGTTCCCAAGAATGTTCAATACTCCTAAACAAGCGTTGGAGCGTCAAAACATGTGATATGATTTTCACCAATTAAAGATGATTGTCACAAATAACATTTTATAAAACAATTACGGATTTCATAATTTGTATGACTAGATTGATTTATATTTGAGATCAAATGACCAATATGAAATAAATAAAACCAAACGTTTGTTAAGCCTCAAAATCATATCACTAGAAAGATATAAAATCAAACATCAAACTTTATATTAAATCACAATCATAATCCTTAATACAAAACCAGAAAATAAAGTTACTAGCCACTCATGACTAGTAAAAGAGAAATAAACTTACAAAATGAAGATAATCCACACTTGAAGTAGCACACAAACACAAACTCAATGTATCTAGAGAGTATTCAGAAGTTAATGGAAAATGAGATGATTCTAAGTCTAACTAGACACATCTATTTATACTAACACACCAAGGGCAAAATGGTAAAATGGACAATGGCAAACATCATCATTCCAACACCCTTTATCTTCATCACATGGCCTCAAAATCAGGTTGGATCTGGATCTGGTCGTGTAGCATGGGAATGACAGCACAAGAGTGAATAAACAACTCAAAGTGGGCTAAAAAGTAGATCTGGTCACCAGGAAGAGTTACACGGCCGTGTAACTTCTTGGGCCAAGATTACACGGTCGTGTAATCCTGCAAAAAGTCCTGGACCCTACCCTGAGCTGACATGGCATCCACGTGGCATAACAAAGTTACACGGCCGTGTAATTTATAGGGCAAAAGTTACACGGTCGTGTAACATTCTGTCTTCGGGATGATTTTCAATTTTTGTAACTTCTTCGTTTGAGCTCCGTTTCTTCTGAAATTTCTTGTGTAGCTTCCCATTGTCATCCAATGCAAGATTCAATCCTCAAAAACACCTGAAAACAACCACAAAGTGTGAAAGTAGGTTGCTATTCTTGAAATCCCGAAAAACATGAAAATATGCAATAATGAGAATGAAATGCCAGGTAAAACAAGGATAAAAAGGCATGAAAACATGCTTAGAAATACACCTAACAAATATCCCCAAGCTTAGACTTTTCTTGTCCTCAAGGAAAACAAGGATCTAAACAATGTGGAAAACAAACTACAAAGTATAAAAAGAATAGACACCCTACGTAGCAACCAAGACAACATCAATCATATCTAAAAATCATGTCAATTTGGACCCTACACACATATAAGTTAGACCATCTATTCAAAACAAAAGACCATTAAAAGGAACAAATTTTCATCAATTACTTAGCATAGGCACGTTGGGACAAAAGATAAACTCACACATGAAACCTTCACTATTTATTCAAAGCATCTCGCAAACAAAGGATGTGCTCACAATTGTTCACTCCTCTCGTGTTTATTCACTCATGTCACAAGATGTGTGACCTTGAAATGCCTGTTCGTGAAGATCTTGGCATAAAATATTAGTAATACCGTGCTCCCCGGCAACGGCGCCAATTTGTTGAGTGTCGTATTCAACAAAATAAAAGAGTTGAAATATGGTTTGAAATGATTTATTAATTACCAATATCTCGTGATTGCACTACTTGTTATAAATACTAACTGTGTAGTATGAATGGCAAGCAGGGTCGATCCACAGGGAGCGATGGTCTAATGGATTACACCTTGAATTCACGGAAGTCAAACTTGTAAAGAAAGTAACCAAAGGGGGGGGGGGGGGGGGTTTTGATGAATAAATGGACAACAATAATGTAAATGTCAAGAACAAATAACTTGGGACAAAATATATAGAATGATTGTTTTTATAATTTGGGGACAAATTCTGGTTTTGCATTTATAGTCATATGATTGGAAATAACAATAAGAATGATGTTTATAACTTTAATCTTTCTAAGTTGGTACTTTGTGCATGCCGAAAGCTCGCACATACACCATTCACCTAATATACCTTAGTCAAGAGAAGCTCATTAACTAAGACTAATCTTACTAATCAAATCTAGATAAGATCATAGAATTTGAATGAAAGATTGCATTATGATTTATGTGAATGTTCCCAAGAATGTTCAATACTCCTAAACAAGCGTTGGAGCGTTAAAACATGAGATATGATTTTCACCTAATTAAAGATGATTATCACAAATAACATTTTATAAAACAATTACGGATTTTATAATTTGTATGACTAGATTGGTTGATATGTAAGATCAAATGGCCAATATGAAATAAATAAAAACCAAACACTTGTTAAATCTCAAAATCATATCACTAGAAAGATATAAAATCAAACATCAAACTTTATATTAAATCACAATCATAATCCTTAATACAAAACCAGAAAATAAAGTTACTAGCCACTCATGACTAGTAAAAGAGAAATAAACTTACAAAATGAAGATAATCCACACTTGAAGTAGCACACAAACACAAACTCAATGTATCTAGAGAGTATTCAGAAGTTAATGGAAAATGAGATGATTCTAAGTCTAACTAGACACATCTATTTATACTAACACACCAAGGGCAAAATGGTAAAATGGACAATGGCAAACATCATCATTCCAACACCCTTTATCTTCATCACATGGCCTCAAAATCAGGTTGGATCTGGATCTGGTCGTGTAGCATGGGAATGACAGCACAAGAGTGAATAAACAACTCAAAGTGGGCTAAAAAGTAGATCTGGTCACCAGGAAGAGTTACACGGCCGTGTAACTTCTTGGGCCAAGATTACACGGTCGTGTAATCCTGCAAAAAGTCCTGGACCCTACCCTGAGCTGACATGGCGTCCACGTGGCATAACAAAGTTACACGGCCGTGTAATTTATAGGGCAAAAGTTACACGGTCGTGTAACATTCTGTCTTCGGGATGATTTTCAATTTTTGTAACTTCTTCGTTTGAGCTCCGTTTCTTCTGAAATTTCTTGTGTAGCTTCCCATTGTCATCCAATGCAAGATTCAATCCTCAAAAACACCTGAAAACAACCACAAAGTGTGAAAGTAGGTTGCTATTCTTGAAATCCCGAAAAACATGAAAATATGCAATAATGAGAATGAAATGCAAGGTAAAACAAGGATAAAAAGGCATGAAAACATGCTTAGAAATACACCTAACAAAACTTTATGCCTTACATCTTTGATTTGAACATTTGGGATGGTTTAGAGAGTATGCCAAACTCTCTATGATGATTATGATTAGTTTTGGACCACTTTAGACTTAAATCTTGTTCTTCATCTTGTTTGGTGATGTTTGGGAGGATAAAGTTAGGATCTTTATGGATTTTGGACTGTTTAGAAGGTCCTTGGACGGATTGAGACGTTGGCTGAATGGATTAAGAACTTAATGGACTTTTGGATCTGTTCATAGTTAGCGACGCTAACTTGGGGAGTTAGCCGCGCTAACGGTGTTTGTTGACTTTTGTTGACTTTGACCTTTGCCCATTGACTTTTTGACCAGTTTGACTTTTGGTCAAACTTGAGGGTTTTGGACACCGGTCTTATAGGATTATCCTGTTTGGGATTTAGGAAGTTCTGAGTTTATCTTGTTAGGACGTTCGCTCTGTCGGATCCTTGGACACGCGTGAGGAGTGCTGTTTGGCTTTGTGGATCAGGTGAGTCTTCTCACTATACTATGTGTGACGTTGCATGCGTAGATATCTTTATTACTTTGTGTGATAATGTTATGTATGTGCCTTACATGTTTATTGACGAGACCGGGACGAAACCCGTGAGTCGAGGAATTAGACAAGACCGGGAAGAAACCCATGAGCCAACGGAATTGGGCAAGACCGGGAAGAAACCCGTGAGCCAATGGAATGGGACAAGAACGGGAAGAAACCCGTGAGTCACAGAATTGGACAAGATCGAAAAGAAACCTGTGAGTCAAGGAATGGAATGTTAAATGGCAAGATCGGGGCAAGCTTGTGAGCCTTTTGTGATTATGTGTTATGGAATGGATCGTGTGGTATATTGGGGAACTCGCTAAGCTTTGTGCTTACTCTTTCACCCTTACTATTTTTCAAGTAATTACTGGCTTGAGCTTGGAGCGACTGTACCGCATCTGAGGTTTTTATAATCAAGTCTTCCGCTGGATAACGTTTCTAAACGTTCTTGTTAAATATGTTTTAAATGTTTTAAATACAAGTTTAAATTTGGATGGTTTTTAATTGGTAACCCTTTTATGTAATTGGATCGTTTTTAAAAGAAAATTTTTATTACTGGATTTGGGACGTTACAAGTTAGGTAATGGTTAATGAGATGCGTCAGAGGAGAGGCGAAGGGTTTTCTTTACCATTTGATCTGACAAT
Organism: Cichorium intybus; assembly: GCA_023525715.1. NCBI lineage: Eukaryota > Viridiplantae > Streptophyta > Magnoliopsida > Asterales > Asteraceae > Cichorium > Cichorium intybus. Next base: position 68,411,159 of record CM042015.1, on the reverse strand, counting down.
GTGAAAAGAATGGAGATGGAGCGAGCGAGAGAGAGACGATGGGATGAGATTTTTTTTTCATTTTCTTATTATTAAGATATAGAAAAATGATACAAATAAAAATAAAAAATATATAGAAAATGGTAAAGTTGTCTTTTTATATGCATCAACGACCAAAACTGATAAATTTTGTCAACCATGATGACTAATAGTGCAAGTTTTTCAAGAGTAGGTCCAAATATGTAATTTAGTATAACCCACGGGACCAAAATTGTAATTTACTATAAGATCTTATTTTATCATATTAGGTTTTTTTGAATAAAATTTATACTTCGATCGATGATATTTTTTGTACTTAATAGAAAAATATTTTTATACAATTTGAAATTTCGTTACTCTTTTAATTCATTTGTCATTTAGCAAAATATGGCCACTTGCAAACCTACACATTATATGAATGCAAGAAATGTCCATAAACAAGTAAGAATATCCGTGCTTGCCGCGGTTTGAATATGCTAAAAGAGTAAAATTGAAAAAATCTAAAAAAACATAAAAACAAATATACAAACTGGAAAAAAATTACAATCTTACATAAAAACTAAAAAACACATAGGATTTAAAAGGTAATCATCTAAAAACTAAATTTGTATAAAAAAACCCAACGAAAATTGTAAAAATAGAAACCGAATGTCGCAAAGTATAAAAATTGGGCAAAAGTGTAATTAAAAAACTTAATGAGGGCTTAAATTGTAATAAGTAAAATCTGAATTGACAAAAGATGAAAAAGAAAAGTTTTAGGCAAAACTGTAAAAAATTAAACTGAAAAAGGCAAAGATAAACAATTGTGGTACATGATTGCATAATGCATTTTAGCAAATTTTGGAGGTGCATGTTAGCAAGCCTCCATATATATATATATATATATATATATATATATATATATATATATATATATATATATATATATATATATATATATATATATATATATATATATATATATATATATATATATATATATATATATATATATATATATATATATATATATATATATATATATATAGGGCTAGGTTATAATAAGAATGACAATTATTGTGTTACCTTGTAACCAAATCCTGGCCATTAGATTTCATTTTCGTAACAATGAAAAAAACACATTTTTAACAGAATAAGTTTTTGACATAATGAGTTCTAACCATTCTTAAAAGAATGAACTAAATTTTGTACATTATTAAAAGAATGTGTTTTAAATGAGTGGTCCAGATTGAGTTTCAAGGTTACACAATACTTGTATGGATATATTTGATCCTATCCCTATATATATATATATATATATATATATATATATATATATATATATATATATATATATATATATATATATATATATATATATATATATATATATATATATATATATATATATATATATATAATGTACTAAAACAAACTCTTACCGTCTTATGGCAAATAACGCCAAATATCGGATATAAATAAAACAGCCTTCACAAAAATTATTCTTCTTCTCAAGCTCTATAACTTTCATCATACTTCAACCTCCAATTTCCACATCCAAAATTCCAATCTTGTAAGAATATACTATGATTAGGAGATATAAAAAATAGATAAGAATCTAATTTATTTTCTCTAAAAATATGTTTTCAACATATTTTCGTCTTGTCAACTTTTGCCACATATCTTCCAGCATGACATCCAAAGAATTAGGGTGTGTTTAGCAAAACTAGCTGGAAGCCGAAAGCTGTAGCTTTTAGTTTTTCTATGACTGTTTGACAAAAGTAGCTAGAAACTTTTAAAATAATGTAAAATTACATAAAATGACATTTGCGTAAAAGCTAAAAGTAAGACATAATTATAAATAAATGATTGTCTAAACTATGCTTTTTAAAATTCTAAAATTTTCCAGTAGTAAGTTTCATTAAAAAATCAACAGTCATATGACAACATAACAAGTCTATTAGTAAAATCATCGTCGTCGAGCATTCTATATAAAGACAGCAATATCATTACGTACGGGCACACTTCATATTATTAGATCATTGTATAACTCATCGTTACTTGTGTCACTGTGTGAGAGAATACGTGAGTTGTGAGGATTTGGTGAGAAGTGATGATTGAAGTCGACGTGACTAGGGTGAAATAAAATCAGTCATGATTGTGATTAAAAGCTCTGAAACACTCCGCGCCGAACACACCCTTAATTCCCACAAAAAACATTTTCGCTTATATTCCATGAATAAATTCTTTTAAATACACTCCCCCAATATCACTCATCTTCCACAACAATACTTATTACAACGTACAACAAAATCTTGGATATTCTTAAGACCTCAAAAACCAAAAGGTCTACTTTCAATTCAACCAAAAACCATAATTCCATCAAGCAACAATCACCAACCCATATTTAAACTTTAAAACTCTAATAAAAAAACCAATTAACAACACTATTGAGCTACCATATCAAAACCTATAATCAATAAAAAGAAATAGAAATCTTTCTACCAATGAAACATTACTAACACCAAGAAAACTCTTCCTCCAAAAAGCTCAAAACTTTAAGAACACCCACAATCTCATCTATTCTCGAATGACAAATTCGTCCAACCGTAAACTTCTCAACACGCCCTTTAACTTCAATCAAACTATGTCCCACTTCCTTCTTTAACAAACTATCTTTCAACCGTTTTCTCGCATGTGCCACATCATCCCACATGCTCTCAGAAGCATACAAATTAGACAACAAAACATACGGTGAACTAGAAACTTCTTGAATCTTCAACAACCGTTTACCCGTCCTTTTCCCAATAACAACATCACCATGAACTCTACAAGCAGACAATAAACATCCAAGAACCACAACATCATCTTCAAAACAAAACCTTTCCATATATTCTTCTGCCTCTTTTACCCTTCGTGCCCGCCCTAATAAGTCAACAATGCAAGAAACATGCTCTACATTTGGAGTAATTCGATAAGTTTTTTCCATTTCATTGAAGAAAAATTTACCCTCGTTGACTAGTCCCGAGTGGTTTAAACCGGTTAAAAGTGCAATAAATGTGATTGAGTCCGGTTTAATATTGAAATCCTTCATTCGGTTAAATAATCTTACTGCTTCTTTTCCTAATCCATGGTTTGCAAATCCTGCCATGAGGGTATTCCAGGAAACAAGATTATGGATGCTCATTTGGTTAAATGTGGTGACCGCGTGTTTTATAGAACCACATTTCGCGTACATGTTTATAAGTGAATTACTAACACCAATATCATAATGTAACTTTGTTTTGATTAAATTTGAATGAATTTGTCTGCCTAAAAGAGATGAAGTAAGGCCTGAACATGCGGAAAGCGCGGTTGTGTACGTGAAGTCATCCGGGAGTAAATTGTATGATTTTAACATGGAGGAAAAGACGGTTATGCCCTTGGTGTGATCAAGGGCGTGACAACAGGCTGCAATGAATGTGTTCCATGAGATTATGTCTTTTTCTTTGATTGACCAAAAGATCTTCTCGGCTTCTTGGATTAGAGTAAACTTTGAGTACATTGTGATTAGCACATTGCCAACGAAAGGAATGGAATCAAGATTGAGTTTGATGGCTTGGCAATGTAATTCCATTCCGATTGTGAGATCGTTTGTAGTGGTTAAGTTTCCTAAAAGAGGTACTAAAGTGAACCGATTGGGAATAAGACCTTGTTGGGACATAAGTTTGAACATCTCGTATGCTTTTTGAAGTTGTTTGTTTTCTACTAATCCTGTGATTATGGCGTTATATGTAATAGTGTTTGGTTCAGAAGTGGTTTTGAAAACTGATAATGCGTTGTTACACTGGCCACATTTCATGTACATGGACACAAGTGAGTTAGAAACGAAGGAAATGTTTGTGTACCCGAGAGTGATTGTCTTTGTGTGGATTTGTTTACCGACATTAACAGCCAAGAGGCTAGCACATGCACTAATGGCACTAGCAAAGACAAATTCGTTGGCATGTTCATCTTTCATTTGAGCGAAGAGTTGAACTGCCTTTGAAGGTTTTCCGTCCTGATCGTAACCTGAAATCATAGCAGACCAACTCACAAGGTTTCTTTCAGGCATATCGTCGAACACCTGGCGAGCGAATTCCATCTTCCCGCATTTTGCGTACGTATTTAGAATATGATTCGAGATAATGACATTGGATTCAAGACCCATCTTGACAGCAACAGCATGGAGGGAAGAGCCAGATCGAAATGCTTTTGTTTTGGAGCATTGGTGCAAAAGCGAACCAAGAACTTCAGGTCCCATTTGTATCGTGATGTAATAGTGAAAATTGTGAAGTTCATTCCTTTTTCAAGTGCCAGAAGTTTCTTGAACTTTTGTGGAAGGTGAACCTATCGGCAGGAATAATTTGCTGGTTACGTAATTCGAACTGGAGTCTTGAGAAGAACACGGTCATTGGTGCTACTCATTAACACGGAAGTACGGGCAGGGTGACCTTTTCTGCGGCGATTTCAGTGAACATTTTGTTTTGAAACCTCTTTCAATGTATTTTATTCCCAAAGTTTGGATGCATATTATGAAATAACCATTATTAGATTATTAGTTATAATGCTATATATCTTTGAAAATAATGTTTACATATGTTTGCATGATCTAAAATTACAATATGATTGCATTTTAAGTTTTTGACAAAACTATTATTAGAGATGTTAATAAACAAATGATAAAAAATAATATTCGTATTAGCTTATTTAGTTTTGAAATATAAATAGAAAAATAGACAAATGTATCTAAATCTTATTTGCCATTTTAAGGAAATAATAAAAAAAAATTATCTCAATCTCCAAAATAACAACCAATATCTGTATAGGTATCTACATAATCATCAAAACTTTCGTTGTGATTATTTTTGTAGATAACATGCTAAGGTCACACACATGAATTAAAATCTGATTTTTCATCTTTTTCCTTCATTTTACAAAAAAATGATGCATGAAATTAGCATGCTACACATATTAGATGTATTAAAACCTGATTTTTCGACTTTTTCCTTTATTTTACAAAAAATGATACATGAAAATCTCTCAAACACACAGCTCTCCATATTACTCCTAAACACGGATCTCGTTTCAAACATCACATTTTAAGGTATTGAAAGTTTATTTTAATGTTATTACTTCTTTGTAGATTTTAATGTATTGTAAAATATCAATGTTATTGTTGATTTTTGAATGTTTAATAAGATGAATAGATGATATCTTCAAAAATATTCATTTCTAAGATAAATTTGACTAAGAAAATTGTGGGAAAATTGCGTTTCTCGGTCAAAATTTTTTTGCTAAGAAATGACATTTCGCATATATCATCTACGTAAGTAGCATTTCTAAGACAAACTTTTGCTAAGAAATGACATTTTTGTATATACCATATGCGAAAATAACGTTTTCCGGATAAATTTTTGGCTGAGAAATAACATTTTCACAAATCATATCTGCCAAAATGTCATTCCTTGAGGAAAAAATTGTCTGAGAAATGGCATTTGCGAAAATGTGACCAAGAATATGTTATCTGCTAATTTGCAAATAAAATATTGTCTTTTGCAAGTTTTAGGACATTTAAGTTGTTAGCAAATAAAGAAAATTTTGTTTATGGACGTCCCAACAAACACGAAGGATGTTTAAGTTGGGATGCATAGGAAAGTCGAGGTAGTTCCGAATTTATACATGCAAATACGTTGTTGGAACTAGGGGTGATCATGATTCGTGGATCGGATCGTACCAGACAGAAATCGAACCGAATTGGACTTGATCATAGACCAAAAACCGACCCGATTAGGGGTGTTCAGCCACGGTTTGGTTTTGATTTTGGTTTGATACTTATGGTCCAAACCGAATTAGGACCAAAGTTGATGATGTTGATGTGTAATTAGGGATGAGTATGGTCTGTGGACCAGACCAAACCGGTACCAAATGGACCGTAATTGAAAACCAACATTATCAAGGACCGAAAATCGAACCGCACTATGTAAACTGATTCTGGTTCGATTCGGTTATTGGTCATATTGTTTAATACAACCAAACAAGAGAAATGATTCTCAAAAACATTTCCTTGGTGAATTCTCTGTTGTATTAATTAGTAGAATCAGTTCTCTTTTTGCAGGTTAATTCTCTTACTCTACATTTTCATTCTCTCTACATGTTTGTTCTTTGCTAGCAATTACATTTTCATACACCAAACATGCCCTAAATCTCAACTAAGACGACTAATTACTGGCTTCCACATTACAAAATAACTCAACTTGAAGCTTTCTTTTACATTTGGTTTTGGTGTTGAACATGTCCAATTTACTTAAAAAATTAAAACAATTTGCTACAAATAAACAGGTCATTTTCAAGTTGAAAGTTTGGACCTTAATCTTACATGTTTACTTTTCATATCGTGTCATCTCAACCTATTTAATTAAACGAGTCAAAATCTGTTGCTCAAACCAGTTTATCAATTTATTTACGTATAACATTCATATAATGTTTCCTGTCATATCGCATCCCCATAAACATCATCGATATTCAGTAGATACTATAACAGGTGTTCGGTTGGCAATATTCCATGAAATTGGTGAAATTTCATTTCACGTCATTTAAATCATTCGTTCGGTTGAAAATGAAAATGAAATCGAATTCCACTAAGATCCACAAGTTTTTCAACCAATAGATTTCTACATTTCATCCTTAAACATGCCTATTTTGATTCCTTTCAAATTAAAAAACTCGTATACCCTTTAAACCTAACACAATAGTACAACATAAACAAATCATAACTAAACACCATTAAAGTTATTTCGAACCTAAATAGTAGAAACACGTTAGGACACATGGTTCAAGTAACCTTTTGATTAAAAAGATTCATCTTGTGGTTTCACTAAACATGGTCATGGTGCATCTGTGGTCAAGTAAATCCCAATACCAAGTTCACAAAATAATCAAAGCACCATAAACTCTATTATACACAACACAACTACCAAAACAAACTAACCCAATATACACAACCCCGGTTAGCCATTTTCCACAATCCCTAGTTAGCCTCACCGAAACCGTGGACGATACGGTTGTTGACCCGTTTTTCCCCTCCGGTCCTCACCACCACCATGGACCCCACCCCACCCCACTGGCGGTGGTTCCCGGTGCACCGTCTGCCAAGAACCCCAACCTTGGGGTACCGGTGCACCGTCTGCCGCCCTCATTCTTTTGGGCGGCTGGTGGTCAAACGAATGCACCGCTAATTGTGGGCCCGTACTGGCGGCTTGATGTGGGGTTCCGCCCCAGTAGCCGCCCTTTAGCGGGGGTGGTGTGGCCCAATTTTGAGCGGGTCTCGGTTGCATTGCAAGATTAGGAGGTATGAGAGGTGGTGTATGGTGGTGGAATCTATTGATGCCGAATAAAGATTGATTTAAATTTGATTCTTGGATTTGACCGTTCATGAATAAAGAGAGACTTTGAATGGAATGTTGGATGCAATTGTAGATTTTTTCAACTTCTGATTTGCCAACTGCGCGTGCGACATTTTGGGTTCGGTCCGTGAAATCTTCAACCTGATATATATTCAACTTAAAAATAAAAATATAAATATAAATAAAACGAGATGGAGAACTCACACTCATGCTAGCTATTTTAGTCTCCCAAGTTTTAGAAGTCCACTGTCCTGAATACGTACTCGCACACAGACCTTTGGGCCAAAGCTTTTCAACAGACACCAGCTACAACAACCGTTTATATTATCAAACTAATAACATGAATAAACTCAGGTATGGTTGATGTCAATGGGACAAACAATTGCAATTTGTCCCATTGACATCAACCCCATCAGTCCAATGCAAGTGAAACGCAGTACAACCTGTTCTGACAAGACAAGGCAAGGCAGAACAGGTTGTATTGCGTTTAGGCTAAACTGAGACTCATAGTAATACGAATGGGACTGATGCGACTTCAGACTCTTGTTGGCTAGCCAACAAGAGTCTAAAGTCGCATCAGGGACAAAAGTACAGCTTTTGTGTACTTTTGTCTCAGTATCCAATGTAGTAACACCTGTTCAAGGCCTTGGAGATTTTACCTTGAGTAAAAATGATACCAACAGTTGACCTAATGTTTCTGTATTTCTACTACCATAATTCCGGAACTTTCTAACTGATTTCTGCACCGATACAACATCTTCTCCATCTAATAAATTCTCACCGCAAAACAACATGAGTACTTCTATACAAGAAGCAGAAATGTACTTTCATTTATTTTGTTTACTATAACATCCTACTTTCATTTCTCATTATAGCATTGTACTTTCCAAAATCTACCCAATTATATTATAGCGATAATATAATTGGGTGAATTTTTCAAAGTACAATGTTGGGAAATTTTGAAAGTAGGATGTTGTAATGAACAAATAAATGAAAGTACATTGTTGTTTCTTGCATTTAGGCTAAGAAATTATTGATAATATTGTCAATGATCCACAAGCCTCTACTCTCGTTTCATTTATGGCCATTTAAATGAGCTTTCATTGTATAACACAAGTTCTTATATTAACTAAATAATTTTACTTACTTAATTAAGTTTCTGTATTATTACCTTTTAGTATGTCAGAAAATGGAGGTAATATGGGGGGATCACGATTCTGCAACAAAAGAATGATAATAAGAACATATTGCATAGTTGAAAAATGAAAAAAAAAAAAAAAAAAAAAAAACTATAAAAAATGATAACTTCTAGTAAGCAATATATAGAGTACCTGTAGATGAAAAGCAACCAATAATATTATTGATAAAGAATTAAGGGTTCGATCTTTTGAACTATTAATATCGTGTGCTTTTGCCCAGGCTTTCATCTGCACACATATAAAATATTATTTTAAGATTACAAGTGGATACAAACTTGTCATATATCTTAATACAAAACTACTATGAATGTTATATTATAACTAGCACTAGTCCAATTTTATTAAAAATAAAAAAGTAATAATCCGGAACTTCTAGAAAGAAATGAAAGTAGGATGCTATAATTAACAAATAAATAAAAGTACATTGTTATTTCTTGCCTTTAACCCAAATGATACTTCTAAATGAAAACCAAAAATTATTTACATTAAAGACAACTTACCAAAAAACTTAGCTTTTGGAATCTTTCATCAATTGAAGTAATTAAACGAATTATTGCTGACTTGGAAATTCCATCTCTATTTTCTACTGAAAGATCACATTCAACACCACTTCCAGCATCAATAACCTTAAGAATAGGCACCTTGGCTGACAGAATGGGCTGGACACTGTGGACATGACCTCCACCTAAAGGGTAAAACGGTCATAAAAAATTATTTCCACATACACCCATTTGTAAATTCGATTACTACCACCTTCCTTGGTGAATAGTATCTTATTTCTACATAAATCAAAGTTTCAAGCTTTTGGGTATTTGAATCTTTAAAACTAAAAAATTTTAATAAATAAAATTGCAAAGATTAGTTAAATGTTTACTTTGAAGTGCATAGAACTTTCTTGCAAACTTCCTAAGTGCTTTAATTTTCTGATCTCTAGGGAACATGGGTTGACTATTTTTGAAGTTGACCGAGAGATCTAAATCACTTCCAGTAGTAAAAAGGTCCATTGAGAAAGAACCAAATTCTTCAACAACGGGACAAATAGAAGAATTACCTGAATCACAAACAATGAATTTAATCATGTTAAACCAAATCTAAAAAGAGTTTGCAAGAAATAGCAATGTACTTCCATTGATTTGTTTCTTATAACATCCTACTTTCACTTCTTTCTATTAAAACATTGTACTTTGAAAAGTATACATAATTTTCGCATGTTATCTAAAAACAAAGCAATTTTAACAGAAATGGAAGTAGAATGCTATAATACACAAATCTTGGAAGTAAAAATAGAGAATGTGAGTGGGGAATTTTACCATATAATTCCATAGCTATTTCATTAAAAACTCGAATTAGTTGCTTTCGATGTTCATATTCACTTGGTTTTGGCCTACGAATTTCATAGGCTTCATTAAGTAGTTTATCAAGTACAAATAATTTGTCCCGGTTTACTATAATCCTCTCCAATTCCTTTAACTCAAACTTTTCCGCTTTCTTTTTGAGTACTGAAATCAAAGAAAACAAGTTAAAGAATTATTAACTAAAAAAGATAATTTGGGTTAACAAGCAAAATAATATTCATAAAGCTTGTGTCTCATAAAGTTTTCAAACATGGAAACTTGATTAAGACATCATTACTACATTAATTATAACTTTATAAACCAAAAAACAAGTTTTTTATGGGATATATTGGGAAAAATGTAGAATATATCCAAACCATTCAGCGATATGACTTGTATGAAAAAAGTTCTTGTTAGAAGACTTCATAAAGATGTTGTAAAAAATGGAGTATAATCTTTTTTGCTATATTTTTGAAAAAAGTTGTTTCTTTCATTTTACATGCACATATAAGTGAAAGGTTTTAGTCACTCACCCTTTTCTCGCAATGCCATTATTGTGCCTACAAAAGTTAACAGAAAAATTTAGATTAATAATGTAATGTCAATGATAAGTAACAATTCATCCTACCTTGATGATGTGATAAAGATTAGCTGCAATAGAAAGGAAATTAGTCATATTAGGTTTAATCAAACTATGATGTGATAAAAATCGGCTAAAGTAAAACCATAAGAATAGAAAAATAAAAGTGGGATGAAAGACTTTAGTAGACTAATGTTTTTAAAGATGTGAGAATCAACATGATACGAAAAATCCAAAAATGTTGCTATTTTAAGTATTAGGGTTATGCATTATGTTCATTTTGAGCTTCTAGACTTTTTACGACTTATCTAGGTTATGCATTATGCAGCTGATTAAACCGCTCCCAACCACTGTAAACGCGAAAATTAAGAAATTTGAGCAAATTTCTGTAGCGAATAAGCAAAATCAGAATCAATTATAGAAATTGCAAAATCCTAAATCCGCCGATGAGTTTTGTAACCTAATTTAACACCGTAAAGATAAAGAGAAGTCGGTAATCACTTTGTTTTATGCCCATGTTGATCAATCGAACTGCAATGCAATTGCATAGAAGCATCGAGTAATTGTACGAAATGAATTGAAAATGAAAGTAAAAACCCTAAATACTTACCCCTTTGCGACGTTCGAGCGCAGAGTAATTCACCCCTGTGTGGCTATACAAACATCGAATGGAGGGGATGATATCTTGGTGAATTTAGTCGAGCCGTCAGCAGAGAATGAGTCAGCGAAACGTCATAGGGTGACTAACGGCTGGTGGTGGGTCTCGTACAGGGTTGTACCAAAACTAGGTGGAAATGAACTCGAGCTTTGTGCCACCTCCATCGTTATGATGGCCTAGTGCGACGATTCCCATTCAGATTCGAGTTTTGGTTAGTTGGGTTCCTGTGAATTGGCTTTTTGGGAAAGGATAAATTGACCAAAATTGAACCGTATAAAGTTCAAGTTATTAGGTATTGGGTAATTCGGTTATAGGTTAGTCGGATATAGGTGCAAGTGAAGCCCAGCCTAGCTCGGTGGATGCATCCGGGTTATATACTCATGTGGTGGGAGGTCTGGAGTTCGACTCCGACTAACCTCATGTGGGGGATTTTTCCTGGAAGGCAAATTAGGTGGAGGGGAAAGGCCAGGGGAGAACACAAACATTAGAACTAGGGGGGCCGATACCAAAATTTCAAAAAATAATTATAAACTAGTTTAATTTGGAATAAAGTTATTACATATAAAAAAATCTGAAAAAATAAATTAATATATTCTAATATCATTCAATTCAATATGGACTTTTTGGGATCGGTTCTCGGTAATAGAAACACTAGGGGTATTTGCATCCAAAATAATCGTTGGCTGTTCTTCGGGATATTGATAAGAACTTGCATTTTTTCTTTTAAGAAATTCGTCCATAGTTAATTTTTTTTTTCATCTTAATGTATACTACATAACACAATTAACAAAACAATCATTCACAAGTCTATATTAATAAACAACTAATTATTTTAATTTTAATAAAAATCTAAATTTGTTTTATTAAATTATAATTTTATTGATAGATTATCTAGACATTAGAGTAGTAAACTGATAATGATTGGTTTGATGACTATGTTAATGTGTCTCATATAAATTTAAAGATAAAAGGGGAATAATGACAGGAAAATAAAGCAAACATCATTATAAAAACGTTACTCTAGACAAATGGATTAAAAGTTCATCCGGTGATTTAATTTTTAGTTTTTAATTTATAATTTAAAAGGGTAATTGGGTAAAGTAAGAAATGGCATAAAGGCTCTGTTAATATACATAAATTTACACACTTTAACCTACTCCCTTACATCTACCTATATTCACATTGCCGATCACTTTATCTACTGACTAGTGAGAAAGAAAAGAGAGGCATTCAAAGAAAGAGAAAGAAGATGTTAGTATGTTACAACTTACCGGAAAAAATAAGACGTTACTGGTCGGAGAAGGGAGTTGCAGAAATCTTGAAGTTGCTTTTCTAAAAATAAGACGTCGTCGCTCGCCGGTCGGAGAAGAACGCACAAGTTTGTCAAAGTCTCGAAGACAAAACACCGGTTATAGTGTCTTCTTGCCGGAGTAGCAGTCGGCAGGCGGAGAGATGGAGTGGTGAGGCAGTGAGCACTCCGGTGGTGGCAATATTTTCCGGTGAGCAGTTTTTTTTCCGGTAAAAACTGATGATCTTTAGATTAGGGTTTTGTATCTTCTCAAATCTTGTATCGATAAATTATATCAACAACTTTGATTCTTTTTATAGAACTTTTAATTTCCTTATTAGTTGTTCTCCTAATTTTATTAGGATTGGTTTTGATTTTATTCAAAATTTTCCAAGATTTTCGTTTGGTTATCTTACGTTCCTTATCTAATAGTTAAACAATGATATAAAAATCATTTTCTGATTGCCTTTTGAATTTAATTTGTCATATTTTTCTTTTTTTGAATTACATTACATATATACTTATATGTGAAAATAACCGGAGGGGCCAGTAGTATATTTAAAAAAAAAATCAAGCCTTATATAAAAATATTACATATACTAGGTAGAAAATCAGGGGGGCCATGGCCCTTCCTGGCCCTTTAAACAGTCCGCCCTTGGGAAAGGCCTTTGCGCCTTAGGTAATCGCCAACCGCCCTGGGTTGCGGGGCTGATTACCCTCAGGTGAAACCATATATCTATTCACTGGTTCCAAAAAAGTCGGATATAGGTTATTTTGGTAACAGGTTGTTGTTATGAGTGTAAAATTAAAAGTAGGTTACTATTATGATAATAAATCTTAGAGAAATTGTATTTATTCCTACTTTTTATTCCAATTCATGTTCCTACCCATGTGAAATTATGATAAGTGTCACATTTAATAAAATAAATAATATTTTAAGACACCTGTCACAATTACACATAGGTAGGAACATGAGTAGGAATAAAAAGTAGGAACAAATACAATTTCTCTAAATCTTAATAGAAACGTAAAGGAAACTTATTTTTAGCCGTTTATCAAACATTGCAAAATCATAATCCAAGCATTAAATGACAAATCCATTCTTTACAATTACATTCAAACACAAATCCATTCCATTCAATCAAACATTACAAGACCAAATTCAAACATTAATATTAAGATTAACATTACAAACGGAAATGGAATTCAAACATTGCAAAATCATAATTCGAACATTAAGCGACAACCTCTATATTTGGTTAGACGCACTTTTAGTCGCCACTTCTAGAATGAAAATGTTAAATAGTATGACAACTGTCAATTTGGTCAACAAAAGTCAACCTAAGTCAACTGAAGCGTACGTTAAATCAATATGTTGAAATGTAATTTTTTATAACCTTTACGATGTATTATTAGATATTATAATACTACGTACGCTAATTCAAATAAATTATCAGGTAAACGCTGTAAATGCAGATAATAAACTACAGTAGCGTAAAAATTCGATAATCATACAAATATTATTTTGGTATTAATAACATTCATAAAACGATGTATTCATGAATACGAATATGTGGACATATAGAACGTCGAAAACGGAGTTCGCATGCGAAAGTTACAACAGTTAGATCGCTGTGAACGATAAATGTACACATGGTTTGGACCTAAAATACAAAACGTGGTGCCTTAAACATCAAATATAGAATAACGAAACATATATTATGAAGCGTAATATTATCTAGTATTTAATTTCATATCCAAATATATTTTTCGGTAAAATGCTAAAAATCGCGTATTCGGAAGAATATTGCGCTTAAACGCGTATATCTTCACCTAACGAATTACGAATCGATTTAAATAAATGTTTACTAATATTTTTATGCATAATATTGATTTATATATTTATTAGTAATTAAATCTCCGAAAACTTATAAAAATACGCAAAACGTTTTACCGTATTTTATAAAAACACCATATTTATATAAACACATATTTATATTTTATAAGAGGCTAGTAAACCCCCCACCCCTACCCCCTCTCTTGATCGGCCATGAGCCACCCTAGAACACCCTTACATCTCTTCAGAAGGGGACATATCTTATTCTTTATATTAGAATCGTACAAAAATCTAAAAAGTATATTTGTATGAATCTTGCCATTTCCAAGACCAAGATCATCCCACCTCCATTCCACCACCATAAATTCGGCCAAGCAAGGCCATTCTCCACCCTCACTTCATCCTCAAACTCACTTCTCATATCCTCTCAAAAATCTTCAAGAATTTCCAAGCTTTTACAAGTGTTTCCAAGCCTTTCAAAGGAATTTTGAGCAAGATCTTGATTCTCTTGAAGATCAAGCCACTTCCAAGTTGCCAAACTTTGATTCTTCTTCTTCAAAACTCAAAGATTTGCTTCAAATGTGAGTTCATACCCCTTTTTTCATCTTTATTCAAGTTTTAGGGGGAGAATACAAGATTATACCGTAAAAATGACTATTTACACAAGTTTTTAACTAGTTTTTGTGTAAAAATAGTTTTCTACATGAAATAATGCTAGATTTAAGTGTTATGAACATTATTATGTGATATGTTTAAATAAAAATACAAAGCTACAAAAATAATGAGTATAGACATGATGGATCTTCTCAAGAAAATTCACAAAAATGAAAACTAGTATAAACTACGTTTTTGTGACCGGAAATATGATTTTTCTAGCAAAAATGGTTATAACCAATTTATTACACCATTTTTGTGGGAAATATCTTAAGATATGTTAGTTATGAACATCTAAATAAGTTATTTCATATATATTTGCAAATATATGTCTTGTACAACGAAATACTAAAAATAAGCTATTATAGGAATGGTTTATGGACATAAATACTACTATGACTTTTTGGAACAAGATAAATAATTATATGAAATTATATAATTATTATATACTATTATATTATCATGGGAGAAATGATAATGGCAAATACAATAGTTTTTCATATACAAATAATCGTAAACAAGTTGATAACAAAATTTGTGAGACGGTTCTTCACCGTACTTATTTAAGTACACATACTAAAAGTCTTGAATTTATAACCAGATTATCGGTAAGAGAGCATGATATTTGTGTATAGATCTATACGGATTGACAAACCCGCACCTGAGCTGTTAGCTACAGCTAGATGGCAGGTCTAAGGTGACAAATGTCTAAATTCCGACGCCTGAAGAACGTCGCAGCAGGCTTACATGGTCACTGTATGGTTATATGGAGTCTCACATGGAAAAATCAACGATATATTTAGTTTACATGGCAATATACATTTTAAATAGTTTTTTATACAAGATTGAAAACTACGTTATACATTATTAGTATTTGGGTTCTAAGACTTTAACATTTTTATAATAAAATATTGGATTTTCTGGATTACAATACTATCTTTTACGAATAAATGGAATTTCTCATACAAAACTCTTATGAACTCACAATTTTTGACACTCTTTTCAAACTACTTGTATTCTCAGTAATTTGATAAGACAACTACAAGCTTTGACGAAGGGACGCTACGGCGTCATACTATGTATTTTTGAAATCATATTGTAATTGTAATTGAAACGTACTAACTTTGAACTCATGTAACTTTTACAATTATACAATGTTGTTATGATATTGTTCATGAAGTCATCCACCCCCGAATGTTTCCGCCAATCCAGTTTAGGGGTGTGACAAATAGAGCTAAAACAATTCAAAGGTAAAAGACTATATAAAATATTAAAATGATAAAAGTAGACGATTGTACTTTCTTGAAGTAGTGTTAGTCAATTGAAATCCTCTTCAACATCGGAGTTACAACTTTAATGGAGGAACCAATCTTGTGCACAAATGAGGGCCTCAATAACATTAGGAGTTAAAGAACTCCTAAATGGATCTAGAACTCTTTCGGTTGTGCTAAATACCAATTTGAAACAACCGTTGATACAAGAATCGTCAAAATGTCTATAACCATCCAAGATAAAATAGGAAACATCATTTCATTCACTTTCCGCCATAACAAAATGTCAACTTTTCGAATTCATCTTCGACAACTTCACTCGGATACTTGTCCAACTCGCCTTTGAGTATATCGACCCACTCATTTGCATCTTCATATTCTCCCTTAACTTATTGCTCATCATAGGATTTGAAACGGAACCATAGTTTATCAGAAGTTTCCCTAAAAATGATGAATTATAAAAAGATTGAAGAACCATGAATTCTCACATGCTCATCATCCAACTTATGCAAAGCACCCGATACTACTTTTTTTTAGTCTCGTATTCTTTTCCATAAATATCAACCGGTAAAATATCCAAATATGTTAGTTTGTTTGTAGGATCAAGTATCGTTGCAAACTTGCTATATAGAGTAACATATTCGCTTTCTCAATATCTCTAAAATACTTGTCGAACTTTTTCTTCATCGTGTTTAACATGGCTAGCAAACTCATATCTTTTAAGCATGCCAAATCATTATGCAATAGAACAAAAATTGAAGTCATATCATCAAGAAACGTATGTGATGCAAAATAAAGTGTCCCCGAAATCTTTAAAATCACATCAAAAAATGCTTTAAGAACCCCCATCATACACTTCGGCAGTTTCCAAATTCCAACATTAAGTAGGTGAGTTTCACTGTGTTGCAACATCTAACACCAAACTTTTGTACTACCATATTTCTCAATTTCGGCATACTTCTTTAAAATTTTTATTTGTGGATTAGATTGTCAAATCCACTTTAATGTCGCCCTAATGCTGTTCACAGAATCACCTACGTATGAGACACCGTCTTGAATAACTAAATTCAAAATATGTGACATACATCTAACGTGGACCTAATTTCCTTTCAAAAGAGACATGCCACGATGTAAACTTCTTTTTCAAATAATAAATGACAACATCATTTGAACTAGCATTATCAAATGAAATTGTCATAACATTATCAATCCCCCAATCTATTAAACACAACTCAATTGATTTTTCAGTTTCAATCCAAACCTTTTTTGGTCAACTCCAAACGTTATCAACAACATGCGCAGTTAGACTTATATAATTGATATTCTGTTGAGATGTCCAACCGTCTATTGCTAAACATATCATACATTTGTTTTTTTTATCAAAACACCAACTTCCTCCCTTTCATCTTCAAACATTTGTAGGAAATCTTAAGTAATAATAGTTCGGTGCGACTTCAATTAGTGGTTGACTCACACTTGAATAATGTTTAACACATTTACTATCAACAAATGAAAAATAAAGCTCGTTTACGACAAGCATATAACTTAATGCCTCCCTATTAGCTTTTTGGTCGAACTTCCATGCAACCATCTTATCTGATTGAAAAGTTATTGGTGTTTGAATACCCCAAGTGCGGCTTTGTAAGCATCACATCCTTTCAAATGTATTCTAAGACCGTTAGTATCATGTTTACTAGAACTAAAAAAGTATTCTATACCACAATATTTGTACTTTCTTTTCGATGCACCTGTAGCATCATTAAATTGAATAAATAAAACTCAAATTTCTGATCTTTTCTTTGTTTGCCTATATTTGACTTATGGTTGTGAGTCGTCATTCGCTTTCATGGTGCTTTCGACATCCATCAATTTGTCATCACTCAAAATAACCAATTGAGACATCTATTAATTTAAAAAGAAAAAACACAATTAATATTAAAGTCCTTGTCAATGATACAATAAACCATTATTGGTTCTATAAATGAAAAACCCAAAACCAAAAAAAATCAAACATAAAGATTTAATTAGAAACCAAAAACCATAAAGATTTATCAAAATAATGAAAATTGCAATAGAAGTTGTAACAATGGAAGATAATGACTTACTTGTAAGTTGTAACAATGGAATATGAGGACTCTGTTGGATCAGGTGTCTAATCCATAACTATAATTTATGTATATACTTATTTTGATGGCAACACATTCCTTTTGGGTTGCCCTCAAACCTAGCAATAGGACAATATGACTTAGAGAAAGAGAAATTAAAATTGTTAATATATCATGAGAATAATATATTAATTAGAAATAATATTAATGATTAATCAGAAATGAATTAGAATTAATTTTGGGATTAATTAGATTAATTAAAAGTGCATGGGCTGAATTGTAATTGTTCAATAGTTGAGCAATAGACAATTATGGTATGTATGTATGTTGGACGAATTCTAGGGTTACCACCCTAAGAAATTCGAAATCCACATATATGGATACTAGGACTATTTATGGTAATGATAAGGTATTTGAATTATATGATAAATGGCTTATCATATTAGAATTCAAATACGGCAGTGTATAAGCCTTATCACCTATCATTCTGGGGCTATAAATAGAGAGTCCTAGATCCCCTAAAACCTGTGCCAAACTCATAGAGTTCTCCTCCCCCTCTCTGGTTTTCTTGCTTACTGGTGTTCTGGGTGTGAGCCATTAGAGGCACGACATTTGTGGTGCTTGCTTCCAAGAGATCAAAAGGTATGTAATCTTCAACATTCTTTAGAAATTTCAAAAATATGTCTTTAGGGTTTCTTATGATGTTCTTAGTTATAGATTCAATAGAGAAAACATAGATCCCTAGGTTGCATGTTAACTTAAGTGTTTAAGTTTATTTGTTCGCCTATTCCCCATCAGACTCGTCGAGTCGTCGACCGATACCAATGTCCTCGTCGTAGTCGAGGCGTCGTTCGAAATCAACCGAGGACATGAGTGTCAAAGTCGAAGTTTGGGATTTAGATTTTAGACTTAATTTGTTGCAGTTCATTTGTTTGTATCTCTGTTCTCATGCATGGTGTGTGTCTCTTTTGGAATCAGGTAATTACAAACTACACTAACCATGTGGAACATATAAATTTGCTATTTTATTTATTAACCCTTAGTCGGATAATTCGGGTTAACCGAAATTTGTAAAACTTACCCATTAACAGAACTGAATAACCTTAAACGATTTGGGTATAACCTGATAAGCAACCCAAAACCTAAATAACCCGAACCGTATAACCCATTTCTTATTCGGTTTGAGCGGGTTATTCGGTTTCGTTTTTTTCTCGCACCCCTACATATACATATGTTTTATCATGGGGTTTTTTAGTATCGTCTTATAAAAATATACAATTATATTTTTTAAGAAAAATTCACAAAAAAGTCGTATTTTTAATATTTTATTTTAAAAATGATTGTTTTATTTTTTTTCAGAAAAATCTTTGGTACTTTTAACTATTTCCATGAAAAAAATATATTTATGTTAAAAAAAGGATTTTCAAAGACAATCTTCCCAAAAATATATTTCGTGTTTCGTGTTTATTCGTGTCGACACAAATTTCAAATTCGTGCTTCGTCTCTTACATGGGTTAGACGCGAATATATCCGTTTAAACACGTATAAGACCCGAATAATTTTTACACGATACACTACATGAAAACACGAATAAGAAAATAATAATTTAGTGAAATCTAGCATGCTACTTTTATGATTTTAGCTTGTTTTAACAATATACTTTTATTTCACACACACAAACATATATATATATATATATATATATATATATATATATATATATATATATATATATATATATATATATATATATATATATATATATATATATATATATATATATATATATATATATATATATATATATATATATAATCACATAATTCTTATATAAATTTGTGTTTTCATACAACACGGTTAAAAACATGTTGTATTCATGTCTTGTCATGTATCACACGAATTATTTACATATCGTGTTTGTGTAGTGTAAATTCATGTTTGACACAAATATACGACATGAGTACAATGATTGTCTAGTATATGGATTACCAATCCATTGACTAGTTAAAACCAAAATTTTCATTTTGATTTTCGTTTTATTCATTTAGGCTTTGTATTTTCATAGTAAAAGTTAGAATTTTAGATTTAGTTTTTGTTTTTTATAAAAATATATAATTTACACATTTAATTATTAACAAATTATGTTCCATAGTAAGACATTATGTTTCTACGATGGAAAAGAATATTGTTTTAAGAGTAAATTGCAATAATGGTCCTTGTGGTTTGTACCAACTTTCAATAAGAGTTCAAGTTTTGAAAAATCATTTTATAGGTCCTCAAGGTTTGATTTTTCTTTCTATAAGAGTCCAAAAGGTAAAAAGACTAAAATGCTATTTTAATTTTCTTTTTCAATTTTCTTTTAACCCATTATTTATTTACTGATTAAAAAAGAAAAAGAAAAAACACCTCACCCCATCCCCACCCCCACCCCCTACCCGGTCTCTCTCTCTCTCTCTCTCATAAACACCAGTGAACTGCAAATCGTTCATCATCGTGTTCGTTCCCAGCGCCATTAAAGATCAAAAAACCCACTTTGATCCCGCCAAATATTGTTGTTATGCTGCTTTTTCCGATTACTTAACCGACCTTCTTGTGGAGTTGAACTTAGATTCAAGGTGTTCTTGACTATGGTATCTCCTTTCTTGTTGCTCTGTTACCAAATTTTTTACAGGCCTGTTCGAGCTTAAGTCAAGACTAATGGTTAAGCTCGTGATTGAGCCGATTTTAGGCGATATTTCGCTAGAAATGTGATTGGTATGAGCATCCAAGAGCTCGAGAACTGCAAGTCTGTAATGTTACTATTTCCCAAGTAGTAATAGTTTCTCAAAATTTTTAACCCAAAGATTTCATCCGTGATTTTTCAATTAAAGTTGATATTTTCATTCTATTAATCCAGATTAATCTAACGCGGCATTCTAATGCGATTTTCAACCACTCTAGTCGACAATTTACACTTAACCTAGCTGGTATTCGATTAACCTTCTGCTACGAGAATTCATAGCATCGCAACAAAACAAATGAACAATGATATACTAAAACCACAAATATAGAGAGACAACTGCAACCGTAAAAGCTGAAAATCGTATGGTTTTTTAGGGAGGCGTACCAGGAGGAACCGAATCGAGGAGATTGAGGATGATTTGAGATTGCGTTTGTAATTTGGAAATTGTGTCATTTGGATCTAAAGGGAAGTAAGTGTCTCCTATCGTGTGCAAATCATGTGTTGCTTCTGTTGCCTTCTCCATTAAATCTGATGCATCTTTTCCTTCTTCGCTGAATCGATTTGTGATACATACACAATTTCCAGCCCAGAGAGAGGGGTGGGGGTTTGTTTTATTTTTCTTTTTTTAATTGATTTAATAAATAAAACATTAAAAGAAAAATAAAAAAGAAATTAAAAAAGGTAAATTTGTCGTTTTACTGGCCAATGGACAACTTTTGCAAGCTAAATGAAACATTGAGGACCCATAAAGTGAAATTTCAAAAATTGGACTCTTATTGAAAGTTGAGTCAAGCCATAGGGACCATTATTATAATTTACTCTTGTTTTTAAATGATGCTTTTGAAAAGCTATTTTAATATGAGTGATTACTTTTTAATTTTTTTTAGGAATATAAATGGTTTCTGAAAACCTTTCAGAAATATAAGGGGTATATTGCAAAAAAAAAAGCAATGAATTATAAGATAAAATATAAATTATTCAATGACCTTTATGAAAATTTTCATGTATATTAATTTACATATTACTTTGTTATTAACTAGATTGAGCCCGTGCTTCGCACGGGCTGGATTGAAACCTGATACGCATATTAACAGAAGCACCTGAAGTACTAAACGTAATAGGTATTAATTTGGTAATGGTTAGAGCAGCTTTGGAACTGAAACCCAATACACATGTTTGTTATTCTATTAATTCTTTGGACGGTGTAAGTTTTTTTCTTTTAGTGGTATCTTTTATACAATGCTAGATATTTGATAAAAAGGCATGCACGATATAAGATATTTTAATATCGATACGTTCATAGATTTCATTCAAAACCTAGGTACATTACCATTCAAGAAACCGATAAGTAAGCTAACGAAGGTTGTACTCTTTGCAAGAGCTATTAAAATTGTTGAACAAATAATTAAATACCTAGGTACATAGATTACTATAAGTTTGTCGAAATTGCTCTTGCAAAGAGTTCATAGATTTCATTGTATAGAAACCGATATGATTACATTTAAGAGACAAACTTTTAAAATGTTCGTTTAGAATTGCTGAACAAATAATTGAATACCTTTAAATTTTAATTACATATTTTAAAATTATCTTAAATAACACTTATTGAGTGAGAGAAAGGTAATATATTAAAATGATCATTAACAAATATTATAAGAAGCAATTGGTACATATCAAAACCAAAATAACTATATCAAAAATTAAGCCAAAAATAATTAATTTCCGATATGATTACAATAAAAGAATTGCTGAACAAATAAAAGAATTTAAAAGTTTGTCAAACTCAATCTTGTTCATTAAGTTGTACTCTTTGCAAGAGCTATTTTATGGATTATTGGAAAAAGCAAAAAAAACAATTAAAAATAAGTAAAACTGAAAAAGTAGAAAAACAATTGGAATAAAGCAATCTGGAAACCGCCAACCCAATCTCGCTCATTTAGTTGTACTCTTCACAATACATATTTTATGGATTATTGGAAGAAGCAAAAAAACAATTGAAAATAAGTAAAAGTAAAACAAACCATGACAGATGACAACAAATTGCAAAACTTGATTTGAAATAAATACCCACCCCACTTAAAAACCGAAAACCCCTCGTATCCCCAAAACCTTCTAGAAAACCCATTGTAATTCATCTATATAGTAATGTTAGTTAAAGATGTTCAATGATTAAATATCATTTTGTTTATTTTAGTTTTTGTTCTTTAATATGTAGTTTTATTATTATAATTATTAAATTAAGAAATTCATTTGATACTTTTTTTATTAAACTAAAAAAATTGCTTGTAATATTTAATGTTTAAATGTCATTTATCGTTGTGCATTTAACCTGAATTTCTGTTATGCTTTCAGTTAAACCATGTGTTTAGTTTAAAGAAATTAATGTTTTGTTTAAATAGTTTTTTTTTATAAAACTATCCATCAAAATAGCTATATCTGGATGCGAAAACCATTATCTACTCAAAACGTTCGCAATTTTGCAATATTATTTTTTCTGGACATGAAAAGTCCCTTTAATAGAAAATTCGCAAGTTTTACGTTGTCAAAATACTATTGCTCGGCAACTTTTGAGTATTTTACCTGTGTTTATTACTTTTTCGCAAGTTTGAAAATAATGGATCTTAGTTTTAAAGTTGCAAACAAAATAAGTTACAACAAAGGCATTTATATATATATTTAATTCCCGTGTTTTTTTCATTCATTGTAACTTTTTTTTTTTTGCTTCGTGGGTTAAGTTGTTATTCTGGATCCGGGTTTTCTTTATTCGGGTAAGTGGTTTTTGTCGGGTCGTGTTTTTTTTTTTTTTTTTCCTTATTGGTTTCACTCCTTCTTAGAGTATCGTCTTCTTCCGATTGTAGCTGAAGCTTGCTGTCGGTCGTTTCTGCGAGTCTGCATGCCTTTAATTTCCGCTTCCTTTCGATAATCTTTGGTGTTTCCGTTTTTTTTTTTCAGGGTATTTCTCTTCTCTGTTTGTTGATTTTTTGTAATATCATAGTGTTTTCTAACGTTTGTTTTTTTTTTCTGGTTTTTTTACAAAGTTCCCCACTACAAAACCCCGATGCGAACAAAACGAATGAACGGATTGTGTGTTCGTTGATTTTTAAAACCTGTGTCTGGGTTTAAATCCATCGGGAACCTTTTTTTACAAATTAAAGTTCAAAAGTAAGAAAAAAATATTTATTTGTCTTTGTTGGTTTTGAACTCAAACCCTTAACCTTAAAACCTAGAGATCTAGGTGCCTATACGAGCACAATTAAATATTTTATCATTTTTTCTAAATATTGGATAGGATTTTTTTCAAATAATAAAACTGGTTTTAAACAAATTAGGCCATCAGGTGTCATCTCTCTCCTGAACTCACTTTTTGTCTGCCACCTCAGCATCCAGTCAGCATTTCTCTCTCCTCGCCTTACCCCCGGAAATGCTCACCTCTCACTACCTCTCACTACCTCACTTTTTAATTTAAAAACTATATTAAAAATAAAATAAAAACACAACAAATAATTTCATAAACTACATTATAAAATATTTCTTCAAGATAAAATACTTCATTAAAACCACAAAATACGATAAATTAAAACACAAAATACGATAATTCAAACACAAAATACGATAATTAAAACACAAAATACAAAACTTAAAATCCTAGACACGATATCCGTGAAATTGAGGTTCATTTTTCAACACATTTCACGCATCCATATGTGTGAAATCGTTGTCGTACATCACCCGATACTCTTCCAAGGATTGGGCAAGGATCTGCTCGTCGGTGACCCCCTCGTGGCGGTTCGCCTTCATAACTTGTTCAAAGTTATACACTTTGAATGACAAATTTCTCAATTTGAAGCATATATGATCTTTACTCCTATATTCATTTACGGCTAATATTGTGTGAAACGAATCCGCAACACGTTGCCAGAAACTGTGAGCGTGACTCCTCACATCGGGGTCTTCACTTTGGATGAGCCAGGCCCTCGCTAACGCCGCCTCTTCTTGTTGAGTCCAGTGCCGAGCACGGTTTCCATTTCCCGCACCGTTTCCGTTTCCCATATCAGCCATTTGAAAATGTGTGTATTGATGTGTATGTGAGAAATGTGTGTGTATTGATGTGTATTTGAAAAAAAATGTGTGAGATGTAGATGTATTTATAGGGGTTTTTGAAAAATTAATTTTTTTTAAGAAGTAACCATTTGAAAACGGTCAAAAAAGTTTCAAATACCAATTCGTCGCACGACGTTCACAGCTCGCGCGGGGTCGGATTGCGAGGGCGTCACACAGGCGGGGCGGTGTTCACCGTGCTCGTCGGGCTCGGGCTCGCACAGGCACACCGGTAGGCCTTAGGATCAAACTTAACTAGTTTTAACCTGAAATATGCGATCTGATAGAAGCAATTTGGAACAAATTTTTCCAAGCCAATTTGTCTAATAATCCGATTTTTGGATATATCTATTATTGCATATTGAATTAAACTCTCTAAACTATCATGAAAAGTACTAACTTGTTTTTGGCGCAAAATTAAGTTCTTTTAGATTAAACCTAAATTGTCAACTATATTTTCAATTGAAGTGTTTATGTTGCCACTATTATTTGAATACACTTTTAATGTTTTTTTATGTTATGTTTGTTTATATTATTTAGTTTATATTATTTATGTTGTAATTCTTATATTATAACTTAAGAATGTTTTTTAAACAAACATATATTATTAACTATGTTTAAACAAAATATTGTAATAGGTAGGTAGTAAAAATACATAATCACTTGAATTTCCTAACAACTACAAATTTTCTCTCAAACTCGTTATGGAAAAATATGAAACAAAGAAATAGATGTTTTGAAGATGTAGGATTTCAAAAACGTTCATCGCTTAATCCATCTGTTTACAAGAATACGCATGGACGTCCACGATTGAGCATGAAGCAATCAAAAGTAATACCTCTAGTTAAGTTTAGCAAATAATCTACAAATTCACGATCCACCAACTCAATATCCTCATAGATGTAGTATTTCTATGTATATGTTAGATTATAAGTGATCTAAATTGTTTAATTTAAAGCAAGAATCGAAAAGGCATAATACATATTTGTTCCAAGAACCTTCAATATTCGACTTATTATTCAACTAGGAAAAAGCTACTTATAGTTCCTACTGCAACCAAGATGAATCGATGCATATCTCATACTTCCACCAAGAACGCCAATAATCATTCAAATCCACTTATGAAGGAATGACATTGCATATGAATTTCATCCATACGTTACACACATAGAAAATATGTTTGGAGATGAAAATTGTGGATGTCGGGAAATAGTCGTTTATTTTGTTTATAGGGAAAATTATTGGCGTACAATTCAGAATAATTTATACAGAGAGTTATTAGCACATACTGAAAATACACCTTGATATATTGCGATTATTTCAATAACATAAGACATTTGTTAAATTACTTTGGATCGGATTTCGGGAACTGAACTTTGGTCTATTATGTCCGACGTACATTTCTTATTGCAAACAAGTATGGTGCAATTGTAAATTTTCTAAGTAAACAAGGTTCGTCGACGTGCTTCCCACTAAGGCTTGAGCCACAAGATAATCCAACTCATGTAGTTATTGTTATTGCCATTGTTTACGGTAATCAAATATTGGTTTACAAGGAGTGTATACAATGCCTACTGTTTGCCAATATGGACTAACCACATAACACAATGTTCTATTATACGGGAAACCATGTATAATGCTCAACTGTATGTCTACATTCCACCAAAAGGCCTACATGATGATTGTAATTTTCTACAGTTATTACATCTAATAATAATTAATGAAAATCAATTTATATTTTAGTAAGTTATTTATTTTAATGTTTGTATTAGTGTCTTTCAAATAATAAAAACAACAATAATAATAAACTAATAATAGTAATAATATCCTAAATAGCAATAAAATACAAAAACAAAACAATAAAAGACAAAGATCTCATAAGAGGGTCCACTAGTAATATTAGAAGGAAATATATAAAATCATCATATTTGTAGTGGTTTTTTAAAAGCAACAAGATAAGGAAATGTCAAAGGTAACTCCAAAAAAAATTTCTAAATTTTTCTTTCATTTAACAAGTCATATAAAAACATGGCATTTCACAACACATATTCCTTAAATATTTTTATCATTAAATAAAGTTGATTGAGAACTATGCAACTAGTAAGGTAATAAACAACCGATAAATAAATTGTTGCTTTAAAAAATGATAAGCGTATTGCATATAATCTTGAGCATTTGCCAATCCTTTTGGAGAACTGAATCTTCCCGACCTTTCTCTGCTAGCATATCATGGAATTATTTTAAATTATAATTTTTTTCATAAAATATTTTCAATCATTGAACAAGTTGAATTCCATATAATTGGTATTTCATAAGTAGACTCAAAAGTCGTTTCACCATTTAGAAAATCTATAATAGTTTTTTTGTCTAATATTACTCGTACAATAAATCGTAGTTAACATGAATATACTTTTACCATTATTTATTCAATAACTTTTAGTTTGTATAGTATGACTAAATTTAAAATGTGTGTAATGTACTAAGTATGAAAAAAAGATGTTTTCTAAAGTTGATTTAAGCGTAGTTCAAGTAGGGCAACAATGTTGGTATTATTTGATACATTATCAAAGGAAACTAGAAAAACTTGTTTTTTGTAATTTAAATTCCAAAATTACATCACGTAAAATTTTCCATAGATTCACACCAAAATACGGATACCTGAATAATTCAAAGGGTTATTGTCATAAAAGGGTAAACCCGAACATTTCTTATATACTTAAGGGCTTTTATGACATAAAACACGTATTTTGTTCGGGTTTACCCTTTTATGTATGTTTCCATAGATTCACACCAAAATACGGATACCTGAATAATTTAAACATACATAATTATTTGATACATTATCAAAGGAAACTAGAAAAACTTGTTTCACCGTTAACCAACTTTGTGGGTTGAAGTAGCGAATAGGTACAATTATGCGTCATGTGGAGCGTTTCACACGTCATATGTCAGAAACACTATGATTATAATGTTCAAAACCTAAAATTATTTATTTTCTTTGTATCCTTCTAAAGTTTTATTGCATCTCATATAAGGATAGTACAATTTAGGGTTTCTAAGGCTTTATAGAATTATCAAGTAAAGCTCCTTTAAGCTATACCGTTTTTCTTTTTGTTTAAACGCTTTCTAGAATCATCAAGAAAAGCTCATTTAAGTTATAACATTTCCCTTTCTGTTTATAAAAAATCCTTTATTATTTTTTTTATAAAAACCTTTATTTTCATAGTAAAAAAACTTTATTATAAATAATATAACATTATTTTAATTTAATCTCCACACTAATTACTAAAAGTATTGGTAAATTGCCTAACCAAGTTTGGTGTCGTCTTCAAAGTGTGACATTTGTATTTTGATGCTAGAATTTTTGTCCTTTTTGTAGAAAGTTGGAATTAAAACAAATAAAACCATTAAATCTTATCCTAATAAATAAGTAACTCAAAGTGCCACAAGTCATCTTCTAAGCCCTCTTGTACACATGTCATTTTTATAAAATTCCTGATTTTCTTAAAATAATTTTTTTTTTGTCAGTTACTCTAAACTCCTTAATTATCTTGTAACTTCCCAATTAAGTGTGGATAATTAATGACTATAATAGCATATTATGAATAATCAATTAAGTGTGGGAGAAAAAATTGATTGATTTGAGAAAGAGTAAATAAGGTTTTTGAGTTTTTTAGTTATTTTAAAATAGGATTAACCAATCTAAGTTAATGTGAATGAAAGAAATAGCATTGAACTTTGTAAAAGAAATTCATTAATAACGTCATATATTTAAAATAAAATGGTTTTCTTAATATATAATTTTTTAAATTCGCCAACCAACTAAGATAAAAATGATCTGCAGATACATTGAATTTTGTATGAAACATGACATGTTTTTGAATAAAAATATTAGTCATAGAAACCAAACTATTAGCCGTCATGAAACTATTTGCTGAAAGGAAACCATTAACGATTCATTGCTATGAACCTTAAATAAAATCCCTAAATAGTAAATCTGAAAACCTAAACCTAAACTCTAAAAGAAACTACTTACCAAAAGAAACCTTTTGTATATAAGTTGCATGCTATTTGTAATATTACATTTTTATAAACAAGCTGTAATTTACACATCGATCGTGATATCACTACAAACAAAATGACATTTAATGACACAAAAAAGATGTCACTAAATACCAAGAAAGTGCCACCAAAAGCGTTGCGACTAAAAGTATATAGTGGCACTATTTTATTGTGTCGCTGCAACATTGAATATTTTGCCGAAGTATAACATTGTACTCTCATTTTTTCTCTACCTCATGTAAAGTTTTCTACTTTCAATTATTTTCTTATGTAAATATTTTTTTTATGAACATTAACGTTTATATATTCATAATTTATATTCTTTATTTTTAATCATCCCGTGTAATACAAGAGTCTTACAACTAGTTATAAATAAATAAATAGTTATTAGTAGGTTTAAAGTGTCCAAGATGATTATAATAGCAAACTTAAGATTAAGAATAACATATGGATTAGAGGGACCAAATTTGTTAAATTTAAGAAATATAAGTGTGACTTCAATTTAACTATGTTTTGGAACTTCAATGTTGTGGAAATAAGATTTAGATATTTTAGCTGGAATCATTAAGTTAGAAATATTGATAGATGTCTCTTGAGAAATTATAGTAATTGGAGACAAAAGTTGGACTTTGGAAGCTGTTATTGATTAAGAGGATTTGATTGTGTTTCTAGCTTTGTTTTAACTATTTGTTCATGAATCTAAAGTCATGTATCCCATTTATTGCTTGATTTGGAGCTTAAATGTCATTGAGTTTTCAAACCCGTATAAATGTTAGATTTAAATATTAATTTTTTTAACGTGTTTGATCAATGAATCAACATTGTTAATAGGTTTTAAACTCATATTGAAACAAATGAATCCACCATACCTTCATAATTACACATAAGGATCAAATGAAGCTTTTATTGTTAGCTTATAACTTTAATGGAGATTTGAGTTATATCTAACTATGAAATGGTGTAAACTTCAACTATTGTCATTAATCAAACTCACAATGTCTATTTAATTCAAGTTTGATGATGATTCAATGTTGATTTACAATTATAACTCATTTTGAAGTTTAAGTGCATGTTGACCATAAGCAAGTTTTTTATGTTTGAAATTGTTTGATCATCATTTGAATCCTTAATCCTTGTGTAATTATATTTTTCAAAAGGCTAAACATGTTTGTGGATGTTATTTTGTGATGTTAAGTCATTGGAATTGACAACATTAAGGCTGTGTATGATTTGGACAATGTAGCACCTTCATTAGGCTTGGACCTTTTTGCCCAATGTAGCACCTTACTCATGGCCCTACATGTATTTTTGCCCAATGTATAACATTCCTTATGCTTAGACGTTTGTGGTTTGATTCTCCAACCCAAAGAACTTATATTTAGGATTTGTTTAGCCTAGTAATTTCTTATTGGATGGGTGTTTAACATTGAGATTTGAAGTTTATAAGAATTAGAAGTTTATCCCCTAAAATTGAGTGAATTGAGTGTGATACCTTCTTTTCTTGACTTATAGGAAGGAAGTAGAGTTGTAACAACTTGAAGGTGGTCAAGGACTTGTATAACGTCAAGACTAAGGTGAGTTTACCCGAGTACATGTCCTTAAAAATTATTTTGGTGTGTGTATTGTTTTAAACAAAGACGTTTATGTATTCAATCAATGTGCTATGTGCTATAATATAAGTATATGTGTGCATTCATGAAAATAACCTTAATATGCATCAAAGATGTTTTTGAATAAATGACGATGAAAAGAAGTTTTTAAACCAAAAGTGCTAGAAAGGTGATTTCCAAACTAAAGAAGATGAAAAGATGTTTTGAAACAAAGTTTCATCCTACTTATGCATTACATTTGCATTTAAGATGAGAGCCTGAGTTGGTCACTCATATGCACATGAAAATTGACAAAAGATGTATGATGACAGTTATTGTGGTTAGTTCTCTACAAAATTTTAAAGCTCGTTTCTAGGTATTAATCAAAAGGCTTCAATGAATTAAATTATAAGTATTTTGAGGGTTAGGCACTTCGTGGTGCTATCACCCTTGGTGCTTGCGACACGAAAAGGGTTTTAAGTTTCGCTTGCGGAGCACATCTGATTGTTATGTCGTATGATTTGTTCTTATGACTATCATGCCTGATGTCCGATAGGGTTGGGCAATCTGATGCCCATTAGGGTTGAACCATGCATGATGTCTTATAGGGTTGGATTGTGGTTAGTACCCAGTAGGGTCATACTGTACCTGATGCCCGCTAGGATTGGATGATGTATGGTGCCCGTTGTGGTGAATCTGTTTGGTGTGTTGTTATGTAATGTGTCACACCCCCAAATCACGATGGTGGAATCGTCTGAGGGCGGAACGGGACATAGCATCACAACCATTGCATACATTGAAACATAAATAGATAACAACCATCATACATTATAATTGGAAAGTTACATTGTTCAAACGGTATTGTTTCAACCCAATTATAGTATGATAATGAAATAAGTAAAAGAGACGTCTTCGCGTCCCATTCCAAAAGGTTAGTCGGACCTGACTAATTGTTACCTGAGAATACAAGTAATTTGAAAGAGTGTCAACATTACGTTGGTGAGTTCATAAGATTTTTGTATTGAGAAAATCCATAGTCCCTTTTTCCTTGTAAAGAGATAGTGTTTGAAACCAGAAAATCCAATATTTTCATATAAGTGAGTCGTAGTCTTAAAACCCAAAGACCGAAAATGTATACGTGTTTCTATACTTGAAAATAGTATTACATAGTCTTATTCTTGTACGAAACCATGTAAACACATGTTTATTCGTAGATTAATTGTAGATCTAATTCCGTGAAACCTTTACGTAGGTAAAATCGTACCTTTATTTATATCTTGATAAAATGTAGTTTTAATTTCCATAAAACTTGCATGTATAAGTAAAACCATACTTATATTTGTAACTTGTTAGAATGTAGTTTTAATACCATAAAACTCGCATGTATAAGTAAAACCGTACTTATATTTGTAACTTGTTAGAATGTAGTTTTAATACCATAAAACTCGTATGTATAAGTAAAACCGTACTTATATTTGTATCTTGATAAAATGTGGTTTTAATCCTATAAAACCTGTATGTATAAGTAAAAAACCATACTTATATTATGTGTAGAGCAACATGTAGTTTTATATTTATATAAAACCATTTGAAGACGTTTTTCCCCAAACTAAGGATATTCGTTGTCGTTCATGTGAGTTATTATAACCTTGCTATGACTAGTATGTAGGCCTGCCACGACGTTCTTCAGGCGTTGTAATGTTAAGACATTTGTCACCCCAGACCTGCCGGTCTAGCTGTAGCTAGCAGCTTAGGTGATGGATTGTCAGTCCCGTATAGATCTATACACAACTATCTCGCTCATGAATGATTAAGGTTATAATCCAGGACTTAGTGCGTACATCTTTCAGTACTATGAAGAAATGTCTCACATAACCACCCAACGTGATGTTTTATCCTAGTTCGTACTGAAATGAAAACCTTTTTGTATTTGTAATTATCAAAATATACTCATGATAATTATTGTATAAAACCTTGCTTGTAAATGTAGTAAAAACTCCTTTGTATTCGTAATTATCAAAATATCCATGATAATTATAGTATGTAAATATACTGAAAACTCCTTTACGTTTGTAATTATCAAATTGTCCATGATAATTATAGTATGTAACAATTATATATTTATATAATTATCTTTAGTATTTTTGTCGTATCTTTGTCGTTCGTTTCATAAATTATACCCATTATAATTTATATAAATGTTTTCGTTGTGTTAACGTATTTAAGCCTAAAAGATGTCAATGAGTTGAAAAGTATAATTTCTTACATCTAAGGCACTAAATATACTAATAAGATAGATTTAAAGTTTATCAACATGTCATGGCAAGAAATTTGTTTTAGTCATCTTACATAAGTGATGGCAACATTTTAAATCTTGTCATTTTGTCAAAATGATGGTAATCTTTCCAAATGGTCATTTTTCATACACATTATTTTGAATATAGTCATTTTTGTTTAAAATACCAACTTCCTTGTAAAAATATCATTTCTCAAGTTTATTATGACGTTATAAGTCTAAATAGACGTTATCACGTCAAATTGACGTGCTTTTTATAAATCACTAGAAAAGTCGTATTTCCTGTCACAAAAACATACTATTCCTATAATAGTCTATTTTTAGTATACTGTTGTAATAATCATATTTTTTACGAACAATAACGAAATAACTTATTTAGATGATTATAAATAACATATTTTAAGATATTTCCCACAAAAATGGTGTAATAACTTGGTTATAACCATTTTTGTTAGAGAATAGTGTTTCCGGTTACAAAAACGTAGTTTTTACTATTTTTCGTTTTTATGACGTTTATATTAAAGATCTAGTATTTTTTTTACACAACTTATTTATACTTTGTAACTTTTACACAAACATAATACATCATAATGTTCGTAATACATAGATCTAACCATATTTCATGTCAAAAACGTTTTTACACAACTACTAGTTTTATAAACTTGTGTAAATCATTATTTATAGTATATAAACACATATAAACTTCTGTAAATCATCATTTTTAACATGTAAACTTGTATTCTCCCCCTAAAAGTTTAGAAAAGATGAAAATGAGGGGTATGAACTCACTCTTGATGCGTGCTTTACTTAAAACAAGGTTGTTCTTGCGGGATTTACGGTAGAAACGAAGATCTAAGCTTTGAAGCTCGAAGTACCATTGGACAAAGCTATTACCCAAAGGTTTTACGTAGATGTTAGTGTATGTAAAAGGAATAAAAGTTGTATAATAGTGTTTAAAATCACTAAAGGAAGTAACTTACCAAAAAGGAGATGATTTACACTTGAAATGCTGGAAGATGGTGGTGGAGATGGGTGGTTTGTGGTGGTGGAGGGTTTGAGAGGTGGTGGAGGGTGGAGAGATGAGGGTGAATCAGATTTAGAGAGAAAGAGATGGGAGTGTGGAGAGAGTGTTAGTCAATTATGAAGATTTATGTCTCATTTATATGATTTTCCTAGATTTAGTTTTATTATAGTTTAATAATGAAATCATTTCTAGACCTTCAAGCTAGGATTTGGAATAGTACTCTCCAAGATCATGGTGTGATGGGGAGATTTCAGCTGATGGGGGGGGGGGGGGGGGTAGGGGGTGGGGTAGGGTGGATTAATTTTATAAAAATGGCAATCTACTTATATAAATATGTGATTTTTATAAAATCGTAAGACGTTTTAGTGAAATTTTATGCGTTTTTGACGAAACAAAGTTCTAAATAAATATTATGTATAAAAACATTGTTAAACATTTATTTAGATTGATTCGTAGCTTGTTAAACGATGAAATACGCGTTTAAGCGCAGTATTCTTCCGATTACGCGATTTTCGGCATTTTACCAAAAATTGTATTTGGCTTTGAAATAAAATACTAGATAGTATTACGCTTCATAATATATGATTTGTTATCCCATCTTTGATGTTTAAGGCACCACATTTTGTATTTTGAGTCCAAACCCTGTGTACATTTATCCGTTCACAGCGGTTTAATTGTTGTAACTTTCACATACGAACTCCGTTTTCGACGTTCTATATATCCACAGGTTTGTATTTACGAATACATCATTTTATGAATATTATTATTCTCAAAATAATAATTGTACGATTATCGAATTTTTACGCTATACTAGTTTAATATCCGTATTTTCGGCGTTTACTCGATAACTGTTTTGAATTAGCGTACGTAGTATTAGAATACCTAATAATACATCGTAAAATTATGAAAAAGTTACTTTTCGACATAAGGATTAACGTACGCTTCGTTCGACTATAGTTGACTTTCGTTGACCAAATTTTACAATTGTCACATAATGGAATATGTGGTATTGGGGAACTCACTAAGCTTTATTATTACTCACTCACCTTAAATGTTTTCCAGGTACTTCTTCCGATAAATGAAAGAGCGCGTCATGAATGTATCGCATGTTGCACATTGTTTGAGACTTCTGTTTATTAATGTTTTGCATTGGATTGTTACTAGGGGTTTTGAACGTATTATTTTACTAAACGTTGAACGAATGCTTTTATGATATTAAAATGGTTTCTTCATTATACTCTGATTTTAAAATGAAAAAATTGACCTTAAAATTTGGGACGTTAAAAGTTGGTATCAGAGCCTTGGTTTAAGGGATTTGAATGAACATTAGTGTGACCAAACTCAAACTATGGACTGAAAGATTTTTATATAGCTTTTTGGAAAAAGGAATTTTACAAAAGAAGAAGGATGTGATACGTACATTCAGCCAAAGCTCAAGGAAGGAAAGTGATTCCCAAGATACCCATGTTTAAGCTTGTACTATTGATAGATATGCGTGTAGAATATATAGGCTTAGGATTAACTCACGAATTGCATGTTAGAATTTTCCTGGATCATAAGGATGTCTTACTGCATTAGATGTTGTTTGCTATGTGCTACTCACAATCTATGTTAATATTGTTAGGTTGTTAAGTGATATGCTTAAGGTTGTACGCAAATAGGATCAAATAGCCTTAGAATTATTGATCCAGCGTTACTGGCTGTTCCTTATTTGGTTGTGCCTTTAGGGTAGCGTCACTTATTCAATTGTATATCTTATTCTCAATTACATACGACTGTGCATTCATATAACGACTCGACGATATTACTAGAAGTTTCTATCGGCACGTGTGGGGTGCGGAATCCTAAGTAGCCTAGGAATAGTGCTAGGACACATATGTGTGGACGGTATGAATGGCATACGTGTGTCTGGTAGTGGTGAGGGCAACTTAAGGACTTAGGGGAGATTTTTGGGACAAGTATGAATAGGTGTGGAATGTAGTATAGGACCCGTACTACCAGAAGCACATGACTCTTACCTAGAACATAAAAAATCACAATGATTCTAAGGAGCCGGTAGATGAGAGAATCATGTGTGATTCACGCTATGAATTCGTTGCAATATGTTCTTTTTGTATCTTCAACATGGTGTTTTGACGAGACATGGTGAGAGCGGTTCATGGTCCGGCTCGGGAGCGAGCGGTTCAGGGTCCGACTCAGGAGCAAGCGGTTAAAGGCTCATCCTCTCTGTTTTAGTAATCCGGCCACCCCCGACGGTTACACACTGATTTCTGGTGACATGGTTGCTTTTCGACAGCTGCACACAGACCTCCTACTCGTCTGATCGTACTCGTCTATCTCGGTCTCCCCGATTCTATCTATCTCTCGGTCTCGTGGATTCAAGTGTGCGATGACTCGGGGATAAGGACTAAGTTTTACTGAAGCATGCGGGATGGGTGCGACAGGCTCGGTTGCACACCCTCATCCATTCCCGATCAGCATGCAATGTATTTGAAAATTCAAAAGTTACCCCTATACTTTATTATAGTATTTTAATCAACCCCTAAACTCATAAACTTAATATAAGTAAGTTTATAATATGTACAACTTTGGTCATTGTACTTATATTGGACTTTTGTTTACCTATTATTATTATTATTATTATTATTATTATTATTATTATTATTGATTTAAATTATAGTAATATCATTATAATAATTCACAAAACCATTTACTTATTCTCTTTAAAATAAGATTTTAAGTTATTAATTAACCGAATAAATACATGCATAAAAATTGGGCGTTACAACAACCATTTGTATTTTTTTCTTCAAACTTTGTAATCACTGCAAAATTATGGTGGATTGATTTTCGGCTTCCTTCGTTAGTGGTTTTTTCTCTCGATTTTGGTTTCCACGTAAATCTCTATGTTTCTCTTATTGACTATCTTGATTCGCATTTTCATTGTGTGATTAACTACAATTTATATATTAATCATATTCTGCATTAAAATAATATTAACCTAAGTGATTCGGATCCTAAAATATGCACCATTGTATTTTTGTATTCGTGCAATAGTGAATTCACACCTCTCGTTTAATAAGTAACTAAGTATAAATTGATCATTTTGGTATCACCGATGTAAGCTCCTTTGGACTTCCGTGTGCTATAATGCTATCGACTTTATTTGAAGGTTACTTGTTATTTCCATGGTTGAAAATTACATGAGTGTTACAAATGATGAATCATCGTTTGACAGCTTTTTTGACCAATCACTCGTGTTCTCGTCACAATAGAATAGACACAACTATTCATTCGTTAACAACTTTTCGACCAATTAATGATTCAATTATTCCAACTTCAAATTTGAGAAAATGACGTTTGAAAAAAAGTTAAAAAGAGGTATGGTTCACATGGTACCAAATTCATACATTATGCATTTATCTCCAACTATTAGGAATGCGACTTATCAATAAAAATCAAATATGTGATATTTTCCTTTTTGATGTTGGGTCAATGTTGAAATATAATGACATACCACTGCTTGATAATTTCGCGATATATTCAAGAACTCCACTTCAATTTCAGATCATGCTAAAAGCACGCTTTAAAATATTATTTGAGAAATTACTCTATTAAATATATAGACTATGTTACATGTATATTATCTGCCGTTCTACAAAAAAACATGCATATTGTCTATCACGACATGAGAGCTTGAAGCGATAAAAAGTTGTTAGTAGTAACGAGCTACTCGATATGAATTCATAGAGACTGTTTTTGTTGAATCAATCTCGAATAATCTTAAACGAATCTCATTACCCATTCGTGTAAATTAGGGTGAAGATGGTATCGTACAATTTTTCTCCCAAACCACATACCGTATTAATTATAATTCGTACAAATTTTTTGCTACCAGTATAGTACCGAGTATATTTCGTACCAACTTGTTTAGCTTCCAACGACTGCTTACTTGCGGTAGCTACACCTCCAAATTTGCGGCCCCGGACCGGTCTCGAGACTGTCACGGAATGGCTCAATCTTTTTTGGGGCCGGTCTCGAACAGTCCAATCTTTTTTCGAACCGGTCTTTTACCAATGCTAACGATATCTAATAAAAAACTCTTTTACCATTTATAAGACACTTACATTTATTTTTGTATAGTAATAACACACTTAAATTCTTTTACCAATGCTAACGATATCTAATTTAAAACTCTAGATGAAGAGTCACATTAACAACCTTCAAGAATACCTAGTTAGAAAATTGATGCTTTAATTGCAAGCTAAGAATGATTTCACCATATGTTAGACTATCAAAATCTAAACCACATTATTAAAATAGGTTAGACTATCAAGCATAAAATTTTGAATTTTTAAGAAAACTAAAAACATCATCTTTTGGTTATTATTTGTAAAAAAGGAGAAACTTATACAAAATATGGTAGATTCGAAAATGAGAAAGGTTGTATGATGTAACCTTACAGCAACATGTCAGCTTATGTGGTTTGATTCTCATGCCCGGGACTTGGTTTCCCATCCCTAGCCTTGGTCATCTCAAAACCTGCCTAAAATATAATTTGAATAAGTTAATGACATTTCTACAATGAGTATTTAAGGAATTAAGTAGTTGAAGATGACTACTAGTTCCACAGTTTCCAAACTAAACTTTGGTTAGAATTTCAACAAAAAGCGAGAACACGTGACACTGCAATAAAACATTACGACATTAACTTGAAGATTATGACTGGTTTAAGAACACCCTACATCTAGTGTTTGATCCAAAACAAACTCTAACAGGTTCCAAACTAAACTTTGGTTAAAATATCAACAAAAAGCCAAAAAACACTCACCTAAGAATCTGGTCTCAATTAACCAAGTTTTCCTAGTACTAGGTTTCCATGGTGGGTACTACTATATATCAGTGTCTTGATGCATTTCCTGCTAAAATTTCATAGCCACTACCTTCTTAGAACGGGAAAAAGATTGTTTTGACCTTCATGTTGACCATTGTTGTTAGACAATTCTTGTAACATGTTTAACCCTCATCCATCATCCCCTACAAATTACTTAGATTACCACCTGGCAGTTGTTGGGCATTTTTGTAGCATCTGACACTATTGTTACTGCCAAGGAAAAATTAGATATTGTGATTTCGAATGTAAGACCACAAAATAAGAAACCACCAGATCTTAAAATTGAAAAAAAGTATCGATTGAGCAAGAATCCAAATATGAGCAAGAGGTTGTGACTTGTGTCGTCGTAGACCACCACGTATAAACTGTGAATCGATTAAGTAATACATTTAATTTCAATCCAACTATCACAATAATCGATCGAGTAATGCACTCAAATTCGCAGTGAAATAACAATTTACAACACTAACGATATATATATATATATATATATATATATATATATATATATATATATATATATATATATATATATATATATATATATATATATATATATATATATATATATATATATATATATATATATATATATATATAATTGGGATCCGGTAAGAAGTGAATTTTTTGTAGGAATGTGAGAAGTTTTTTATTTACATATTTTTTCGGCGAAACAACAAAATAAATCAATAGATGATGAAAAAATAACATGATTCCCAAAAAAAATTCTCGAAAAAACAAGTTGATGATTCATTTTTACGATGATTTTGTTGTTATTCACTAAAATTGTCCGTAACGTGAATAAAAACATGATTTACTAAAAACTGATTCATCAATATGTTTTTTTTAGAAATTTTTTTCAATGAATCATGTTATTTTTTATTCATCTAGTGATTCAATTTGGTGATTCGTCAAAAAACCAAGTAAATAAAAAACGTCTTACATTCTTACCATAATATTACTTCTTATTTGATCCTTCTTCTCTCTCTCTCTCTCTCTCTCTCTCTATATATATATATATATATATATATATATATATATAGTCGAAATTAGGGATAATATAGAACTATATCCGGTAAGAACTTTGATATTAACCCTAGAGAAAAATAGTTAATAATATTTGTTAACATGGAGGTAGAAAAGGTGTCGTGTGTGGGTTGGCACTGTAAGAAATAGTGAACACCAGTTGAAATCATAGGGAGCTCCATAGGATGAGTGGGAATCGGAGAAGAAAAGAAGAGAACTACACTTGTGAATTTTGTGGACTCAAAACATTGGGAGAATAAACCGGAAATAAGTGGGAACTTCAAACCCTTTTAAAATTTTGGGGAAAATAGGAGGGAATTTTTGGTGTTATGGTTTTTCATATTTAGAGGGTAATTTATGATAGACATATTTGTAAGTCGTAAATTTTCATAATAGACGACAGAGTTTAACGACCGATACCTGTACCAGTCGTAAATCGCAAAATATGACAGACTTTTATGGCATACATTTTGTATGTCATAGTTCGTATGTCATTAAAGACCATTTTTCTAGTAGTGTGTTGGAAGACGTCCATCTTAAAGTTGCATGTGATGTTTAATATTCTTAGGAAGAACATTCCTAAGTCCCTACTAGTATTCATGATTAGGGAAGGGTATGCAAAGAAGAACTTACACGACAAAGGGTGAGGCAAAAGCAAAAATGTTTCCTATAAGGTTTCCACTTAAACCAAGAATAACGAGCATCATGTAAG
Organism: Cichorium intybus; assembly: GCA_023525715.1. Taxonomy (NCBI): domain Eukaryota; kingdom Viridiplantae; phylum Streptophyta; class Magnoliopsida; order Asterales; family Asteraceae; genus Cichorium; species Cichorium intybus. The sequence goes on along the minus strand of CM042015.1, from coordinate 68,370,389 downwards.
AGACGCTGAGTGTTGCCATTGCAATAAAAAACGTCGTTGAAAGATGAATTGTCTCACCTAACTCGCATATCTTAAGAATGGTAAACGTAGTGAGGCCAACAAGTCATGTATATCTATATGATAGAATTTTCACTTTTCAAAGTTCTTGGGCGTATGATACTCGAAGCTAATCATGATGACTTGGAATCTACCAACTAAGATTGTCAAGTTATCTTATTCAGTTTTGAATTAATTGATGATGTTTTAAATGTGTGTGTATATATATATATATATATATATATATATATATATATATATATATATATATATATATATATATATATATATATATATATATATATATATATATATGCATGATGATGTTTCAAACGTATATACATGTGATTTGAAGCATGGTGAAAGTATGACATGTATTATGCTAATCTATGACATTGTCATCTTAGTTGCATGAAAAAGAAACACATACCAAAATTCATGTCATGGAACTTCTAAATTAAGAATTATATAGACAAAAAGTTATATACATTTAACGTCTGCCTCGTGGTGAAAGTTTTCTTGTAGTAAAAACTATGATTAAACATTCTTTTCAATTGCATACACTAAAGCTATCTGGATAGATATTTCTATAGTTGTATAATGGGGTTAATAAACATGGAAAATAGGCTTCAAAACACATTCTTAAATGGTCGTCTGCGTGACAAACATTGATATGGTGCACCAAAATTGTTTTTTAGTACAATGTATCCTAAATGAGTGTAGATCGTCAACTGAATATTGAAGCAATAATCTAATATATTAATTTAATGTTGATGAGAATATCAAAAGGGTTTGACTTTCTCATAACCAAGATAAGTTATGTGTTTACATTTGAGCTAGTTGGAACACCATTGCATCACTTGATATTGTGCACATTGGTTCTCCAACCGTGGTAAACTTCACCATTGGCTTGTAAATATGCTTCGTAATGGAAGATATATGAAATACAATATAAGGATTTAATATTTATTTGAATATATCTAAATGATAAATTGTTCCCCATCAAAGTACAAACATTGAAAGATCTTGAAAGGGTTCAAGGTGCAACATTCCAAGTTTGGAACCTCGTCAATGAAACATGTGTTGGGGATTGATATATAAAAAATTCAATCATATACAAAGAAAAAGAAATAAAAATATAAAATGTTCTATCAAACCTAAAGCCATGGATTCAGACAATGTCCTGAAGGCGGATTAGATGATAATGATTTGAAGTCATGAAGCCTTTAATGGGATGTAAGCTAACCTAGGGAGAAGTATCAATGTCCAAATGATTAAGATAAAGGGATACATTGACAGGTTGTGGGGTTAGGTTTTACAGTCAATTGGGAGTTGGCTACGGATCTTGTCCATCACGTGTTGACTATGTGTGACATTTGTACACACTGTTAGGGAGTACTAATCAGTTGGTTTATTTCATTTAATCTTTGATCTAATGCCACCACATAAAGTGGTTCAAACATTCAAACTCTTCTTATGCGGGACAAGTCTTCAACTTTCCCAACATATATTTCAAGCACAACACTCTGATTATCAATATCTTATTTACATGAAATCCATTTAGAGCATATGTCATATTAAAATGAAGCTATCATGTAAGAGTATATAAACCGAAAGACTATTATTGAATTAGAGTTATAAACCCAACTTTTTTTCAAGTCAAAGTGGGACCACTACCCACTTTCAAGTCCAAAGTGGAAATACAACCCACTTTTCCAACACTCCCTAACATGAATGAATATTGATCTACACATCACAAATGTATATTAACAAGTCTCATATTTGAACCTTACCTATGATATATAGGTTTTATCCTTTGAACCTTCCATTGTGAGATATAATTCTTTTACTAGTAGACCAGCAAACTCGATGTCGTTGAATTGTTATGCCATTTGTGTAAATGTTTAACATATTTCATACACAATTCTTCCTAATATATTAAGTTCTCATTGGTGTGTCCGTTATAGTCATGGACATGTTCTTCGTTTTGTAAGAGCTTTTAGGAATTATGCCAGAATAATTCCCTTCGAAGCGACTGCACTTCTCTCTTATATAGGTGATTCAAATTGAATCGCTAAAAACTAAATTTTGATGATTTTCATGTGATTGTCAAATGATGTAAGCTTAACCAGTATCACTGTTCTTTGTATGAATGGACCGAGATTGTCCCGATAGTGATCCAATTCTATTATATGCAATTAGGTTGTCCCATTGAATCTAGATCTTGGTTCTTTATAAATATAAGATGATTGAAAGGGTTTTACATCTTTAAATACTACGAAATTAACCTTAAGCCCAAAAATTTCAAAGAGAGTAAGTGATCATCATATTCATCCTAAGAGCATCTATAATGAGAATTTTTTTATAGTTTTCCATTATTTGCATGACCATTTAACATCACTAAAACCATTAGAGAGAATATATATTTTTTTGCTAATTTTTATTGACCACTTATATTGAATTATCAATATACTATCGATGTTTGAAACACCTAACTATTTATTTTTAATTATTATTCATTTCATTCCATTATTTATATTTTAGTTTTAAAATAATGTATTGTATTATATTTAATACTTTCTAGTGGTATTATTTATTAAAACATTTATGTCTAGTGATAATATTTATTAAAATATATTATATTAAAATATGATGTTTTTAAAAGAATGATTAATTAAACGAGACACTTTTATAGAACATTTTAGATAGTTGATGATAAACTAGTTAACTTTATAAAAATGCTATAAAAGATGTTAACCATTAGAGAAGTCATTTAATCAGATGTCAAAATTAATGGAATGACAAACTGATAATACTTTTTAGTCATAATATAGATTTACATCGGAGATGCTCTAAACACTCCCTTACTACATATATATTAATACTAGACGAATCCCCGCGCGTTGCGCTGGAACAAAATTGTGTAGGTAAAATAATAACATATATGTTTTGTTAAAAAAATATCTAAGTCATTGTCATCAACTATGAAATAACAATTTTATATAAGAAATCAAAAGGTTGATGTATCACTAATGAATCATCATATATCAATACATTCGTTCTAAAAATATCAGAAAATAAATAAATAAATAGTTAATTAATATCATAATAAATAAACAATAAAATTTTTTTAATCAGATAATGGTAAAAATAAGATAAAGAATTTATATTATAGTTGGAATCTTTATTGTGAATTTTTTTTAGACTTATTGGTAATCATTTAACATAAGTAAAAAGTAGTTTTAGTTACAAAAAATTATTGTTTAAATATTATTTGTGCTTTTCATCACATTTTCTTTATTTCTTGATTTTCGAATTAATATACAAATGTTTTTAATTTTATATATATATATATATATATATATATATGTGTGTGTGTGTGTGTTTGTGTATGTGTATGTGTATGTCTGTCATTTTAGATATCTCAATCTAATGAATGACAAATAATATATAATCAGATGTTAAAATTAATGGAATGACAAACTGATAATATTTTTTAGTCATAATATAGATTTACATCGGAGATGCTCTAAACACTCCCTTACTACATATATATTAATACTATTTAATTAATCATTGATTACCCTTACTACATAGATATAAATACTATTTAATTAATCTTTGATTATTTGGAGGGTATTTAGTTATCACATGACATTAAGAGACGATAGATACAACAATTGCCTGAGTTATTTACAAATAATGTGAAGATTTTAATTGCATTGAATAATGGTTGTGAATTTATTCGTACATTGTTGTGGATTCCTATCCTATCATATCATATGAGGGACATGGCTATATAACTATGATCACATGGTTGTGTTTAAATAAAACACAAATGGCATGGCCCCCATCCCCACATGTACTCTGAAAAGGCTAAAATAGTCACTAAAAGTTCATGATCTTATGATTATCTGGTTAATATTAGTTACTGAGTATTAATCATATTGTTTATATAAATTTTCAACTTTGAACTTTCACGTGAAAAAAGAACAATCTTACAAAGATAGTGTTAATCGTATTTATTGTTAATGGTTATTACTTATGAAGATAGGTAAATTACTAGAAAGAGCATTAATTTAAACAAAAGCGAAACAAAAAATGACAAAATGGTTCTATCAGACGAAAATATAAACTAATGGTTTTTTTAAACATATCAAAACAATACTTTGGATTTCTTTAGGATTTTACCTTTATCAAAATAGAAAATGTATGCAATGAGGCTTGATATTAATGTCTTGTTTTTAGAAATATCAAAACAGAAGTATAATCAAACGACAGGGTTAGCTACTTATTTCAATCAAATCTTAAATGATGTCGATTTATTAAATAACAAACCCATGAGATTCATTTTCCATCCTCATGTGGGTTGTGACCAGTCACTGCCCCAAAAGAACATCCAAAATATATTAAAGAGCATTTAAAGATTCAATAACAATAATATAATAAATAATGAAATTCAGTACTATCTATTGTTTATACCATATTTTAATAATGCAAAATAATAACAAAATTTTGATTTCTATTTTATATAAACACATATGCATCACACGTGAAGTCTTTGGACTATTTTTCTTGATGAATTTACCAAGAAAATGGAATCCGACAACTCGAATGTCTCGATTTTTAACTTTACGTGTTTTTTATACCTCAAACATTTCACAAGATCTAGGAAATATATAAATTTACTTACACAATTAATTTCTTATAAATTAATTACTTTCATGTAAATAACCAAAAACCACAATTTGTAAAGGTGATAAAATAGACGGAAAGTCGAAGTAAGATATAAAAATTGGTCATACATAAATAATTATTTTGTTCTTACATAAAAAGGGTCGTCTTGGTTTGACTAAGAAATGAACAATTAATATATTCAACTAAAGACCCTTTTATTTAATTAATATATCTAATAACAACTTTAAAAGGTTACCCAAACAAAATTATGATACTTTCGTTTTTACCATCCCAAATTGCAAATCAATAAAATCATAAAACCATCAATAATTCTTATTTTTTATTTTATTATATGACTGGCGCCTTCCCAAAAAGTGAAAAACCCTAACCACCATTCTCGAACACAGATACACACTGTCCTTTGCTCTATCTACACTCATCCCTTCATCCCAAATATGCTCTAACTTGCCAAATTTCCCCATTTTTTAATTTCGTTTTTTACTCCACTTCATGATTAGACAGTAATGTAGCTGTTCGTTTCACTTGATTCTGAAAACAATTGCGTTTGCTAGTTACCCACTCACTGTAGATCCGTAAAGACTGTACTGGGGTTTTCATTTGATTCCTTTCTTGGATCAATGTGAGTAAAGTTGTCAACTTTTTCGGTTTAATCTTTTCTGGGTTTCAAGTTTTAGTTGTTGATTCAAGAAGTGAAGTTCACAAAATCGTTTTTTGATTCCTTTCTTCGACACACTGTGACGTTTTTCTGCGTATAAAACCCAGGAATTGTATGTAAATCAGAGTGTAGCAGATTGAATCAAACTGGTACGGAACTCATCTCTCAATTCATTAAAAACGACGATATAATCGTCCTGAATGTGTCTGCTTCTTCATTTAATTTTGTGTTTTTGTCAATAAAACTGTACGATTTCTCATGTGAATGTGGTTGGAGACATGAATTTATTTTTATCCACAAAAAAGCTTTTAAGCTCAGGAATCATGTGATTCGATTTGAATCAACAAAAAGGAAATGTGAAGCTTTCATTCAGTTTAATCCGTGTTTCTTGAAAACAGATTTTCCGACATCAATCAGTGGATCCGTAAAGAGACGATGATGAATGTCGAACACATCTTTACAATTTCGATTTTATTCAGCTTTCTAATCACCACAAAATCCGAAGTCTATATCGTAACGATCGAAGGAGATCCAGTGATAAGTTATCGCGGCGGCGTTGACGGGTTTGAAGCCACCGCCGTTGAATCCGATCAGATTCTCGATGTCACAAGGTAATTCTTCTTTAAAAATAAAATCTTTACTTATCATTCATAAATGGGTTTGAAATTTCACAACTTTTTTCGTCCATCGACAGTGATTTGGTCACTTCATATTCAGACCACCTTGAAACGAGACACAATAAGCTTCTTGAAAGTCTATTCGATGAAGAAACATACACGAAATTATACAGCTACAAGCATCTTATCAACGGATTTGCGGTCCATATTTCTCCCGAACAGGTCAAAATCCGTGCATTTTACTTTAATTTTTGACAAAATCAAAAAACACCCATAAAAGTACATAAAATTTCGGAAAATGGGTAGTTTTTTAAATCACGTTTTCTTATACAATTATACGTCTATTAGTAGGCAGAAACGCTAAGGCGCGCACCTGGTGTGAAATCGGTAGATCAAGATTGGAAAGTGAGGAAACTTACGACACATACCCCTCAGTTTTTGGGGCTTCCAACGGGAGTTTGGCCAACGGGTGGCGGATTTGATAGGGCGGGAGAGGATATTGTGATCGGATTTGTGGATTCCGGTATTTTCCCGCATCATCCGAGCTTCCGGAATTCTGATTCCGAACCTTACGAGCCGCTTCCGAGGTATAGAGGGAAATGTGAGGTGGATCCGGATACGAAGAGGAGTTTTTGTAATGGAAAGATTGTCGGGGCTCAACATTTTGCAAAAGCGGCCACGGTTTCCGGATCGTTTAATCCTTCGGTTGATTTTGCTTCTCCTTTGGATGGTGATGGACATGGAAGGTTTGTGTGGTTATTAATTGTTTATATCTGACACGACATGACATGACAGGTTGTACTGTGTTTGTCAAATAATTGGACTGGGATTGAGACTAAGACTGATGTTGATATGATATAGAGTGCAAGTTTTTGTCCTATTTGAAAAAGTGGAACTGGGACTTGATTTGGATTTTTTTGTTTGTGGAAAAGATGTAAAAAGACGTAACTGTCCTCCTCATCCTAATAAGTAGTAATATTGTTTTGCAGTCACACTGCAGCAATTGCTGCGGGAAACAATGGGATTCCGGTACGTGTGCATGGATATGAATATGGAAAAGCGAGCGGAATGGCTCCTCGGGCAAGGTTTGATCACTATTTTGCTGTCCTTTTGTTTGTTTGTGTATTATAGCATCCTACTTTCATTTTAATCTATTGCGGCATTGTACTTTTGTATTTTTTTTTCTTAGTAAGGTATTGTACTTTGAAAATCTACCTGATTATAGCGATGTACTTTCCATTCTTTCTTGGAGCATCGCCGATGAGTTCAAATATTAATAATTAATCGGAAATAGAGTTTTTTACAATTGGATTGAATTGCTTTTTGGTTATTCCACTAAATGCTTTTTTGAGTTTTAGGTTTTGCACAATTAACCCCCTTTGTTTAATGATGTTCCATTTTACTCCGTTGTTTTATTTAACTTTTAAAACTTTATTATTTTTTGACTACTTATTTCTTTTTATCATTTTAATCCCCAATATTAAACTTTAAATTCGTATGATTATATGATATGTTTATACTTTTTTATTTTTATAACTATAAACGTAATAGTATTATTGTCTTTTATATTTTAGAAAACGACCAGACATATTTATCCTTTTCAGCGTTGTAATATATTGTTTTTATTTAATGTTATTGTCAAGTATTCTTTATTTTATAAAAATTACATATGTTTAAAAATAATAATTTTGATAAAAGGATTTTATGAAAATTTACATGAGGGTAAATTAGTTAATTTAAAAAAAAGAGCTAAAAAATGTCAATGGTTGGAGATAACTTAAGTTAGGAGCATTTTGTTTGATAAAGTTAACATGTTATGTGGCAAAAGAAAAAAGCTATACAAGGGGAGTTTATGAAATATTTCATACAGTAGATGCTAATTACAAAACAATGAAAGTATGTTGCTATTTCCTGCAATTAGCCTGTACAGGATTAATCTTTTATTTTCAACAAAAACTCAAATATGACATTTGAAAAAGTTATTCACTTTTCTAACACATGAATACCGATCAAATTGAATAGGATTGCGGTGTACAAGGCACTCTACAGGCTCTTTGGAGGCTTCGTCGCTGATGTTGTTGCTGCCATTGAGCAGGTTTGATCTTTTCCTTAAAAAGAGATAATGGAATTGAACTGCGTTCGAAACAATGAAATCCATCTAACATGAAATTTGAAGAAATCTGCCAAAATTGACAATCGAATGGAATGTCGAATTCAAATTCCATCGGAACTCAGGACCCAAACACCTAATCGTTCATCAAAATTTCATTCTTTTTGTAAAATTGAGTTCTGTGTAATCTTATTAACGCCAAATAATCCGTTAACAGGCGGTTCACGACGGTGTCGACATTCTGAACCTCTCAGTCGGGCCCAATAGTCCTCCAGCCACCACGAGGACCACTTTCTTAAACCCCTTTGACGCCGTACTTCTCTCAGCTGTAAAATCCGGCGTTTTTGTTGCACAAGCAGCCGGAAACGGCGGCCCATTTTCCAAAACCTTAGTATCGTACAGCCCTTGGATCGCATCTGTAGCCGCCGCTGTTGATGATCGGAGATACAAAAACCATTTGACACTCGGAAACGGCAAGATCCTCCCCGGAATCGGCATGTCACGTGAGTTTCCGACCCGGTTTCTTTTTTCCGATTAAGCATCGAGTAATCTGAACAAAATCACGATTCTCCCTTTTTCTGTATTATTCTAATCTATTAATCCATATACAGCCGCAACGCGATTGAATCAAAAGTACACCCTCGTAGCCGCCAACGATGTCTTGTTAGATTCTTCCGGAAAGTCCAGTACTTGCGATTGCCAAAAACCCGAAGTTCTAAACAAAAACATGGTAAAAGGAAACATACTTCTATGTGGGTATTCCTTCAATTTCGTAATCGGAACCGCATCAATGACAAAAGTTGCAGAAACCGCCAAAACCCTAGGCGCAATTGGTTTTGTTCTTGCGGTTGAAAACTCATCTCCAGGCACAAAATTTGATCCCGTACCTGTCGGAATTCCCGGAATTCTCATCACTGATGTCACCAAATCGATGGTACTTTACACTTTCTTAACACAATGCAAGAAATAGCAATGTAATTTCATTGATTTGTTTATTATAGTTTGTGTGTATTGTTATAGGACCTTATAGACTATTACAACATGTCAACATCGAGGGATTGGACTGGGCGCGTGAAGAGTTTCAAAGCGGTGGGGTCCATTGGAGATGGTTTGGAGCCGATTTTGCACAAATCAGCTCCAATGGTGGCGTTGTTTTCGGCCCGCGGGCCGAATATAAAAGATTATAGTTTTCGAGATGCGGATCTTTTGAAACCGGATATTTTAGCACCGGGTTCTTTGATTTGGGCTTCTTGGTCCCCGAATGGAACCGATGAGGCTAATTACATAGGTAAAGTACTTTGAAAGTACGTTGCTATTTCTTGCATTCAACACTCGAAAACACGATAAAATTAATGATCGGTTTATCGTTCAGGTGAACACTTTGCTATGATCTCGGGAACTAGCATGGCGGCACCACATATAGCCGGGATTGCCGCCCTTGTGAAGCAAAAACACCCGCGGTGGTCCCCAGCCGCCATAAAATCAGCTTTAATGACAACATCAAATACACTCGATAGAGCCGAGAGACCGATTCTAGCCCAACAATATTCCGGTTCTGAAACCATGACTTTTGTTCCAGCCACCCCGTTCGATTATGGAAGCGGCCATGTCAACCCTAGAGCCGCCTTGGACCCTGGTCTCATTTTTGATGCAGGTTTGTTCTTTCTCCGAACAATCATTCAATTTTAGCATCGTACTTTTCTTTTCGTTCCAAAATAATCGTGAAAAAGGATAATGTCATAAAAGCCTTTGAGTTTGTTAGAAATGTTTGGTTTTACGCTTTTATGCATTTTTGGTTTATAAAAACCCTTAAGTTTGGTAGAAATGTTTGGTTTTACCCTTTATGCATTTTTGGTTTATTAAAATCCTCAAGTTTGAGAGATTTTATAACAGGACACAAGTGTAAAACCGAACATTTTTGCAGGTTTTAATGAACCAAAAATAAACTTTAGGACTTTTATGAACCAAAATGCATAAAAGGATAAAACCGAACATTTCTGACAAACTTAAGGGCTTTTATGGCATTATCCCTCGTGAAAATGTCAAAAAAGAATTGTGTTTGCAATACCGAGCAATAGGCTTCAAGGCTTCAGGGCTATTTCCGATGACGAGGACAAGAAGGGCATTTATGTCTTTTACACAGACGAGAGATCGAGAGTCGGTCCATGTCCCTTCTTTTTGGATGGGACAAAAAATTTACAATTTTGTAATTTTTTGTCCCATAGTCATTTTCCCCTTATTTTTGCAATAATAAGGGAAATGGTTCAAAAACTCGGTAACTCCCATTCCATATTATGATTCATGTTAAAAAAGATTTTGTTTCTTGATTTTTCTTAAAGGTTATGAAGATTATTTAGGGTTCTTATGCACCACACCGGGCCTCGACTCACACGAGATCCAAAACTACACACACCAACCATGCAACTACACACTCGGCCACCCGTACAATCTAAACTCACCATCAATTGCGGTATCCCATCTTGTTAGAACTCAAACCGTGACACGAACCGTGACAAATGTCGATGAAGAAGAGACATACACGATCACAGCTAGAATGTCGCCAGCTGTCGCCATTGAAACAAGTCCGCGGGCCATGACTTTGAAACCGGGTGCGGCCCGTAAGTTCACGGTTACTCTAACCGTACGGTCGGTCACCGGGACGTATAGTTTTGGGGAGGTTTTGTTGAAAGGAAACCGAGGGCATAAGGTTCGGATTCCCGTTGTGGCCATGGGTTATGATCGGTAGTTTGTGTTTTGTTGTTTGTAAAAAAGTTGGGAGTACAATGTTGTTTAAGTTTTGTCGGGGTTGAATGCAACATTGGTTGTACTTTATGGTTCTTTGATTGTACGGTGTTGGGGGCGGAATTGTAATTGTGCAATTTGGGTAAGTGAGTCGAGTCTGACGAATTTTCTAGGAGAGGTTGGGTAGCTCAACTTGGTCTAGTGTCATTTTGATGTGTTTTATTAGATATTTAATGATTAAGTTTAGGGTAGTAATGTTGTAATATTTGTATTTCATGTAGTAGGTTGAATGATTTGTATTTTATCTAGTGGAATTTATATATTCTTCTTGATTTAAAAGATTGTTGTTGTCATAATAGCTAATATGATTCGGATTTCAGCCGTCTACTTAGAGGTATCATATTGTTTTGTTATTTAAACAAAATTGCTTTTGATATGATGCTATGTAGTAATAATTAATTTTACTTGGGGCTAACTCAATTAATCTGATTGATTTGTATTTTATTTTTTGGGATAATTATAATTATGACCATATTATTATGGAAAATATAGGGAAATGACTTAACATCTGCCTAAATGACCACCGAGTCTCAAAATGAGCCATTTCCAGATTTCAAGACGTAAATGTAGTAGCCTAAATTTTTTGTTACCAGTGATAAGTAGAATATGTACCAATGACTTACGTATGGTAAAATGTTGAAAGTCATGAATTTGAAAATAAGATGTAATTATGAGAAATGATGAAATGATGTCAAACAATGTTTTTATGATAATAAGTATAATACTTGTACATGTTGCATAATGCTTTAGAACAAAAAAAAGCGAAGTATGTGTTTATGCAGTTTTTGGGACAAAACCAAAGTATGTTGCTATTTCTTGAAATTTTGGACAATAAGGAAAATGTATATTGAGGCACATGGATTATGGGAGTAAAGAGTTATTACTATTAAAAGATTTTATATGAGTAAGGTGGTAACCTTGGAAAACCTTAGAAGTCCAAGAATGTGAAAGTTGGCTGCTAATGTAAAAGTGTCCATGAAATTCTAAGTACTTAGTGTATTGTTTTCATTGGAGAATTACCCTAATGCCATCAAGAACGAGATATTTGACTTTTGTAAAGTTGTTTATACATGTATATGAAGTGTTCGAATTTGGAAAAGCTTAGAACTTGGTTGAACCAAAAGTGCACTCATTTTCCCTCCCCATTGTGCCTCTACTTCCTCACCCCCTCCTTTTTGGTGAATCCCAAAACCCTAATTAGGGTTTGTGGTTTTTAGCCTCCACCCTTGAGAAGGTGTTGTCTGTCACACCCCGATCCTTGGCGGAATCGATCAAGGCATGATATATTGTTCAAAGTATCATGACAACTATGTTATAATATGATTAGATTCAATTAAGTACTAAGTATGCAAACAAGATCCACAACATACAAATACAAATCAAAATACAATAACATTTATTACATCAAATTTAAATAGTCTTGTGGGTTTCTAAAGTAAACCCTACTTTTCATCAACTTCATTCTTCAAATCTGCATCATGGGTAAAAACAGGTCAACTACGAGAGTTGGTGAGTAATCTAGTTTTATTAAAGAAAATTGTGAGTTTAAATAATTTGAAATTTGTTTTCTTTTGAAGTTGGCAAGCAAGTGTTATTGAGATAACAGTTTATAAATCAAAAATTGATTAACAAATGATAACAACAACAATAAGTCCTCACCCTATATATATATATATATATATATATATATATATATATATATATATATATATATATATATATATATATATATATATATATATATATATATATATAGGATGGAGCATCTAATCATCATACACACTCAACCACGTGCGATCAATCACCTTAGCGTCCCAAGGTGGGGTGGTCAACCCAATAGCGCTATTATTGTCCATAACGTACCTCAAGAATACGGGCATAGTCATGGAGATTAGACTAAAATTGGTAATGCACTACAAGTACATGTAGCGTAAACAAACAATAATTATACAAATACTGATTCACGTATAAATGTCTCAACAATGTCTCAATGGTGAAAAAAATAATAAAATGAAGTTGGAACATATTAAAACCACATGATACACCCCAAAAGTATTGAAAATTATAAAATATGGGGTAGATTACTCACTTTAGTCCAAACGGAATACGCGTGTTGTACGATAGACGGCTCGGGTTAAAACGACGTGGAACCTATTATAATTAATAGTTTTGGTTTAGGAACTACTAAACGGGAATGAAGTATTAATAAAAATAATTAGACACATAATCTTATATTAGATAAATTAACAATAATCAAATTTTGTTTTGAATATTAATGTATTCATAGGTTAGATGAATTTTAAATTGAATTAATTACTTTGCTTAATTAATTTATATTTTCACTTTAGGCAAGATTTTAATAATTTTTTATTAAAATAATAACTTGTCAAATTATAAGTATTTACAGATTTTATATATTATAAACAATTATTTATATGAAATAATCATTAAAAATGCATTTTTACATTCTTAGATACTTAGGAAAATCGTTTTAAATACTAAACAGTAATGAAACATTCTGAAATTATCAGAAAATCATTATTTCATAAAATAGTAATTACTCTAAAATTTTCATATTTTTCTTAACTGCTTTAGTATTTATTTAGTATTTTAATGATTAAACAAAAACAAAATTCGGGAAAAATAACAAATGATTCCCAAAAATTCTGGAAACATAACCATAGTTTTCTAACATTATATTGAGCCTACTGTAAATGTTTTGGATATTTTTGACTATGGAAAGTATTTCTTATGTTTTTCATTATTAACTAATCAATAAAATCATAAATAATAGGAAAATATTAAGATAAATTCATTAAACTTTTTATTTAGGATTAAAATGTTATATATTATATTCTGATAAGGTTTTATAATTTTTGGACATGTGTAGCTATTTATTATAAATTTAAACCCTTAAATAATCATTAAATCAGGAAAAATAAGCAAACATTCTTACTAAAATCTGTAAATTTTTTCATGGAGTCTTTAAAATGTTAATAAGATGCGAAAAATATAAAATCTAGTTTTTAACATACATAACTATATTTTTATATTTATTTATCTACAACAAAATAAAATAAAAAATAAGCATAAAACAGTAATATAAATGCATGAAACTTCATAAATCCACTTTACTCAATGTATGGGTCATCCTATAATTTTCCCAGAATTTATTGACTAAAAAGGTATTTTATGTGAATTATTGCCTTATTATATTGCAATAATTATAGTAATTCAATAAAATAAATTATTTTCTGAAAATTTCCAGAACTTCTTATTTTATTTATGGGATTCTGAGAAAAATCAGGTTTATGCATAAAATGAGTTTTAGATAGTTTGGTGGATTTAATTTGTTTTATGTATGAATTTGGAACTTTTAACAACATACCTTGATGGATGATTCAAGAGGGATGGAGATTTGAGTATATTGGAGTGTTCTTGGATGAAAAATGAAGATTTCTAGGAGGAATTTCGAGATTGAGAGTGAGAGGAATAATAGATATGATTTGAGTGGTGATGAGAATAATGTATTGGGAGAAAAATGAAAGGAAAGATGATGGGAGGTGTGAGTGGGAGACAATGAGAATAACCTTTTGCTTTTGGTGGTCTTCATAATTTTCCACTAACACAAGCATCTTTTATATAATATATTAATTAATATAAGAGTTTTATAAAATTTAATGTAGAGTTTATAAAAATAGAGTTTTATAAAAGATAGGTTATTATTTGATTATAACAATCTACTTTGATTTGAAGTTTAATTATAGCATTCAAGTTTGATTCTTTTAATTTAATTAGAGCATCATACTTTGATTTAATTTTAATATGGTATCATAATTTAATTTGATTATAGTTATAACGTTATACTATGCTATATTGCTATTAACGTCAATTTATATCGTAGTGTATAGGTTTTGATCCTATTAGCGTCAAGTAATTTTGAGTAGGGTTTATTAAATTTCCAATTGGGTTGGGTTGACCCGAATCCATTTTAGGCGGATGTCACACTGTCAACTTTTCTCTCTGATGTTTTTAAGTGTGATTCCACCAGAGGGATTCTAGTTTTGATCATTTTCATCCATCAAAGTGGCAAGAATAAGATCTCATGCAAGATCTTTGATCAACAAAAATGTAATATTCTTATCTTTCTTGAAGTTGCAATAATTCTATGAACTTAGGATTCTTGTGGATTGTTTTGAGCATGTGACTAGAATATGACTTGTTATAATTATAAGATTTGCTTCTGTTGCAATGTGATTATTATTAGTATGTTAAAAAACCCATCAAATTTCGGCGTCCATCCTTTTCCATATCTTATTCCTTTCGGCTTTCAAGCTCCAAGGCCGAAACCCTAATTTTTTTAGGGTTTGTGTTCAAGACTTCATACACGATGGTTGATTTTGTCAAGCATTGTTGGATCATCTTTCTTGGATGCGACTACATCAGAGTGCTATTTTGGACCTTCAAGTCATCCAAAACTAAGAAAAAACCAGGTCTATTTTTCTACACAAAAGGTAATCCTTGATCTTCATTATGTATAGTATTGTGTTGCTAAAAAGTTGCTAGAATAAGATCTATGGTGGGTCATGGTGATAAAGTTTTGGTTATTATACTTTCCTTGCTTTGTACTCATGAGACCATCATAACCCAACAATTATTTTTTGTGGTGCATAAAGTTATCAATCCATTCTTTTGCCTTTAGGTAAAATTCTTGATTTTTATTCAATGACATGCTTGATAAATTGTTACAGTACATAGTATTGATTTTATTGAATAAAATAAATAAAAGGAGGATATAAATAAAAATGTTTATCAAGGTAAAATGTTTCATGGCAAAAATAGATGGTAAAAAAATAAATGTTAAATGATATATGACAAATTGGTTTTATCATCATAATATATGATTAGAAATATCTAGAAGTCTTGTTTCCAAAACAAGAAACCGTGAGTCATTTAGAGATTTCTAGAAGATGTTATGCTCGTTTTTCTACAAGCTATAGTGGGCATATTCATCCAAATTTTTAGACCAACTTCAGTGAGAAATTTAGATCGATAACTAAAGCCAAAAATTATGTGTAGTATTTGGTTGGAAAGAGATGGAATTCTAGTTTCCAATGGAAGATCCGTCATTTGAAGATAAGATGTTATGTCGATTTTTCTACAGGCTGTCAAGTGGGCATGTTCATCCGAATTTTAGAACAACTACAACAAAAAAATTCAGAAAACTGATACATAGTATATGGTTGGAAAGATGCGGAAATCTAGTTTCAAACTAAAAAAACATCGAGTCATTTGAAAATTTCTAGGAGACATTATGCTCATTTATCTACACGCTGTCCTATAGACAAATTCATTCAAATTTGAAAATTTTTTTGGGTTGCACCGATATTTTAAATATCCATGTACGTTTATTTAACTTTTTAAAGGTACCTAAGTTGTTTATAGAGTATTCTGATATCT
Organism: Cichorium intybus; assembly: GCA_023525715.1. Classification (NCBI taxonomy): domain Eukaryota; kingdom Viridiplantae; phylum Streptophyta; class Magnoliopsida; order Asterales; family Asteraceae; genus Cichorium; species Cichorium intybus. The sequence continues at coordinate 68,354,011 of CM042015.1, read as the reverse complement.
AAGACATCATATAACTATCGGGGTCGGTGTCAGAGAAGAAGTGTATCCCTATCCCCATCCCCATCCACATCCCTGCTTTTTTTTTTTCCCGGGAGTTCCCCATTCCTGTTTTCGTCCCCATCCCCAGTCACCTCGGGTGGGTTCCGGGTATCGAATTCCCTATCAGGTACAAAGTTTTTTCCATCTCTACTTTTAACCGATTATATCCGAATCATATATAAAAATCCGAGTTTGGTGCACCTCTAGGTCCAAATGCTCTAATAAGTTATTGTTTCAACTTCACCAAAAAAACCCTTCGTGGCCTCACTCATCGAGTCTAGTAATTGGTTTGAAATTAAATGAATTGTTGAAGGCCCAACTCACACAAGTACCATCCGGCCCTTCCCCCATCCTTCTCGAGACCACCAGCCATTTCTCACGCTAACTGCTAACATATCTGAGTATCTAACTAACTCACTTCTCTGCTGGAGTCTCGCCCCTCGACGGCTCGACTAAATCCACAAGGCGATCACTCATCCATTCGGTGCTTGTGTACAGCAACACTGGGACGTCGTACGTAAGCGGTAAGCAATTTAGGGTTTATCTACTTTTAATTGATTTCGTACAAAAGGCGGATTTAGGATTTTGCACTTTCTACTGGTTGTTGATCCTAATTTTGGTTATTTGCTACAAAAAGATGCTAAATCTTTCATATGTATGCGTATACAATGTTTGGGAGCGGTTTATAGTGAAAATACACTTTAAATTATCATTGACATATAAACAAACAGTTGGCGTGCCTTCTTAACAAACAAGTTTACAAGTAGAATTGCTAAAACAAAACTATAGAACGCCAATTTTAGAACTCAAAAAACGAACCTACCGTTAATTAGAGCACATGGTGCATGATCCTAAGTACATGACTATTTGATTGTACATTGTTCAAAGTGGCAGATCAAATGCCGTCGTTAGGATCATAGATGTAGCAAACAAAAGCCAAATGGAACCGGTTTGGAGATAAAGTTTTGAGGGCCAAGAAATATGAAGAAACAAAGGAAAGAAATATGCCTTAAAAGCTAGTTAAACTATATAGAATCGAATTATAAGGAGTTACATTGTAGATATAAAAAGCTAGTCAATAACCCAAATTTCAATCTTCCTGTCAATAGTTTTTATTATTTCTAGGGATTTCAGGATTTGCACCTTTCTGTTTCATTTCATAGTGTAATACATTGAACTAAAAATTTTGTCTTCGACATTTTCAGGTTATTAGAAGCTGTTTGAATCCTTTTTATCTGTAATTCCTGCTGATATAGATGGAGGATCACTCTTTTTTCAATAACATGATGATGAATCTTCGTTCCACTTGCAAGTATGCTTATAAAACATCATTCTTGTTAGATTTGTAACCCTTCATTGTCAGTCTCTAATATATTTACCATTTTGCCATTATGATTTTAAAGGTATTACACTGGATACCCAAAGGATCTTGGGCCTTCAAGGGTTCTTCATTTTACTTCAGAACGTGAATTTGTTCATCTTCTACATCAAGGTCACCCTATAATTGTTGCATTCACCATCAAGTAATTTAATATCCTTTTTTTCTTTTTCTTTCTGGTTGTTATTTTTTTATGTATTTTGTTTGTAATAAATATGTTTTGTTATTGGATTGTTTTTTTTTGCAGGAGTAATTATACAAAACATCTTGACAAGGTATTGGAGGAAGCTGCAGCTGAGTTTTATCCACAAATTAAATTTATGCGAGTAAGTTGGTTTTTATAAGATTTATCAATTAAAAAAGGAACTTTTTTAGGCATTTGTATTTTGGGAAATAAAATGTTAAAAATTTAAATTTATGGTTTATCAGGTTGAGTGTCCAAAATATATTGGATTTTGTATGACACGACAAAAGAAAGATTATCCATTTATAGAAATGTTTCATAGCCCAGAACAAGTAAGTTTCATATCTTATTTATTTATTTATTTATTTATCTTAGTCATTTTTCTATATAACATATATCAAAAGATTTAATTTTTTATTATAAATTCTGGAATCAAATGTTTGATTTGGTGCAGGCAAATCAAGTAAAGGCTGTTGATCCAAATGTTACAAAATACTCTGTTAAAGTTTTACCTGTAAGTTCTTTAAACTTCTTTACTATAATTATTTATATTTTTCCCATAAAAAAGAATATTTAAACCAGTTAATAAAACGGAAATACATACTGACTATCTTATGTTTCATGTTGATGTATTTACAGTACAATTATGATGTGAGTGCATATGGATTTAGAGAGTTTTTTAAACGCCACAACGTACAATCATCCAATCACAAGTGACGTGGCACTGTATGGGTTGAATTTACTTTGACTAGTTTTCTCAATTATATGTCAATTTTTAAAAATATTTATAATGAATGTTAGACACTTGTTGAATTATGTATCAATCAAAAATATTTATTTAAGTTTAAGACACGATGAACAATGGAATAAAATAATGTAAATTCATAGACCCAATTAAGATATATTTAATGGTCCGTGTGGCACGTAAATACCAATTAAGTAATTATTAGTTTATGTTTATTTGAAAAGTGATTTGGTTTTTTCGAGTAGGTTATAGTTTTTTTAATGCGAAAGATAAGATCGATGGCTATTACAAGGAAAAAAACGAGCTGTAAGGACCTTACAAATGGTTTTTTAATCAAGATTTGTTTGAGTAGTTAAGATATTTTAGTGATATATTAAATGTCACGAGTTTAATTTTATTATATATTTTTAAGGGATTACAAAAGAATGAATTTGTGGTATGGTTGGACTCCTGATTTGACCTCGAATTCTTGAAAAGCTTTGAGTGGAGTCATGATAACTTTCTATTAATATATAAAACTATGATGTATAAATATTTAGTGATGTTATAATAAGAGTTTAAAAAACAATTAAATATTGTAAATGGCTTGTTATAATACAAGCATGAAAACCAAAGTCATAATATATTTAAGGAGGTAAATCTGGATCTTACAAAAGAAACGAATCAACGATCTTTAATTAAAGGAATTATAATTTTCTTAAACTTTGGTGTTAATCTTACTAAAGAATGAACAATCTTTCATTGAAGGAATAATGATTTTCATGAATTTAAACAAAACGATAACTCAAAAACAAAGATGAAGCTCTTCTTTTGATAGCTTCGGATTTCTTTCAAATTCGGAAATTTTAGGTTTAATTTTTTACTTTTTGTTTGAGATGAAGATGGATGAAAATATAAAGAAATACATCAAAGTTGTAGATACATAAAATAGATTTAAGTCACGGGTTAAAAGACATTGCTTCATTATAGAGATCATGGATACTTGACATATTTTTTGGTTGGAAAACCAATAAAATTTAAGGCTTTAGATATAAATGTAAATTATCATGAGGATTATAGAACTAATATGTAGGTTTGTATTATAAAAGAATATGTTAGCCAAATCTCTTATTAACTTGTGCCAAAACTATATAATATAACTTTTTTTTGGACCAAAAAAGTGTAGGTTAAATACTTTGTTCTGAAAATAAGTTTGAAATAAACTTTAATATCAATTTTGAGATTAAACAAATAATTAGACAACTAAATTATTACATAAAAGATACTGTAGATCCGTACGCTCAATTTGACTGCTCTGTATTAGAAGACAAACACACATTATTTGATGTGGTTCAAGTGATTCATGAACCTCCATTAATTATTTGTTATATTTTTATTGTCTTTTGTCGAAAGATTAGTTTATCGTGAGGGTTAAAATAAATATGACGGACAAAAACATCAACATATGAGTTGTAATGGCATAATAATTAACGGTTTAATTTGATTTGTTCAATTGATCAAAGATTTTATCATAGTAATCCTATGAAACACAACTATACAAGAGGTATATGAATACACGAAATATATTTTAAAATGATCTAATAAAATTTTTATCTAATTGTAATGACAAGACAGAACAAATATACATTATTTGAATTGACAGTTTCATTCGTTTCATAAAACTTCTAACGTTTGATCTATCACAAAATTTGAGAAGCATCTTTTGACTAAACTAATGTGATTTATTTCTTTGTTAGAATTGTAAGAGTACTATATCAATCTTTGATAGAACTTTAAATAATTTGACGTGTTTAGTAAATTACCACATGTGGCTCACAACGACCAATAAAGTTCCGGCCTTGTATGATTCGAAATCCTCCAAAAAGTTTAATCCAATGTATGAAAATATTATATTTTCATAAAATAAAACAAACACATACAATCAATCACACATTTTCACAACTCAAACAAACAACAATCTCAAAGTACCTAATCGCGTAAATCTGATTCTCTTCAATTAAACGATATCTCTCTGATCGTAGATAGAAGTGGCTTCCACGATATCATTTTAGTCGAATTACTCTTTTCTTCGATAGGGGGCGGTTCGGGACCCTGTCTCAAGCCCCTCTCTTGTGGGCGAGCCGAATGGGCGGGCCTAGGTTTGGGCTTGGACCAATAGGCCTTGGCAATGCTTCTGAACTTATTCGCAAGACTAATTAAGTCTTTTGAGCACTGATCACTAGGGCATGGGTTCGAACCCTGGCTCGACACCGGCTGTTGCTGGCTAGCCAAAGGGACTGGCTTTGGCTTTGGCTTGGGCTTGGGCCGATGTGACTTTGCTATTCTTGCGAGCTTCTTTGCCAGACATATTAAGTCTTTTGGAGAGTCGTTTAACCGAAGGATATAGTAGGGTAGTTTGAAATAGACTCTTCCCGGTTCAAGTAGGGTGTCGAGCTTCAATAGGGTCATCCCATGCATAAGTTGGACCGGGGTGGTCATAAAGTGTGTTGGAATAGTGCCAATTATCTCTTCGACTCTAATTGGGGCATCATATTCTTCCAAAAACCCATCAAAATGAACCACTCGGATGGTTTTTGATGTTGTTTCGATTGATCTTTTGCAAGGGTTACAAGGGCCCATCGGTCCGCACCCACGGTGCACACGTTGTTGGATCTTCGAACCCTAGTCGATGGTTCGATGTTGTTGGACCCTCTCTCTCTCTCAAAAGAAAGAGTTTTTATTTATGAAGTGATCCATAGGCTTCAAGCTCTTAGGGGTCTAGGAGACCTATCTACTTGTAATTATATAGTGCATATGTGGAAGGAAAGGAATCTGGCCAATCACTCACTAGAATGTACTTTGAGAGTAAAAGAGGGTGCGCATTATTATTATAAAGTCTTTGGGAGTATACTTTACGACAACATATTTTTTATTGGGTTAAGAAAACCATAAAAGAAATAGGTCATGCACAAGTTTGTTCTCATCGTTTATCTTTTTATTTTTTGCAAAATGCTTATCTTTTCGTACTCTTGAATACTTATTTCCTATCATTGACATGATATAAATCAGATACATGATAACACGTTAATTGGCAGACATAAAAACTCAATGCTCACTACGAGCTCAATGCATATTTGAAGAACATTGCTTTTTTCAAGTCAAAATTAACGAAATAAGAATATTTAGAACGGATTATTTTTCATTTTTGTACCATGTCTTCAGAATTATATTTAAAAACCTGTATTATAAATTTACAACCAAACTAAACCTGCAAAATACGTTTTGAAACTACAAATATATTCCGTTTGCGTGTAAAGTATCTTTAGAAATCATCTATCATTTGTCGGTTTCGTCCCAGCAACGTGTTATTGCCATCGGGGTTATATCCGATCTTTACAATGTTCCACATGTGGGCCACGAGGTGTAGCAGTTTAGACGGCAAGTTGACCCCATTGACCAAGTCATTACAACCAATTCCCTTTGTTTTCTTCTGAAAACCTAACACACTTTTACTTGTGTTTGGATACGTATATTTTGCTTCTTAAAACAATATTATACAGAAAAAAGCAATTCATGTTCTATGTTCCCTTTCATTAATCATTCCCAGTTTTTGTAGACATAACGTTTGAACTAAAAACAAATCGGTGATACCGTGGTAAAATAATATATAGAGAAAAAAAGCAATTCATACTCTTTTCGTCTAAACACGAACCCATTACGATATTCGGCGAATATAATCTAAATTATTAGCCGAATTGTACCTTCACGAGTCTACTTACGGGTTCACCACCACCAACTAATATCCATACCCACCACCACCTTACCAATACCCACCATTTCCACAACCATCACAACTCATTCCATCACCACCACCCATGTAATCACCACCACAAGCTTCTCCCGACGAGGTTGTGACGGAAACCCAACCACCCGAGGCGTCGATGCAGAAGAAAAAATCTTCCCAAAACAAGACGAGGAACGCCCAAGAAAAACCCGTTCCTTGGACACAAGATGAAGAAGATGCATTGGTGAAGGCTTACATCGCTATTTCTGGCGATTCCGTAAAAGGAAATAGCCAATCTTCTAAAAGGTTGTGGGAACGGATTTTGGCTCATTACCACGAAGCTATGGGCTGGGGAGCTTACCGAAATAATGACGGGGTCATCAGTAATGGAGGAAAAATCCGCCAAGCTTGTACCAAGTTTAACGGGATCTACAACAACTTGGTAAACATTCACCGAAGTGGAGAAAATCAATTCAACACTTTCAACACTGCGATGGATCAATAAGCTCGAAAAGTCGGCAAACCTTTTGGGCATTTGAAAGCTTGGGATGTCATGAGAAATGGTCCAAAATAGGTGCTTGTTCCATCCGCGCCATCGGATTCCGGTTCGGGATCCAAACGTGCTAGGGTCTTGGAATCGTACGAGTACGCTTCCGACACTCGAGACCCGATCGACCTCAACGATGACGATGCTCCATCGGAAGAGTCATCCTCCCGCCCGATCGGTCGTGACCGAGTGAAACGAGCCGCCTCCTCGTACACATTCAAAAAAAAAAAGTTGGGGACAAAGTCGATGCTTTGGTTGAACAATTTAACCGCCTTAACGAGCTTCAACAAGCACGGTTGGAGATACGGTGCGAGGAGCACGTCAACCATGATTATGAAGTTTTACGCGAATTGGGCGAGAGATTTGCCGGACGGGACCTCGAGGCACTCGAGGCGATAGAAATAAAAAATTAGATGCTAGAATACACATATGACATATATAGATAAAAAGAAATTGTTTTTTCTTGCATTAAAGCCACTTGAAAATGATTACTTACTGTAGTGAAATAATAACTTCTTTAAGTAGTTTCTTAAGTGCCAAAGACCTAATGGTCCAACGACATTGGAGTATACCTGGCTTCCTTGAGGTCTGGGGTTGAAACCCCACTAGGGATTATGTGGTTTAGGTATATGATAGGTGTAATATATTATTTTCCGTTTCCAAAAAAGTAGTTTCTTAAGTACGGGTAATTTGTTCGCCTTTCTTTTGTAGGAATTAATATGTAAAAGTTTTTATTTGTCAAGGGTATATTAGTCTTCTTATATAGCGGTCTGTTATTTCAGTTATTGTTAGTTAGTCGTTGTATATATATTCAGTTGTAACAGTCGTTCAGTGGTAATGAGATTCAGTCTCTTCCATTCATCTTTCGTTTCTTTCTCTACATTCAATTGAATCTAACATGGTATCAGACTAATTTTGATATTGTTTCTTCTTCATTTTTTGATCATCTTCAATGCATCATCTTCATCGATTTCATCTTCGATTGTATTCATTTTTTCTTCATAATTCCAGAAACTGTTCCAGTCACCCCGAATTCTATGGTTACAACAAATCCCTTCTATCTAGGATCATCAGATACTCCTAATTCACTTCTTGTTTCTACTCAATTCAATGGAATCAGCTTCAATTCCTGGAAGTGATATATGATAATCTCGCTATCATCGAAAAACAAATTAGGCTTCGTTGATGGTTCCATCATTCCACCTGCAATTACTGATGTCAATTACCCCATCTGGTACCACGCTAATTCGATGGTTATCAGTTGGATCCTCAACTCAATTTTGCCAATCATCAATGAGAGTCTCCTTTTCCTTCCTACTGCCTTTGAGATCTAGAACGAACTCAATCAAAGGTACGAACAGTCCGATGACGCCCTCATATATCAAATACAACAACAACTTTACTCTCTCTCTCTCTCTCTCAAGGTGATACACTTTTTTCGACTTATTTCACCAATTTCACCAAAGTTTGGGATGAAATTCGTATGATTCGGTCCATTCCATCATGTACTTATGGTGCATCTGCAAGAATTGTGAAATTTTTTGAAGATCAACGACTAATACAATTGATTATGGGACTTCATGAGTCTTACAAAATCATTCGGGGACAGATCCTTATGATGAAACCATTACCAACTGTTGCTACTGCTTATTCCATAATCATCCAAGAAGAATGACAACGAGCAATCAATCTACCTTCTTCTCTCACTCCTGATACTATTGCTATGCAAGTCTCATTTAAATCTACTAATTCTTCTAAGAAATCCTTAATCTGCAACCATTGCAAAAAGCCTGGACACACCAAAGCTTAATGCTATCGACTTCATGGATTTCCTGCAAACTTCAAATTCATTAAGAATAAAAGGATGAATCCAAACCGATTGTTCATAATGTGATCTCTAATGACACACCTATGATTTCTCAAGATCAATATCAACATCTCTTGAATCTAATCAATAATAATTCTACTCGTGCATCCGGTTCATCTCTTCAAGCCAGTTCCACGATAACTGTTGGTGCTATACAGTTTAGATGTACTTCCTTTGATTTTAAAACATTTGCTGCTAATGTTTATAAATCTAGTGCCTCTTTACAACAACATATTTCTTGGATTGTCGATTCTGGTGCCACTGACCACATTTGTTCTAATAAAACTCTCTTTATCTCGCTTTCCAAACTTCCACAGACACAATTTCTTGGTCTTCCTAATGGGAATGACTCGACTGTCTCCTTTGTTGGTAACATTCAATTACATGATTCAATTACTCTTCAAAATGTTCTCTAAGTTCACACTTTCAAATACAATCTTCTTTCCATTCCAAAAATTACCTCTCAACTTCACACCTTTGCGCAATCTTCACTGATGATAATTGTCTATTGCAGGACCCTTCAGTGAAGAATAAAGTTGCTCTTGGACCTTTTAGCAAAAGGATCAACGATCTTTATGTCTTTGATCATTTTGATCTTAAACAAAATTTTTCCTTTTGTTTTATAGTTATGCCTTTTTTCACCACTTCTTGTTTCAATGTAAACAATTCTTCCTCTAATGTTTTGTTATGGCATAAACGATGTCGTCATGTTCCTGTTAATAAACTTCATACTCTTTCTCTTACTTCTCATAACAAAGATCCTCTAGTTGATTCTTGTAATGTTTGCTTCAAAGCTAAACAACATAGACTTCCATTTCCCAAAAGTGTTTCATCTACATCAGCTATTTTTGACTTAGTTCACATCGATGTTTAGGGACCTTACAAACATATTTCTCATGATGGTTTTAAGTTTTTCCTAACCATCATAGATGATTACAGCAGACATACTTGGGTACACATGCTTAATCATAAGAGTTATGCTTTCACGTTGATTAAACACTTTATCTCCTATGTTCAAACTCAATTTCATGTGGTTGTAAAAGCCATAAGAACAGATAATGCATTTGAATTAGGATCTAGCAATGAAGGAATTCAAATTTTACAATCTATGGGAATTTTACATCAGAAATCCACTGTCCATACTCCTCAACAAAATGGAATTGTTGAGAGAAATCATCGACACATTCTTGAAGTTGCGAGATCCTTATACTTTCAATCTGGTTTGGGCAATGTTTTTTGGAATGAATGTGTCAAGACAACAGTACATCTTATTAACAGAATGCCTACAAAAGTCCTTAATCATAAAACCCCATATGAAACTCTTTACAATCGAATACCAGACCTATCTCATTTAAAAGTATTCGGTTGTTTATGTTTGGTCAAAACGTCACCACTTGCTCGTGATAAATTCATGTCTCATTCTCACCCATGTGTCCTCATTGGATATCCAACCCGATAGAAAGCATACAAAGTTCTTAATCTCATCAATCGCAAAATTCATATTACACGAGATGTAGTATTCTTTGAGGATTTATTTCCTTTACACTCTATTAAACAACATTCTTCTACACCTCTTCAATCTTTTTTACCCACTAATTCCTCTGATATTCCAATCAATATTCCCATTACTTCCACCTCTCTCACTCAAGCTCCACTTTCACCAATTATATCTCCTTCTATTGATTCTTCTGAACCCACTTCAGCTGTTCTTAGACGTACCACACATGTAATTCAACCTCCACCACGATTACAAGATTATATTTGTAATCATGTTGATTCACGTGAGCTTTGTTCTCATACTATTACTGAACTATGTATCTCTTCTATACCTTCTTCTCCTTGTCAACCTTGTATTTCTTTCAACTTTGCATTTAATTCGACTCTTCATATTCAAGAACCAGCTTTTTATTATCAATCAAAAGGAGATCCAAATTGGGAACAAGCAATGGCAACTGAACTTCAAGCTTTAGCTGCTAACAAAACCTGGGATATTGTTAAATTACCTAAGTGTAAGAAACCTATCTCTTGTTGATAGGTTTACAAAGTCAAATATAAAGCTGATGGACAGATTGAAAGGCATAAAGCCTGTCTGGTAGCTAAAGGTTTCACACAAAAAGCTGGTATCGATTATCACGACACCTTTTCTCCGGTTATTAAATTCAATACAGTTCGGAGTCTTGTCTCTTTGGCTGTGAAAAAGGGCTGGATAATTCAACACCTGGATGTGAATAACGCTTTCCTTCATAGTGATCTTCATGAAGAAGTTTATATGAATATTCCACTTGGTTTTCATGTTGATTCTCCACACTTAGTTTGAAAACTTAATAAGTCTTTGTATGGCTTGAAACAGGCCTCTCACCAGTGGTATTCAAAGCTTTCACATGCTTTAAAACTTCAAGGTTATCATCATTCTCACAACGATTATTCGTTATTTCTAAAGAAAGATAATAACTTTATCATATCGTGGCTGTTTATGTCGATGACATACTTTTTACTGGGAATAATTATGAAGCAATATCTCAACTAAAAGTGTTTCTTGATGAAAAGTTCAAAATTAAAGATTTGGGTTCCATTAATTACTTTCTTGGTCTGGAGTTTACACCTGTTTCTGATGGTATGGTTATACATCAAAGCAAATTTGTTCGAGAACTTTTATCTCTATATCCCATAAATGATGTTGCTTCTGTTTCCACTCCCTTACCTAATAAACTCAATCTCCTTACAAAAATGGATAACCTTTTGCAAGATCCTACCTTGTATCGAAAACTTATCGGAAAGTTGAATTTTTTGTTACACACTCGACCAAATTTAGCCTTTTTAGTTCAATATCTAAGTCAGTTTAACCAACAGCCTTCCCAAGCCCATTACGAAGCTACTTTACATGTTCTTAAGTATGCCAAAAACACTTCTTCTCAAGGCATTTTCTTCAACAAAAATCCAAGTTTCGATCTTGAAGCATATTGCGACTCCGATTGGGCTGCATGTCCCATTACCCGTCCCTCTATTAGCGGTTTTTTCATAATACTTGGTGGAGCTCCAATATCTTGGAAATCAGAAAAGCAGTTAACTGTCTCCCTATCATCTGCAGAGGCAGAATACCGGTCAATGAGGCGTGTTTGTTCTGAATTGGCATGGCTAAGTCGTCTTTTCCATGAACTTGGCTTAACTGATATTACACCAATACCCTTGAAATGTGATAATCAAGCCGCTGTTTATATTGCATCTAATCCTGTTTTTCACGAAAGGACAAAACACATTGAGATCAATTGTCACTTCGTTCGTGAAAAGCTACAAGAGGGCTTGATTATTTTATCCCATGTGTCTACAAATGATCAATTGGCAGATGTTCTTACTAAATCTCTACAAGGTCCTCTTCATGACAAAGCTACTTCCAAGCTGAATTTACGGTCTCCATCTTGCCCGGGGGGGGGGGGGGGGAGTGTAGGACTTAATATGTAAAAGTTTTTATTTGTCAAGGGTATATTAGTCTTTTATATAGCAATATGTTATTTCAGTTATTGTTAGTTAGTCATTGTATATATATTCGGTTGTAACAGTTGTTCAGTGGTAATGAGATTCAGTCTCTTCCATTCATCTTTCGTTTCTTTCTCTATATTCAATTGAATCTAACATCTTTATAAGGGCTTAAACAAAAGATAGATCAGTGGATATATTATTAACTTAAAAAAGATAACTTTGCCCAAGTAGAAAATTAATAACTTTTTAAAATTATAATATATAAAGAACAAATAAAAACTTGCATCTCCTAATGTTTTCAGACATGGAACTTGATTAAAATTTCATTTAACTATATCTATTATAAAAGTAGATAAGCATATAGATTAAAGGTTTTAGTCACTCACCGTTTGCTCGCAATGCCTTGATTGTGCCTACAAAAGTTAACAATTGAACCATTTAGATTAAAAAGCAACAATTATAAGTAACTCCAATAATGTAATGCAATGATAAGCGACCATTGGATAAGAAAATAGCTGCAATAAAAAGCGAATTAGTCACATTATGGCTAATCAAACTATGATGTAATAAAAATCGAATAAACCACAAACATAAGAATAGGAAAAATGAAGGCGGGGTGATAGATATCAATACAATCGTTACAGATAGAGAACTAGATTTTATGTAGCAAATAAACAAAACCAGAATCAAACATAATTGTTGTATGTATTGGAAGTGAAATGGTATGAGGGATCTATGAGTTGGAAATGCCCTTAGTCGAGTCTTCAAGGGGTGAGACACACATTGGAATTATAATTACAAATTGCCCTCAAGTATTGTGATGTCACTTACAAGTGACTATCCGTAATCACAAATCAAATGTTATAATTAAGAGAAAATGATTAAATTAATTTTACCTCAAAATAGCCAAATTTCAAATATCTTCAAACATTTTAATCAAGAGCATTTGCATATTATAAAGCGCTAACTTTCCACGCTCGCCGACTTGTGAATAAGGTAATGTGACTTCTAATTCAACCAATTGTTGGTGTACACAGTGAAAAGCCTTTGTCATCTCTAGCATAGTCATATCAATAAGTCGGCATTCTCTAACCTGAACAACTAACCACTCACTCTCTATTCTCAGTCATGGTGAGTTGTAGGTTGGTGTATATTGAGATTAAAAAACGTAAAAAAATGGCTTATACATTTGGTTGAAAACATCAAATTCCCATCTAAAAATGATTAAATACAACTTTAACAACTACAAAAGAATGAATTGTTGATAAAATACCGTTCTCATAGAGGCATCCCTTTCATCAGCCATTAGATAGGATCGTTAGTCTAACAAATGTGAAATTGAGGTTAAAATTTTTTGGCAGGGTTTATATACATTCAAAATTGTTCAAAATTGTAGTGACTTTTGGATTGTCATTTCAACGACGAAATGATAAAAGATTTTCAAAAAGTTGGGTTGTCAAGTTAAATTAAGGGGATGCCATTATTCATGAAAACTTAATATTAAGTTACCGTATAATTACAAAAACACAAAAAAAACGCCGTCAATAGGGACAGAAATCCCAGTCAAAGAGGTCAGAAGTCAAAGTTAAATGAGTCATTTCAACAGGGAAAAGACAAAAGATCTACAAAAAGTTGTGTCGTCATGTCAAATTATGGGGATGACACTTTTTATGAAAACCCAATGTTTATGTGATATATAAATTGTTGTCATCCTATTAGTCTCCAATATAGTAAAAACGAGTTCATAAAAAAAATGATTTTTAACATTGGGAAGAGAATGATTGTTATATTTGTTTTGATATTAAACTAATTCCTCCAATGTGTCGAGGTTGGTATGGATTTTCTATTGATGAACCATTGTCGGATAAAATGCATGATTATATATTCAAAAGGATGAAGAATGTTGAAGAAGACAACTGCAGAGACTTGGAAAGGAAACTTGATGAACATGTAGAGTTTCTTTGTACGAAGCTTAAAGAAAAAAAGGAATAAGTCAAAGAAACTAAGAAATAACTAAAAGAGGCAGAAAATTGATTCACGGTACTGATGCAGAAATTTACCGGCTGTCACAAAACAAAACCGTTTTGTAGATGTTGTTAGACTTAGATGAGGTTTTATTTATAGCAAAAAAGCAATGTATCTCTTACAATTTCCGATTTGTGGCTCGAAAATTAAGTTTGTGATCAATGTAATTGTAGTGTATTGGATTTTAAGGCTCTTTTAATGTATTGTGTCAACAATGTTTATCTGAAAATGACATTTAAGTTATCAATTTCTATGGCTTTTGTGATCACGAAACATTAAATCATTATAATCATTACAACTTAAATTTTAGTTGCCGTCAAAGGAAACATTTTTATTCAATCTAAAGTACTCTTATACCATTAAAAAAATCAGATTGGGCGTTATATAAAATGCAGACACTACTTTTATGATTACATAACATTTATTCATTAAAATCATAACAACAAACATGAATCCACTACAAATAAATCACATTATATTTATATGTAATGTGTATTTCAACTACGAATTTGAGATATGTGCAACGAAGTAGTTTTTTCGTTATTATCAAGCAAATCATTATTCACCAACTAAATAGAACCCATTATTGATTGTTTCACTTCACTCCAGTATTGTTTAGATTGAACTAGTTACTTCTTCGATTCTCGCCATTGAGGAGAGAAATTTTAGAATATTTTCATACATTTTAATCACAAGCATTTGTATATTATAAAAAGCTAACTTCAAAGCTATTTGGATTTAGAATCACGTAATGATACCTCTTATTCAACCAATTGTTGTTGCACACGGTGAAAAGCCCTAGTCATGTTTAACGTAGACGTATTGACAAGTCTTCATTGTCTAATCTGAATGGCTAACAACTCTTCCTCTATTATCGGTTGTGGTGGCGCATAGGTTGGTGTATAATGAGATTAAAAAATGTAAAAAGTTGGAATTCATTTGCATTGAGAACATGAAATTCACATTTGAAAACAATTAAACAAATCTTTTTAACCAGCAAAAGAACGGATTGTAGATAACATATAGTTCTCCTCGAGGTAAATATTTCTCAGCCATTATGTAGTTACAATTGTCCAACAAATATGGAATTCAGGTTAAATATTTTTTACGGTGTTTATATACACTTAAAATTCTAGTGATAACTAAATTGTCATTTCAACATGAAAATAACAAAGGTGTATTCTCAACAGCGTAATGATAAAAGATCTACAAAAAAGTAGGTTATCAAGTCGAATTAACGCGATGCCACTATTCATGAAAACTCAATATCGAGTTACCTTATAGCTGTAAAAACACAAAATGCAGTAAACGGGGGCAGAAATCTCTGTCAAATGGGTTAGAGATTTCATTTAAAGGTGTAATTTGCATAGGGAAATGATAAAAAAATCTGCAAAAACTATGTTGTCAAATTGAACTAAAGGGATGTCAGTATTAATGAAAACTCAATATTGAGTTGCAATATAGTTTTGAAAACACAAAAAACGCAGTCATTAGGGGCAAAAATCTGAGTCAAAAGGGTCATAAATCAAATTATAGGGATGTCACTATTCGTGAAAACTCAATATTGAGTTATGATATAGCTGTGAAAACTAGGGATGTAAAAATGTACCATAAACCAACCAACATGTTAACAACTGAACAAATATAATTGGTAACTAATATGTTTTATCGGTAGTGCCATACCAATTGAATAGTTTTGGTATCGTAATGATACAAAATTTTGAATACCATAGTTATACCATGCCAACGTATATATATATATATATATATATATATATATATATATATATATATATATATATATATATATATATATATATATACACACACACACACACACACACACACACACACACACACACACACACACAGAGATACACACACAAAAAATCGAATACTTCCATATTTAAGTTTGCTTAGTATATGTCTAAAGAGTATT
Organism: Cichorium intybus; assembly: GCA_023525715.1. Taxonomy (NCBI): domain Eukaryota; kingdom Viridiplantae; phylum Streptophyta; class Magnoliopsida; order Asterales; family Asteraceae; genus Cichorium; species Cichorium intybus. The sequence goes on along the minus strand of CM042015.1, from coordinate 68,338,047 downwards.
TGTATTAAATTATTATTAGTTGCATTAGTCAATATAAATCATTATTAAGTAATATTAAATAATTAAAAACTCACTTAAACAAAATTAAAAAATACTTAATTAAAATCTTTTCAAGGGGTAACTTTCTAGTTTTCAATTTCCTAAATTAGCTAATGTCTCACATTTCTATTTTACAATCCCCAAGAGGGCAAGGAAAACAAAAACCATATTTCAACTCAAGATTCAAACTCAAGAATCAGGAACACCAAAATACCAAGTTGGAAAAAGTTTTTAACCACTATGCGATGATTAAAATTTAAAACCTTATATTGATTATCAAGTGTCAAATTCATATTAGTTAAACTTTTTGGTATTTATCAACCAAACTTGTTAGTAGCCAACCCAAATAATTTGGTACCAGATATAATTGGTTTGGTACTAGTAGTTAAATTTCTTTACCAATTATAGTTGGTACGGAATACAAAACCCTAGTTTCCTCTTTCTTGAGCCGCCATATCCCATCCTCTCTCCCATCTCCATTAGCTTCGACTACAAGCAACCCTAGGGTAAACCTTAAGGATTTGTCATTTTCCACCACACCTCTCTCTCTCTTGGCCTCCGCCCTCCCTATATCTTGGTGTTTTCTTCTCTTTTTGGATCCCAAAGATCAATACCTTGTTGGCTATAACTTGGAGATTTCTTGGAGCCCAAGAAACTGTTAATGAGTGCTCACAGTTTTGAAGACTCACCCCATGTTTTTGGTGTGGTTTTCCTTGGTGTGCTTGATCTTGCTTTGGGGTGCGACTTTCATAAGAAGGGGGGGGGGGGGGGGGGGGATTTTAGACCCTAGTTCATCCATCTACTTGAAGATCAAAGTTATAAACCCTAACCTTATTATTAGATTTCTTTTGTTTCATGACTTGTTGAACATGGATCCTTGTTTGTGTTTTGACTTTGATTATATATTTGCTTCCTTTGCCAATTGTATTTTGTTATTATTGTTATCAAAACCCAACCCAATCTTCTTTGATTTTGACCTCCTACGCTTAAAGGGTATCTAATCTAAACATCCTTTTGTGGATTGTTAGTCTGTCTAATCGAATCCATCTTTTACGGTTAAAATTTGAAAACGTGCTTATGATATAAAATTGTTTTTCTTTAATTGTTTTAGAATCCATCAAACCTCAACAAATAGTACAACAAACACTAAACAATTTAAATAAAAGAGGTGAAGATTCTGGTTTGTTGACCAATATATCTACATAGTTGATGGTAGGAGCAAATGGTCAAACATGTGGAACATGTTGCTTGGTAACAGGAGCATGTGGCCAGACACATTAGGGTGAACCACATATATGATTATCACTTTAACATATGAAAATAGGATTTGTATACGTACATAATATCTATTTTTACAACACCAAAAAATGTTCCAACATCTTCTCAAGATGAGTGTGAAAATTGGGGAAGCATCAATATACAAACTTGATAGATGAGTTATCTCTAAGGGCTAGAAAATTGAGTGGGTCCTGTTGAGCCAACCGAGTCACTAGAGGAAGTCATAAGCATATTGAAATTAGAACGTCCACATATACCCTTGTTAATAGATTTCTTAGTTGTTTGACATGTAAGCACCATTTTTAAATAATTATAAACTGTTAATTAAAATATTTTGTGGTCCATCCAGTAGAATCGCCATTGCCTTAAATAGAGTTTACAACATTCCTCATGAATAACAACTACATTTTGTGAGTAGACAGCGAGGGACCTTTAATATACCATTCATAACAATTGCATTAGAAATATGATAGTACAATTCTTCGTGAATGACAACTACAATCTGCGAGTAGATAAGAATGATCATTTGCTATGACAGTAATAAAAGATTCATGAGAATTTTGTATATTAATTCTTAGCAAACAATATAAATTCCCCGCAAAGATACTTCGATTTTGCTATTGTCAAAACAACAAATCTACAAATTTACAAGCAAAAATTCGCAATGTATATCATCATTTTGTTAAAATCCGAATAAAGATAATATGGTAACACACCACCACTTATTATTGTCATCTTTGCGAATAATTATTTTTTAAATTATGATGTCTTAATTAAATATAATTGAGAATATAATGTTTTAATGAAAATAAATCAAAGTAAATTACTAATATATTTACATATAAATAAAAGGCCAAAATGCAGAAAAGACCAACCTATTATTAGGTGATATGAAAAAAACCCTCCAATAATTTTATATTTAGAAATACCCAATCTATAATTTTTTACCTTTTGAAAGAAACCATTTACCCGGTTCTTGAAACAAATGACCGGAAAATTTAGTGATGTGGACTAAAATAAATTTTTTTCAGCATACGTGGAAAACAACTAGTCTCTTCATCTTCACATGCCATACCCACACGTTTCTTGGCCCTGGAGACACCACCCACTTCCTTCCAAACGATTCTTTCATCGCAACATTCCTACCTCACAAAGACTAGCCACCGGTTACCAATACCACGTGTCATCTACTTCAGTGTCGTTTCTCAGCAACCACCGCTACCACTACCACCTCCGCCACCGGCATCCCTAATTTGTAACGAAACTAAAGAGAAGACTGCTTTTACCGACGCCAGAACATATGATCAACAATATATTCAATGACAGATCGTACTGAGCTGACGGCAAAGTCCTTCTGGTAAATTCAAATTGAATTTTCAACTAAACTTTCTCAGTCTTTAGATGTGAAAATTGCCACATACAGTTCGTTTAGGTTCGACAAACTACCAAAATAAGACGGTAATGGACCGGTCAGCTTGTTATTCTCTAATTCTTTATAATTTGACCAAGAACACATATAGTCAACAAACACAGCTCGTTAGAATATCTACCAGTAATGAAACCACAAGCAGATGGCCGACAAAAGGCCTTTGATTAAAAACACTAAACATCAGTTCCATTTGTTTGTTGTACGAACTTGCATCTTGATTTTGAGAAAAAAACAAGAAGACGACGAAGTCATTGAAACCTGCACTTGACCACTACTTCACGGATCCTGCTCAGCAAACCTCAAATATCATGTTCTTCCTGAAAACGACTTCCTTACTCGATCGCATTCAGGTATGCTCAATTTCCTTGTGTCGATCGAAAGAATTTTCTAAACTGATGCTCGATTTCTTACTCGATCGCTGTATGGTCGATGTCCTTGTGTCGATCTTGATGCTCGATTTCTTACTCGATCGCGGTATACTCGATTTCCTTGTGTCGATTGAAAGTATTTCCAAAACTGATGCTCGATTTCTCAGTGTTCGCGTGAAAGAATTTTGGGAACGTCGAACTCTATGTCTGCTGCTATCTCAATTTGCCCTAGTTAATTGGTGAAAAAAAATATGCCATGTCACCTTAAAAATAAAAAGAAATATGCCATGTAACAAAAGAACCGGTCATTTTTTAAAGAAATCGGCAATTTGTGCTTATTTTAATTTCAAAGGTTACTTAAAATATAAGGGTAATTTTGCATACAATTAAAATATAAGGGTTTTTTTTGCATACACATGGATAAATGATTGTGGTTTTTTGCATTTTGCCCTAAATAAAACCATTTTTTCTATTTCTTGTATTTAAGCCCATCAAAAATTAAGTGAAATCATCTTGAATTTTGTTAAAAGGACTTAAGCCGGCGCTCCATGGAGAACATTTGCAGAGGCAACACAAACCATACTCGAAGGGTTCCCAACAAATGATTTTCTCTAAGCTTCCCAAATCCAAGAAATTTCGCTTCATCACACACTTCATATCCCAATTGAACTCCAACCAAATCGAAGGAGATCAAATCACACATTCAATCTTCACCAGGGCTCTTCTCAAACAACACAATTACGAAAAAGCAGTCGAATTTATAAATACCCAAATTGGAAAAAACCCAATCATTCTACAAAATCGGATTTTGGATTCGTTGGTCCAAGGACTCTTCTCAATGAGAAAGACCCAGAAAGGGGGTTTTCGGTGTTGCGAGATTACTTGAGAATCGATGGTATTTTGCCTTCTTCTTTTACTTTTTGTGCGTTAATCAGTTCTTTTAGTCGGCAAGGTAAGATGGATAGAGCAATTGAAGTTTTGGAAGTGATGACTAATGAGAAATTCAAATACCCTTTTGACAATTTCGTGTTTACTTCTGTTATCTCTGGGTTTATTAATATTGGGAAGCCTGATCTTGCTGTAGGGTTTTATCAAAATGCTGCAAAATCCACTGCGTTACAGATAAATATCTTCACTTATACTTGTCTTTTGAGTGCGTATTGTAGATTAAAAAGATTCGAAGACGTTTCTGAAGTACTTAACAGAATTGAGAAAGATAGATCAGAATTCGATGTTGTGTTTTATGGTAATTTAGTTCATGAGTATTTTAGGGTACAAACTGTAAAGGAGGCTCTACAAAAGCATAAAGAAATGGTTGAAAAAAAGATAGATTTAGATACAATTAGTTACACAATTCTTATAGATGGTTTTTCAAAGGAAGGACTTGTGGAAAAAGCAACAGGGTTTCTACATATAATGAAAAAGGAAGGAATTAAACCGAATTTGATCACTTTCACCACAATCATATCAGGATTTTGCAAGAAAGGAAAGTTAGAAGAAGCCCTAAGGGTCTTCAATATGATGAATAATTTGGGGATAGAAGCCGATGAATTTGCATATGCTACTTTAATTGATGGATTTTCAAGGATTAATGATTTTGATTTTGTGTTCCATTTGCTTGATGAAATGAACAAAAAGGGTGTTCATCCAAGTGTTGTCACATATAACACGATAATCAACGGGTTGTGTAAAGTTGGAAGGACAAATGAGGCATGTGATATTTCAAGAGGTATTCATGGAGATATTGTTACTTATAGTACTTTGTTACATGCGTATATCAAAGAAAAAGATTCCATAGGGTTGTTAATGACAAAAAAGAGACTCGAAGAAGCCCGAGTTTGTATGGATGTTGTTATGTGTAACACACTTATAAAAGCCTTATTTTTCTTAGGGTTATTTGAGGACGCATACACCCTTTACAAGGGAATGTCAGATATGAATTTGGTTCCAAATTTTGTTACTTATTGTACTTTGATTGATGGGTATTGTAAATTTGGTCGAATTGAGGAAGCACTTGAAGTATTTGATGAATTTAGAAGGACATCAATGGAGTCAGTATCGTGCTATAATTCCATCATTAATGGACTATGAAAGAAAGATATGACTGATATGGCCATTCATGTGTTCATAGAGGTTAATGAAAGAGGTATGCTTTAAGATCCACACATCTACCGAATTTTACTTCATTCGATTACAAAAACAACGGGCCCACATGGGATTTTAGATTTTGTTTCAAGAATCGAGAATTTAGGACTTGAATCTTTCCATATAATATGCAACGGTGCTCTTTGTTTCTTGTGTGATGGAGGGTTTTTTGAATTGGCAAATGAGTTTTACACTTTCATGAGAAAAAGTGGATCTTTTTTACCACAATCTCGTATAATTCTTTCTTGGAATTGCTTCTTAAAGATCAAGAAACGTGTCTTGAAAAGATTTGTGTAAGCGATTTTGTGAAAGAATTTGGAATCTCTGACCCTAGAGTAATCAAAATCATCTTACATCACTTATGTATGAAAGATATCAACCTTGCAATCAAATTTCTCAAATCAAGAAACAATCTTACTTTCCCGGTTCCTATTCTCAAGAAACTAATAAAGAAAAATAGGGTCGATGATGCTTTTAAACTTTTGATTGGATCAAAAGAAAGATTACCCTTCATGGATGTTGTAGACTACACCATTCTTGTAGATGGTCTTTCAAAAGAGGGACATATAAAAAAAGCTTTAGAAGTATGCAATATAGCCATGAAACAAGGAGTTACCCTAAATGTCATCACTTATAATTCAATCATTAACGGATTATGTCACCAAGGGTGTTTTCTTGAAGCATTTAAACTATTCGATTCATTAGAAAAGAAAAAGATTGATGTAATTCCTTCAGAAATCACATACGCGACTCTTATTGATGCTTTAAGCAAAGAAAGGTATTTGCTTGATGCCAAAGAATTATTTGAACGAATGGTTTTAAAGGGTTTCAAGCTAAATATTCGTGTTTATAATTCTTTAATTAACGGGTATAGTAAGATTGGGAAGTTGCATGAAGTGTTGAAAATTGTTGGTAATTTGGATGAAAAAGATGTGAAACCGGATGAATTTACGGTTAGTGCCGTGATTAATAGTTTTTGTAGAAACGGTAATATGGAAGGGGCTCTCGAGTACTACTTTAATTCAAGAACGAACGGTTATTTCCCGGATTTATTGGGATTTTTTTATTTGGTAAGAGGGTTATGTTCTATAGGAAGAATGGAAGAATCTAGAAGTGTTTTAAGGGAAATGCTGGAAATTGAAAAGATTGTTGATTTGTTAAAGAAAGTTGATACGGGGTTTGAAAACGAGTCTTTGGATAATTTTCTTGTTTCTTTATGTGATCAAGGGAATATTCCGGAAGCTATTTTGATTCTTGATGAAATTGTGCGTATGTTTTTTCCTATTGGAAAGAAAATCGGTGAAGGAAGGCTTGGTTTAAGTGGATCTCAGCCGTTGATTTTTTATGAAGATGATGTGGCGTATGATGATTTTGAGGCTTGTTATGGATTACTTGTTTCACTTTGTTCGAAAGGGGAGTTAAAAAAGGCAAATAAAGTTGCAAAGTTGCTTGCTGGTTTTGATGGAGGATAATTGATTGAAAATGACAAAATGTCATTTTCTTCATGTAAATTTGCAGGTATGTTCTCTATTTTCTTCATGGATAGATGATTTTTAAAATTGTATTTTTTCAATGTGGTTGGAATATTTTTGATCCTCTTTTAAATAATTGCATCATTGGAACATGAACTTATTGTTTAGAAAAATAACTGTGTTGAAATAAAATAGCATCAACATTATAACCATAATATGTTCACATAGCTTAAAAATTATGTTTTCTATATTCTACTTATGGATCTTCATAATCTCCTTATAGGCACCTGGTTATTATGACCACAACTATGTTGTATGACTATAATTGCATTCCGACTTATGCCAGGTCATCAAGATTTTGCAGGTACATATCTTCCAAAAGTTAACTGAATTTCATAACCATAATATATTTCGAGATTTTAAATTTCAAGAAAAGCCCATGTAATCTGAACGCCATGTGTAAGTGTTTACAGAACGAATGTCTTACGCGTTTTTTACCCTTGTAAATTGTTACATATTTTCTTGTTTTTTGGCATATCACTTTATCTAACCAAATTAAAAAAAAAATCAGTCTCATAAAAAGAGCTAAATGCTTGTTTATGTAACAAAGTTCTTTCTTGTTTTTAATCTATGCAACAAAGTGGTTTTTTCAGGCGAAATATGCCTATTTAGGCAACAATGCTTCACTTTTTTACCAATCTACACAACAATGTTTCACCCTTTTACAGAATTTTGCAACTGACATTGATTTATGCAACCATGTTTTTTTAACCGGTTAAACAAGTTATTGGTAAAATTGTTGTTTATTTCGTCTAATTAACCACTTTGTTGCAAAAATTTGGAAAAAGGTGAAACATCGTTGCATAAATAAGTATTCAAACCCTATAAAAACTAACCCATCAAGAATTTGATCTTGATACCAATATGGATTTAAGTTTAAGCTCTCTTCATATTTTTAAGTCTATAAAACCAGAAAGTAAAAACTATTCCAAATCCAGTTATCAACATTGCTCACAATTATAAACTTACAATCTGGCATTTCAGCCTTTTCAGGAACAGTGAGATTGGAATTTGCAAGATAATAGTGTTACATGGCCACCATTTTTTAATGAAATTTTTTGGGCTCACAAGATGACGTGTATGGATTGCAAGTTGCAATGGCCAAACGCAACCTTAGACGTTTTTTTTTTCTTGGGTTAGGACGATAGTCACTTGACTGGTTTATATAGTTATTAAACCATTGTTTTTGGATCACGTGGAAAACGATTTCTAATTGTTAAGAAAAGACGATGCATTTTATGTTGTTTTATCGATTTATCTACCCAACTATTTTTTATATTTTATAATAGTCATAGAAATTGAAGGTATGTATTGCTTTATTGTATTTCAACTTTTTCAAAACTGCATAATCGAGAAAAATGGTTTTCCTAAACGGCCAAAAAGATACACAATGATCTAATGACAGTAAAATACAGTCAAAATCGACTAAATCAATATAAGATATAAAAAGAATAGTACCCTTTTCGATATTTAAATCTTTTGGTATACACATTATAAGGTTAAATTCAAATTAAAGTAGTTTTTAGCTATAGTATATGATCAAAGTATTTCAAGTTATTCAAGCTCCATATTTCCATGGATACTTTTTTAAGGTATTTAAGGATTGCAATCAACTTCAAATCTTTCTCGATCACACCAAACCGGTTCACAACGGTTTTTGACTGAACTTTGACGGCTGCCCCCAATTCTTTTTACGCTTTTCTAGAACATGTACAACTTTCATTACACGAAACATAAAAAACCAACACAACTATAAAAATAAAAAAAACACTATTCCTACTCGGATTATATTTCATTAATCATTTCATCTTACAAAAGTACAAAGATATCTTCTACATTAAATACCCCCAAAAATTAACACCAATAACAATATAGCCCATGATCAAAAGGCGTTACAAATTATCATAAAACAGATTTTCAAAAACCCTTCTTCCTCACTATCCACTCAAACTTGCTCTTAAACTCGAAAACAGACCCAAGTTTGAAAGGAGTGAGGTTTAAAAATGGTTTTACAATGGGGTTTTGATCAAACCAAAGAATCAGAAGTAAAAATACCGCGTTTGAAAATCACACCGTTGTGTAACTTGGAAATAAATCGATCATTTTTTCCAAAGTCTCTGGTAAAAACTTTCTTGCAAATAAGTAACATGGCCGGTTCACGTCATTCCACATGCAGGGCGTAATCGTCATTTTCCTCTGCAAGATTCTTGTTGTAAATATAAAAAAAAACAAACCCAAAAAAGAAGGAATAAAAAAGATTAAGGAATTTAGAAGAAAAAAGAAAACGTACCTTTTCATCACTTGTAACATGTACACTTTCTGAAATGGACTGTAGGATTCACATAAAAAATCACAATCTATCATGCATTTGGTTGGAAGTATATGGAATGGTGTTCAATAACAAAAATTAAATAGTTTTTAATTTTTTATTTACATTTAAATTCTCTTGTTTATAGTAAATATATATAAAATGTAGAATGAAGGGAGTAATACCGATATATTTTTAATTAGTTGATAAGAGACGTCTTTTTGTGTGTACGATTTTGGATGCCATTTTCGTTCTGACCAATCAACATGTGTAACTGACCAGTTTGCTACCCCATTTGGATCAAACATCTAAACATTTAAAAAATCATAAAAATCCATTATTTTCAAATATAAAAAACAATTCTAGAAATGATTAGAAAAAAAAAAAGGTCAAAATTTCTCACGTGAAAAAATGTCGGCAAATAATGTTCATCCGCATAGCAATTGCGCCCATCCATACCCGGCTGTATTATAATAAAAACACATCAAAATAAAATTTATTCTACAAAGAATTATTCTTTCAACATCTAAATTTGTTTAATTGAAAGTTAAAAGTTGAAACTCAACATTTTTTCTAGAAAAAATACGCACCCGACAATAATCTCTGAACTTTGTATAGTAAAGACTATCGGCCATAACAATAATGGCATGTTGACGTTTCATTGTGAACCACTACAAAAAAAATTCAAAATTACATTTTTAATTCGTAATAGAATAAAAAAAATTCAAAATAGTTCAATTTTATACCTGAGCACCCTTTCTAAAAAATTTCTTTTCAACTTCAGGTAACATATGGTTTGAATATCGACCACTTCCATGTGGACCAGGATCCTCAAAGCTGAAAAAAAAAATTAAAAAACATCACAATTATATAAATAGTATTAACATTAAGTTTGACTTTCAAAGTCAAGATCTTTGTAAAAACCTGTCAATGAAGCTAACGTTGGTGTAGAGAAGATAATTATACACATAGTCAAACCCACGCAATGGTACACAGCTGAAAAAAGTCAAAACACAAGAATTTGACACCAAAATCAGGTAAATGACCAATATACCCTTGTTAGAAGGAAAACAAAATGCTGACCTGTCAGAAAGTAACACGAAATGCTGATTATCAGGGTCTTTCAATGCATTCGCTAAAAGCCGTTTTTCAGCATCAACCATTGAAATTTTCCCCCAATCTACCTGTACAAAATGTTGACGAATATACCCCTGGTCAGCTCTGGTTATATCAGTATAGCACTAGCATGACAATTGACAGATGATTTTGATTATGTTTCTTCTGGTTAATATGTATGTACATTGTACAATCACACATAGATATCGATGTATAAACTATTTTTCCGACATAAACAGTAATGTTACTAAAAAAAGTTCGAACCTTGTCGCTTCGAATTTCTCGATTTTGGAAGTAACGACTAGAGTGGACAGGTTTGACTCTGGATGCATGAATGTGAATCGAAAATTTACCTTCGTGACCCTAAAATTTGTAAATAAGTCATCAATTATAGAGTAAAACAGTCGATACAGTTTCAAAGATTACAGATTTACGATTACATACCTGAAAGAATTTATCCCACAATCTTTCAAACGGCAATGATCCGGGACTCAAGAACATGAAAGCAATTTTGGGGTTTTTTGTTTCGATTGATGGGGCGTTTAATATATTGTTAATTACAACACGCGAAGCAATCTCTTCATCTGTAAGTTGTCTTGAAGGAGGTGGAAGCCAGCTAGAAATGGTCTTACAATTAGACGACGAAAAGATGTAGCAGGTGGTAGAGTCTCGAGGTGGATGAATATATGCAAGAACTAAGAACATGCAAACTAACGAAACCAATATGATAATCCATTTGGGTTTCTTTAATTGAGGACGATGGCGAGGTGGATGCAAAATCTGCATATCTTTCATGTCTATACGCCACGCGTCGATTATGTTCGTTTAAAATTATGCATCAATTGTAATGTCTTCGAAGTTCGAATTAAAGAATTATTCGAATCTGCAAGCAGGAAAATGAATTAATTGAAATCACAACAATCGAAGTGGTAGATACGTACCAAACAAGAAGAAGACACTGATATTAAACAAAGATGGAAGTCAAACCTACCAATCTAAGTCAACGCGACACAATCCAATTCCCAAATGCATTTGATAAACACGCGATACCTTCTTGCCGTAAAACCCTTAAATGCCACGCAGAACACATGTATGAAAATATGAAATAAACCCAAGATAGAAATCAAAACTTTTTACGAAATATGATTAACTGAAATCGAAATCGAAATCAAAGAGCAAACGCCCGCCAGTTTCAAATTGGGGGATTGCCTATTGCCCTTAAAGAACCTTGAATTAAAACGACGAATGAGAGATGAAGGGTAATACCTGGTTCAACCAATCGTTATCAAATCTTTCTTGTCGAATTAACCTCCAATAAAGAATCTCTCAAATGGGTTTCAAGATCTGGAAAACGAAGAACCCAGAAACGAGTTGGAGAGTACGAGAACAGAGTCGCTCTACGATTGATGGAATTCGATCAAACGGATACAGATTTGTGTGTTTTTCTTTGAATATATGAGTGTGTGCTTATGGATGTGTGAAGAGAGAAGTGGTGATGGATTGAATTCAAGAATGGTGTTTGGTAATCGGGTGTTTGCTGCTTCGTCAACAGAGTCCAAGCACGAGAACATTTCAGCCGGCGAATTTTATAAGGATTAAGGAATCGTTTTGTGGGTTGCGAGTGGTCAAAACATATGGATTGGGAAGTTGGTGAGTCACTGAGTCAGTAGAGTAATAATTGAATTTGGGTTGCAATTAAACTCACCAGTAACTATCAAATTATTCGCCTTTGCGTCATAGTCTTTCGAAAAAAATCTTCTTATCAAATACTGTATGTTAAAAAATAGATAAAGTTTTACAATTAGTCCCTGTAGTTTTCTTACTTTATATATTAGGACCCTAAATATGAACAAGTGGGACAAAAACAACTTTATCTTTCTTGTTTGATAATGTCAAGTGAAGTAACAGAGAATTCATAAAAAACCGAAGCTTGAAAGTTGTATTGTTTAAACTTGATATGTTTACATGATCAAGATGCTTGCAATTTATCTCTGACTCACGTCTTTCTAATTCTTGATGGTTTGTTTTGTGTTTGTTTCCAACTAAACACCCAAAATCATCATATATTCAACCAAAAAGTGATTTAACATAAACAAAATAAAACACGATTTGTCCAAAATAAATCAATTTATTTAATCTAAACAAAAAAATCAAATACCCCAAAGCGTCTTCATTGTCTTCAAGTAGAACATTAATCCAACGTGCAAATGAAGAAAATCATGGTGATGGTTTATTTTGTATTTGTTTTCAAAATTATCTTCAAAAATGCAGTTTCAAGATTTGCAAATAGTAGAAAATGGCAAAAATCATATCTTTATTTGTCAGAAAGGAGAGGAATGGTGGTGAGGAAGAAGTCGACGATGATGGAGTAGAGGTTTTCTGATGATGGGGAAGGAGAGGCCACTGAAGGTGAGGAAGAAGATGAATGTTGTGCATTGAGAGGCAAAAGATGATGAAGAACCGAAGATTTAGGGTTCTTATTTATTTAATTTTTTAATATGTATTTTCTGTCCCTATACTTCATCAATTGATAAATTTAACATAAATGATAAACTAAAGGGTATATTGACCATTTTACTTGGACGTAGCTCTGACTTTTAACATAGTTACTTATAAAGATCATTCGTGTTTGATTTGGAAACCATAATGGCCAACAATATAGCATTGTTAAATGTTATCTTGAAGTTGTCATTTTTGTGTAGATTAAATACATATAATTCGAGGTGTCTTTTTAGTACTTTAGAAATCTATTATTAAAATTCACAGGTATATAATCAAGATCAACTTCATACAGAAACTTACTTGGAAGTGTTAACGTTGATGAAGATGATGCCATGTTCTTGATTCCTCATCTTCCCGTAATGGTGCTTTACTGATTTTCTGATGGAGCGATTAGATGCTAATAACATGCTTGATCTTGGTGTTATATAGGGGTTTTGAGGATAACCATAAGACTCTTTATTTCCCCATTGATCGTCTGATATGCTTGAGTATTAACCGCGAGACTCTTCATTTTTCCCCATTGATCGTTTCATATGCTTAGCATTAACAATTCATCAATTTACAAATTATGGAAAACAAAATTGAAACCACACAAATATAGTCCCTCAAGATATAGACATTGTCAGATCCATCATACTACAAATATTTAAGTTTAGGGACATGGAATGTTATTATAGCAAACATTATGGTATCTAATATAAAAGTACCTAACATGTAATAAATATTACAAAATAGTCCTAGGCCACAATAATGTTATTTTCCAACATCTATTTCCCAAGTTTTTTTTCTTTGTAAATTAAAAATCTATTTTTTTATAGTTTTACTTTATTATCCCGGATGTCTTTGTATACTTTTTTTTGTTAATAATTTTGGCTTTTGAAATATAAAATAATTTCTAAATAATGTTATAGCAAACATTTTTTTTATAGTTTTACTTTATTATCCCGGATGTCTTTGTATACTTCGTGTGGGTTAAGGCGGCATGAAACGAAAGAAGAAATACAGTAGTTAAGGGGTATTCAGAACTGCAAATGAAAAGAGATTAAAAAATGTGAAAGTGACGAATATATGAAAGAGACAATGACCATTGGATAAAGATGAGTGTGAGGTTGAAATTTGTGCTTCACCGTCTATAACATTGGTATATGAGATATATACTTATACTATTATATGACAAATATTAGAAATAATATTGTAATTCTAACACTACGTTCTGTTCTATTTTGGTTTTGCCAAACACCACATAACAAGTTTAAATTAGTTTTGTCCTATGCTGTCCAGTTCCGTTCAATCCAGTTCTGTCCAATCGAGTCCTTGCGCCAAACGCTACCTAATGGTTCATACATGAGAATGTCAACTTATAAAGGTCAAAGAGTATATTATTGTATGTACACTAGGTATTCACATCGCGAAACCGTAATATTATGAATCAACTATAACTTAATGACAGCAAATACATTCACACAAATAAACCACCATAATCTCTAAACGATAAACTCTATAGTGATTTAACCTTTAAAACGTGCTATGCTAGCATAAAGACTAATTAACCAGTGACAACACTTGACTCCTTACATTTTTCACGACCTTACTGGTAGCTATAATCACTAATCCATATTCAAAATGACAACCTATCACGTTTACTGAAAAAGATGGTTTTTATCTTCATTGGTTGAAATATGTTAGTTTGAACATAGTTAGTAAAAAATATGTTAGTTTTCATAGTGCTTACCATTTTTAACATTTCTAACTCACATTCCTACCACTTCTAGCATTTTTATTAGGGATGACAATGGACCGGTTTCGGGCTGGGGATTGACCCTCCCGTCCCTGTCCCTATTTAAAAAACTCGTCCCCGTCCCCGTCTGCGCTTAAAAAACCCGTGGGAATTTAATCAAGGATCCATATCAGATAACCATAAAATTGCGGGAATTGGGTATCCCCATTTAACATAAACAATTAATTAGATGGGTAATTTTCACCATGGGAAATCCCCTTTCACTATTTATATTTAACCGCAATTTTGAATCCAAACATATCAATAGTCCATAGAAAGGAAACTAAAATTTTAAAGACCAAATGCATCCAGAAACTCAAAATTAAAGTTCTATATCTAAATGCATCCAAAATATCAAAGTTAAAGTCCTAACATCCAAATGCATCCAAAATATCAAAATTAAACAATCCACATAAAATAATAATACGACTAATAATAGCATTTTTCAACTTTTAAAAACTAAATCATTCTTTCTTCCAAGTTTCAACTCCACGTCGATAACTCATGACACTTGTCTACATCATCATTAAGTGTAATCAGTTGTGACCCTAGATTGCTAGGGTTTCACCAAAAATTTATAAGCCAACAATAACTATAGAAAAAAGAAACACTATCATATATAGCTTGTATAAATGTTTACCTCATCATCGTCGTCACAATCATATTCAACGCTTTTACAATTTGCTTGAGACTCTTACTAACATGTTCTTGTATTTATTAATTTATATACATATCAAATTAAAAATACAATTAAAAAAGTAAAGGAAACTCATAAGTAAAAAAAGGTTGATTATGTGTTTTATTTATTAACCAACTTTGGACACACATTAGCCTTCCAACATCTCTTGCTTTGATTATTCTCTATTACTGAAACAAAAATAAGATACATATTAGAAATAAAAATAAGCAATTGAAAGTAATTTAAATAACATACCACATTGGAATTATCATTTGTGAGTCGTTGACCTTCCATTATTGCTATGAAACCCAAAAGATAATAGGTTAAAACATTGCTATGAAATTTCACCAATTGTGTGCAGTCACCAGAATTGGAATTGAAAACTCTTCCCGACCATTTGATTTGGAGTACACGTAACCTAGGGACAAAGAAACGTTGCCGATTATCATTCCCAATAAGCTATCAAACAAAGAAGAAAATGAGTTGGTGGCCACATTGAAACATTGAAAAGAAGCAATTAGATAGACCATAGTAGATATCAAGGGATTAAACCTATGATTGTGTATACACAAGATCCTCGTTGAAGAAGATTTCAAACCAATAGGGAGAAGCACAAAGAAGGTTGATCCCTCATATGATGGAGGTGTTGGATTAGGTGTCTAAGCCATGACTAATAATTTGTATTTACCTAATTAATAGAAGCAAAGTCCATTTGGGTTGCCCTCATAGCTGGAGGTTTGGCAGAAAGTTCGGTAGAGAGAAAGGTTGGTTTATTATGGGATTAATAAATCAATAGAAATAAAAGATATGGTTTGTTAATATATTAAAGTGATAATATATTAATTAGAAACTATATTGATTGATTAATAATTAATCAGAAATTAATTGGATTAATTTCTGTGGCATTAATTAGATTAATCAGGAGGTCAGGGATTAAAGTCGTACAAATTCAATAGTTGAATTGCGGCGCGCGGCGCGCCAATGTAAAGGCCGCGATGCGCGTACATATTCGTACGAATTCAATAGTTGAATTGCGGCGCGCGGCGCGCAAACGATATGGCCGCGGCGCGCGTACAGATAATCCGGAAAATGGGCTGCGGCTAGGGTTTCTAGCTTTGCCACTTGGTTCCCTATAAATAGGGAACCCTAGACCTCATTATCAGTTGCTCATTTCTATTATTCTCTCTGGAATTTTTGGTCCCTTCCTCTGGCTCCCTGGGTGTGATCTCATTTGAGGCAGGACACTTGTGCTGCTTAGCTTCAAGATTAAAACTAAAGGTTAGTTTTTCTGTTTTATTCTTTTGTTAATTTTTTATTTGGCCTTTAGGAATTAGTTACATGTTCAAAGTAAGAAAACATAGATCTTTTCTAGGTTGCATGTGAACTTAGGTTTTTAGTTCATGGTTGCGGAAAACCTTTCAGTGGTATCAGAGCGTTTGGTTGTTTTCTTATTGAATGGCTGTAATAGTTTTCCTAAAATTAGGGTTTAAAGTTTATAAATCCTTTTTGGGCCTGAATCGATTTAGGGTTTGTTTTTTTAGAAACCCTATTCCTTCCCCTGGTAATTTTCGAATATTGGCATTAGGGTTTTGGAAGGTTTTCTATTCTTGGTAACTTTAATTGGTTAATTAATTGGATAACCTTAAACCCAGTTTGTTTGAATTCGATAATTAGGGGTTTAAGATAGGTTTAAATTGATTTGATTAATTTGGAAAAACCTATCTACATTTGAATTAATTTAATTAATTGTTTAATTAAAGGATAATTCAAGGGATTTAATTTAATTTTGATTTAATGGTTAAATTTCGAAAAATTAAAGGATAAATCCTAAAATATTTTAAAAGGTTTAAAATATCTAGATTTAATTAATTTAATTAATAGTTTAATTAAAAGATAAATTAAATCGAATTAAAGGTTTAATTTAATTTGAAATTTAATAGTTAAATTTCATGAAATTAAAAGATAAACCAGAAATATTTGAAAAGATTTAAAATACATCTTACATATGTATTATTAAAGGTTAATACTATATGTATAAGATAAATTGGTTAGTCAAATCATTAGTAGGCCTCATTCACGAAGCTGGTCTATAAAGTGGGTATAAGGAGACTGTCTATAAAATGGCGGTCTAATGGGTGTTCACTCTCACCCACCGCTCGCCTGATCAGTGGAGGGTCGTTAGCCGAACAGTTTTGATAGGACCGCTTAATCATTAAAAGTATAATGATCAAAGTACTAGAACCCGTACAAGAATTCCCAATCTAGTTACTTTAGAAAAAATGTGAATTTGATGCTAACCCATGAAATTGCACATTGCACTTTATGAAACGTTGGTGGAGCGTGTGTGGGTTACCGGCACACCAATGGGGGTTCATAAAGAGTGGTAATGAGTTTCTCGGGTGTTATCATTGTTGATGGAGCGTGTGTGGTTAACCGGCACATCAATTTGAGATGATAATGGACCCCGAGAGTACCAAGCAAATTTGCATGGTTATTCACACCCGGTTTGTGATCCTCGGCATCCCAGTCACAAACGGTGGGGCATATCCGAGATTAAACATGCCATTGAACAGTTCAATGAGTCTCACAGATCTAGGAATTTCATTAGACTGAAATTGATAAAAGTTATCTACCTTAATGACCACTGTGTTGTGACTACGGCATCCCTCTTCACAGCATAGTTGGGGTATTTTGGATCCTAGCCTTGTTAAATAATGTATATTGGGTAATTATTTAAAAGGATGAATTAAACGAATAAATTCAAATTTTATATATGTCTGAAGAAAGTGTCATTCTCCTCCTTCCCCTCCTTCACCCATTTCTGAGAGCTTCAGAAAGCACCTGTTTAGTATGGTAAGGCTGACTGGCCTTGACTATGTGATATGGTTTTGCAATTAGAGAATAGTTCTTAGTTTTGCTGGGGAACCATATCCGACTGAGTGTCCGCTCCCAAACATGGCATCACACAGCAGCTTGTGATGAGCATGACTCCTTGACTATTGAGTCCAAGGAAGTTCGTTGCCTTATGCTATTGATCATTAACCCCGAGTTCCGCAGGGATTTAGAATTCCTGGGGTCTGATAAGTTAGCACAGCTAGTTCAGGAAAGGTTCCGTGAACTGGTTGAATAAAGGGAACGAACTAGGATCTTCAAAGAGCTTGAAGTTGCAAGCTAGAAGGAAGTAGCACCAGTTTGCGTGTTCCCGAGATTGAGGGATACATAGGCAAACAGTATAAAACTGGTTTCCCTTTGTGATCGGGAGTTAAGCATTAGCTCAACTCGCTGATCTGTTCATCCAGATGAACAGGAAGGGTAACCGGATAAGACAATCGTGGAAGTGCATTCAATGTCGACTCAGTATGAATTGTTCATGGAGAAGCATAGCTCCATTAATTTAGCTGCTTCAGGATTGAGTCCAGTATTAAGGTGCATCAAGAAATGATCCAGATAGTCTGGACCGATTGTTCGATGTTTCAAACTGGGAATCCATAAGGCGGGACACAGTCACAGAAAGATTGAAAAAATGCTCTAAAGCCAAACTGTTTGGCAGACTCAGTAATATCTTAAAACTCAGAATACCTGATCCTCATTTCCTTGATACAGGATGTGTTTCTCACATTTGCTCTGTATGCACGGACTCTGTAGGATGCGGGATGTTGTCGCACAGGAGCATATTCAGATTGGATATGGAGCTCGTGCATTTTTTGGAGTTAAGCTAGATATTTGTTCCTGTTATTGGTTTATAGATACATTTAACATTGTTTTCACATAGTACATTGTTCGAGGGTTTTTGTGTTTTAATAAAATGTTGATTTTCTTTTGATTGTTTTAATTATCCTCGAAATGTTTGTGTGAATGTGTTAATGGCATAAATAGTAATAACTTGAATGTTGATACATCCAACGAGATTGGACTTATAAATTGTGTTCTTTATGATTGTTAAAGTGAATTTTATGAGAATCACTTCAACCAAAGGTCCAGTTGGATAGGACTTTGGAATCATTTGACTTAGAGTCACATGATGAATTGAGTGCTTAATAAAATCAATTGTGGCAAGAAAGGAATCGCCCAAAGATCCAATGGATAGGATTTTGGAATCAGTTGACTTGGAGTCAGGTGATGATTGCATATCTTGAACAATATTAACAAAGTCATAAATTTACATGGAGATGTAAAAGTATTAAGATTTTGAGCGACAGACACATAAGCTACTGTGTATTGCTCGAATCTTCGAATAGAACACGATTAGTTATGCTTCAAAATATTTGCCAAATAGTTTGACAAATATGGCTTCGCTTATCGGAATAAGCGATTGATTGGAACCTTGAAGTGTTCAAGGATTTCAAAGGAAGTATAAGATCAACAGAACCTGAATGACAACATAGACTGAGAAAATGTTTCACAGTTTATCCTCTTCCAAGAACACTAATGGTTATAATGTGTCTTAGGGAAGATGATGGAGCATTGAACGAAATAGTTTTGTTCCTCGGTGTATAAGATACACTGGATACATTTCCGACTGATATTTCAATGAATTGAATATTCAACCAGTCAGACCGCAGAAACCATATTCCGACCATATCTTAGACTAAGTAGGTTATGCCGACACTGTCTGAAATGTAAAGCTGGGATCGTCCCACTAGTACATAGAAAGTCCAGGGTCATGTAGCATTCGTCTGAATCTCATGACAAGCCTGAAACTGATCAGCGATGTCGTTTCATTGGCCATCCCGGTTATCCTTTGAAAGAAGAGTACTTTTAGAAAGAACTCAAGTTCTAAGGAAACAGTGGGAGTAAGAATAATTCTGAATGAATTCAGGGATTAGCCAAGTGAAAGAACCTTTAGTCACCACTGGGACTTGACAAGGAATTAGATTCCTGTTAAACCTGACATACCCTCTCTTCGCTTGACCAGTAGTTATTGTCACTGTCATAAGGAGTTATGATTTGGGTGATATACCGGGTAGTGGTAAAACACTAAAGATGGTACGGATAAGTAATCCGACTGCTGGAAGCATTGGTGAGCCCAGTTGCTGCCAAATAAGAGAACCTTACCGCGAGACACAGTCTATGTGACAGTTTGATTGATCTTTACAACTGGTCTAGGAACCAGTGGGAGTAATTGAATCATCAAAAGAAGGGAACATAGGAATGTACTTACAGAACATCTGGTTGAATGAGTCATCACTTGGAGTCAAGCAATTGATTCTGAGAGATGCACTCTCAATAGAAGATGTAATCTGAGAGGGTTCTGCGTGGCATAGTGTGAGTCGTTAGTGGAGCGTGTGTGGTTTACCGGCACACTAATATGGACTCACATAGAGCATGCCATTACAAAAGGTACATGGCCCCGGGATTCGTCCCATGGGCATCTCGCAAGAATGGATATTCAGATTCTCAAAATAGGCCAAAAGGTTTGGATTTTGTGAATAGCCTGAAAGATTTCCTTTAATATGTCGGAAAGGTTTGGATTTCGGTTTCGCAAAATGTGCCATAAGTTCTGGATTTTGTGAATAGTCCGAAAGAGTCATATGACGGTGTCAAAGCCAGTGGGAGTATCGTTGTTATCTGCTATCATTGTATGTGGGTTACATACTGGTTCCAGGAAACGTCTCTTATCATTACAAAGTGTAATGATTTGGTGTTAAGAAACGGTTCGCTATGAAAGACTTTAAGAGATACAACATACTCAGGTGGTTGTGAACATCTATTAGATAGATCAGAATTCTGCCAATATGATCTTGATGAGATTCAAGATGCATAACCCCAGGAATGGAGTTTCCTGTCATTGCAAAGTGTAATGAATTGGCATGAAAGAAACAAAGAAGGTGCAGCATGCTCACGTAGTTCATAGACATCTATCAGATACATGAGATTGATAGTATTGACTTAGCCGTTGAGAATATGATATTGATGGGATTCAAGATGCATAAGAAAGAGTCCCTGAAAGGAAATGGTTTCCGGAAATCATGACACAGGGATTATTGGTAATCTTAGGATTCCGAAAGGGCTTGGAATGAGATTACATCAGGTTCCTCGAGCCTCTTCAGAAGTGTTATGAACATATCCTGATGACTTAATGCTTAGAGCATTGTAAGTTGGATTCAGGATATTGCCTGGCTGAGAATACTGAATGGATTTTTGAACAGACGTGAGGAATCATTGGGAAATGATTGGGGTGATTGATTTGAAAGGGTTTTCAAATCGGTAATTGTTTACACCAGAACGTGGTACTGTAGGACTTCATGGTTAAAGATTTCGTTGGTTTCTGATGGAGCGCGTGTGGGTCACCGGCACATCATGACACCTCGAAATTGTCTTATGGTGTAGTCATGTAGACTAAAGACCCGAGAACCATGGGCAGTCATGGTACACATCACCGGAATGGAGTTGTGAGAGAGAATGACAGAATGACAAATTGAGATATCATCGGAAGAGTATCCGATAAGGATCATCTGCAATAAAGTGTATAAGTGTTAGACACTTGGATACATAGAAGGAGTGAAAAGGTCATAGACATAGATATAAAAGGCTTGAATTGAAAGTTTAAAAGAGAATAAGAAACCGATAATAGTTATGATAAATCCGACTTGGTGATTACCTCGTGGAGACTTGGTAATTAGCAGGAGTAGCTGCCAGTCAGATTTTATGTTTCACTTTTGCATGTTTACTTCCTGAATAATTGGATTATTCAAATATCCACAGTCGTTCATACTCTTAGGGAGTAAGTATGAAGAAAGACTGTCATGAATTGGTTTGTAGATTGTCTAAGGAGTTAGACATAGCAATAAGATTGCTGCAACGTTCATGAGTACTTGGAAATGGAGATTTGAGTATTGGATAAACCCGCGCTCAATGGATTGCTTCATGGATTATATCACGAGCAATGTTGAGACGATAATATCTTATGGTCTTAAAGTGGAGAGATATGAGTTATAATTTGCAAGGTGGTTGTTCATTGATAGTACGAAAACGCATCGGTAACTCGGTGTTATAAAACGTGCTGTTGTGAGTGATTTGTCGGGTAAAAGATATAACATATTAGTCGAAGCTTATTCGTCCCTTGACCCAGACGGGAAACAGATATCTGTTGGCCACTCGATGATTTTGAAGTTGACTGAAGCGCTGGCCAGCCAGGACTGAATTGATTCGTTCAATTAGAAGTCTAAAAGTCATAAGCAAAATCGGAAAATCGGGAAACAGTGTGTCAGACAGAGATTGATCTCAATCCATGTCTCATGTCTGAAAATATCTTGTTGGACGGAGGATCATCTGATCGCTTATCTATGGACAGAACTGACTAGGTCAGAGTTCGGCAGCAGTTTCTAGGAAGCTGCAGGTTGCTGATTAATCAGAGGTTAAATTGGTAATTATAGTCATAGACTTATCCAAGTGGGAGACTGTTGGATTAGGTGTCTAAGCCATGACTAATAATTTGTATTTACCTAATTAATAGAAGCAAAGTCCATTTGGGTTGCCCTCATAGCTGGAGGTTTGGCAGAAAGTTCGGTAGAGAGAAAGGTTGGTTTATTATGGGATTAATAAATCAATAGAAATAAAAGATATGGTTTGTTAATATATTAAAGTGATAATATATTAATTAGAAACTATATTGATTGATTAATAATTAATCAGAAATTAATTGGATTAATTTCTGTGGCATTAATTAGATTAATCAGGAGGTCAGGGATTAAAGTCGTACAAATTCAATAGTTGAATTGCGGCGCGCGGCGCGCCAATGTAAAGGCCGCGATGCGCGTACATATTCGTACGAATTCAATAGTTGAATTGCGGCGCGCGGCGCGCAAACGATATGGCCGCGGCGCGCGTACAGATAATCCGGAAAATGGGCTGCGGCTAGGGTTTCTAGCTTTGCCACTTGGTTCCCTATAAATAGGGAACCCTAGACCTCATTATCAGTTGCTCATTTCTATTATTCTCTCTGGAATTTTTGGTCCCTTCCTCTGGCTCCCTGGGTGTGATCTCATTTGAGGCAGGACACTTGTGCTGCTTAGCTTCAAGATTAAAACTAAAGGTTAGTTTTTCTGTTTTATTCTTTTGTTAATTTTTTATTTGGCCTTTAGGAATTAGTTACATGTTCAAAGTAAGAAAACATAGATATTTTCTAGGTTGCATGTGAACTTAGGTTTTTAGTTCATGGTTGCGGAAAACCTTTCAGGAGGTTGTGAAAAAGAAAATTCTAAAGTTGTTGGATATAGGGTGATTTACCAAATATCTAATAGCAAGTGGGCAAGTCCCTTTCAAGTTGTCGAAAAGAAAACAAAAATCATCGTGCCTGAAAACAAGCAAGGAGAGTTGGCCCCAACTCGTGTGCGAAACAAGTGGAGAGCTTGTGTTGATTATAGAAAACTAAATGGTTCAACTCCAAAGGACCTGTTCCTACTTCCTTTCGTTGATCAAATGTTGGAAAGGTTAGCAAGAAAGACTCACTATTGCTACTTAGATGTGTATTAACAATTTCACCAAATACCCGTTACACTGGAGGACCAAGAGAAAACAATATTTACGTGCCCCTTTAACATATTCACATATTGTCGAATACCTTTTAGCAAGGTTGTAAAAATCGTTTGACGGTAGCTTGACGATCGAGTGGGGTTAAAGGATTAATCAGATTAATTAGTGATTAACGGGGATTAATCGGAGACCCTAAATTATAAAGGAATTTCATTTAAAAATATATAAATATAACAATATAACAAATTTTGATTCTATTTATTCCAAGATACACATCAAAGACTATACATTTGTTTATTTTTATTCTTTAGTTTTGATTTTTTTCAGTTTTCTTGAGTTGTTAAAGAGTGTTTGTGTTGTCATTTAAAAATAAAATAATAAATAAATAATAAAAATAATACAAAATGACCACCAAGACCGATTAATTGGCCGCCAAGGACCGCCAATGTCGATATTTGGCCGATTTTTACAGCAAACCGTTAAGCTGTCCGATTAGGCCTAATCGTAATCGGTTGAAGACCGTCAAACGACTAATCGCCAATTAATCGGCTGCCAAGACCGATTTTTGCAACACTTCCTTTTAGACATTAAATGCCCCCGCCACGTTCCAAAGATGTATGGTGAATATATTAAAGATTATGTTGAAGAAATAATCGAAGTTTTTCTGGATGATTTAATTATTTATGGAAACTCTTTTCAAGAATATTAGTTGAAAGGTCTATATCCCATTTCCCTTCATTGATGAAATTTTGGAAAGGTTAGTAAGAAATACTAAATATTGTTGCCTAGATTGATATTCGGGATTTCACCAAATATTTGTTTGTTGCACAGGAGGACAAAGAGAGAAAAACATTTACATACCCCTTTGGCATGTTTGCATATCGCCGAATGCCTTTTAGGCTTTGCAATGCCCCGTCCATGTTTCAAAGGTGTATGATGAATATATTTTTAGATTATGTTGAAGAAATAATCAAAGTTTTTGTGGATGATTTCACTGTGTATGGAAACTCTTTTCAAGAATGTTTGAACAATTTGACTAAAATTCAAGAAAGATGTATTAAGAGCAATCTTCTTCTAAATTATAAAAAATGCCATTACATAGTAAGCCAATGTCTCATTCTGGGTTACATTATCTCTTCATAAGGTCTTGAAGTAGACAACAAAAAATATAAGCTATCAAAAATCACACGACGAATGTGTGAGCTTTTACAAAAGGATGTAGAGTTTTATTCTTTGAAGCTTGCAAGAAAGAATTCGATACCTTAAAGGATTTATTGATTTATTCTCGCATAAACCAATCATCAAACTTTGATTTACCATTTAAAATCATGTGTGATGCTAATAATCATGCAGTAGGAGCGGTGTTGGAAAAAATGAAGGATCGGGTCCCTTGACAATGCACAAAGGAATTACTCCACAACAAAGAAAGAGCTGTTGGAATTTGGATATGTGTAGGAAATAATTACTACGTACTAAAGTTATTGTGTTTTCCAGATCATGTAGCTATTAGGTACCTATTGACAATTAAAGATGCAAATCCTCGACTCATTTGATGGATCCTTTTACTCCAAGATTTTGACTTGGAGATAAGGGACAAAAGAAGAAAACAAAATCCGTTGGCGGACCTCTTGAGCAGAATTTTCTACAATGAAGATCCAATCTCATTGGATGACTCCTTCCTAGATGAGCATCTCTTCATAATTCAAAAAAAATCCCTTGGTATACGCATATAGTAAACTTGTTGGTGAAAAGTGAATTTCCTCTCGACTTTACAAGCGTAAAAGGATAAAATGAAGAAAGACACAAAGAGGTATACATGGACCAACATTACTTATGGAAGTATTGCTGAGACCAAGTCATAAGGTGTTGTGTACAACAACACAAAGTAACATCTATTCTAAATTTTTGACACTCTTATGCACGTGGAGGACACTTTGGACCACAAAGAACAATCTACAAATTCTTATAAAATGGATTGTATAGCCTCACATCTTTTTGACTCATACATGTATTGTAAGAGTTGTGATAGATGTCACAAAACTGGAATAATAAATAGCAAGAACCAAATGGATAAGCAAAAGTATGAAATCACCAAATCAAAAGGATTCTAGAATAGACGGTGAATCCAAACAGAAAGGATTAGAGTAATCGAATAGAGGATGTGTTATAGGCTTACCCTACTGTATTCAAAAGTCCTATCGGTATGTCCCCATATCGGATAGTTTTTTGCAAGCCATATTGATTACCTATAGGGCTATATATAAGGCATATTGAGTAGTGAAAATATTAAATATTGAAATCAATGTAGCCAGAAAGGTAAGGAGGCTGGGAATACAAGAATTGGAGGAGATTAAGGAATGATGCGTTTAAGAATGAGACGATTTACAAGAAGAAAATGAAAGAAATTCACGACAAAACGATTTCTAGCAAAGTTTTAAGAAAAACCAAAAGGTCCTGATGTACCCTATCGTCTCAGATGATTTCCTCAGAAGTTAAGGTCGTGATGGTGGATGTAGTTGTTATTACTCATGTGTTTGATCATGGTGCGGTCTAGATAAAAAATGAAAAAACAGGGAAAGTTTTAATGGTAAATGGACACTAACTAAAACCATTTACAAAGATTTTGAGGTAAAAAAACAAGGAGGTTGACATGTTGTAGAGTCCAACATGCACCCACTAAACATCGTGAAAGGACCTAGTAGAGCCAATGATAGCAACAAATAGCGCTACCCGGGAGACAACCCGAGCGTCATTTTCTTAATTATTGAGAAGTTTTAATAAGACGTTTTAAGTTGTTTAAAGTGTTTATAAGTGTTTTTTCTTTCTTTTTTGTGATGGTCTTAAGATGTTCCTAGGATCCTAAAAGAAGGCTTTTGGCCGGAAAAAGTTTAACGTTTCAAAAGTTAGAAAAATGAGTAAAATTTAAACAGGGGGCTTACAAGGCCGTGTAAAAATAAGCCTTGACATTACACGATCGTGTCCCCTCCATGAATTGGCTCATTCCTTCTAATTTGAGACAATATTTACCATCAACTTTCGATGTCCCCTCAACTCATATGAGCAAGTCTCGATGACAGCCAAACGCGAGTGACATTGATACACAAGACGCTCCTGTCTTGCCTGCTTACCACAAACAAGGTTTCTAAACTCGCTATTCTTAACTAGTTTCGTTGAATGGGAAGTAGCGAGTACTCGGTTTAGGCGAAGAGTACTAGTACTCAGGGAGTACTCATCATACCTTTTTCTATGACACCCCTCCTTAGGGTGGTTAACAAAAAGCATTTTTAAATTTCAAACATCCAACCAAAGTTAAAATAATCATCATTGCAAAAATTTAGGTCCCAACACATCAAGTAAAAGTCTTTAAAACCTTAGTAGTGAGGTAGCGTCATAAGAAGGAACAAAGATAGTCTAAGTAGCCACACATCTTGTGGTATTCTAAATGTCCTTGGTTAAGTTTAATCTCCTCCCATGTCATCAACCTGAGTACACATCAAAATAACTTAGGCAATGGAATGCCTAGTAAGCTTACCTTAGTTTAACCCATTTAGAGTGGGCAAAGTCAATTACCACACTCAAAACAACCCCCAAAAATAGTTGTAAAAGGGTTTTAAAAGTTTGACAATAATGTAATATCATGAAGTAGGTAAACATTTCATATTAACTTGTAATAACATGTTGATGGGTTTACAGAAGTTTTAGACGATTCAAGGGTGTTTTTTATGAAAAATGACTAAAATGTTAAGAATGAAGAATGAACCAAATCTTAGGATTTGAGGTGTTAAGATGTTATGATGGTGTTTAAATGTCAAGAATATGATTTAATATGAAGTTTGGATGCTAAGTTAGGAATTATAGGTCAAAAGGTGAGAAAATGGTGAAAAATGCACAAGAAATTATTCATCAGAGTCATTAACGTTGTTAATAGCTGAGGATTAGCGATGATATGTGAAAGTTGGTTGCTATTAAGTGAAATGGTTGCAAATGTTCGGACCAGGAGGATTTAAGGAATTAGCGACTCTATTGAGTGTGTTAGCGCCGCTAACCATTAGTGACACTAATGTTTGTGTTAGCAATGCTAACATCGTCCCTGACAGAATTCCATTTAAGCTTTGGCCGGGTCATTTTGGGTGTATTATCTCATTTCTTGAAGCTACGAAGAGCAAACGTATTCCATGGTATTTTGGGGTAAAAATCATCAAATTAAAGGTGGAATTAAAGGGCTTTTGCATACTAATCCAAGATTAAGGTTAGTACACTCTTATGTATGCATTTGTTAAGTTGAATTAGCCAAATTAGTTGATTTTGGTTAATATGGAAGTTGTGTAATTAGGGGTTTTGGGTGTGTAATGGAATAGGATTTTGTATTCGTTAATTCCCTAGTGTTTAGTTGTTAAAAACAGAGGTTATGTGAAAAATCTGTCAAAGGAATGCTACTATTCATATTTAGCGGCGTTAACTATGAACAAGGGTATAGTTAGCGGCGCTAATTATGCCTGTGAAGGATAAAAACTTTATTTTATTAGACTGGTGTTGTATGATGTCTAAGGAAGGTTTAAACTTATTCCTCTATAGACAAGAAGGTGTAAGGAAGCTTACAAATATCAAGTTTAGCTTACTTTTGGAGCTTGGATTACATGTGAGTAAGTTTACTCAACTTAATTGGTGTCATTCTGTAGTTTGTATTTTGTGTAAATATATTTATATCATCATAATATGGTGTTAGACTTAACTATCTTGATGAATAATAGTACAACAACTCTATGTGAAAAGTAGGTGAAACTCACATAGTCGTTGTTTTTAGATATGATTAGTGAAGTTGTAGTTGTTGATATTTGTTGGTGTTTTACATGGTGTTCATATTGTTGTATAACTATGGTTTACAACCATACGGTGTAACTCTAGATGGGTGATAACTTGGTGTAATCGAATGCTGGTGACAAATCTCCGGGTTGGTGAAAAGCCCAAGATTCTTTGGTGAATATTTTTAATATTGGTGTTAATCATAAATACGTTGTGTTTCAATAACGGTGACTTAAGGTGTTATGCTTTATCCAATTTGTATTGGATTTTCAAGTGATAAATTCCTTGGAGAAATTGTAACACATGGTTTATTTATAAATTTTGTTGTATATTTTATCTCGTTGCAGTATAGTTATCCACTAAGCAATTATGCTTACGTTTGTTTGTTGTGGTGTTTTGACAGGTATTAGGTATAGTAACGCCCGACTGGATCAAGAAACGATCTGAATGTATCTGCTTGTCGCCTCCAAGACATCGAGTATTTTATTTTGTAAAAATAAATTGTACTGATTTGCAAAAATCTTGTATATACTCGATGTTGGTTTTTAGGGCATTACAAGTTGGTATCAGAGCTGTGGTTTAAGTGAACTAAGTGTTAGTAGTGTATATTCCTAGACGTAAACCATAGTATGTGAAAGTGTGTAGTCGTATTGTAGGAATGTATGGTGTTGGTAGAGGTGTTTTGGGACATATTAACGTTATTGTTTAACACTGTTCTATGGTGAATATCTATAATTTGGATGTGGAGCTATAAAATGGGACATCATTCTAAATACTCATCTTATAGATGGAGTATAATGGTGAAAATATGACCCGGTTCATCTGAAGGATGATAGTGGGGGTGGTGGATATCTAGTTGGAAGTAACATAATGATGGACGATGTCGTCAGTTCGATGCTAACGGACTAAATGATGAAGAAGAATTGACTATTGGTCATTCCGGTTGGAGTAGAGACGTGAGAGATTTGGTGCCAGGTTTGAAGTTTAAAAACCTTAGACACGTGGATACGTTAAGACATCAAATAAAGAAGGTTGTAGAATAAAGAAGGTTGTAGAATCTTTTGATTGGACTAAGTCATGAGAACTTCTTTGCGTGAGTCTTTAGTGTGAGTTTCTAGTTAAGTTTAAATTTTTCAAAAACGATTTGAACCAAATATATTTGGTTAAAATTGGGTTTTTAGTAAAATATTTGGTGTTTCGGTTTTATTGAGTTGAACTGGTTCGAGTTGACTGATTTAGACCAAGTTTGACTGATATCTAAGTTTGTTGGCCGAGTTGGCAGAACACATTTAAGTTGGAGGTCGAGTCCAAGTAATTCATCAAGCACTCGACCGAGTTGGCTGATGTGTTCTGGTAATATCATCGTAAACAAAACAATGATATTTTTGGACTTATCGTAGACATCCACAACTGCACCATGGACCTGGTTCGCACACAATATCCCCCACTTGGCTTATATTATCTACCCCACGAGGTCTGTAATAGTTGTCACTCTCCTCACCAAACACTGAAGACGATGCTAATTTTTTATTTCCGAGGAGGGGTATGTACTTCATTTGCGTTTAGTTTTAAAAAAATTTCAAAATTTAAATTGCATTTAGTTTTAAATTTTGCATTTGGGTTTATAAAGTTTTTCCATATTTTTGTTTGCATTTTTTAACTGTCCTTTAAGTTTTATAATTTTAAAATCATTTAAGCATTTTATTTGCATTTTAGTTTTCAAACTTTTAAATTTTTAGCATTTTAGTTGTATTTTAACATCATGCAATTTTCTTAAAATTATTTTAGCTTTAGAATTTTATATTACATTTTTAGGGGTTTTAAATTTTTATTTTTATTTTTACCGTTAATTTTTAGTTTTAAAAACCTTACAATTGTCAAAATTATTTTCCATTTCTTCTTTTCAAATTTCTCATTTCTGAAAATCGGAAAAATTACAAAAAATTTCAAATAAAAATCTTATAAAAGTTGTAACATGCAAAGAAAATTTGTAGTCAAACATTTCACACTCTAACACGCCTTTACTCTATAAGAAGCTGAAAATAAATGGAATTTTTTATTTCAAATATGCATCATAAAGACAGAGCGTGATAGGGACAAAAGACGTCTATAAGCCTTTAGGTGCAGAAATAGTCATCTAAAATTGAGAGTTTCTACGACATTCATGAGTTGTTACGTCAAACAAAGAAAAAACAAAATTTCCCTAATGTGAAAACACACACGAGGTAAAAATTCATTTAAACATTTATAATTCTTATTTTTCATACAGTTTTACAATTTTTTCTATGATGCATTGAAATCTATCAAATTTCAATGAAACATTTATTTTAAAGTTAAAAAAGTTCTATTTTACCTATTAAAGAGTTGATAGTCATTTAGCTTCATATTCAATGATGGTTTATAAAGGTACCAAAAACTTAAGTCAACAAATACAACTCAAGTCGAGAAAAACATAACCAGATGGCCCTTCGTCAATCTGGATATACTCGTCACACTTGTCGAAACTAATACCGGTCCAATCGATCCTTGTCTTTTCTCCATACGTCTTCTTTTCTTTTAAGGTATTTATTAGGCACATATCATGCTCTTCAAAAGTCAATACTTATCAATGAGGCATTTATTTGCCGGTTCCAAAAAAAATTATATATTAATGGAAGGGTCTTTTTTTTTTTACACTCCACTCTATTTTGTCTGAACACTCCAATCTATGTTATTGATTGTTTTGACTAAATTTCATTGGCAACAAAATTTACTTTTTAGATTTTCTACATTATTTCTGGTATTTTATTGAAAACAGAAATACCCAATTTTCAAGAAGTCAACACACGACTCAAAACAATACCCATTCATTAATTTTTCCTAGACATAATTTATAACCGGGTGGTCCATTTATACCCCTTATTTTTTCACTCCTTACCCCCTAATAAATGCACTACCTTTTTTTTTTCCTAAAATAAACATAATTATTACATAATAATTTATAACCCTAAATCTACGCCGTCACTCTCTTCGTCCCTCTCTCTCTCTCTCGTTCAACCTCTCGATCTCACAGTGGAAGCCTCTCACACTCGTCCACACCGTCGGTCCCTCATCTCGCCGGTCGACCTCATCCCCAGTCCGGTCGCCTACCATGCTCGATCTCACCGTCGGTCTCTTGATCTCGCTAGTCCCTCATCTGGCCGGATCTCTGATTTGCTCGCGAATGCCATTTGCCGGTATCTCTCTATCTTTCTCTCTCTATCTTTGCCGATTTCACCGGTGCCCATCTCACCAGTCCCTCATCTCTCTCTCTCTCTTTTTGTGGCCACAGGGTGTTTAATCAGTCGCCGAGTGGCCGAAGTTTCTGGTTGCCGGAGGTTGGTTCCCAGTGGTCTGATGGTTTCTGGTTGCCGGAGGTTGTCCGGAAGTATCACCGTAAAATGTAGAATATCTACCGGTAGATATTTACCTTCTTTTGGTTTCCCGTACAGGGTTTTGTTGAATTTATTGTAAAGTCCTCGACTGTAATTTTCATTTTCCAAAAATTTGACTGAATTTAATTGTAGTTGATTAGTTAAAGTTCCAAGAAACCACCAAACAAATCATAATTAAGGGGGTAATGGAAGAAAATCCGGGGTATGAAAAGTAGGACCCTTTATAACCCAAAACAATATTCATTAATTTTTACTGACATAATTTAAAGTTAACAAAAAACCATAACAACTAAACAAGAATTACAGACTATAAACAGCAATTACAGAGACTACTCACAATATGAATAAATTCAATTTATCCAATCTACTGTGATAAATAACCATGTCGGAAAAGATGCTCGCCGGATTATAGCATCGCCGAAGATCTAGTTTCTTGACGGAAAAAGAATATAGCATCGACGGAATCCTCGTTTCTCGCCGGAAAAAGCATCGCCGAAGTCGACTTTAAACTGTAAGTTTTTCCATCACAAGCTTAGACTTTAATAAAACAAAAAAAACCGTAGAAAGCCGGAGTAACAAAAAAAACTGTAGAACACCGGTAGAACGCCATCACCGAGGAGAAACGCCGGCTATCGACATCGCAGGAGTGAATGCGGTCACCAGAGGTCGACATCGCAGGCGAGAAGGAGAGGCCGACATCGCAGGCGAGAAGGAGGTCGCCGGAAGCCGACATCATAGGCGAGAAGGAGGTCGCCGAATTTGTGGGGTGTTACAGCTTCTGCTTTCACTTTTTGGCGAGGTGGCGTTTTGGAGAACTAAGAACGTAAAAAAACCCCAGTATTCCAGATATGTTTAAAAGTCATGGACCCATATATATCCGCCCATAAAAATGCAGCCCACTTATTCTTTATTTGTTAATATCAGCCCATATAAATGCAGCCCACTTATTCTTTATTTGTTAATATCAGCCCATATAGATGCAGCCCGTTTTTAACCAATTTATGTTTATATTTAAAGATTATTGAATATTAATTTATTTATTGAATTTTTTTTGCAGGAAAAAATTATGAGCACTTCGGAATTTTGTACCGAACAAGTATAATATCCCTCTTTATTATTTACATTTATATAATTAATTGATGCATTTATCGATTTTTTTATAACTTTTTAGGTGTTTAGATCTCGTGAAGATCTAATGTCTTGGGTGCAAAATGTGGCACGTTCTCAAGGTTTCGTTGTCGTCACTATCCGCCACAGAGCCCCTTTAGCAATTGGATGGCAAACCATGTATAAGTCGCGTCTAGAATTTTATAAGCAACTCAAACCTACTCAAACATCTTATCTAAATTTGGAGGATTAGTTGTTGCAATATTTCGTCTCATGTTTTGTTACGTTGAATTTTATTAAGAAATGGATGAGGTTGATGATGATTTTTTTCCGAGTATATTTTTTTAGTTATATTTATACTATTATAATACGACATATATAATTAATTATTATGTTTACATCTTTTAAGACATAAGAAATAATATGGTTTTAAATATAACGTTTGACTTGAGGGTCAATTTGATATAAATATGCAATAATTAGATAATTGAAATCTCTTATAAAGAGAAAACTGGAAAGCTTACCAACGTAATTCAAAGTTACAACTTTTTTTAATAATTATTAACACAAAGTAAACAAATTTGTATAATGACCTTACGAAGATAAAACAATTAGGAAGGTTGTTGAAATATATTATAATGATTAATTAAAAAAAAAGATACAACAATTAATAAAGGTTGGTGGAATAATTAAAACAATTATATAGTATATAATTAAAAAAACACAATCATTATATAATAATATGCTTAGTTGGTTGAATAATTAAAAAAACATAATCATTACACAATTATTATATAAAAAAGCTAAATCTATATATAAGGTGGAATAGGGTGGAATAGGGTGGTTAACAACACCCTTAATGGAAACCTCACACAACAATATACTCTTTTATATATATATATATATATATATATATATATATATATATATATATATATATATATATATATATATATATATATATATATATATATATATATATATATATATATATATATATATATATATTACAAGTCTGTTAAAGTATAAGTTGTGTATGGATCACTTCTCTATATTAATTAATTATCCTCATTGTCCAAATGGAAAAATGCATAGGCATGTGTCTATGTGAGACTGATTTACTGTTACGGTTGTACTTGTGAACCTTGTGGTTTTGTCGCAAAATAACGACTAAACTTACTATAGTCATTCACTTTGACATGTTTTTATCTGCATTTCTTTTCCAAATATAATTATATTTTGAAAGAAAACCATAGAATTAACAAAAATATAGTGGCGTGCGCGTCTGTTTATTACCAAAGTTAATTCCTAGTATAACCTTAGATATGATGCCTTTTCAAACAAAAGAAAACCTAAAAATGATGTATGGTTGATTTTAAGGAAAGGGAGCTGATTCTTCCACTGCGGTTTTTATTCCATCCACTAATATTTATTTATAGAGAAATTGTATTGGTTCCTAATTTTTGTTCCTAACATTATTCCTAACCATTTGAAAAGATGGCAAGTATAAAGTTTAATAAAATTATTTTCAAATGGTTAGGAATAAAGTAGGAATAAAATTAGGAACAAAAATTAAGAACCAATACAATTTCTCTTATTTATATTTCCAACTAGGGTTCGACCCGTTCTACGCACGGGTCGGGTTAAGGTTATGGGGCATGCTGGAGTGAGTTCTTCAAATTTTGTGAACGAATTAAAACACCTGTCTGAGCTTTCACTCTTGCAACACCAAAATCAGCTAGCTTAACAACCTGAAACCGAGATTATTTGTGATTATTTTCAATACGATTTAAATTTTTTTGTCATTCAATTTATAACAGTTTTCAAATAAAGAGTTGGTTTTCATTCAGCATCACTTCTAGACAAAAGGACAAAATGGTCATTTACTTTCATTGTGTCCAGAAAGGAAACAGTCTTTCCATTAAGTCCTAACTTTTTACAAATTTAACTTCAATTTATATTTTCCGTTTATTTCCCTAGGTCCACGGTCAATTTCATAAAAAATTAACAAAATTGGAAAAAGATGAATTCAATACCTTATATGGCCAACCATCAACAACAAAGACATCTAATGAGTATCGATCTACCGTAGAAAAAGCATGTGCTTCCTGGATGTTTAGTCCTTGCAATCTTTCTGATGAACAATGCTTCTACTCTCCTGTATACATATAATTAAGGGCAAGTGACTTTAGAAGAGCTGAAGAGAAAATAATGAAATCTCCATACCGCCGCATACCCACAACACACCCATGTCCAATCATTTCTCCTCGGAAGTAAATTTTCTCATTAAATTATTTAGACAATACTTGATTCAAACAGTAATTAACTGGGGAAAAAAACATGGCTTACTTTATAGCCCATTTTATCGACCATTTCCTACACCACTTGATACATGGTTGGCCTAGCCTGAAACCCAACATAGAATTTTTTTCAATTACTTAAAAAAATGCATAAAAGGGCAAGAAGAAAAGTCAAATCAGCATACAATTTGAATATTGCGAATTGCAGCCTTGAGCAATACACTTGGCATCTCCACTGCAAGAAAATGAAAATCGATTTGAGAACTACCTTATCTATACATAATTTCCAAAAACTATCTTTTATCAATAAAAAAGTTAAAATTTGAGATTAGAAAATGCACATACAAACAATAATCGAAAGTAAAATCCCTATTCCGTCCTCCATCTTCAGTACAATTGCAGGATGTGGAGCACATCAGGTACATGCCCTCCTTGAGGATTGTTATGTGCACATCTTAAATGCCTTCCATCCCTCATCTTAATCATAAACCCCTCTGGCCCACTTTTCACCTCAATTGTGTAAAAAACATATATTAAATTAAGTACTTTGCAAACTAATAAGAATGAAAGAAAACATTAATTGAATTGTTTGTGTGCAGTTATGTAATTTTATGCCTAAACTGCATAAAAAATCGGTTTCTAAGTATGTTGTTATAATGGGTTAGAATAAGTTTTATGCAAAAAAGGACCAGTTATGTAATATTTAACAAAGTGGGTTGGAAAAAGTTGGATGCAAAAAAACACCGGTTTTGAAAGTATGTTGTTATAATAGTCCTTAGTTACAAAGTAGGATGCTAAAAAGGAATAGTTCTGTTTCATTTTACCTAAATTTTATACACCAGGTTAGTTGGAATAAATTGGATGAAAAAATAACGTCGGTTTGCAATCTAAGTTAAACCCAAGTATATAAAAATTCGGTTTCTAAAAAATTGGAATAAGTTAGATGAATATTTTGGACCGGCGTGTATAAAAATTAATCTTAGTTGGAACTAAGTGTATAAAAACCAATCGTGTTAAGCATAAATAATTTTTTCGATTTTTTATCACTAACAAAGTGGGGTAGAATTTGGTATGCGAATTTCAAGCTGCTACTGCTCCGATAGCTGCTTTAGAGGTTGCTTAATAAAAAAATAAGAAACAAATCGAAATAGTTCAATTACCCTGGAGAAGATCTTATTAGCTCCTATTGATTAGAGATTCTATTGACTTTCTCGCAAAGATGGTCTTCTATAGTTTTCAAATCTCGACTTTTGAACAAAGCGAAGATCGACCGGATAACCTTCTACTGACAGAGTGGTGGGTGCTACTGTCTTATCTTATCCCTTCTTCTTTTACCCGCGTAGGGCGATCGGGCCAGACCGAGTCAGAAAGGCTTTGATGACTCAAGGAAAAAACTTCGAATTGGGAGGGCGATCCTCCCGGTGAACTGACCGTACCCCAAACCGACACAAATAAGTTGGATGCAAAAAACCCTCGGCTTTCAAAGTATGTTGTTATAATGGTCCTTAGATAGAAAGTAGGATGCTCTAATGGACCATGTGTGTAATTTTTTTCCAAAAATCTGTACACCAAGTCTGTATTTTTTTAGACTGCTAGTCAAATAAAAAACAAACTAAAAGTTAAATTGTGCATCTATGTAGAATGTAATTGGTAATATACTAAGCATGAATACATGAAGTAATAAAAGATATGTTTCATCGTATAAATTGATAAAAACATGTAACTTTTTTATTTTTTTTGTATAAAAGCCATTAATACATAGAAAAAAAATCTTACATTTGTCATTGTTTGATACCCGGGATCAACTGCCATTCGTAATCGGAGGACATCTAATGGATATGTTACCTAAAAATAATTTTTTAATATTAATATATGACACAAGTACCAATTATATGGAAGACAAATAGTCGAACACTTCCAAATTCGACAAATAGTCAAACACTTCCAAATTCGTGTCGAGTTAAATGTTACCAACTTTCATGGAACAAAAGAAGTACATATACAAAAAAAACACCACATTATTGTTGGTATATCAAAGGCAAAAATTAGGATTGAACATGTTAGAACAACAAATGAATAAAAAAATTAAAAATCTGAAAAAAGAAAAGAAAAATATAATCTTACAAAAGTGGAAGTCATGCCAGCAGAAGCACCTGCAGCTAATCTCCCAATAACAGAAAGCTCACCATCTTTCCCTGCATAAAGTTTCTGCAAATTCAACATCAATTTAATAACATTTTATTAAACCATCATAATTTTTTTGGAAACATTTTCCCAATTACCCGATTTTGCTATGAGAACAAAACACATAAAAGCAAAACCTACTTTTGACCATTTTATCGATTTAACCACTGAACTATTATTATAATAATTATTAAAATTTAAAGGTGAAACTATATTATGTTTTATTGTCTTTTAACCGCTTTAACATTGGTTTAACCATCACCCTGATGGCCTAGTGGATAAGGCTTTGGACTATTTCTCTTCCCCATAAAGAGGTTCCAAGTTCTAATCCTACTCCCTCCCTTTCCCCATAGGGAGTGATAGGTTTCAATCAGGGGATGACCACTGGCCACCTCTCTAACCCCGTAGGTGATTGACCCGGACCACCCTGCTGTCAGGTGTGCGTGGGCCCCGAGGTTGCTTCATCAGGGTCATCCAAAGGATGGGTCGGGTGGGGTCCTCGGTTATCAAAAAAAAAAAACACCAGGTAGCCAGGAAAAATGGTTTTTTTAAATGGCCATAAAAGTATAATGATTTAATCCCTACATAAATAGTTAAAGTGGCTAAATTGATAAAACGGTGAAAGTATGCTGTGTTTTTTTGCCCTTTGCCCTTATGTTTTTTCACAAGGGAAAAGTGGTCAAATCACCTTGTAGGACTCATAAGCAAATAGCTGGACCACGCTATATGGAAGGATACGTAGCACCTGCAATGATAAAACTTATTTCAATTAACATTAAGCAAAAAAATAAAACCAAAAACTTGAAAAATATGTCTCACATGCTACTTCTTTTTTAATTAATGGACTTATTGGAAGATAAGTTAAATTATATAACCAAAAACTTGAAGCATTTTATTTAGAAATAAAAAAACAGGGCCTCAAGACGAGTGGCTACCTGAGCAAGATTACCCTTCCAGTACCCTTTTACACCTTCTTGCTTTCCTATAGAAACAACTGCCTGCAAATATTCTCAGATATTAACACTAACTATCTATGTACTTACATTTATTTGTTAGTTATAACATCCTACTTTCATTTCTTCCTATTACAAACATTATATTTTGAAAAAGCTACCCAATTATAACAATGGATTCCGAATACTACCCATTGTTCATTGATATAACTGGGTAGATTTTTGAAAGTATAATGTTTTAATAAGAAAAAAAATTGAAAGTAGAATGCTATAATTGGGTAGATTTTTCAAAGAGCATTGCCTAAATAAAAAAAAATGAAAGTACAATGTTGTAAAACAAAGAAATGAAAGTAGGTTGTTATAAACTTATAATAAATCAGCAAACGAAAGTACATTGCTATTTCTTGCATTTAGCCCTAGATAATATGAATACCAAATACCTCTATGAATCCAAGTGTTTTCTTTTCAGTTTCTTGCCCAGCTCTTATTCCATGAATCTGCAGACAAAATACTTATTAATAAACAATAATGTCATTTTGTTCACCCAAATTAAAATTCTAAACTTTTGTGAATCTTTAAGTCATTTTGTCAAGGTTTTAGCTTTACTATCGTATTGCCGATTGAAAGGGAGATGATGAACTGTAAATCGGAAAACTAAACGGAGGTAATCCGGCCTAACCGCAAGCTATCCCAAGGAAAATTAAGAAATCTCAAAGTTAACTTAGCCATCGCACATTGAAAAACATTAAATCTACATTTTACATACCGAATTACGCACACAAACACACAGTGACGCATCTAATAAGTACCTGATTTGTACTATATGATGTAACCGTAAACCACAAGAGTATAGTTTTATTATACATACCTGTTAGGTAAACGATTAAAGTGAACCAAAAGTTCATCGTCATCGTTGCAAGACTCTTTGAGTCGGTGAAGAACCTTATCATAAACTTGTAGCTTTTTCATTTGATGCCGGTGACCGTTACCACTACTCGCCATCGTGCGCAGCAGCGACGATTCCACACTTCTACTACTACAACTCTCTTTACTGTCCATCACCATAACAGTTTTAGAGATAATTTCACCACAAATCCAAATCAGCAACAAAAAACTCCAAAAAGAAACCCTGGCCAATTGTCAAATAGAAAAAACAACAAAGAAATTCAGGGCTGAGAAGTCGACACGGCAAAAGAAGGTCGTTCCAACATAGCAGCTCCTCCTCTTGAAGATCCAAACCTACCCTTGACTGATCCATTTGAATTTCAAACTGAAACCGAAGACATAGATGCCGAAAATACAAAATACCAGAAACAAAAGTGAAGACAGTGAAAGCTCCGACCGGCGACTGTTCCTCTTTCTTTGTCTCCGGATGTTGCTTCACGATCATGGTGTGTTCCTCGGTGAGTGTGAGAAAATAACAGACAGTCGAGGGAAGAGGGGATCTGTGAGTGTGAGAAAATAAGAGATGTAAGAGATATCCTCTCCACGATATGGTGAACCAGACAGGAGGTGGCAGACGGCAAAGCCACAACATGGCAGACGGGAAGAGGGCAAAAGGAAGCACCCCACTAAAAACCCCAAAACCCCCCATCCCCAAAATCTGTTCACATTTAATCTATATATAAATTTTGTCCTTCATTTAAATTTATAGATATTAATAAAAAATGAAAACTCTTTATCTCTCTCTCTTACACACACCACCGTCGTCTTCTTTTTCTTCTCCTCATCTTTTCTTTAACTTTAAAAACCTGCAACATCTCTTTGCAACAAAAACACCCACATGGACTTGCAACTAAAAACACACATCTGCAACTAGCAGACACACTTGATGACTTGATGCTTTCCCTT
Source organism: Cichorium intybus (assembly GCA_023525715.1). Taxonomy (NCBI): domain Eukaryota; kingdom Viridiplantae; phylum Streptophyta; class Magnoliopsida; order Asterales; family Asteraceae; genus Cichorium; species Cichorium intybus. The sequence goes on along the minus strand of CM042015.1, from coordinate 68,297,788 downwards.
CACCTTTTTTCTTGGGCAGTTGATGCCATTCTTGTTTCAGTATAAACCCAATAAACTTTTTTGAGCACCGACAATGGGAGCAGCGATGGACGAGAAGGATATCGATTATGGTCTGGTGCCTTTGGGTTTAGGAATTATGATCCTCTACCATATTTGGCTGGTTCACACCGTTTTAAATGTTGGATGCAACCCCTTGGAACTGTGCAGATAGAAAAACAGAGTACAAGATGGAAAAAACAGAGGAAGGTTTTTGGGGCCAAATTTTCTTTATTTATTCAACTCAAAATTAAAAGATACGTTACTAGAACTGAAATAAATAAGGGTCATCTTAAAAAAACTCTCTCATTATGAAAAATAGGATGTCCCATCAATTGGGGTTTCTTTTTATATTAGTTTATATATATATATATATATATATATATATATATATATATATATATATATATATATATATATATATATATATATATATATATATATATATATATATATATATATATATATATATATATATATATATATATATATATATATATATATATATATATATTATTTACTTATTTAGGTATTTATAATTTAAATAATTATTTAACATTTTGACGTTTAGTTCGAATATATTTTCTAATATGTTTTTTTACGTTTTGTTCGTTTGCATTATTTAACGTTATAATTTACTATTTTTCTAATTTTTGACGTACTAATTTTCTAATTTTTGACGTTTTGTTGAATACACTTTTATATATTTTGTTCGTTTATATTATCAAATGTTGTAATATAGTGTTGTTCTAATTATTCTAATAGAGCTATTTTTTTTTTGCATAAATGAAGATAATAAAATACAATATTAAATTACTTAAATAATCATCAATAATCCAATACAACTCTTTCAGTGCTACGATTAGAGCGGTAATGATTCATGTACATCTGTAGTTGTCTTTCATAAGGAGTAGCCAATTCAGATGCATTGTCATACTTGAAATAATTCCACTGTGGATAAATTGGAGGCATCGGGTATCCTTCATTCAATGTAACTTTTACGTAATGAGAACCGCCAACAATTGCAATTGCAATATGGGTGTGTTGATGTAACGGTGGAGGATTTGATCGAAGCGGTAAGTATGTCACGCTGCCTGCCGGGCATAATACATGTGTAAGACATTGTCTTCCACTATAATTATACTATATATATATATATATATATATATATATATATATATATATATATATATATATATATATATATATATATATATATATAAACCGAAACCAATTAACCAAATCGAATAAACCGAAACCGATTAACCAAACCGAATAAACTGAAACCGATTAACCAAACCGAATAAACCAAAACCGATTAACCAAACCGAATAAACCGAAACCGAATAAACCTAAACCGATTAACCAAATCGAATAAACCGAAACCGATTTAACCGAATCTTATTTGGTTTGGTTACGATTAATTTGGAAACTTTAAAAAAACTGACTTAAACCGAAACCCGATTTAATCGACCAAATAACACGCCTAAATATATATATATATATATATATATATATATATATATATATATATATATATATATATATATATATATATATATATATATATATATATATATATATATATATATATATATATATATATATATATATATATATATATATATATATATATATATATATATATATATATATATATATATATATATATATATATATAGGTTCAAATACGTTTTCTAAATACTGTGTGATTGTGCGACCTTATATTATCCATTGATTTCAAAAGGGCACGATCGGTGTTTTACCCAGATTTTGATTTTTCAAAATCCCGTTCGTAACTGTAACGAAATCAAATTAATGTTCATAGTAATTATCGTACGTTTAAAAAAACTGAATTTTATAATCAATTACATTATGTTTACGTAAAGCAAGAGGAATCGGGATTCAATTTTCCCAATATATAATCAAATCGATGTGTGATTTGGATTTTCGAAGATGCGTATAGCAGCAACTGTTCAATCGAGTATCATAAATCAAATCAGGTATAAGATGAATTATTTACGATATGGTTTTGTGTTTGTTTTTGTAATTCGGTGTGGGTAAGATTTATTAATTTCAAGCGTGATAAGAAGTTTTTCATCTGAATTCTATTATTGGAGGTCATTCTCTGAGAATGGAGAGCGTATTTCTTTTATTGATGTCATTATCTGAGAATGGTAGTAGGTATAGTATATTTACGCATGTTAATTCTATTATTTAAGGTCATTCTTTGAGAATGGCGGTTGATATAGCATATTTCTTTTATTGTAGGTCATTCTCTAAGAATCGAAGTTGGTATTGTATATTTACGCATGTTATCACCTTCTTTTGGTCCTGTTTCTGTAGGTAATCCTGCAAATTATATACAAATTTCTTTCTGTTAGAGATTGCATAATACTAGCATAGAACGTAGTTTTATACGTAATCAACAAAAATTTGATGTATAAGGCATTTGTTTTCATATTCTCAGAGAATGGTATCACCAATTCTCCCATTTTACATATGTAATAACACTGGAATTCAATAACTTGCCAATAACACTTGATTTTAATAACTTGCCAATAACACCTCTCTTGTACAAGATGCACGGTTTTGACTGGAAATTAGTGTTTTGAATTTCATTTTAATTCAATAACTTGCCAATCAAGAATTTAGCTTCAAGAGAAAAACGACCCACAAAACTTTAAACGAAAAAAGAGACTCCTTTACTCCTGGTAAAAGCAAATAAAAGCAGGACTTGACTTCTATTTATACATACTAAAAGAGGTCACTTTCTTCAACAAGTAAATTGACCAAAACACCCTTAATGGTCACCTGGTTATTTACTTGACTTCTATTTATTACTTTTTAACTCTTCACTCTTATGTATTTTTAATATAGCATTAAATAACTAGACTAGCTTTCAAACGATCACCCAATTTTAAATTTCTAATAGTTCCAGATATTGATTTAGGTATGCTGAACATACACTTTCTATCCAAAATGCAAACTTTCTTTCACAAGCACGTTTAGTTTTTGATGAAATCCTCTTTCGTGAAGGATGGGATTGTAGTCCTTTACTTCAATCTAAACAAAATAATAGTATCCATATAAATTCCAGATATATTGGTACTATGTGAGTTCACTTTTTTTGAAAGACAGTAAATTTATTAAAATAGCAAGCGGGAGACTTGCAAGAAATACAAAATAAGGTCCCAACATAACTAGCCCAATCCTACAGCCAAGAAAAAAGAAAACAGACCAGGGGCATTTTGGTCCAAACGATGGAATGCCCCAAAAGACAGCTGAAAATACAACTAAATTACAGCAATCCGGCAACACCATAACAATGAAATCAATAACCAGCAGCTGCACCAAAACATGACATCTATATACACGACACCAAGCAATTAAATCCTCAGCAGCACCAAAAACAATCGCCTCAACCACCTGAACATTGAACTAGCATTTTGAATTTGATTAGTGTCTCAAACCACATCAGCAATCATGATTTCTTTTACAGCAAAACGAAGGCAGCCCCCACTTTACTCCGATAATTGGAGCAGAATTAAGACCGTTAATATTGAATGACCATCCGGACAGTAGAAACTAAAGATAAACAAAATACCTTGAACTCGCCCGAACCATTATAATACTTGTATGAAGCTCGATCGCCTTGAACTATGTGAGTTAATAATTTAAGAAATTTAACACCAAGGAAAGAGGCTTTCACAGAATCTTTAATATTCTTAGCTTCTGTAGACTCAAATGATTGGCTAACATCAGGGTCAGGTATCACTTCTTCTAATCCTGCAAGCCTCTGTTATAAAAGGTAAGAAAACCATAATGAAAGACATAGTAGAAGGAAAATGGGACCCACTCTAAACAGCATCACTCCGTTATCGATCTACCCTGTCATTTATTCTTCGTCTTTTAAACCTCATTCTCTAAGAATGCATTTTCATTACCCTTAAATGTGCCCCTTTTTGTATTCATTCTTAGAGAATGTATGGAGTATTCCAATAGCTTTTATACATTTTATTTTCAAAATCAACCTACCCTCTCATTTTTTATTCGACTTTTTAACCCCATTCTCCGAGAATGCATAGTAATTACTCTTATAACGTGAAATTCCTGACATCATTCTCAGAGAATCTGTGGTGTGTTCTTACACATGTTCTACTACACAAATTATTGTTTTCCTAAATATTCCTTTTATCTATTGAATGAGAAACTAATACGAAACCCTATCATTTTCCGTCTTCTACATATACGAAACACTAGCATTTTCCGTCTACTACATAGCCGAATGTATGCGTATTACTGTATACTGTGCGTAAGCCCAATTCTCTAAGAATGGTCTCAATTTTTTTTCACACGTTTACAAATACTGTCACTGAAATCATTCTCAGAGTATAAATCGTCGGTTCCATTACAAATACTGCATCGTCTTGCAGCCATTGTTGATTTTCTAAGAATGTAGCTTTCGATTTTTCAATAATGTAGCTTTCGAAGAATGCAGGTATCGACGAGTGTATGTTGCCCTTGTTGAATCAACGATGTAATTCCTTTCTCTGATGATGATTGTGTGTTTTCGGATTCTCGCTTTTCTAAAATGTAACTGAACCGAAGAAATCGTGTGTTCGTGATATTAGCGTATAAAATTATATTCCGTTGTTATGGGTTCGTGTTTTTTATTGACTCTTTTACCCTTAACTGGGTATTTTAATTTAAAATAATCAAATTTGTTTGATTTTATTTACGAATTTGCCATTTGATCATGTCCATTCATTCTCTTAATCTAGCGGCTCACATTATGTCTTACAATCACACTATAATTACCAATTTCATTTAATACTAACTCTATATATATATATATATATATATATATTAAAACTAATATAAAAAGAAACCCTAATTGATGGGATTTCCTATTTTGAGGGGTTTTTTTTTACCGATACTCAATAAATAAACTAGACTAGCATGAAACTAGGAGCACAACAACCGCTACTCCTGTTTCTTATCTGATGCTAAAAACTAGGAACTAACAGCCAACATGGCTTTGATTGTTTCAACTACGAATAATAAAGAAAACACTGATTATTATATCCTAAAAATAAAAGCCACCTGGATTATTCCATCATTAACAAACCCCCGGCGAACAGTTATGGGCCTGAACGCCGAGAGCCGACATCAATGGGTCTTCTCTATGATTGGCCTGTGTGTTCTCTCCACAACGCATACAACTCGTTTGAGTTGAGTTTTATCCTATAATGGGAATCGCATGTAGCCAACGAGGGGATATCCCACATACAGAACATCACGTGGGCACATCGTGCAAAGTGGGGCAGACCGACGGTGCAGCAGGCGACATTGTCGACTAGATCTGGAGCCGGCGGGGAGGTGACGATATATCGCTGGAAGGTCCGCTGATTATTGAACCGAAGGAGGAAGAAGAAGAAAGAATGAATGCAGCGACAAGCTTGCTGGCAGAAAATTAAAGCGCCGTTGGAGGCATTGTATGTGCGTCGTGGAAGGAGACTTGACGCATGATTTAGGAGACTAGGGATCTTGTATCTCATAAAAAACAATAATTCTAATTGAAGGGCAATATTGTCTATTCCTTATAAATTTCTGTGGATTGATCATATTTTGCCGTGGAAATATCAACTCCCTTAAGGAAAATATATTAAGCTCAAAGAAAATAGGAAAATATATTAAGCTCAAAGAAAATTGATGTATCGTCGATTTTAAGGAAAATATCTCAGCCTAGGTATACCATATATATATGATGCCGTTTCTAAGCTTTTATTATTGATCAATGGTTATTCTTAATCAAATTTCAGAAGGATCTTCTTCCTCTTTCCCAACTTTTGATTTCAAGTATGATGTCTTTCTAAGTTTCAGAGGTGTTGACACGCGTAATAGTTTCACTGATCACCTTCACAAGGCCTTGTTGGACGCCAATATCAATACCTTTTTGGATGACCAAGAGATCCAAACAGGGGAAAGTCTTAAGCCAGAACTTGAGAGCGCAATCAAAGCTTCCAGGGCCTCCATTATTGTGTTGTCCAAGAATTATGCTTTTTCAACATGGTGTCTTGACGAACTGGTATTGATCCTTGAGCTACGTAAGACCTCCAAACATATTGTTATCCCGATCTTCTATCATGTGGAGCCCACAAATGTTAGGAAGCAACAATGTAGCTTTGGAGATGCTATGGCTAAGCATAGACACAGGATGTAAGCAGAAACAGATGTGCAGAAGAGAAATGAACAGGCACATAAGATGGAGTTATGGAAGCAAGCCCTTATGGAAGTTGCTGATTTGAAAGGGATGGATGCAAATGGCAAGTAATTATTCAATTTTGCTAATATTTCCACAACATTGCCATCACTTTTTTTTAATTAATATCATCATGTTGATACGTACCCATCAATATGATGATGATGCATGTCTTTGTGTTAAAGCTGGTTAAACATGGATCGAACTGACATATATAAAGTATGTATGAAAACTAATACATCTATTTCGATAGATTTATCCATATGGATTGATCTAAAGTTGTTCCTGGTCGATTATAATTAAAACAAATATTTTTCAAAAGAAATTTATTATAAGGTAAAGAAAAGTAATCAGATAACTTGTAAAGTCCGATACATGCTTGGATGCATTCGTTAATTTTGTTCAGTGTAGAGCTGGAATAAACGTTAGGTAATAGGACCTTAGAAAACTCAAAAATTACTTGGTCATAAGTTTTCTTAACTTGTAAAGTCCGATACATGCTTGTAGGCATTTGTTAATTTTGTTCAGTGTAGAGCTGGCATAAACGTTAGGTAATAGGACTTAGAAAACTCAAAAATTACTTGGTCATAAGTTTTCTTGACGTTGTTTTGATGTTGTCCTTGCAATTACTATTTAGGCGAGAGACAGTGTTTATTCAAGAAATTATCAAGAACATGAGCAGTAAATTAGATCGGTGCTTACGTGGTAAAATTCCACACATAATTGGGATGCACGTATCAGTTAATATCATCGCATGATGGCTAAAAGATGGATCCTCTGACACTGCTGATATTCTCACAATATGGGGAATGGCCGGGAGCGGAAAGACATCACTGGCCAGATATATCTATGAACTGCATTATAATGATTTTGAAAGATGCAGCTTTATTGAAGATATTGGAAGGAGATGTAGACAACGAGTGAATACATTGCTTGATTTACAAAAGCATCTACTTGAAGACATTCAGATGGGAAATTTACAAAAACTACATGATGTCAATTGGTGGACCATTAAGATCGAGATTGCACTATTTCATAAACGAACGCTGCTTGTTCTTGATGGCATTGATAATTTCGAGCAGTTGGATGTATTGGTTGGAGCAAAAGGCTTTCATCCAGGAAGCAAAATCATAATAACAACCACAGATGGGTCGCTAACCGAAAAGAGTGGTTTGTTTGGGAAGAATATTTTACTCAAGCATATGAAGCACTTGCTTGAAGGATTGGATGAAACTGAATTACTACAACTTTTATGTTGGCATGCCTTTAGGTGCAATGAACCAAAGGAGGGATACCAAGAAGTGTCAAGAAAGGTTGTGAAACGTTGTGGTGGACATCCATTGGCTCTTAAACATATACCTAAAGGTTTAAGATGGTTGTGGATGCATGGATTCCCTCTAAGTTATATACCTTTGGACCTACAAATGGAGAAGATGGTTGCTCTTGACATGTCTTATAGTAATCTGCAACGACTTTGGAAGAAGCCAAAGGTATAAGTCATTCAAAGCAGTTCATTTATTATCATTCAAATGGTTGATATCTTTGTAATGATAACATGCTTCTTTGGTTTATCTCCATATCAGTTATTACCATCATTGAAGATTTTAAATCTAAGTTTTTCCAAGATTGTTAGAATCGCTGAATTCTCAAGGCTACTGGTACTTGAGAAATTGATACTAACAGGATGTGTAAGTCTGGTTGAGGTGTGTGAATCAATTGGGGAATGCAATAAACTTATTCTCCTTGATCTGAGTCATTGCATTAAGCTCAAAAGGCTTCCAAGAAGCCTGGGGAAAAATATTAGAATTCTATCAATAGGTGGTTGTACAAATCTTTGTGAAATTTTGTGCGATATGCGAGATATTCTTATAACAGAATACGTAATACGTTTGTATAGTTCACATTCTAGGAGGTGTCAAAGTGTAAATTAGTCAAACCCTTGTACCTATATATTATTCTGTGATATGAGAAAAGCATCAAATCCTACTCTATTATGGTATCAGAGGAGCTCCTGCTTTCCCGCTCACCACATCTCTCGAAACCCTAAATGCGCAGGACCTTCTTTCTCCTGTCGGCAAGCATTCTACTCTAATTCTTCTCTTCTTCTAATTTCTCTGCCATGGAGAAATTACACCCTGCTGTAACACTCACCAACATCAAGAATTTTATTCCAATAACTCTAGAGATGGAAAACGCTCAATGCGCATCATGGGCGGAACTATTCAAAATTCACTGTCGGGCCTTTCAAGGAATCGATCACATCCTTCCTAATGAGACGATAGCTTCGGAGAAGCCACCTTCTGGAACCGACGCCGGCAAAGACACAACAAAAACATCGACACCCGATCTATCTTGGCAAAGAGTAGACGCTATCGTGCTTCAATGGATTTATGGTACAATTTCTAACGATTTACTTCACACCATTCTCAAACCGGATTCCACAGCCGCTCAAGCATGAACAGCCCTAGCCAATATTTATAGGACAATGCTAACTCCAGGGCTCTCTTTCTTCAAACCAAATTGATAAATACAAAATTGGCATCCTTCCCAAACGTGAGTGCTTACTGTCAAGAAATTAAAGTTTTGGCAGATCAATTAGCCAATGTCAATGCTCCTGTACCTACTCAAACTCTAGTCCTCCACCGCATTGCCAGACTCACAAACCAGTTTGACGGAGTGGCCACTATTCTACGACAACAAGACCCACTTCCTGATTTCTATACAGCTCGGTCCAAACTAATTATGGAAGAGGCGAGAAAGGCAAATCAAACAAGCTCCAACGCATCATTCCTAGCTGCTATCGGACCAATTGCTAACACTCTCGGACAATAGCCTACCGTTACTGCACTTCACACCGCCACATGATACTCCCCGTCTCCCGACACGTATAACCAGCAACGTGGCAGAGATTCTTCTGACTCGACACCCCGTGGGCGTGGCAGGGGCGGTCGTGGTCGTGGCCGCGGACGCGGTCGTGGTCGTGGCGGCAACTTTCCTCGTGATCATTTTTATTCACAATAGTGGAATCCTAATTCATATCAAAATAGGCAGTAGTGGTCATCTCCACCATGCCCCACTACACCATTTTCTCGTCCTCCATGCCCTGATCCACCCGGCCCGGGCATCCTTGGTGCTCCTCCTACTCATGCGTATGCTGCTTCAGAAAGTTATTTTACGCCCACCAACATTGAGCACGCTTTGCACACTATGACCTTAAACCCATATCAAAACTGGTATCTCGACACCGGGGCTACAAATCACATGACTCATTCCACAGGTACACTCTCCTGTCTCCTCTTATATCAACAATAGCAGTCCAAACCATATTGTCGTTGGCAACGGTTTCAAAATACCTATCAACGGGACGGGACACACAACACTTTCCCCACCGCTTCCACCTTTCAAAATAAACAATGTTCTCTTTGATCCACATCTTATTAAAAACCTTTTATCTGTCCGTCGCCTTACTACAGATAACCAAATTGCCATTGAATTTGACCCCTTTGGTTTTCTTGTGAAGGACTTCCAGACCAAGATTCCTATTCTTCGATGTGATAGCACCAGAGACCTCTACCCGCTCTCTCTACAATCGGCTCGTACCAACAGTCCTTCCACTTTTGCAGCTCTTTCTCGAGACTTATGGCATCGACGTCTAGGCTGTCCGGGCGTTTCTTTATTACGTGTTTTGAATAAACATAAGTCTATTTCTGTTTCTAAATTTTCATATTCAAAAGTTTGTCAATCTTGTATTTTTGGGAAACATATTAAATTGCCATTTCATGATTCTTTGTCTAATACAATTCTCCTGGTTGATATTATACATAGTGATATGTGGACATCCCTAATTCTTAGCTTGGGTGGTCACCGATATTATATATTGTTTCTTGATGATTATACAAATTTTTATGGACATATCCTCTCACCAATAAATCATCCGTCTTCTCTATCTTTCTCTCCTTTCACCGTCTAATCAAAACACAATTCAATCGCGATCTCAAAACGCTTCAATGTGATAATGGAACGGAATACAATACAAAAATTTTCATGAGTTTCGTACCACAAACGGTATGTTATTTCTTTTCTCATGTCCATACACTTCCTCTCAAAACGGGAAGGCCGAATGCAAAATTGGTCTATTAATAACATCCTTCGTACTCTACTCACTCATGCTTCCGTCCCCCCAACCTTTTGGCATCACGCCTTACAGATGGCTACCTACATCCTGAATATCCTTCCAAGCAAGAGCAAACAAAACCAAACACCCACCTCCCTTCTCTATCACAAACAATCCTCCTACACTCCTACTCTCATCTTTGTACATTCGGTTGCCTCTGTTACCCACTCCTTCCTTTTACTTCTATCCACAAACTTCAAAACCGATCAACTCCATGTGTTTTCTTAGGGTATCCTCCAATCATAAGGGTACAAATGCTATGATCTCTCTTCTCGAAAAATACTCCTCTCTCGTCACGTCATCTTCGAAGAAGATATTTTCCCTTTCCAAACTCTTCACTCCACTCCACCAAAATATGACTTTCTACACACCCAAATCTCCTCAGACCCTCACCCTTCTCTGTGGGAAGCTGACCCAACTCCTTCCCCCATAGTCCTATGACTCAGCCCCCATTACTAATTCTGATCCGCTAACTCCTCCACCAACTGCTGCCACCCCACTCTCTCCAAACACTTAATCTCACCCTCCCCCACATCAAAATTATAGCCGACGCCCTAAACCATACCATCTTGCTCCACCCTCAGCCGACTCTGCACCACCTCAATCAACCAATGCACCACCACCACCAACCCGCACCATGACAACACGTAGCATGGCGCGCATTACAAAAACCAAACTTCCCTTTAATATGAACACCACTACCACCGCCACCTTTGAGCCCCTACCCCATAACCCACATGACGTATTAGCCAACCCTGTTTGGAATCGTGCCATGACAGATGAGTTTAATGCTCTTATTGACAATAAGATGTGGGAGCTTGTACCCCGACATCGTGACATGAATCTCATTCGTTGCATGTGGATATTTAAACATAAAACTAAATCGGATGGCTTACTTGAGCGCTATAATGCCCGTTTAGTATGTGCTGGCAGGTCTCAAGAAGTAGGGGTGGATTGTCATGAAACGTTCAGTCCAGTGGTAAAGCCCGTTACTATCTGAACGGTTCTTAGCATTGCATTATTTAACAGGTGGGAGATTAATCAACTCGATGTAAAGAACGCATTTCTCCATGGGTTTTTATCCGAGACGGTGTATATGCATCAACCCTTGGGTTTTCATGATCCACGTTTCCCACTGGTGGTTGTCGAGGCCAACAAAAATAAACCCTAATTCTCTAACACAAAATAGTGCATAGTGGTCAAGGGATCGAATCCACGGAGATTGGTTCAATTTGTAAAACAATGTGATCAATTCAAACAATGTATATTTTTGAACAAAATAAAATAAAAGGAGGAGATTTTGTTTGTTTTAGTTGAAAGTAAAAAACAATAATAAGTAACAAATTTTGGCGAAATGATTTCAATACAAATAAGTGACTTAAGAGAGTGAAATTCAATAATGGGTAAAGATCAATATTGAGATTATAATCTAAGCATAACTAGTTCATTTATCATCATGGTTTATGGTGCAATGTCTTAATTCAACCACATTGACTATAACAACTCAAAAGCTTGAGTCCTCATAATTCATAAAGACATTAGAAAAGCTCTTAATATCCGTGTTAATCAAAATCATGACTTAAATAAGCATTTGGTTCAAATAAGTTGATTAGCATTGAGTTTCAAGAGTCACCAATCCTAAACAAAAGTTACAAAAGCTTGCACTTTAATTTTTAGAGAATAAAATCTTATGATTGTTTATGAGATAATAAACTTTCATAAAAACCATTTGTTACTAAATTACTTCCAAAATCAACTACGTAATTAAAGAAGTAAAAAACAATAATCATTCAAGCATTTAAACCATGGAAATAAACACAAGAACAATCATAGAATTTCAAACAAAGATTTCATTCATGGATGAATTTCAACTCATAAAACCATTCAAAATGTTCTAATTGCTCAAAGATTAACACCCAATACTGAAATTAAGAGTTTTAGCCAAGCATAGCTAAAACAATAAACAAGAAAATAATAAAAAATGTACCAAACATAGGAGTTAAATCAAGAAATGGTGGAACAAGCCTTCTTCTCTTTCAAAGCTTCAAAAGCTCCCGCCGTCTGTGTTGTTCGAACTTTTTTTAAAAGTGTCGAATGGGGGTTAAAAACCCTAAGGTAAAACCCACTTGAAAATTACAAAAATGCCCTTTAAACCCTTTTGCTCGGTCGAGTGAGATGTTTCTTCGTTAGAATGAATGGACCGCACAAAAATGAAACAAAGTAAACAGACTCTTCTGTTTGGAATTTGAAGTTTTGTGCGGGCAGAGCAAAACTTGTTCATAAAAGTGTGCGGCCAGCACACTTCGATTTTTATCCTCAAATTCTTTATTGCTCGATCGCATGGTTTGGTGTATTCCTTTTAGTTCGATCACATAACATGGTCGCACATTTTGGTTTTGCATGGTATTCGGTAGTGAAATACTCAATCGCACGTTGGCATTTGCATAGTAGAACTCGACCGTACAAAATGACGTTTCCACTATGCTGGTTCCTTTTTGTCAAACCCACGGTCCAAATCAAGTCCAAATCGAGCCCATCTTGACACACTATATCGACGGCAACATTAAGCCCACACTCTCTTAGCCCAAATGTTATGAAGTTCAATTACGCCACTTTTAGCTCGCTTTACTCTCTCGTTATCCGATTCGTTCCGCTCCGCATCCGTAATTCCTGCGAATTAAACATAAAAGCATGAAAGTATCCGAAATAACCAAGAAATAAAAATAACAAGAATAATACATGCAAACTAAATAAAAACAAAGGTAACGATGCTAAAAAAACTATAAAAAGAAGTAATAAAATGCAACTATCACCCACACCACGTGTGTCAATGACACGCAGGGGTCGCTATGCGGTCAAAAATAAGAAAAATAACCTCACAGACTCACTAGTATAGCGGTAGCAAGGGTCGATCCACGAGAGTTTGGTGGTCAAGATAGGACGATAGCTTACCAACTGTAGTGTCACGCTACAGCCAGAGGGTCTATTTCTACTTTTCCAAAAACCAAATGAAAACTTAATACCAAAACAAGTGCCAAAACTAAATCAAACATGAACTAAACTAACCCAAATCACATCCTAGACTAAAGTTCCTTACTGAAATCAGAAACTAAATTCAGAATTCAGAAGCAAACAATCAATCCAATACAAGCAAAACACATCCAAACATCAATAATACTGAAAAAATGCAAAATAACATCAAACTGAATGATTACTTTATAATTCAAAACCAAACATCAAACCAATATCCAAACAATCAAATCAGATCTAAACTACCAACTATTTTACTACTGAAATCAGAAACTACAAATCTAAACGAACATCGAGTAATCGACGGAAATCTCGATTGCGGAATACCTCGATACCGAGTTGATAAAACGAGAGAAAAACTAAATAACTAACCAAAATGCTGATTCCCACTAAAAAACTGACGAAATTCTGCCTTCGGATCCCTCCTTCGCGTCCCAGGATGCTCGAAAAGTCGGACGAGACTCTGGTATTTATAGTTGTGCGAAAACAGGGTTCCTGCGCAGCGGCCAAGGTCATTCCATGACGCACGTGTCTTCCCGAGCCCGAAATCTCGGAGTTTAAAATTCAAAAACGGAGATTTTATTTTTTTTGGACATTAGCGTCGCTAATGTATAAATTAGCGTCGCTAATGTATAAATTAGCGTCGCTAATGTATAAATTAGCGTCGCTAATATTAGCTTCCAGAACTTTCTTCGCGCGACTGAACTTGAAAACGAAGATTTTCCACCTTTTGGCATATTAGCGTCGCTAATATTATATATTAGTGTCGCTAATATTTCCTGCACATCTTCCTTTGTCTGTTTTGCTCCGTAACTTCTCCAGAATTGCACTAAAATCCCTACATTTACACTAAAAACATTTCCAAGCACTTTGGCACAAAAGTAAGTGATATTAGCTCATTTAAAAGAATAAATTAACTAAAACACGGCTAAACAACGTCTAGAATACTTGATATTACTAGGCGTTGTCAAACACCCCACACTTGTGCCTTGCTTGTCCCCAAGCAAGAGATTTTTAACAGATTTTAACTAAGACTCAAACATTTTGAATGTGTTTAATTTCAAAGTTTATTGTTTCTAGAATTAGATTGAAAATGATTTTTGATAAAACTGAGCAGAATATTCTTTGGAATTCATGACTTTCTAAAGAACCCTTGATTACAAATTTTCTATCCACAAAGAGTGTACATACTCATTCAGATTCTAAAGGCCATTAAAGAATTGTCCATGACTTTCGATGTTGTCCGTGTAGCGAGCTTTAAATACCATCCCAAAACAGACAATCTTAGGTTGTAAGGTGCATAAGTGCCTTTTTCGAGGCCACCCTTTTCGGACCTACCGGCTCGAACAATAAAGGCCACTGATTGACAGTTCCTTCCTAAATTCCAATCCTAAAATACTCCAAATCTAAAAATTTTCTAACTCTTAAAACTCAACTTATTTGACTAAACAGATAGCATGATCACAACTAAACAGTATCACTTGAAAGATATCAATGCTATAACATTCAAACACTATTCGTTTCAAAATTACAATCTATTAAAATTTTTGAAAAAATTGCTAAAAATTTTGAAAATTACTCATTTCCCGCAAAAATTTCAAAAACACTTTTTCGACCGTCCATACCCCACACTTAAAATCGTACAGCGTCCCCGTTGTACATAAAATTATTTCAGAACAAGGGAGAAAGAGTTACCCCTTTAGGAACGGTAGAACTGCTCGATTGTCAGGACCATTTGTAGTACAGTTGATTGTTCACCTCATTCACGATGAAATCCGGGAGTCGGGGCGCAGCAGTAAACACGCCGGCATAACACGAGTGTAGGGGTACGGTGACCCCACACTTGCGTTATGCAATTCCATCAGTTGGTGCAGCAGTCATAGTTTGGCAAGTAATAGCAATCTACTAAAAAATATCAACTCATGCAACGATGTTATACTTTAATTACAGACATAAAAGTTAAATACAAAAAGCTA
Source organism: Cichorium intybus (assembly GCA_023525715.1). Classification (NCBI taxonomy): domain Eukaryota; kingdom Viridiplantae; phylum Streptophyta; class Magnoliopsida; order Asterales; family Asteraceae; genus Cichorium; species Cichorium intybus. The sequence continues at coordinate 68,282,307 of CM042015.1, read as the reverse complement.
AACTAAAAATAATTTAAAAGAAAGAAAAATAAAAAGGTACAAGAATATCACTCAGAATCATGATGCATCCCAGATGGTCCTGCTCCGTCGCTTCCAGCCGTCGGGGGTGGTATCCCAAAATGTGCAAAAAGTGCGTGCTGGCCCTCAATCAGTAGTCGTATGTCGTTCTCCATCCTCGTGAGCCTCGCGTCCAATCCATCCTCCCTGCACGCAGGCTGTCTCGCTGAGCCTGAGATGGCTCTCTCCTCCGTCTCTGTCCTCGTGGAGCGCAAGCCTCTGGTTGTATCACTGGTTCCTCGACTCCCTCGATCTCAGAGTCCATGTCTACATCCTAGGCCTGTGCTGGCTGAGGCTCGCCAACCAACATGTAGCTCCCCTCCCACCGTGTGATAACACCCATTGCCCGCAGATATGAGGCCCCCATCGGCCTCGGATGGAATGGAGTCAACCCTCTCGTAACCTCTGGCAGCAGCACGTGGTAGGACTCGGCTATGCGGGTGACGTAGTGCCTACCGACCAGAGGACTGGTCGATCTGGGATCCACGGACTCGATCAAGAACTCATCTAACATGTGAGGGAGATGGAAGAACCTGTCAGCATGGAGAAGCGCCCATAGAAATAGTAGGTCCTTCTTTGGCACCTTGTCACCACCCTGACGCTGTCAAAGGGTGCAAGTGACAATCCTATGTAACAGACGGTGGATTGGCGATCGTATGGTACTGGTAATGGCGGTTGTGCTGAATGCAATGTTACGGACCTCAGCCCAGATGGCTGACTCTGTCATACCCTCGTCTAGACGGATGGTGCATGCTGCTAAGAACGGCAGGAAGTGTGGATCGGCTGTCTCCTCCGCGGTGTAAATGCCTGCTCCTCGTGCAAGCTCTACCACAGTACACTCCCTCCATACACCTCCTAATCGGAATCGGACCGTCTGCTGAGACAAATCATCACCGCGTACTCTCCAATCGCATGTACCGTAGAACTCCAGAATGATCTCCCGGTAGCATGTCTCGTTTTCAGCGATGAGACGGTCCCAACCACGACATGTAAAACTATGTGCTCCATCGGCATTGGTCCAGGTGCGGACCAGGTACTGCTCCAGACGGGTCATGATGCCTGAAGCTGCGGCGAGTATCCTGTCCAATGACGGTGCGACCTCAATCTCTTGGCCAGCTAGCACTGGCAGTCGCCTCATAGCCTTCGCGGTCCCCTGTGATCCCTCAATGAACTCTACAAACTAGTGTAGTGGTAGCTCACCGACTGCGACAACGGGTCTTACACGACGTGCCATCTGTAAAAATTAATCAAGAACAAACCAAGTGTACAAGTGAGAAATAATTTGCAAGATTGGACCCTGACATCAATAGCGACACTAATCAAAAGATCAGTTCCGCTACCGACAAACGCAGCCCCAGATTTTTTGATTTTTCAATTTTAGTCCCTTTTTCAAATTGATTGCACCAATATGTTCCTAAACTAGAGACTAACAAAAACCCTAAGTTTAATTTCAAAAAAAAAAAAGCTAAAATTGCCCTAATTTCTCATTTGGGTCAAAACCCCCTAATTATGAACCCTAGATTTCTTGATTTTCGATTCCGACCTGTTTTTATCAAATTGAACACACCAATAGCATCCTAGAGTAACAATCATCAAAATCCCTCTATCAATTTTCAGAAAAACAAGCAACAAATCCAACAAATCGAGAAAAAACCCAAAGAACCCTAAATTAAGCCCCAATTTAATTTTTTTGATTTTCTTGTTGTTTTGTTCGAATTGATCACACAATAACCATCCTAAGCTAGCGATTAAGAAACCCTAACTGTTTGTTTCAAGAAAAACGAACAAAAAGTGGCTCAATTCGAGGTTGAGGGTTCGGTTTGCAAAAACCCCAAAACCGAGCCCTAATTCACAAATTTATGAAATTTTTGTTGTTTTCAACAAATTGAATGCACCATTTTGTTCCTAAAGGGCGGATTAGCAAACCCCAAGTGTCTAATTAAAGAGAAACAAGTCAAAATTGCACCGATCTGGGTAAAACCCTTCGGTTGGGTCGAAACCCCAAAACCGACCGGAAACACAGATTTCGACTAGATATTTGCGTAAAAAATCACAAGAGAAGGTTAGACACGTACCGTATATTCTTGCTCAAGATTTTGTTCCACGAAATTTCAACAAAAACGAGGAATTTTGAAGAGTGTGTGTGTGTGTTCGGAGTCGGAAGACGCGAAGGAGGGGGAGGGGGTTCAACATTAGCGACGAGAATGTTTATAAGAGCTGACCACGTGTTGACCAATAGTGGCGCTAACTTGATTTTTTCCAGTTTTTTCGAATTTTTCTCGTATTTTTAAAACCCGTTCGACCACCCTACACTTGGTCTATGCCGTGACATTTTGAAAAAATTTTCCGAGTGATATTTGACAAAATAGAAACTAAAATTTAAAAACAAAAATCAAAAAATACTTATCGAAATGCCGGGTTGCCTCCCGAAAGCGCTTCTTTGTTCGGTCTTTTAGCTGGACCATCTTTCCGTGGCTACGGTGGATAGTACGCCATCTTCCTTTGCTGATTTTCAATTCCCACCATTTGTTTGTTGACCGATACTCCAGTTTCCCTGGATCAAATGGCTTGACGGTTCCTCTGCTGCTACCCGGTTGCTGTTTTCTGATTAATTTGCGCAAATGTTTGGAAGTTGCTTTAAACCTCCAAGCTCGGTCCTTCCTTCGGTGTCTCTTCAATATCACCGGCTTAACGTGGAGTGCGCCCAGTACCTCTCCCGGTGATTGTTTTGCAAATCTCATTTTGCTAGCGTCTCGCGTGCCATCTACAGTTTGCAATTTTGGCTTGTAGTACCAATAAAGATTTTCCAATCGAATGGGATCCGAAGGAAACATATCGGGATGCTTCCATATGTCCTCATTGATGGTATTAATCACATTTAATTTTCCATTCATGAATGGATTATGAGTGCCAAAGAAATCATGTTTATTGTTTTCAAAGACCACCTCGTCGTCGTCATCATCTTGATCATCGTCCAACAGGTGGATCGGTACTAAGAGTGAGCGACTGGTTTTATCTGGTGATGGTACAGATTCAGTCATCACCGGATCTTTACTTTCAAAATTTTCAAAAACTATTGGGTCGGGGGTAATAGTGTCGTCTACGCCCCTCCCTCAAAAGCATCAGCAATTTCAACAATTTCGGGAATTGTTGGGCTGGCGTCTGTACTATCACTTACAGCCCCCTCCTCAACTTCCTCTTTGACCAAATTTTCTGGTGATGGTATAGATTCACTCATCACCAGATCAACATTATTAATATTTTCAAAAACATCAAAAGCTGTTGAGTCAGGGGTAGCATTGTCACCTACAACCTCTTCCTCAACTATTGGATTAGGTGTCTAAGCCATGAGTAATAATTAGTATTTATCTAATTAATAGTAGCATAGTCCATTTGGGTTGCCCTCATAGTAGGAGGTTTGATAGAAAGTCCGGTAGAGAGAAAGATTGATTTATTATCTGATTAATAAATCAATAGATATTAAATAAATAGTTTATTAATATATTAAAGTGATAATATATTAATTAGAAACTATATTAATTAATTAGAAATTAATCTGGAATTAATTGGAATTAATATGGTGATTAAATTAATTAATTAAAGGTGCAGGGACTAAAACTGTAATTGTTCAATAGTTGAGTAAGTGACAGTTTGAGTGAGTGTGTGACCAGCGAAATTATATATAGAAATATATATATTTTTGAATTTAATAAGTAGGGATGAAAGGGTTTGAATTAATAAAGATAATAGTTTATCTTGATTTAAATTCAAACGGTTTATCTCTAGATGTTTATCTGGTCATCTGCTTGGGACTATAAATAGGGACCCTGGGGTACCTATTTTCTACGCCAACTTTACCTAAGCTCTCTGGAATTTTCGAGACCCTCTCCTACTCCCTGGGTGTGACTTCATTTAAGGCAAGAGATTTCTGTTGCTTTGCTTCCAAGTTTCACTAAAGGTTGGTTTTTCTAATTCTCTTCTTTTAGTTTAATTTTTCTGGGCCTTTAGGATTTGTTATATGTTTAATTAGAAGAAAACTTAGATCTATATAGGTTGCATGTGAACTTAGGTCGCTTTAGTTCATAGTTGCAGAAAACCTTTTAGTGGTATCAGAGCATTTTGGTTGTTTTCTTGTTAAATTGCTATAACTGTTATCCTTAAAATTAGGGTTTAATGTTTCTAAACCCTAATATGGCCAATTCGAAAATTAGGGTTAGGGTTTTGAAAACCCTAGCCGCTCCCCTCCTGCTTGGCGTGTTTTTATGATTAGGGTTTAGAAGGCTTTCTATTTTTGGTAACTTTAATTGTTTAAATAGATAAACCTTAAACCACTTATCCTAAAAATTGAAAATTAGGGGATAAGGATAGGTTTAAATTAATTTGATTATTTTTATGATACCTATCTTAGAATTAATTAATTTAATTAATTGTTTAATTAAAAGATAATTAAAATTATTTTAATTAATTTCGATTTAAGGGTTTCAATTCTGAAAATTAAAAGATAAATCTAGAAATATTTTAAAAGTTTAAAATATCTAAATTTAATTAATTGTTTAATTAAAAGATAAAATTGGAGGTTTAATTTAATTTTAAATTTAATAGTTTAAATCGACAATAAATTAAAAGATAAACCAGAAACAATTTTTTAAAAGGTTTAAAAAATTACATCTTATATATATTATAATTAGGAAGTTATTATTATATGTATAAGATTAAAATGGTTAGTCAAATCATTAGTAGGCCTCATTCACGAAGCTGATCTATAAAGTGGGTATAAGGAGACTGCCTATAAAATGGCGGTCTAATGGGTGAACACTCTCGCCCACCGCTCGCCTGATCAGTGCAGGGTCGTTAGCCGAACAGGTTTGATAGGACCGCCTAATAATCACTAAAAGTATAATGATTCAAAGTACTAGAACATTTAACAAAATCTCAATCTAGTTACTTTATGAAAAATGTGAATTGGTGCTAATCCATGAAATTGCACATTGCACTTTATGAAACATTGGTGGAGCGTGTGTGGTTTACCGGCACGCCAATTGGGGTTTATAAAGAGTTGCAATGGGTTTCTCGGGTGTTATCATTATTGATGGAGCGTGTGTGGTTTACTCGCACATCAATTAGAGATGGTAACTGATCCCGAGAGTACCAAGCTAATTTGCATGGTTATTCACACCCGGTTTGTGATCCTCGGTATCCCAGTCACAAACAGTGGGGCACATCCGAGATTAAAACATGCTATTGAACAGTTCAATAAATCTCAATGAATCTAGGAATTCCATTATAATATGATTATTTTTCCGCGGTGGAATTGGCTGAATCGTCATTCGCCTACCTTATAAAATTTACAATATTGATTACGGCATCCCTCTTCGAGATTGTAAATTGTTATTGTAGGATCCTAGCCTTATATTTATTATTGGGTTATTATAAGGATTATTATTAATATCTAATTAAAACTGTCTTCTTTTATATATGTCTTCTGCTGATCAATCCGCCCCCCACTCGAACTCCAATGTTACCTCTATCTTGTCATTGTGCTCCAAAGTTACGTTAGACGGTACCAACTACAATGACTGGATCCGTAACATTAAGATGGATCTAAGGTTTGAACATAAAGAGTATGTTCTGGAAACCGAGCTCGTTGAAATAGATCCCGACACTGCTACTCCCGAAGAAATCGCTCAATACACTAAACATTCTGATGATGCAACCAAAGTGGCTTGCATCATGATAGCTACAATGAACCTAGAATTGCAAAGAATATATGAAGACTACTGGCCCTATGAGATGCACAAAGAGCTGGCGGAAAAGTTCCGCAAGCAGGAGCGCATCGAGAGGCGCGAGGTAGTCAAAGATTTCACCAATGGGAAGCCAAGGGATGGAGAGTCCATCTGCAACCACGTGCAGAGGATGCAAGGATACGTGGAAAGGCTTAGGAAGCTTGAGATGCCAGTTCACGAGGATTTGGCTATAGATATAGTGCTAAATTCTCTGCCTAGTTCATATGACCAGTTCACGCTGGCGTATCATCTGAACAACTCTCAGGCCACTATGGCCGAACTGCATCGCATGATCCGCTCTTCCGAGGACGAAATGAAGGGTAAAAGTTTACCCGCAACTAATAAAGTCGTCCTGGCCATTACCGGTGGAAAGGGGAAGAAGAGAAAGGGCCCTCCCAAGCATAATTGGAGGGAAAAGGTCCATGTTGAGTCATCCAGCAGTGGGACAAAACCCAAAGCTTCTGGCATTCCTCATAATGCCAACCCCAAAGAAGCTGACTGCTTCTATTGCAAAGAACGGGGCCATTGGAAGAGAAGCTGCCTGCGATACTTGCAAGATTTGAAAGATGGCAAAGTGAAGGCGTCTTCAGCAGGTATATACACTATCTCTAAAAACTTACCATCTTCCAGTTCTTGGGTCCTTGATACAGGATGTGGTTTTCACATTTGTACCGATTTGCAGGGCCTAAGGGAAAGCAGAGAGGTGGAGCACGGTAGACTCAACCTGATCATGGGGAATAGGAGATCGTCGCTTGTGACCAAGATCGGGAGTTATAGTTTAATGCTCAGTAGTGGTGTTTATTTAGAACTTTTTAATTGTTGCTATTCGCCAGAAATGGCAAGGAATATTATTTCATTTCATGCATTGTTCAGACAAGGTTTACAGTTTTCGTTTGATAATAATAATGGTTCTATTTCTGTTTTTCAAAATGGCATTTCTGTGTTTACTGCTTTACCTTGTGATGGTGTGTATGAAACTGTGCAATGTATAGACAATTTAGGTCACAGTGTAAACTTTATTGATTCTTCTAGTGGTGTAGAAAAGGCGTGCTTGTGGCACTGTCTTCCTGGGCACATTAACAAGAAACGTATCGCCCAACTCCAAAAGGATGGAGTGTTGGAATCATTCGACCTCAAATCGGATGATGTATGCGAATCTTGTCTTTTGGGCAAGATGACAAAATCACCTTTCAAGGGTTCCTTTGAAAGAGGTGAAGGTATTTTAGACATCATACACACAGATGTGTGTGGTCCGTTCAGATCTACCACAAAAGACGGCACACGGTTCTACGTGACCTTCAATGACGATTTTAGTAGATAAGGGTATATCTACTTGATCAAACACAAGTCAGACACCTTTGAAAAGTTCAAAGAGTTCAAAAATGAAGTTGAGAATCAATTGGGCAGGAAGATAAAGATGCTCAGGTCCGATAGAGGCGGAGAGTATCTTAGTATTGAGTTCCTAGACTATCTGAAGGAATGTGGAATAGTTTCACAGTTATTGCCTCCTCGGACACCACAGTTGAACGGTGTTTCCGAGAGACGTAACCGAACCTTGTTAGACATGGTTCGTTCCATGATGAGTCGAGCTTCACTTCCCATTCACTTCTGGGGGTATGCCTTAGAGACTGCCGCCCACATCCTTAATCTTGTCCCTACTAAGAAGGTTGCTAAAACACCTCATGAGATGTGGACGGGGAAAGTTCCCTCGTTAGCACATATCAAAGTTTAGGGTTGTGAGGCATTCGTTAGACGAGAGACTCACGATAAACTCGCAGAGAGAAGCGAGAAATATATCTTCATTGGATATCCCAAACAGTATTTTGGATACATGTTCTACAGACCAAGCGAGGACGTGGTCTTTGTAGCGAGACGGGGAGTCTTTCGTGAGAGAGAACTCATATTCAAGGAGGAAAATGGGAGTACCATTGACCTTGAAGAAATTCAAGAGTCACCCGATGATGCAACCTTAGGAGAAACTAGCAACCAACAAGAGGAAGAAGTTCCTGTTGGTCCAACTGACATATCCTTACCTCTTAGACGCTCTAGTAGAGTTAGCATGCCACCCGAGTTTTATGGATTTCATATAACTACGGATGAAGATACGTTTGTCAGTGATAGGACACTGATAAATTTGGATGAACCTGCTAACTACCGGAAAGCGGTGGCAGGCCCTGAGTCTGCCAAGTGGAAAGAGGCAATGGACAGCGAGATCAAGTCCATGTATGACAATCAAGTTTAGAACTTGGTTGACAATGTACCGGGTCGAAAGACAGTCGGGTGCAAGTGGATCTTCAAGAAGAAGACCGACATGGAAGGAAAGGTACACACTTTCAAAGCAAGACTGGTTGCGAAGGGCTTTACTCAAACCCTAGGGATTGACTATGATGAGACCTTCTCACCAGTGGCTAAGATAAAGTCTATCAAGATTATGCTAGCCATAGCTGCATTTCATGACTATGAAATTTGGCAGATGGACGTCAAAACCGCTTTCCTTAATAGAAAGTTGACTGAGGATGTTTACATGAATCAGCCAGAGGGTTTTGTTGATGCAAAGTATCCTAACAAAGTGTGTAAGCTTGAGAAATCTATCTATGGATTAAAACAAGCTTCTCGCAGCTGGAATCTTTGTTTCCATGAGAAAGTCAAAGAATTTGGCTTCTCTAGAAGCGAGGATGAGTCTTGCGTATATGTTAAAGCTAGTGGGAGTATAGTCACTTTCCTGGTGCTGTATGTAGATGACATACTGCTCATGGGAAACGATGTTCCGACTTTACAAGATGTCAAGTCTTGGCTCGGGAAGTGTTTCGCCATGAAAGACCTAGGAGAGGCAGCCTATATTCTCGGGATAAGAATACTAAGAGATAGGAAGAAGAGACTAATTGGACTTAGTCAGAGTACATAGTTGGAAAAGGTACTGAAAAGATTCAGTATGGAAAATTCCAAGAAGGGAGAGCTACCAATGCAAAGTAATGCTAAGTTGAGTAAGACTCAGAGTCCAAGTACAGACGAGGAAATTGCGGACATGAGTCGGGCACCTTACGCTTCGGCTGTGGGGTCGATCATGTACGCCATGACATGCACTCGTCCCGACATGGCTTTTGCCTTGAGCATGGTCAGTCGATACCAGGGAAACCCTGGTAGGGCACATTGGACGACGGTAAAAAACATACTCAAGTATCTATGAAGAACGAAGAACTTTGTTTTACTCCTTGATGGCAGTGATACCTTGAGAGTTGACGGGTATACTGATGCTAGCTTTCAGACAGATAAAGACAACGGTCGGTCTCAGTCGGGCTGGGTATTCCTATTGAATGGGGAGCAGTAACTTGGAAAAGTTCCAAGCAAGAGACGGTGGCTGATTCTACTTGTGAATTAGAGTACATAGCAGCAAGTGAAGCAGCAAAGGAAGCGGCTTGGCTAAAGAATTTTATCGGTAACCTTGGAGTAGTCCCGAGTATTCAGGAGCCCATGGAACTATTCTGCAATAACGAAGGAGCGGTTGTTTTGACAAAGGAACCGAGAGATCATGGAAAGTCCAGACACATCAACAGAAAGTACCACTACATAAGACATAGGGTAGAAGAAGGTCACCTGCTTGTGAAGAGGGTATCATTAGAAGATAATCCTGCAGACCCCTTAACAAAGGCTCTGAGTAGGATTAAGCATAATCAGCATGCGCAGCGCATAGGATTAAGAGATTATATTAGTTTTTGTAATTAGATAGGATTTGAAACTTATTACAATATAAATGTAATTGACTTTGGTGATTTAATAATATAGTTTTGTTGATAAGTATTTGGTACTACCTTTTGTCGATTGTTTATTATTGTGTTTCAATTTTTGCATCTTTACTTCTTGAGTAATTTAATTATTATTCGAATATCCACAGTCAATCATATTTTTAGGGAGTAAGTATGAATGAAGACTGTCATGAATAGTTTTTGTAGATTGTCTAATGAGTTAGACATCGCAATAAGATTGCTACACTATTCTTGAGTACTTAGAAATAGGGATTTAAGTATTGGATAAACCCACGCTCAACGGATTGCTTCATGGATTTCATCACAAGCAATGTTGACATGATAATATATTTTGATCTTTAAGTAGAGACATATGAGTTATGTTTTATTAAGCGGTTGTTCATTGACAATGCGAAAACGCATCGGTAACACGGTGTTATAAAACGTGTTGTTGTGAATGATTTGACTGGTAAATGACATAAGTATATGAGTCAAAACTTATTCGTCCCTTGAACCTGTCGGGAAACAGATATCTGTAGGCCTCTCGAAGATTTTGAAGTTGACTGAAAGGGTTGGCCAACCAGGACTAAATTGATATGTTCAATTTGTAGTCTTAAAGGTCATATGCAAATCAGAAATCGGGAAACAGAGAATCAGACCAGGATTGATTTCAATCCATGTCTTGAGTCTGAAAATATCTTGTTGGACGGAGGATCATCTGATCACTTCAGCGGCGGTTTCTAAGAAGCTACAGTTGCTAATTAATTAGAGGCTAAATTGGTAATTATAGTCATAGACTTATCCAAGTGGGAGACTGTTGGATTAGGTGTCTAAGCTATGACTAATAATTAGTATTTATCTAATTAATAGTAGCATAGTCCATTTGGGTTGCCCTCATAGTACGAGGTTTGATAGAAAGTCCGGTAGAGAGAAAGATTGATTTATTATCTGATTAATAAATCAATAGAGATTAAATAAATAGTTTATTAATATATTAAAGTGATAATATATTAATTAGAAACTATATTAATTAATTAGAAATTAATCTGGAATTAATTGAATTAATTTGGTGATTAAATTAATTAATTAAAGGTGTATGGACTAAAACTGTAATTATTCAATAGTTGAGTAAGTGACAGTTTGAGTGAGTGTGTGACCAGCGAAATTATATATAGAAATATATATATTTTCGAATTTAATAAGTAGGGATGAAAGGGTTTGAATTAATAAAGATAATAGTTTATCTTGATTTAAATTCAAACGGTTTATCTCTAGAGGTTTATCTGGTCATCTGCTTGGAACTATAAATAGGGACCCTGGGGTACCTATTTTCTGCGCCAACTTTACCTAAGCTCTCTGGAATTTTTGAGACCCTCTCCTACTCCCTGGGTGTGACTTCATTTGAGGCAAGAGATTTCTGTTGCTTTGCTTCCAAGTTTCACTAAAGGTTGGTTTTTCTAATTCTCTTCTTTTAGTTTAATTTTTCTGGGCCTTTAGGATTTGTTATATGTTTAATTAAAAGAAAACTTAGATCTATATAGGTTGCATGTGAACTTAGGTCACTTTAGTTCATAGTTGCGGAAAACCTTTCATCAACAACATTTCCGACCCTCTCAGTGGTCTTTTGACTTTCCCAAGGTGTATGACCTTCCATCACATGTTCAGGTGATGCAGGTTCACACACATTATCATTGGTATTAAAATCACTCGCCTCGGGTTTTGGCGAGGGTGGTGAAGATCCCATATTTTCCTCCAACTGATCTAAGGAACCTTGCAATCTTACAAGAGCATCGGCCTAATCCTTCTGCATTTGGTAAGTATTAACCATGAGTTTCAAGAATAGGGCCCAATTTGCAGAATTTTCAGGTTGAGATGACTCCTCGGTCCGCCATCCATTATCATCAAATGATCCATTGTTGCAATCATCCTCGTAATAGTTGTCGACCGGATTTTCATAATACTCGTATTGATCCGGGTATATGTAATTGCCCATTATGAGGACGTACACATACCAGAAATCAAAAGACTAAAATTGAAGATCAAAAATCAGAAACAAATCTACTGATCGTCTATCCTAAGAGCACAACTCCCCGATAACGGCGCCAAAATTTGACAAGCGCAGGGGTCTTCGCGCGTCTGAACTTGAAAACGGAGATTTTCCACCTTTTGGCATATTAGCGTCGCTAATATTATATATTAGTGTCGCTAATATTTTCTGCACATCTTCCTTTGTCTGTTTTGCTCCGTAACTTCTTCAGAATTGCACTAAAACCCCAGCATTTACACTAAAAATATTTCCAAGCACTTTGGCACAAAAGTAAGTGATATTAGCTCATTTAAAAGAATAAATTAACTAAAACACGGCTAAACAACGTCTAGAATACTTGATATTACTAGGCGTTGTCAGTCAACTGAAAAGTCTCTATACGGGCTAAAACAGGCGCCGAGGGCTTGGCACCAAAGGTTCACAGATTATGTTACCACTTTGGGCTTTAACCATAGCTCAAGTGACCATTCTTTGTTTATTTATCGCAACGGGTAGGAGACAGCTTATCTACTTCTTTATGTAGATGACATTATTCTCACCACATCTTCTCTAACACTTAAGGCGCATCTAATGGCTCGTCTTTCCTCCGAGTTTGCAATGAAAGACCTCAGGCCTCTCAGTTATTTAAAAGTAATCCACATTTTGTATGTAAGACCCGTTCCGCCGAGCCGCGGCCCGAAGGAATCCGCGGCACGGCTTTTAGAAGAATCTAGAATCGTGAAGGATTTGTACGCGCGGCGCGGTTCTAAAGATCCCGCGACGCGGTGCGCCTCTAAAGTGAAAAACCCTAATTCGGATTTAAACGCCTATATAAAGGGACCCAGCCCTAGGGTTCGTGTTTTTGGGAGTTTTCTAGAGCAGAGGCGTCCAGTTTCAGCAGAGACTCTTTGGTTCCAAGGCTTTGGAGGTTTAAAGGAAGAGATACAACGTGGGGGAAGGCTGTTGTTGATCGGGTGCATTTCTCTGTTTTCCAGAAGCAAGGTAAGAGGATCTACCTTCTGATATTTCAGTTTATCCCGTTTTTATGGTGTTATTCCTTATGTAGTAGTCTTAGATGACTTGTAACCCTTAGGGTTAGACCAAGAACATGAATAGACTTGCATGTCCCTAAGGAAGTGATCTTAGGGTAGTTTCTGATCTCAGGAAGGGTTTGGAGTGAAACCCTGGCCGTTTGATGCACTGTTAAACGCTAAAAACAATTTGGAATGTTACGAGCCGCGATGCGGACTGGCTATGTCAGCGGCGCGGACTCGGCTGAAACCCCGTGTTTATTCGATGATAGCCGCGGCAAGTAGGAGGAAGAGCCACGCCGCGGCGAGCGACTGTTTGACCACGGTTTAATGGCAAATATTGAGTCTAACCTTTAGGCAGGTTTGTAAGAGCCTGGTCAGTAATTGATATGTTGTATGTGTGTGGGATTTAGGTGTGTGGACGAGCTATTATAACTGGGGATATTAGAGAATATCTGTGCGGTTTCGAATCAGGTGAGTATCCTCACCTTACTATATGATGTTGCATGTTAGGCATCTTGTGTGTTGTTTACAGTTATATGATTTGCTCTATATCTGTGGTTATTTGTTGTTGGGCTCAGTACTGATGCGTGTCCCCTCGTAGTTGTTGTATGGCGAGTAGGACTATTGCCTTGTCCCATAGCTGTTGTATGATGGGCTGGGCCATAACCGGGAACCCATAGCTGTTGTATGATGGGTAGAACCTTCCCGTATCCATAGCTGTTGTATGATGGACGCCCGTAGCTGTTGTATGGCGGGTAGTGTCGGGTCGTTCTTGAGGACGGGTTGTTTAATGTGTGGGCATGTATGGTAACTTGTGGACTCACTAAACTTTAAGCTTACCCGTTGATTTTATAACATTTCAGGTAATTCAAAGGACAAAGGGAAGGGCAAGGTTTGACGGCAGCGCATCGCATTCAAGAGATTCATGTCAATGAACTATATTAGTAATTTCAAATGTTTCCGCTGTTGGTTTAAGTAATATGTCGAACAGTTTTATGTTTTTGGAATAAATGTTTTATTGAAACTTTGGTAATAAATGATTTTTAAAAGTTTTGAAATTTGCGGCGTTACATTGTAATTCAAAATTAATATAACCACAAAACTAATAAACATCAAACCACTACATTAAAGCCATAATAATATAAATATTCAACCACAAAACTAAAAAAGCATTACAATAAACATTATCTACTACATTAAAAGTATAAAATACAATTACAAATGTTTAATTAAATGTTTAAAATCATTAAACTAAGAATTGTATTACCTAGTGGGTTGAATCGACTCATAATTTCCACAAAATGTTCTTCAAGTTGAGCTTGACGTAAATCCAATTAAGTTTGAGTTTCTTGCATTTGTAAATCTTTTCAGCTTGCCAGCGTTCCATCTTATTTTGTATCTTAAGTTGACTTTATTGGAAACCTTTTTCCAGCTTTCCACTTGTTCTCGCAACTTTTGTAATAAAAATGGTAAGATAAATATATAGTTAGTAAATCTACTTCAGTTGTAAACCATAATAGCAATATACTTTATTCTACTATAAGACCAAATTTATAATTTAATCCACAATAAAAACATAATTTAATTTTGATCGATAGCGGCCGCTCGGGCCCGAGAGTTGGAACTGGAAATCCAACAAAAGCAGAAGCGTCCGACGCCTACTCAGACTCAGCAGGTGTCGAAGAAATTTCGAGGGGCAGATCAGGGAAAGCAAGGGCAAAGGAGCCAGGGTAAGTGTGGTAAATGTGGAAGGAATCATGAGGGGCGTTGTTGGGTGTTAATATGCCATAAGTGTGGAAAGGAGGGCCACTATGCTAAAGATTGTCGGTAAGAGCTCAAGATTTGTTTTAATTGTAATCAGGTAGGCCACTTCAAGGCCCAATGTCCCCGTCTGACTCAGGGAGTGGTTCAGAATCCGGCACCCACTACACTCCGGATTACCGATGGTAGGCAGGGGAAAGGGGAAGCCCCTAAGACCAAGGGTCGAGCATTCGTCATGACCGCCGAGGAGGCACAGGATGCGCCCGACGTCGTCACGGGTACTCTTTCTTTACTTGCCTCGTGTTTGTGGTGTGTGTAATTAATATGTCTATTATGCTTTGATTAGGAACATTCTTAGTCAACTCTACGCCTACCTTTGCACTATTTGATTCGGGTGCTAGTCATTCTTTTGTGTCTGCCGCGTTGGGAAAGAGTTTTGGTATTGCTTTAGGATTTCTTCATCGGCCGTTTGAAGTAGAAATTGCGGATGATAAAACCGTGCAAGCGACTAGTGTTTATCGGGGATGCGAAGTAGTGATTCAAGGAATAAAGTTTCCGATCGATCTCATCCCTATACCGTTGAGTGACTCTCGAGTCATCATCGGTATGGATTGGATGGGTCAGCATGAATCATGGATCGATTGTAAGAATAAGCGAGTGTGGATTCAAACCCCAAGTGGGGGAGAGCTGGTTGTGCAGGGCGAGAGAAAGAATCGAGGTGCAATTTTCTGTTCAGCTGCTAGGGCACGCAGACATTTTCAGCATGGAGGTTCGGGATTTGTGGCTTATGTTGTAGACGCACGAGAAAGGAAGCCACAGCAGAAAGCAGGTGATATACCAGTGGTTCGGGATTTTCCTGATGTTTTTCCCGAGGACCTGCCTGGCGTGCCGCCAGAGAGACAGGTGGAATTTAAGATCGACTTAACTCCCGGTGCAGCTCCGATAGCTAAAGCACAGTATCGTCTTGCGCCTCCGAAGATGCTGGAGTTGTCTATTCAACTTCGAGAATTATTAGATAAGGGATTTATTCGACCCAGTTGCTCGCCGTGGGGAGCGCCTATTTTGTTTGTTAAGAAGAAGGATGGTTCCAATAGGATGTGCATAGATTATCGTGAGCTGAACAAGCTTACGGTGAAGAATCGATATCCATTACCTCGCATCGACGACTTATTCGATCAACTGCAGGGCGCCTCGTGGTTCTCAAAAATTGATTTGCGGTCAGGTTACCATCAAATGCGAGTACGGGAGGAAGACATCCCGAAAACGGCTTTTAGGACGAGGTACGACCATTTCGAGTTTGTAGAGATGCCGTTTGGACTGACCAATGCCCCTGCAGCTTTTATGGATTTAATGAATCGGGTGTGTCGACCGATGTTGGATCGGTCGGTTATAGTTTTCATTGACGACATCTTAGTCTACTCTCGGAGCAGGGAGCAACATGAACAACACTTAAAGGAAGTATTAGAAACCTTAAGGAAGGAGAAACTTTATGCAAAGCTATCCAAATGTGACTTTTGGCTACGGGAGGTTCAATTTTTGGGTCACATTGTAAATATGCAAGGAATCATGGTAGTTCCGGCTAAGGTGGAGGCCGTGATGCGGTGGGAGGTTCCGAAGACTCCCTCGGAGATTAGAAGTTTCTTGGGTCTGGCTGGTTATTATCGTCGTTTCATCCAAGACTTCTCAAAGGTTGCAGTACCTTTGACCCGGCTAACTAAGAAAAATGCTGCTTTTCGGTGGGGTGAGGAGCAGCAGCAGGCTTTTGAGACTTTGCGGCGTAAATTGTGTGAAGCTCCGGTTTTGATGTTGCCTGAAGGCATGGAGGACATGGTAGTTTATTGCGATGCATCTATCTCGGGATTGGGGGCAGTCTTGATGCAACGAGGTAGGGTAATTGCTTACGCCTCGCGACAGTTGAAGCCCCATGAGGCTAACTATCCTACTCATGATTTGGAATTGGGAGCGGTCGTTTTCGCTCTCAAGATCTGGAGACACTATTTGTATGGAGTGAAGTGTACCATCTATACCGACCACAAGAGTTTGAAGTACCTGATGGATCAGGAAAACCTTAATATGAGACAGAGAAGATGGTTGGATGTATTAAAAGACTATGATTGTGAGATACACTATCACCCTAGAAAGGCCAATGTAGTAGCGGATGCGTTAAGTCGTAAAACTTCAGGTACACCCCTTCGGGGTATTTGTCTAAGGATGACAATTGTGACACCGCTGTTTGAGCTAATTAGGAAAGCCCAGGTGGAAGCAAGCAAGAATGAGAACCAGAAAGGTGAGAGAATTGTGGGTCAGTTGGCAGCTATGGTCAAAGATAGTAGAGACTTGTTAACTTGTCATGAGAGGATTTGGGTACCGAAGCTGGGCGGGGTTCGTCAAACCCTATTGGAGGAGGCACATAAATCCAGGTTCTTTATCCACCCTGGAGCGACTAAAATTTATAGGGATCTGCACGAATATTATTGGTGGCCAGGCATGAAGAGGGAAGTAGCTGAGTTTGTCGAAAGATGCATGACCTGTCGTAGGGTCAAGGCCGAGCACCAACGGCCTCATGGTAGATTGCAGCCTCTTGAGATCCCAGAATGGAAATGGGAGCATATCACAATGGATTTCATCACGAAGTTGCCAAGAACCCCTCGACATATGGACACTATTTGGGTTATCGTGGATAGGTTGACTAAAAGTGCTCATTTCCTCCCCATCCAAGAGACTTACTCTGCAAAGGAATTGGCTAAGGTATACTTAGACGAGATTATCTCTCGGCATGGTATACCGGTCTCGGTGATATCCGACCGGGATGTCCGATTTACGTCTAGGTTTTGGAAGAAGTTTCATGAGGAATTAGGCACTCGCCTTCATTTCAGCACAGCATATCATCCTCAGACGGATGGGCAGAGTGAAAGGACGATTCAAATGCTGGAGGATATGCTTAGGGCATGTGTCATCGATTTTGGCGGGAGTTGGGATTCCCATCTCCCTTTAGCGGAGTTGGCTTACAATAACAGTTATCACGCGAGCATTGGCAGGGCTCCCTTTGAAATGTTGTATGGAAGGAAGTGTCGGACACCTATTTGCTGGGGCGAGGTTGGCCAGCAGGTATTGGGTAGTACTGAGGTGGTGCTCAGGACAACTGAGTTAATTCAGAAGGTTCGGGAGAGATTGTTAACCGCTCAAAGTCGACAGAAAAGTTATGCGGATAGGCGACGGTCCGATCTCGAGTTTCAAGTTGGAGATTATGTTCTTCTTAAGGTGTCACCTTGGAAGGGAGTTATTCGTTTTAGGAAGCGAGGAAAGCTTGGCCCTAGGTACATTGGACCATATCAAATTGTCGCCCGTGTAGGTAAAGTAGCTTACCGGTTGGAGCTGCCCGAGCAGCTTAGTCAGATTCACGACACGTTCCACGTTTCGCAGCTCAGAAAATACGTTTCTGAGGAATCTAAAATAGTACCTTTGGAGGTATTCAATTAGATGAACGCCTAAACTATGTGGAGCGACCAATTGCCATCATTGAAAGGAAGATAAAGGCTTTACGAAATAAAACAATACGATTAGTTAAGGTTCAGTGGCAGCATCGAAAAGGGTCCGAATGGACTTGGGAACCGGAGGAGGAAATGCGGAGGCCCGAAGGAATCCGCGGCACGGCTTTTAGAAGGAATCCGCGGCACGGCTTTTAGAAGAATCTAGAATCGCGAAGGATTTGTACGCGCGGCACGGTTCTAAAGATCCCGCGACGCGGTGCGCCTCTAAAGTGAAAAACCCTAATTCGGATTTAAACGCCTATATAAAGGGACCCAGCCCTAGGGTTCGTGTTTTTGGGAGTTTTCTGGAGCAGAGGCGTCCGGTTTCAGCAGAGACTCTTTGGTTCCAAGGCTTTGGAGGTTTGAAGGAAGAGATACAATGTGGGGGAAGGCTGTTGTTGATCGGGTGCATTTCTCTGTTTTCCAGAAGCAAGGTAAGAGGATCTACCTTCTGATATTTCAGTTTATCCCGTTTTTATGGTGTTATTCCTTATGTAGTAGTCTTAGATGACTTGTAACCCTTAGGGTTAGACCAAGAACATGAATAGACTTGCATGTCCCTAAGGAAGTGATCTTAGGGTAGTTTCTGATCTTAGGAAGGGCTTGGAGTGAAACCCTGGCCGTTTGATGCACTGTTAAACGCTAAAAACAATTTGGAATGTTACGAGCCGCGACGCGGACTGGCTATGTCAGCGGCGCGGACTCGGCTGAAACCCTGTGTTTATTCGATGATAGCCGCGACGCGTAGGAGGAAGAGCCACGCCGCGACGAGCGACTGTTTGACCAGGAACTTAGTTTTGACCACGGTTTAATGGCAAATATTGAGTCTAACCTTTAGGCAGGTTTGTAAGAGCCTGGTCAGTAATTGATATGTTGTATGTGTGTGGGATTTAGGTGTGTGGACAATCTAAGTGAGGATATTAGAGAATATCTGTGCGGTTTCGAATCAGGTGAGTATCCTCACCTTACTATATGATGTTGCATGTTAGGCATCTTGTGTGTTGTTTACAATTATATGATTTGCTCTATATCTGTGGTTATTTGTTGTTGGGCTCAGTACTGATGCGTGTCCCCTCGTAGCTGTTGTATGGCGAGTAGGACTATTGCCTTGTCCCATAGCTGTTGTATGATGGGCTGGGCCATAACCGGGAACCCATAGCTGTTGTATGATGGGTAGAACCTTCCCGTGTCCATAGCTGTTGTATGATGGACGCCCGTAGCTGTTGTATGGCGGGTAGGGTCGGGTCGTTCTCGAGGATGGGTTGTTTAATGTGTGGGCATGTATGGTAACTTGTGGACTCACTAAGCTTTAAGCTTACCCGTTGATTTTATAACATTTCAGGTAATTCGAAGGACAAAGGGAAGGGCAAGGTTTGACGGCAGCACATTGCATTCAAGAGATTGATGTCAATGAACTATATTAGTAATTTCAAATGTTTCCGCTATTGGTTTAAGTAATATGTTGAACAGTTTTATGTTTTTGGAATAAATGTTTTATTGAAACTTTGGTAATAAATGATTTTTAAAAGTTTTGAAATTTGGGGCGTTACATTGTAACTCAAAATTAAAATAACCACAAAACTAACAAACATCAAACCACTACATTAAAGCCATAATAATATAAATATTCAACCACAAAACTAAAAAAGCATTACAATAAACATTATCTACTACATTAAAAGTATAAAATACAATTACAAATGTTTAAAATCATTAAACTAAGAATTGTATTACCTAGTGGGTTGAATCGACTCATAATTTCCGCAAAATGTTCTTCAAGTTGAGCTTGACGTAAATCCAATTAAGTTTGAGTTTCTTGCATTTGTAAATCTTTTCAGCTTGCCAGCGTTCCATCTTATTTTGTACCTTACTTTAGTATCTATAATAGCAACATACTTTCTTTTTATCTATTATAACATTATACTTTACATTTAGAATCTATAATGTAACACCCGGTTTTTCATACAGGATACACCCCAAACTTTTCCATTTTAATTTAACAAAAGTGGGTCACAAGCATTTCAACCACAACTTACAAGATGTTATCAACAAAATACATACCATAGTCCCCAGGGAACGAGCCGATATTACCACTACTAAATACATATGACTGCTACAAAATGGAAGGCTCTACATCATTTATCTCTCAGCCAAATTCTTACCCCTATTACTGTTGCTGGAACCTGAAAGGCAAAACACAACACATATAGCGATCTTATAAAAGCTTAGTGAGTAGTTTCCCTACCAAGCACAATTATATACATATATCAGCATATGTAATGATGATAAACCATAATCAAATAACACCATAATAATCGGCTTCTAATGTACATTCCAACTATTTAACTTACTAGTCATAACAACTATAAGACTACTGAGTACTGACCAATTTTAACCACAATTCAACCACCCAGCCACCAAGGTATGCACACCAGCCACATATGCACACCTCCCACATTACCTACGATCCGTTATGGTTATTTACTAAGTTCACCTGTCATAATGAGCTATGACATACTACTTTAGCTACACTAGTCATGATCAACCATGACATACTACCTAGTGTCACACCCTCAAACCGTATTGGCAGAATAGTTCAAGGGTGAATGACTTCATGAACAATATCATAACAAAGTTGAATAATAGTGATTCCAAGCAAACAACCATCATTAAATAATTGCAAATGTTACATCGTTTAAAAGTTGCGTGTTTCAATTACAATTACAAATGATTTCAAAATGAACAAAAACGACGTCGTAACGTCTCTTCGAATCGCGCTGAGGTTTACCTTATCAATTTCCTGAGAATACAAGTAGTTGAAAAAGTGTCAACAATTAAGTTGGTGAGTTCATAAGATTTTTGCATAAGAAATGTCCTTTGTTTGTAAGAATAGTGTTGAAAACCAAGAAAATCCAATATTTTCTCATAAAAATGTCCAAGTCTTTAAATCCCAAAGACTAAAATGTATTATGTAAACTGTAGTGTACTTTCTTTGAAATGTGTGTTTTCACGTAAACAATTCATAAAAATATTAAGTTGATTATTTTCCCATGTGAGATACCCTATAACCATACTGTGACTAGTTGGCTTGCTGCGACGATCATAACTTACCAAGAAGGTTTTCAAGATCCTAGATATTATCGCGCTCTCTTACCGAGACTCTGGTTATAAAAGTTCAGGACTTATAGTAGGTACTTATAAAAGTACTGTGAAGATTCATCTCACAAAAATGTATGTATTCCAATCAACTTGTTTACGTACGATTTGTATATAAAAACTCTTGTAATCATCCATTATCATTTTTCCCATGATAATATAGTAAAGTTTAATAATTATATATTTTTATATAATTATTTTTGTCGTGTTCAAACGTCGTAATAACCTTGTGTTCATAAACTATTCCAATAATAGTCTATTTTAAGTATTCCGTCGTAATTACATTATTTTTACGAACAATAGCGTAAGTTTAACTTATTCAAAAGATTATAAATATCATCTTTTGAGGTAATTCTCACAAAAATGGTGTAATAATGTGATTATAACCATTTTTTCTAGAAAATAGTGCCTTTATTTATAAAAACGTAGTTTTTACTAGTTTTCGTTTTTATAACGTTTTTATTCAAGATCTAGTATCTTTGTACACTTTATTTGTAGTTTTTGTAACTTTTACACATCTTAATATATCAAAGTGTTCATAATACATGGATCTATTCATATTTCATGCCAAATTCATCTTTATAACATTTTTTTCCAAGATCTAACATTTTACACATTTTATTTATAGTTTAGTAACTTTTACACTAACATTATATACATCATTATGAACATCTTACAAAGGGTTAACCATATTTCATGTCAAAAGCATTTTTACACAAATATTAACTTTATAACTTGTGTAAATCAACATATATAACATTTAATCACATATAATCTTGAATAAAACAACAGTTATAGTAAAAGAACTTGTATTCTCCCCCAAAAAGGTTTGAAAAGATGAAAATGAGGGGTATGAACTCACCTTGAGTGTGGATCTTAAGGTTTCTTGGTAGAAGGTTGAAGAGTTTGGTTCTAGGACCCGGAGGACTCTTGGACAAAGCTATTACCCAATGGATTTTTGTGAGTATGTGTGTGTAAAAGAGTAAATGAAGGTATTTAGAACTTAAATCACTAGATGATCATAACTTACCAAGAAGGTTTTCAAGATCCTTGAAGATGATGAAGATTTGAGCTCAAAAACCTTTGGACCAAGCTATTATCCAATGGGTTTTGATGGATGTTAGTGTGTGTAAAAGGTGTAAAACTTGTGTTATGTTGTTTGGAATCAAAAGATGAGTGAAGATTACCTCTTGAACTTGTGAAAGAAGCTTGAAAATGAAGCTTGAAGATGGTGATGGTGATGGTGGTTTGAGGCCAAGAGCAAGAGAAGAGGGAGAAGAAAAGAGTGTGTGGTTTGTGACTTGGTTCAAATGTGATGACAATATGGTTATGGTTTAGTTTATGGGATTTGTTGTTGGATTTCTTTTGATTAAATAATTCCTTAGCCTTTATCATGCTAGATATGTGAATAGTGACATCTAGATTGTGTTGGGGCTCCATGATTCAGCCGATGAGGGGTAGGGGGAGGAGTGGGGTTGGTTTTTATAAAAATAGCAATGTACTTATAAAAATGTGTGATTTTTATAAAATAGTGTGACGTTTTAGTGAAATTTTGTGAGATTTTGACGAAACGAAGTTCTAAATAATTATTTTGTATGAAAACATTGTCAAACATCTAATTTGATTGAATTATAATTCGTTGGGTGTCGAAATACGCGTTTAAGCGTAGTATTCTTCCGTTTTCGCGATTTTTGACGTTTTATCGGAAATCGCATTTAGCTTTGAAATCAAATACTAGATATTATTACGTTACTTATCATATGAATTTTCATTTCATATTTGATGTTTAAGGCACCACATTTTATATTTTGGGTCCAAACCCTGTGTACATTTATCCGTTCACAGCGATTTAATGGTTGTAACTTCCACATACGAACTCCGTTTTGGACGTTCTATATATCCACAGGTTCGTATTTACGAGTAGATCGTTTTATGAATATTATTATTCTCAAAATAATAATTGTACGATTATCGAATTTTTACGCTACAGTAGTCTGCTGTCCGTATTTTCGATTTTTACCCGATAATTGTTTTGATTTAGCATACGTAATACTATAATATTAATAATTCATCGCAAAAGTTATGGAAAATAACTTTTCAACATATAAATTAACGTACGCTTCGTTTGACTAGAGTTGACTTTTGTTGACCAAAATTTACAATTGTCACATCATCTACCCGTTAGAGAGAATTTCGTCCCGAAATTTAACTCTTGAGTGGATCCTCAAGGGTTTGGGAAGAGATGTGGGTACTTCTGCTTCATCTGGTCTTCACGCTCCCAAGTAAATTCAGGTCCACGCTTGGCACTCCAACGGACCTTAACTATCGGTATGCGGCTCTGTTTCGTTCTCTTGATCTCTCTGTCCATGATCTCTACGGGTTCTTCCACGAAATGAAGGTTCTCGTTCACCTCGATCTCGTCGAGCGGAATGACAAGGGTTTCATCGGACAGGCATTTCTTTAAGTTGGATACGTAAAAGGTGGGATGGACAATGCTGAGCTCCTGTGGTAATCGAAGTTTGTAGGCTACTGGGCCGATCCTAGCAAGGATCTCAAAGGGCCCAATGTATCTGGGGTTCAACTTCCCACGCTTTCCAAAGCGTATCATTCCTTTCCATGGTGATACTTTCAACAACACTCGGTCACCAACCTGGAATTCCAAGGGCTTGCGTCGCTTATCTGCATAGCTCTTTTGTCGGTCACGAGATGCTTTCAATCGTTCACGGATCTGAACGATCTTCTCCGTTGTCTCTCGTATGATCTCCGGACCAGTGAGAGTGTTGTTAGGTACTTGACCTCTGGCTAGTTGAGTATCACCCACTTCAGCCCAGCACAGAGGGGATCTGCACTTGCGTCCATATAAAGCTTCAAATGGAGCAACTTTGATGCTAGTGTGGTAGCTGTTGTTGTATGAAAACTCGATGAGCGGTAAGTGGGTGTCCCACGCCTTACCGAAGTCTATCACACAGGCTCTCAACATATCTTCCAGCGTTTGGATGGTTCTTTCACTTTGGCCATCCGTCTACGGATGGTAAGCTGTGCTCATATCGAGTCTGGTTCCCATAGCCTTTTGTAATGATTGCCAAAAGTGTGAAGTGAACCGGTTATCTCTATCCAAGATGATTGATCTTGGCACACCGTGCAATTTTACAATTTCTTTGAGGTAGAGCCTTGCCAGCTTATCCATCCTATCAGTCTCCTTGATTGGCAGGAAGTGAGCGGATTTGGTTAATCTATCGACGATTACCCATATAGTATCTAACCCACCGGTTGTCTTTGGTAATTTGGTTATGAAGTCCATTGTTATCCGCTCCCACTTCTACTCGGGTATTGCTGGTTGTATTAGCAAACCAGAGGGCTTTTGGTATTCTACTTTAACCTTGGCGCAAGTCAGGCACTTGTGCACGTAAGTAGCAATTTCTGCCTTCATGTTTGGCCACCAATACAGTTTCTTGAGGTCCAGGTACATTTTGTCGGACCTAGGATGAATGGAGTATCTAGTCTTGTGAGCTTCATTCATGATAATGTCTCTGAATCCACCGAATCTCGGGGTCCAAATTCGGTTCATGAGGTAACGAGCTCCGTCATCCTTAACTTCAAGGTTTTTATCCATCCCTCGCAAGGCTTCATTTGTGATATTCTCAGGTTTTAATGCTTCTAGTTGCGCCTCTTTGATCTGAGTGGACAAATGGGAATGGATCGTTATTGTTAATGACTTCACTCGAAGGCCCGAGTACTCCTTTCGACTGAGGGCATCAGCTAGCACGTTGGCCTTCCCTGGGTGATAACGAATTTCACATTCATAGTCACTTAGTAGCTCCACCCATCGTCGTTGTCTCATATTGAGTTCTTTTTGGTTGAGGATATGCTGGAGACTCTTATGGTCGGTGTATACCGTACATTCTGTGCCGTACAGGTAGTGTCTCCAGATCTTCAATGCGAACACTACTGCTCCCAACTCGAGGTCATGTGTAGTGTAGTTGACCTCGTGAGTTTTCAGTTGTCTTGAAGCGTAGGCAATGACTTTTCCTCTCTGCATGAGTACACATCCTAGACCCAGGTTCGATGCATCGCAATAGACCACAAAGTCTTCTGTTCCTTCTGGAAGGGACAGAATAGGAGCG
This sequence comes from Cichorium intybus, assembly GCA_023525715.1. Classification (NCBI taxonomy): domain Eukaryota; kingdom Viridiplantae; phylum Streptophyta; class Magnoliopsida; order Asterales; family Asteraceae; genus Cichorium; species Cichorium intybus. The sequence goes on along the minus strand of CM042015.1, from coordinate 68,257,093 downwards.
CTGCACAAAGCTTTCTTTAAAGTCTGGAAGGCGGCGTCTTGTTTGTCTCCCCACTTAAATGTCACACTCTTCTGTGTCAGGGTAGTAAGTGGCTTTGCAATTTTGGAGAAATTCTGTATGAATATTCGGTAATAGCCAGCAAGGCCCAAAAACTGACGAATTTCTGTCGGAGTTCTTGGTGCTTCCCAGCTTTCGATGGCTTTGATCTTGGAGGGGTCTACATGTATCCCTTCTTTGCTGACTACGTGGCCTAGGAAGTCCACTTTTCGAAGCCAAAATTCGCATTTCGAAAATTTCGCATACAACTTCTCTGCTCTTAATGTCTCCAAAACTTGTCGTAAGTGTTGACTATGTTCCTCCTTACTTCTTGAATAGATAAGTATGTCATCGATGAACACTATCACGAACTTATCTAGGTAAGGTCGACATACGCGGTTCATCAGATCCATGAACACTGCGGGCGCATTGGTCAATCCGAAGGGCATCACAACGAATTCATAATGGCCGTAACGAGTTCTGAATGTCGTTTTGGGAACATCTTCTTCTTAAACTTTGAGTTGATGATACCCCGACCTTAGATCGATTTTTGAGAAGTAACTCGATCCTTGGAGTTGATCGAAAAGGTCGTCGATTCGGGGTAGCGGATACCGATTCTTGATAGTGAGTTTGTTCAACTCCCGATAGTCAATGCACATACGGAATGATCCATCCTTCTTCTTCACGAACAAGACCGGCACTCCCCAAGGTGAGAAGCTCGGCCTGATGAACCCTTTACTTAGCAGTTCGTTTAGTTGGCTGGATAATTCTTGCATTTCTGCTGGGGCTAATCGGTATGGCGCTTTTGCTACCGGGGTGGCTCCTGGGATCAAATCGATCCTGAACTCGACTTGTCGTGCGGGTGGTACTCCTGGAAGGTCTTCTGGGAATACGTCGGGAAAGTTGCAGACTTCGGGGATCTCTTTGATGTTCTTCACTTCTTTCTTCTCGTCAACAACGTGGGCTAGGAAGGCATGGTATCTTTTCTGTAGGTATTTTCGAGCTTTGATGCAAGACACGATTCGGAGGCTGGTACTGGGTTTATCGCCGTAGACAACAAGGGTCTTGTCATCCGGCAGATGAAGTCGGATTCCTCGTTTGTAACACATGATGTCGGCATGATGGGGAATTAGGCAATCCATACCAACAATCACGTCAAAGCTTCCTATTTTAATAGGCATTAAATCGATTTGGAAGGAGTGATCGTCTAGGGTAAGTGTACAGCCTATGTATATGTCGTTTGTGCTTTCTGTTTTGCCATTGGCCATTTCTACTCTAAATGTTTCTTTGAGTGGTTGAGGTTTTTGTTTTAGTAAGTATTTAAACTCGTGGCTTACGAAACTCCTCTCCGCACCGCTATCGAATAGTACAAAAGCATATGAATTATTGACGAGGAACGTACCGATAACCACGGTAGGATCCTCTACCGCTTCCGCGCGTCCCATAGCTAGGACTCTTCCATTCCTCCCCACATTCTTTGTCTTCGGGCAATCACGCTTAAAATGCCCCGTCTCACCACAACCATAGCAAGCTTGACTCACCCCAGCATTTGAGGCTTGGGTGGTTTGTGGAACTGGCGCCTTGCAGAAACGGGCGGTATGACCCTTTTTGTTGCAGTTCAGGCAGTGCATTTCTCTACAGGCTCCGGTATGATGGAAGTTACATTTGTTGCACTTGGGTAGTGTCCCATTATACTGTTTGGTTGCTGTTGGGGTAGTCGGGACAGTGGCTGCACGAACTGCCACAATCTGTTGTCTCTTGGCATGTTCTTGGTTAGACTGATTTCTCCCCCTGTTCCAGGGTTTTCTTTTGTGGTCCCTCTCTCTTGGTTGCTCAGTTTTAGAGGTCATGGTCCCCTGGCGAACCCCATGGTCGACTAATCGTTGGGCCAGTCGCTTAGCACTGTCGAAAGTGGCGGGGCTTGCCGCTTCTACATTCCCCTGAATCAGAGGAGATAGCCCCCAGATATAACGTTCCACTTTCACAGATTCTGGTGTGACCATAGTAGGGTAAAGGGTTGCCAAATCGTTGAATCGGTTCGTGTAGGAGGTCAGATCTGAACCTTTCATGGTAAGGTTCCACAGCTCTTGTTCTAGCTTTTGAATCTCCCCTCTGGGACAGTACTCTTTCATCAGCATGGTCTTCAGTTCTTCCCAACTCATTGAGTTGGCCACAGGAAGTGTCAGAGCCTTAACATGGCCCTTCTATCAGGACATGGCCGTCTCAGCAAAGGTACAAGCGGCGAATTTGACTTTAAATTCCTCGGGGCAGGCGGAGATATCAAAGATTGATTATGTTTTCTCAATCCATCTCGTGAGAGCAAGGACACCGCCAGTACCATGGAAAGTCACTGGTTTGCAATTCGCGAAGTCCTTGTAAGTACAGACTCGTGATTGATTTGATGTTTCTCCATTTGTGGAGTCGTTGGTGCCATTTCTGCTTCCGTTGCCATTCGTCCCATTAGAGTTTATCTGAGCGATAGCAGCTGCTACCGCAGCAGTAACAGCAGCTTGGAAGGTAGCTGAGTCCATCATGGGTGGCTCGGGAGTTGCGATCGGTGCGCGTCTAGCGTTTCTTCGGCGAGGTGACATATTTCTGCCACAAGGATTCAAGATTTGACGTTGGTTAGTTTCTGTAAGGACTATTATAAGTATGTTGTCGTTAGGACATGGCGACTATATTTTAAGTTTCTCTTTGTCTTTTTCTTTTCGTAGATTGTAACCATAAACCAGTACCAAACATACATATCAAATATTTGTACAACGTTTTTATAAGTAAACCACGTCATCATATTAATAGTAATTCGTAGCATTACATGATTTTTAATATGGAAAATTTGACCTTCGCAGAGGTCTACAAATGCAAAAACAAATGGGCGGCGTAACGACCCACAAAGAGTGTAATCACTTAATTGTAGAGTCGCGCCTACATATAAAGCGAGTAGCGTATAACGCCTACTCGTAAAACCCTAGTCTATAACAAAAATTTGAGTAGTACGAGTACTGCTCATGACGAACTGGATCCCCCAGCTCTGCGTAGCGCATCCACTTGTGCCCTTAGATTGGCAGCCCCTCGCTCGGCCTCCTCGGCCCTCCGCTCTATGTTTCGTATCCTTTCCTCGGACTCAGATATCCGTACAAAGGCCTCGTGAAACATCCCCATAGCTGTCCGTCCGTCCTCCTCGAGTGAGTCGACTCGCCTGGAGGTATGGTCATGGGCCTCGTCTACGCGTCGAAGGCGTGCTGCAGTGACCTCGGCAGTAGCTCCCATATCCATGACCTGACTGGAGGTTGCCCTAATCCGCTCCTCCAGACGGCTGATGTGTCCGACCATGATTGGTAAAGCTCGGTCTGCATAGCCCCCTCTGCTGATGTCGTAGTGGTCGTGGAGTAGGTCATACGGGGGTCGCAAGTCCTGCTCGCGGCTCCAGCGGCGTATGTGCTCTGCCCACTCTGGCGTCGGGCCCTAGAATATCGGTGGTGGTGGTGGTGCATGTAAGTCGCGGACTGGGTAGCGTGGGTCAATAACCTCAGACCCGTCATCGGAATCTTCATCTTCCCACTGATCTTCTTCTTCCGATGCTTCCTCTGGTTCCTCTTCCGGAACCTCTTCTGGTTCTTCTTCTGGTTCCTCGTTAATCCATCCCCTATTTCCCTCCTCAGGGAAATAAGGGTCTCCTGGCAAATGGAATCCTGCCATAGCGTCTGTACGAGGAGTGGGGTGTAAGAAGTATACAAAGGGGATTTTTAAATATACACATATATATAACTAAGTAATGTACACAAAATACTCATATAGTATTTTAACTTCATGTTTAGTTCTATAGCGTCATAAAATACTCCTATAGCATTTTAAATTTTATGTTTAGTTCTATAGCGTCATAAAATACTCCTATAGTATTTTAAATTTTATGATTAGTTTCTTTGGTTACTGGTAAGTGTTCGGACTTGTTGTTCACCACGACTATTCCTAAGTATACGTTAATCATATCTTGGATCAATACAGTTGATCAGGCTCTATTTATCCAAGATATAATTACCAAAACACTTAGGCCTATCCGTAGTTTTCAACTCGTCTTACTACTTTTGTATGTTTTCGTATGATATCATTCTAGTATGTATGTATGTACTTATACTTTTATAAAAATTATCGTTGTAATTTTAAAAGTATACTTGTACGAAAATGTTTTTGAGAGTTTTAGTCCCATTGTATTTATAGTTGTATATCTTTAAATGGATTGATATACTTAGTTCACTATAAACAATGCTCTGATACCAATCTGTCAAACCCTCAAACCGTATTGGCGGAATAGTTCAAGGGTGGATGACTTTATAAACAATATCATAACAAAGTTGAATAATAGTGATTCCAAGCAAACAACCATCATTAAATAATTGCAAATGTTACATCGTTTAAAAGTTGCGTGTTTCAATTACAATTACAAATGATTTCAAAATGAACAAAAACGACGTCGTAACGTCTCTTCGAATCGCGCTGAGGTTTACCTTATCAATTTCCTAAGAATACAAGTAGTTGAAAAAGTGTCAACAATTAAGTTGGTGAGTTCATAAGATTTTTGCGTAAGAAATGTCCTTTGTTTGTAAGCAATAGTGTTGAAAACCAAGAAAATCCAATATTTTCACATAAAAATGTCCAAGTCTTTAAATCCCAAAGACTAAAATGTATTATGTAAACTGTAGTGTACTTTCTTTGAAATGTGTGTTTTCACATAAACAATTCATAAAAATATTAAGTTGATTATTTTCCCATGTGAGATACCCTATAACCATACTGTGACTAGTTGGCCTGCTGCGACGTTCTTCAAGCGTCGGAATGTTAGACATTTGGACACCTCAGACCTGCCGGTCAAGCTGTAGCTAGCAGCTCAGGTGCGGGGTTGTCAAGCCCCGTATAGATCTATACTCAAATATCGCGCTCTCTTACCGAGACTCTGGTTATAAAAGTTCAGGACTTATAGTAGGTACTTATAAAAGTACCGTGAAGATTCATCTCACAAAAATGTATGTATTCCAATCAACTTGTTTACGTACGATTTGTATATAAAAAGTCTTGTAATCATCCATTATCATTTTTCCCATGATAATATAGTAAATTTTAATAATTATATATTTTTATATAATGTTTTTTGTCGTGTTCAAACGTCGTAATAACCTTGTGTTCATAAACTATTCCAATAATAGTCTATTTTTAGTATTCCGTCGTAATTACCTTATTTTTACGAACAATAGCGAAATAACTTATTCAAAAGATTATAAATACCATCTTTTGAGGTAATTCTCACAAAAATGGTGTAATAATGTGATTATAACCATTTTTGCTAGAAAATAGTGCCTTTATTTATAAAAACGTAGTTTTTACTAGTTTTCGTTTTTATAACGTTTTTATCCAAGATCTAGTATCTTTGTACACTTTATTTGTAGTTTTTGTAACTTTTACACATCTTAATATATCAAAGTGTTCATAATACATGAATCTATTCATATTTCATGCCAAATTCATATTTATAACATTTTTGTCCAAGATCTAACATTTTACACATTTTATTTATAGTTTAGTAACTTTTACACTAACATTATATACATCATTATGAACATCTTACAAAGGGTTAACCATATTTCATGTCAAAAGCATTTTTACACAAATATTAACTTTATAACTTGTGTAAATCAACATATATAACATTTAATCACATATAATCTTGAATAAAACAACAGTTATAGTAAAAGAACTTGTATTCTCCCCCAAAAAGGTTTGAAAAGATGAAAATGAGGGGTATGAACTCACCTTGAGTGTGGATCTTAAGGTTTCTTGGTAGAAGGTTGAAGAGTTTGGTTCTAGGACCCGGAGGACTCTTGGACAAAGCTATTACCCAATGGATTTTTGTGAGTATGTGTGTGTAAAAGAGTAAATGAAGGTATTTAGAACTTAAATCACTAGATGATCATAACTTACCAAGAAGGTTTTCAAGATCCTTGAAGATGATGAAGATTTGAGCTCAAAGACCTTTGGACCAAGCTATTATCCAATGGGTTTTGATGGATGTTAGTGTGTGTAAACGGTGTAAAACTTGTGTTATGTTGTTTGGAATCAAAAGATGAGTGAAGATTACCTCTTGAACTTGTGAAAGAAGCTTGAAAATGAAGCTTGAAGATGGTGATGGTGATGGTGGTTTGAGGCCAAGAGCAAGAGAAGAGGGAGAAGAAAAGAGTGTGTGGTTTGTGACTTGGTTCAAATGTGATGACAATATGGTTATGGTTTAGTTTATGGGATTTGTTGTTGGATTTCTTTTGATTAAATAATTCCTTAGCCTTTATCATGCTAGATATGTGAATAGTGACATCTAGATTGTGTTGGGGCTCCATGATTCAGCCGATGAGAGGTAGGGGGGTGGGGTGGGGTTGGTTTTTATAAAAATAGCAATGTACTTATAAAAATGTGTGAATGGATGAAAACAAGATTCAGAAGTTGCATGAGGTTTGTTTTGAGTTTCTAACCCTTGAATCACGTTCTAAGCATCAATGGAACTCAATTCCACCTTTGGAAACAATTAGAAGCAAAAAGGAACTAAGAATTTTGTTTAAAAACCCTAGAATTTGGGTTTGCAGAGATTGATTTGATTTTAGTGGTAATGGAGTTATAATTGTTGTTTAGGAGGCTTAGAAATACTCTAAATGTAATGTTTAAATCATCCATTAAGTCGAATTTGAGCTGAAACCACGCAGACTAAAGAGATAAAAGCTGTGCAGGAAAATAAGAAGGTCTGTAGGCGAAACACGGCCCGTGTTTCCCATGACACGGTCCGTGTTTCTTATGCAGGTAACAGAAGGTAATCAGAAGGTGAAACACGGCCCGTGTTTCCCCTAACACGGCCCGTGTCAGTGTCTGCAGAAAACTTGGAAGTTTTACATGGTTCCATATGATTCCTACATGACCCGAATGACTTGGACACTTATGATTCACTTCTAATATGACATTAATTGGGTAGTTTGATTCCCCAATCATTAGTATAAGTTTAATATGATATGAAAACATGAAAATATAGGTTCATATCATGAACCAACAATGTCCACAAGTGCGGATCAAGTAATAGATAATAAAGGAAAAAGGGGGGAATCGAACACTTAGACATTTCTTGCATAATCTAAAGTACATAATTGCGTATTAGTGTTATTGAGTACAAATTTTATATATGTTAATAGGTGGAGACCAAGTTGTTGGTGAGCAAAGTGAGGGCAAGAAGACCTTGGGAACTTAGCTAGCCACTTCTAGTTCAAGGTGAGTACATGTGGAAGTTTTTCCCTTATTGGGATACATGGCAAAACTATTTATGAAATCATTTTATATTTTTAAGTATTGATGATGTTCAAATTTCTTTATTACATTATGAAGTTGATATGTTTACTCTATGATATGATGATATGCTTTAAAATTTTGTTTTATGTGATTTCAAATTAATAATCGATTTCAAAGTAATTACATGTTTTAAACAACTGGTATTTGAGATAAGAATGAATGCAGCAATGCAAGTTATTACATTACCCACTTTTACCCGGGCCACGATGTTTCTGCAAGGGAACCTAGAGGAGTCTACTGGGGTGGTACCGACCCCTTCGCGAAGTAGATGTCCTAAAACTTATTATGCTAGGATGGACTGATTTTGTTCTTTCCATCTTAGCCTAGACTTGGGGTATCACTTATGGTGATTAAAGCCCGAAGTATAAAAATCCATTGATAATTGAATACCAGTTAATTGAAGGAATTGTAAGTCATATGTAACAAAAATGTTTTATTCCATTTTATTATGGAAAAAGTTTTATATGTTATAAGATGAAATTTTTGAAAAGAATAATCTTGTTTACTAAAGCTTAAAAATGATGATTTTAATTCTCTAATGTTTTGTGTCTAAAAACCCATGTATCTCACGAGACGTTTCGTCTTACGTATGTTTATTTCAATGCCATGTATCTCAGGTACAGGTTCACAAGTATAGGATGAATGGATGCTAAGCTAGATGCGTTTTGGAAGGATTAGATGGAGTGGAGCTTAAGATAGCTTCCATGTTTTTGAACTTTGGTTTAATCCTTCTCTTGCTTGCTATGGTTTATTATGATATAAAATTGTAACACCCAAGCTTGTAATTATGTAAACCATGTGCTTGATGTTTTTTTTTGTTAAACTACCTTTTGTTGTACATGTCTTCTAGACATTAATTTTATAAAACCATAACACTTTTAAATCATTAAGAAATGGGGTGTTACAAGTTGGTATCAGAGCCATAGTTTAAGCGAATTAGGATTGGATCACTCCACTCCTAGGCTTAAACTTATGTAATAGGGATGTTAGGTATATTGTGACTTGTTAAGGGATGTCTCAAATGATTAAGGCCATATGTGTTACTAGAGTTAATAGTGCACGAGGATAGGAAATACCATGCTAGAGCTTATAATAAATAGAATAAAGAAAATTATATTATGTGATGCTAAAGTATTGAAAATTTTATAGCCAAGATGCATACAAGAAGCGGTAAGGGATCACGTATAGATGATCAAGACCCTAACCGAGTGCCTCCTATTCTAGATCGGCAACTCCAAGCCGATGATGAAGGTAACTCTAGGGGTGATGCCAACCCCCCTCCATTAACCCTTGAAGCTATCCAAAAACTACTAAATGATGCGCAAGCTCAAAACCAAGCCGAAATGAATCGTCTCCTTGATGAACGATTGGGAGAGCGCTCAAAATCCTTGTCAGAAAGTACTAACAAAAGCAAAACCCCTGAAAATGTAATGCAATCTCAAACATCCTCCCATGAATCACCCCCACGTCCTCCACCAATTCCTTTTGGGGCAGCAAAGGAGTGTACTTTCAAGGACTTTATGTCCTGTCGACCGAAGGAGTTCAATAGGGAGATGGATCCAAAAGTAACTATTTCTTGGGTTGCCGAGACAGAGCAAATTTTACGAGTTTGTCGTTGTAGTGAGGAATTAAAAGTGGGTTTTGCTTCTCAAATGTTAAAAGCTAATGCCCTTTCGTGGTGGAATACTCTTCATCGAACTCTAGGGAGCGAAGTAGTTTCTTCCTTTACTTGGGAAGAATTTGTTAGACAACTCAAGGGCAAATTTTGTTCCGCTAGGCACCGGGAGAAACTTGTAAACGAATTCTTTGCTCTTAGCAAAGATAAACAATCAGTAGACGAGTATACGAAGAAATTCTGCGACATGCTTCCCTTCTTGGAAGACACTCTTCCAACCGAGGCAGGGAGAGTCAATCGTTATACTAATGGACTACCGAGTGACTACGCATTGGAGGTCGGAAAAGCCACTACTCTTGATGAGGCCATCGAGGCCGCAGCTAGAGTAGAAGATATGTTAGAAAAAAGGGCCAAGGAACGTCAAGCCTTTGGAGAAAAGAGAAAGCAAATCGGTCCTTCCGGATAGAGCAAAAAGAGTCGTTTTTCTACAGGGTCCTCAAATAAAGAAGATATGAAGGAGTGCACGAAATGTGGGAAACGTCATGGTGGTGAGTGTAAGAAAGGATCAAATGATTGTTTCAAGTGTGGTCGATTTGGGCATAAGGCTAAAGATTGTAGGCTAAAGGAGACACGAGAAATCGAGTGCTTTTCTTGTCATGAGAAGGGCCACTACAGCTCCCAATGTCCGAAGAAGGGAAATGAAACGTTAGTCTCAACCGCCAGTAATAAGAAGATAGAACCTACTAAAGTGAAAGGGCGGGCATTTCAGATAACTCGAGAGGAAGCTAAGGATACACATGATGTGGTTGCAGGTACATTGCTTGTAAACTCATTACCTGCCTACATTCTTTTTGATTCCGGTGCAAAATTTTCTTTTGTGTCTCATGAATTCCGTGAACGCCTTGCTATGCCTCTTAAATCTTTGAAGGATGCTTATGTAGTAGAAATAGCAAATGGAGAATTAATAACTGTGAATAATGTTTACAAGAAATGTCCAATTGAAATTGATGGGAGGATCTTTAAAGCCAATTTGTTGCCTATTGGAATTAAAGGATTCGACATAGTGCTAGGTATGGATTGGTTGGGTGCTTATAACGCCAAAATCCTTTGTGGTAAACGGGTGGTGTCAATTAAACCTCCCGATGGAAGTAAGATCTACATGTATGGTGAGCGTCGAAACAATATGCAAAGTCTCATTTCCGCTATCAAAGCTCGAAAATGCATCCATAAAGGATGCGAGTCATTCATCGCTTACGTGCTTGATGGAAAGAAAGAAAAATAGAAATTAGAAGATATAAGTGTTGTTCGGGAATTCCCTGAAGTATTCCCGGAGGAGTTGCCTGGCTTGCCACCCATTCGACAAGTTGAATTTCGAATTGATCTTATACCTGGAGCAACTCCCATTGCTCGTGCACCTTACCGTCTTGCCCCCACGGAGATGAGGGAACTTATGTCCCAGTTGCAAGAGCTTCTTGACAAGGGTTTTGTTCGCCCTAGCTCTTCTCCATGGGGTGCTCCCGTATTGTTTGTCAAGAAGAAAGACGGAACCATGCGTATGTGTATTGATTATCGTGAGCTAAACAAGGTGACCATCAAAAATCGTTATCCCTTGCCACAAATAGACTATTTGTTCGATCAACTTCAAGGAGCTAGTTACTTCTCTAAGATCGATCTTCGGTCTGGGTATCATCAAGTTCGTGTGAAAGATGAGGATGTTTGCAAAACCGCCTTCTGAACTCGTTATGGCCACTACGAGTTTCTTGTAATGCCATTCGGCCTTACTAATGCCCCAGCTGTTTTTATGGATCTTATGAATAGGGTTTATAAACCCTTCCTTGACAAGTTTGTCATCGTCTTCATTGATGATATCTTGGTTTACTCGAAAAGTGAGGAGGAGCACGTGATACATTTACGTGAAGTTTTCAAACATTGAAGAATGAACAACTATATGCCAAGTTTTCAAAATGTGACTTTTGGCTGCGAGAAGTTCAATTTTTGGGTCATGTCGTTTCCGTTGAGGGAATTAAAGTTGACCCCGCTAAGATCGAGGCGGTTATGAAATGGGAGCCCCCGAAAACTCCCACGGAGGTTAGGAGTTTCCTTGGATTAGCCGGTTATTACCGATGGTTTATCCAGAACTTCTCAAAAATAGCGGTGCCATTGACTCAGTTAACGAGGAAAGAAGTAAAGTTTGTGTGGGATAAGAAACAACAAGAGGCTTTTGAGACTTTGAAGAAGAAGTTATGTGAAGCACCGGTGTTATCCCTACCCGAAGGCATGGATGATTTTGTAGTGTATAGTGATGCATCCACCAGAGGCCTTGGTTGTGTACTTATGCAACGAGGCAAAGTTATCGCGTATGCTTCGAGACAATTGAAAGACGCAGAAACACGTTACACCACGCATGACTTGGAATTAGCCGCGATTATGTTTGCTCTCAAAATTTGGAGGCACTATCTTTATGGGACTAAATGCAAGTTATACACGGACCACAAAAGCCTCCAATACATCTTTACCCAAATGGAGTTGAACATGAGGCAAAGTCGGTGGATAGAGCTCATTAATGATTACGATTGTGAAATTATTTATCATGAAGGGAAAGCCAACGTCGTAGCCGATGCCTTAAGTCGAAAGGTTCGTGAAAGAACCATCAAAGGAAGATCCATGAGAATAGAGGTGGTTTCAAGTCTGATTCAAAGAATTAAGGAAGTCCAAATCGATGCATTAAAAGAAGAAAATGTAAATGAGGAAAAGATTGGAAGAAAAATTGAGTTTGAAATGAATACTCAAGGATTGAAAACTTACAAGGGTCGAATTTGGGTCCCCAAGCATGGAGGAATTCGAAAGTTAATCTTGGATGATTCTCACAAATCCAAGTATTCTATTCATCCTGGTTGCACAAAGACTTATCAAGACTTAAAATGACATTATTGGTGGCCGGGAATGAAGAAGAGAATAGCAAAGTACATTTCAAAGTGTGCAACTTGTGCTCAAGTGAAAGTAGAGCATCAAGTACCTTATGGTAGTGCTCAATCGCTTCAGATACCTGCGGGAAAATGGGAAGATGTGACTATGGATTTTATTGTTGGTCTACCGAGGTCCCGTAAGGGGCACGATAGTATTTGGGTCATAGTCGATAGATTGACCAAGAGTGCTCTATTCCTTGCTATCAAAGAGACTACACCACTTGAGAAGCTGGCTCAAATCTATATTGATGAGGTAATAAGACTTCATGGAGCGCCATTGTCTATAGTATCGGATAGAGACCCGAGATTTACTTCAAATTTTTGGGAAGCTCTACAAGAAAAGATGGGAACGAGGATCAAATTGAGTACGGCTTACCATCCACAAACGGATGGACAGAGTGAACGTACTATTCAAACTGTAAAAGATATGTTGAGGTCTTGTGCTATTGATTTCAGTGGCAATTGGGATGAGCATTTACCTTTGGTGGAGTTTGCATATAACAATAGTTATCATTCAAGTATTGGAATGCCACCATTTGAAGCGTTGTATGGTAGAAAATGTAGAACACCATTGTGTTGGTTGGAAGCGGGTGAAACAAAACTCACCGGACCGGAAATAGTAAGTATAACAAACGAAAAAATTGGTGTGATTCAAGCCAATATGAAGGCGGCTCAAGATCGACAGAGAAGCTACTCAAATTTGAAAAAGAGACCTTATGATTTAAAGGAAGGCGATTTGGTGATGCTTAAAGTATCACCATGGAAAGGCGTTGTGAGGTTTGGAAAGAGAGGAAAATTAAGTCCAAGGTATATTGGTCTGTTTAAAATTTTGAAGAAAATTGGAGTTCAAGCATTCAAGTTAGAATTGCCTCAAGAATTGAAAGGGATACATGATACCTTTCATGTATGCTATTTAAAGAAGTATTTTGGAAAAAAAGAATTGATTATTCCCTTAGAAGACTTAAGGGTAGAGACTCCAAGCAAGCTAATTGAAAAACCGGAAGCGATGTTAGAGATAAAGACTAAAAAGCTAAGGAACAAAGAGATTGATCTTGTATTGGTCAAATGGAAACACTCTTTGGGATCGAATTTGACTTGGGAAACTTTGGAGGAAATGAAGAGTAGATACCCCAACTTTACTAATTATGATTTGATTCCGACGACGGAATCCTAATTAGGGGGAGATAATTGTAATAACCAACTATTTTGCCAATGTGTGTTATGTTTGAAATTTTAAAGTAAGATGATGCAAAAAGTGGTAATTTGGCCTTTTGACCATATGAAGGACTTATTGTGTAATAATATCTTTGTGTTTGTGGCAAAAATGTAAGAAAAGAAAATCTTAAATGATATGTTAAGAAATTGGACCAAAAGTGAACAAAACTAGATTAGAAGGGCCAAAGTGTCATTTAGATGAAGTGTAGAGGTATAAATTAGGAGAGAGACTTCTAGCTCTCTCCATTTGTGTCGTGAAGCATCCAGGAGAGAAAGGGAGACCGAGAATTGAGAAGCTTGAAGTGTTGGAGCTGGAATTGAAGAAATCAAGCTAGAAGTTGTAATTTCCAAGTCATTCAAGGTAAGAATTTCATCATTTTAAGCTATTTAATCCATTTTGGGTTTGTTTGAATGGATGAAAACGAGATTCAGAAGTTGCATGAGGTTTGTTTTGAGTTTCTAACCCTTGAATCACGTTCTAAGCATCAATGGAACTCAATTCCACCTTTGGAAACAATTAGAAGCAAAAAGGAACTAAGAATTTTGTTTAAAAACCCTAGAATTTGGGTTTGCAGAGATTGATTTGATTTTAGTGGTAATGGAGTTATAATTGTTGTTTAAGAGGCTTAGAAATACTCTAAATGTAATGTTTAAATCATCCATTAAGTCGAATTTGAGCTGAAACCACGCAGACTAAAGAGATAAAAGCTGTGCAGGAAAATAAGAAGGTCTGTAGGCGAAACACGGCCCGTGTTTCCCCTGACACGGTCCGTGTTTCTTGTGCAGGTAAACAAAAGGTAATCAGAAGGTGAAACACGGCCCGTGTTTCCCCTAACACGGCCCGTGTCAGTGTCTGCAGAAAACTTGGAAGTTTTACATGGTTCCATATGATTCCTACATGACCCGAATGACTTGGACACTTATGATTCACTTCTAATATGACATTAATTGGGTAGTTTGATTCCCCAATCATTAGTATAAGTTTAATATGATATGAAAACATGAAAATATAGGTTCATATCATGAACCAATTAATTTCCACAAGTGCGGATCAAGTAATAGATAATAAAGGAAAAAGGGGGAATCGAACACTTAGACATTTCTTGCATAATCTAAAGTACATAATTGCGTATTAATGTTATTGAGTAAAAATTTTATATATGTTAATAGGTGGAGACCAAGTTGTTGGTGAGCAAAGTGAGGGCAAGAAGACCTTGGGAACTTAGCTAGCCACTTCTAGTTCAAGGTGAGTACATGTGGAAGTTTTTCCCTTATTGGGATACATGGCAAAACTATTTATGAAATCATTTTATATTTTTAAGTATTGATGATGTTCAAATTTCTTTATTACATTATGAAGTTGATATGTTTACTCTATGATATGATGATATGCTTTAAAATTTTGTTTTATGTGATTTCAAATTAATAATCGATTTCAAAGTAATTACATGTTTTAAACAACTGGTATTTGAGATAAGAATGAATGCAGCAATGCAAGTTATTACATTACCCACTTTTACCCGGGCCACGATGTTTCTGCAAGGGAACCTAGAGGAGTCTACTGGGGTGGTACCGACCCCTTCGCGAAGTAGATGTCCTAAAACTTATTATGCTAGGATGGACTGATTTTGTTCTTTCCATCTTAGCCTAGACTTGGGGTATCACTTATGGTGATTAAAGCCCTAAGTATAAAAATCCATTGATAATTGAATACCAGTTAATTGAAGGAATTGTAAGTCATATGTAACAAAAATGTTTTATTCCATTTTATTATGGAAAAAGTTTTATATGTTATAAGATGAAATTTTTGAAAAGAATAATCTTGTTTACTAAAGCTTAAAAATGATGATTTTAATTCTCTAATGTTTTGTGTCTAAAAACCCATGTATCTCACGAGAGGTTTCGTCTTACGTATGTTTATTTCAATGCCATGTATCTCAGGTACAGGTTCACAAGTATAGGATGAATGGATGCTAAGCTAGATGCGTTTTGGAAGGATTAGATGGAGTGGAGCTTAAGATAGCTTCCATGTTTTTGAACTTTGGTTTAATCATTCTCTTGCTTGCTATGGTTTATTATGATATAAAATTGTAACACCCAAGCTTGTAATTATGTAAACCATGTGCTTGACGTTTTTTTTGTTAAACTACCTTTTGTTGTACATGTCTTCTGGACATTAATTTTATAAAACCATAGCACTTTTAAATCATTAAGAAATGGGGTGTTACAGCTTCGGCTACACTTGTCATGATCAGCCATGACATACTACCTCAGCTACACTAGTCATGATCAGCCATGACATACTGCTTCGGCTACACAATTCATGATCAGTCATGACATACTGCTTTGGCTACACTGAAGGGTTTTCTAGCAAACAATGAACAAATAATCTCTTATGGTTCACATGCAACCCTAGAAAGATCTATGTTTTCTTCTATGAAGATAATAAACTAAAACCTAAAGGCCAACAATAATTTCTAAAGATCAAAACAAGAATTACCAACCTTTGAATCTTGTTCTTGAAGCTAGCAGCACAAGTGTCCTGCCTCAAATGTAAGTCACACCCAAAGCAATGGAGAAGACAGTCCAGCAGAGTAGTCTTAGTCAAAAGTGGCGCAGAAAATGGAGTGCCAGGAGTCTCCTTTTATAGCCTCTAGGGTTACACCTGAAACCCTAAAGAGCCTCCTTAGTGGGCAAGCCTGTTGACCACTTGGACCAGACTTTCTAAACCCTAATTAGGGTTTTCGCCACCCTTGGAAGAAGCCTCCAAGGTGGCACCAAATCTAGCCCCTGGCTTCTGGTTTGTCAGTAATTCAACTATTGAATAAATACAAACCAGTCCCTGCATTTTTAATTAATTAATTTAATCACTGAATTAAATCCAATTAATTCTAGATTAAATCTTAATTAATTATTATAGTTTCTAATTAATATATTAACACTTAAATATATTAATAAGCCATTTAATTAATTCTATTGATTTATTACACAATTAATAAATCAACCTTTTACTCTACTGAACTCTATCCTAACCTCCAGCTATGAGAGCAACCCAAATGGACTTTGCTTCAATTAACAAGATAAATATAAATGTAAAGTCATGGCTTAGACACCTAATCCAACATACACAAGTCATGATCAGTCATGACATACTATCTGTCCTGCCAATGTTGTCTATTTGGCTAACATTGACTGCCTTTTCGGTGGTCAGCTCTATGGCTAACACTGCCCATAATACCAATCAAAATCAGTTGAAACATAATGTCACAACCACAAGCTATACACTGCTACAACCTGTCAACACAGCTATATTAGATAAACGACTATAACCAAGCAACCCGAAAATATCAGTCTAAATAACCATAACTATTCACCCAACTATATATGTTACGTTTGCCTAATCTTACAATTGAATCACATACACATAGTGCACCAACAGGAAATGAGGATCATTCTCATTTAAATACAAGAGATTACTCACATAAATGATAACCTAATTGCTGGAATCCGCTCTGAGTCAATTGGTCCTTCCACTCGTCTCCAAAACTAAAATATATCATCAACAGCTTCTAAATATCATAACCCGGGTCCTGGACCACTTCCTTGATCTATTTGACTAATAATTTAAACAGCAACCGGACCACATGGCCGTCGCGCCGGCACTGAAGAACACAACTATAAATTTCAATCTACAATGCTCCACACTACTCTCTAGCTTAATTAGACTCATTTTTTAGCTTATTACCAATATCAAAAATACCATACAACAGCTGGGGTTTACGACCCAACAACTTAATCCACTGATTTCGTGATTTGCATATAGATGAAAACTTACTGATAATGTAGTTTTCATCTCTTTTCTTTACAATTGCATCATATTTGTTTTTCTTATCGACAACTATAACACTGATTTTGACCACAAACTCCCTGTGGAATCAACTCTTATTATTTTTGACCGGGACAACGACTTCGATCAGTACGTATGTATGTATGTATGTATGTGTATGTATGTATGTATGTATGTATGTATGTATGTATGTATGTATGTATGTGTGTATGTATGTATGCATGTATGTATGTATGTATGTGTGTGTGTGTGTGTGTGTGTCTATATATATATATATATATATATATATATATATATATATATATATATATATATATATATATATATATATATATATATATATATATATCTACTATACCTAATAAATAAAAATAACTTTTGCCACATGTCATTCTATCCATAAGGTTACGTCTCAATCAATTTTGAAACTATTGCAGAAAATCAGGGAGTGAAAAACACAACTAACTTAATTTCCGTTTAAGAGATTCCCCGTGATAATTGCTCCATTTCTTCAATTTCGCATTTCAATTTTGAATATCAAATTCACCCGATTATAAAGCCTCAGTCGAAACCTACTTTGCCGATCAATTAAGCCATCGACTCTGCACCATCAAGAATTCGTCGTCGCCTTGGTTGACGCGCCATCAAGCAATTGTCGTCCTTAGTCGTCGTTGCTGTATCTCCCCCCCCCCCCCGTCCCGACCCTCTTCTTAACTTTCATACTTGAATAAGTTGATTCTCGCCTTTTTCTCATCACAAGCGGTGTTATCCATCTCAACGTCATCTAGCGCCTGAAGTCGACTGTCCTCGCCAGTGCCTAAAATCATTGAACAACTTTTGAATTAGTCAATCATATCTATTTCTCTCAAATTAGTCAATCATATCTATTTCTCTCAATGAAACTTGAAAACGATTTTTTGTGTTACTGATTTCGAGTTGCTTTTATTCTGATTTCAATTTTCTTTTTCTATTGATCGCAGTTAGATTATCTGCAGCTTGTGTGGGAAAATCAGATGGTTATGTGAAAGAAACAAGATCTCAATCCATGTATTCTATTTCAATCAGTAATTTGCAGCCATGGTAAAGTTATCCTCTTTGTTTGATTGCTTACAGATCCGAGACTCCTAATATTTTAATCTGATTTGTGTTCCGCAATTTAATGTGTTTGTTTATGTTTTAGAACAATTTTGTTATTTTACTAATTTCCATTTTCCCCCTTTTTTCCGTGCTGCTCATTTGTATTTCCTTTCAATTGAAAGGGAGATAGATGTAATGTAATCTACTACTTTTACGTATTTTATCTTATGGACCATGTTGGTGCTGCCATCTCTCTCCCTCCCCTTCTCTATATCTAAAAAATGCCAACGTCACTACAATTGCAGCTTGGAACGAAAACTCAGATCGATTATTATCTATTTAATTTATACATCTATATTATGTCTTTTTTATTATCACAACATGATTGAAGAATGGAATGTAACACCCCGCTTTTTTTAGACATTTAAAATACTATGGTTTTTAAAACATTTATAACTTAAAGTCATAATTTAGCAAAATACGGTCCCACAAAAACATGATCGTGTTTGTTTTGAAATACAAACCAACACTGGGTGTTACAACTTACTATCAAAATAAAACCATAGTAAAGCAGTAGACTTACATAACGGAACCATGTCCCTCTTCTATTTCCAAAAAGTCTACTTTCATTGTCTGTCATCTTTTAACCTTTCATACATAATCCTGAGATACATGGTGAAATACGTAAGACAAAAATTGTCTCGTGAGCTACATAGGTTTAGACACAATATATTATAATCACATTTGAGAAATATCTTTTAAAACCATAATTCACACAAGAAGCAAACTAGGCAAATGCATGATCACACTCAATGTAAACTTACGGGACCATCCCGCATCTTTTTATCATATTCTTTTAAACTTACGGTTATATACCGCCTCTAGGCCCATATAGGACCGTGTCATCTGGGTGTGACACTATCAACTTACCACGATAGGTGAACAAATCATCCTACCGTGGCCTCTTTTTGTAGACGTCTACTTCGCGATGGAGGGTACCACCCCAGTAGAGTCTTGCTTATCCCTTTCGGGACATCATTGGCTAGCCGATTATTCTTTTATTAACTGTGAGACTCGCACACAATGTATGCATGATCACCACTTTTCTTTCTATGACTCAATCAGACACATATGCCATGTTATGCATAAAATAACAACTTTGCACAGTATAATTTATTTTTCATCACAAATATAAAGTCGTAATAACTTTAAAAGCATTTAAATAACAAAGATTCAAAACATGCTTTTATCTTTCATAAATTATTTAAAAGAACTTGCTTACTCTTCACAAAGTTATTTGATTCAAAATATGTATTTTTCCATGTACCCCATTTGGGAAAATCCACATGTACTCACCTGATACAACTCGTGTAGGTGCTACTTCTCGAATAGTCGTCACCGTGACTCCTTGATCTAAACGGTTAAAATTATATCTAACGTTATTAACCGACTAAACATAGTTAATAATATTTTTGTTATATAATAACATATTGTTAACTATTTCATATACTCTTTCGGTCTAATATGAAAACGGTTATAAACAGAAAAAGTGTTTGTTATTATAGAACTAATAGTATTTACGTTATATAAGAATACTTTACAAATCATTTTCTATACCTCGTGGGTATATAAAAATAGTTACAGACCGAATAAACATAAGTTAAAATACAATGAATAATACTTTTCGTTGCGTAATAACGTATTTATATACCCAGCGGTTCTAGTATACAGTTGGTTACCAACCGCAAAACATATGTTATAATATAACTAATAATATGTTCGTTATACAATAACGTATTATTAGCTATTTTGCATACTGTATCGATCGAATATGAAAATAGATGCCAACTAAATAAATGTAAGTTATAGTATAACTAATAATAATTTAGTTATATAATAACTTTTACGTATTATTTTCCATAACTCGTACGTATAAAATAGTTATCACCCGAATAAACGTAAGTTAAAATATAACTAATATTTTAGTTATATAATAACGCATTACAAAATAAGTTTGAATATATCAAAATAATACGGTTAAAAATATAACATTAACGTAAATAAAAAAAAAACTAACCAGCATCTTAGATTTATAATCGTACCCACTATATAAAACAAACTATTGATTACATAGAAAAAGGCTATAAAATCATACCTTTTATTATCTAAAAATTGCATCTTCGGTAAATCCTCCATATTTGGATGACTTATTATAGGGGTGAGCATATGGACCGGGGAACTGGTTGGAACCGCGAACCAAACCGGAACCAAACCGGGAACCGGGAACCGGTAGTACCGATCGGGCCGGGACCGGGTCTTAATTTTTGGGAATTTTTGGAACCAGGGACCGGATGGAGCCGGACCGCGGAACCGGACCGGAGAACCCAAATATAGCTACGATTGGAATTCTATTAAACCCGATCACCCCACAAAACCCTCATCGACAAAACCTGATCACCCCACAAAACCCTTACAGCCGATCACCCCATACGCAAATAGTACTTGGTACGTTTTCTTTGAATTGCCGATCCCCGCAGTCCCATGCTAATGGAAGTCAATCGCAATAAAAGAAATCAAAAGCAATCGGTACGTTTTCTTCACCATATACGATACTTATAACCCCACGTTTCAAACTTTAATGGCTGCATGTTTACGTTTCTTTCACAATTTCACATATTCAAGTTAATTAGTGTGTTTTCTCCTTTTTTACTTTAATGGCTGCATGTTTCAAACTTCCCGTTTCTTTCACATATTCAAGTTAATTAGTGTGTTTTCTCCTTTTATATTTATTAGAGAAATTTTTCTATCTAGTTTATTTGTTTACCCGATGCTCTATATATATACTACTCATTCCATGATGACGTGCTAAGAAAATTGTACGAACTCTCCATCTTATGCCACGACTACAATCTAGTTTTGTTCTTTTGGATGTTCTAATCCAAAATATAGGCTTACGTATGTACTTTTATGCATATCTAAAATCATGTGAATTTCCATATATATCTACTTATTTGATTAACTTTTTTTTTTTAAATTTATACATATATATTCCATATCATGCGTAATACATACATGAGATAACATCATTTTATTTTTTTATTTTAGAACCTTTAGATTTAGATTTCTTATATAATTTTTAAACTAATACAACTTCCATAATATACATAAATATATAAATGTGTATGTAACAATAAATAAATCGGCAGTCCTTCTTTTAATAATATATAAAAAGTAAATTTTAAGTAAATATATTACCAAACTTATAACAAATACAATTTTACGATCTATATATATTTAATAATCACTAGCGTCGTAAATATACCTGGTCAATACTAATAAAAAATACTAACGTTACAATCCATAAAATTAGGATGTTACATGGAAGCCCTTGGATCTCGTGTGATAGCCTCAATTGGGAAGAATATGGTGTATGTTGGTACACCGAAATGGGTTAGAAGGTACTTAACTGCAAAAATAGCAATGCATTTTCATTTATATACTTCTTATAACATCTTAATCTTATTTATTCCTGTTATCTCATTGTACTACTTTAGATTTGAGGAATTTTGGTGGATTTGGAAAAGGTTAAGAGTTTAAAAAGATATAACCTATAATACAAGTAATATATTGATTAAATGTGAAACTACAACCAATTAAAAAGTCTTTATTTTTGGCTTAACTGCGCATTATTGACGCATGCTAATTTATTTTCTATTTTGAATGAAGATGGAATAAAAAGTATGAAATCCATTTAGATTAAATGGTTATTGTTGTTTTTAGTGGTGCTAACAATATTTGGATGTTAAGTTTTATATATTACTGATACTTCAGAAAAAGGGTAGTGTCACTTGATCTTGAAGGAACCAATTGCCAGGAAAGAAAGAAAGTTTCAGGAAAGAGAAATGAATAATTTATTCAATATTTCAAAAGTTGTTTTAGAAAACAACTGCTCTAAATGGAGTCAAATGGAGTATAGGATGCAACGGAACAACTTATTACAATTCGAGTCTAAAGGAGGGAAATTAGTATATATTAAAGTTGTATTACCTTCTGTATAATACAAGCATTTTGTTTATTTTGGCTTTATAAGTTGGATATTTCAATAAAATGTCAATCTACAATCTAAGTATTTTGTTTGTTTTTTTTTATTTTTTATTTTTTGGTTACTTACTTAGTATGTATATGCATAGATTTGAATTTTGTTGTTTATTTTTGTTATTTCTATTTTTCAACCCGTGTAGCACACGGGTTTTTAACCTAGTATATATATATATATATATATATATATATATATATATATATATATATATATATATATATATATATATATATATATATATATATATATATATATATATATATATATATATATCACTTTTACTCCATTAAAAGTCCTATAAAATTCTAGATTTTACAATATGCTTTAAGGAATATTGCTTTAGGATATACTCTTTTGGAATAGGCTTTCAGAGCGTACATAAATGGTGTCCTATATTTTCTTCATGGGATGTTTCTTCCAAAAGCGGCAATAAGGAATAGTGACGGTAATGGCATCTACAACGTATTAAACTCTATAGATTTAATGGATTAACATATCATAATTCTACTATTCATACAACTTTACAATATTTCTACAGTGCATTAAAATTTACAAAAATTTCAATAGAACATTTATTTTAAATTTAAAAAGTTTTATATTTCCTGTTGAATAGTTCAATAATCATTAAATTTCATATTCATTGAACACCAATATGACAACCTATTATGACTAAATTTAATTCATTATATGTCAACTAGATATTATACTTTATTCAACTATTTCATTGAACAATGTATTATGGATGCTTTAAGATTCGGAGGCTGATCAAAATCAACAAATCAACGTTTATAACGATACTAAACTTGACAATTGTTGGATTGGAGATGCTCTTTTCAACAATATGGTTTGGTGGAGGTTGCAAAGTAGGTTGTCATTATTGGTGGGCTTGGCGAAAGCTGTAGTTGATGTTATTCGGTTCATAAAGGTTTAAATTTAGACTTAGTCGGGTGTATTTTAATGAAGTTCATAAATGTTCGGTATTTAAATTTCAGTTCATAAAATATTATTTACAAATAACAATAAAGAAAGCACCTTCAAACAAAATACAAAATAATAGTAATAAACTCACCTTTAATGATGAGAAGTAAATACAACCAACTGATCTCGAAGAAGAAGAAGAAGAAGAAGCTAGATTAAAGAACGATTTCAGGATTAATAAAAGCCTCAAATTTATTGTATTTAAATAACAATCATTTTTAATGCTATCAAAACTTACCGCACCAACAAATAACAATCATTTTATTATTTTCAAATAACAATCATTTTTTAATGCTATCAAAACTTACTGCACCAACAAATAACGTTTTAAAGGTGCGATTGTAAACTTTCGCAGTAAAAAAAGTACGGTTTTAATTGTGCGATTGTAAACTTTCGTAGTAAAAATAAGGTCTTAATAGTAACTTTGGATGAAACCGCACTAATAAAACTATTTTTAATACGATTAATAGTAACCGCATCAACAAACATTATAAATTGTGCGATTGCTTCTTTTATTGATGCGATTACAGTGTTTTTTTTCCTTTATAATGCGGTTTTGTTGTTCAACCGTATCAATTAAAAAATTTAATCGCATCAACAAATGACTTCTCTACTAGTATAATGATACCAAAAGCCTAATTCAAAAAACACAACTCATATATAGGTGTATTATATATTTTTTTATCTTTTGTAAGTAATAAAAATCAATTCGACAAAAACATAACCAGCTGGACCTTCGCCAATGTGATATAGATGGTTCATGCTATAATCCCTCCTCACACTTGTCCTAACTAATACTGGTCCAACGGGTCATTTTCTTTTTTTAATATACCTCTTCTTTTCTTTAAGGTATTTATTATTAGGCACACATATCATGCTCTTCAAAAGTCAAAACTTATCAATGTGGCATGATTGACTTGCACTAATCAAATATTTAAAAGTAATAAAATAACATAGCAACTTATCCATGTGGCATGATTCACTTGCACTAATCAAATACTTAAAAGCAATAACAAGGTGGGGCTAGCCCACTTGGCTAACAAGGTGATTACTAACAAGGAGGTCATGAGTTCAAACCCTGACACTAACATAACAAGGAGTAGTTTAGGAGTAAGAGTAAGATAGATTTGCTCCTAGTCTTAAACTACACCTTAATACCACATATGTCTCGAAAGAGACGTAAACCCTCAACCTAAAGTAGGGAGAACAGCACCTAATGCTGCTGGGTTAGAAGCCCTTTGGCATATTAATTAATTATCTTAGTTGTTGAAATGTAAAAAATATACAGGTATCTGAGATTGATTTACTATATAGTCTATTACCGTTGTACTTGTGGTTTTGTCCCAAGATAACGACTAAACTTACCTATAATCATTCACTCTAACAAGTTTTATATACATTTCTTTTCTAAATATTATTTGATATTTTGAAAGAGAACTATAGAATTTAACGTCTTATCTGTCTATAATAAAATATCTTGTTTTCAAATCTTATTATACAAAAATATACTGACGTGCGTCTGTTTACAAAAGATTTTTTCAAGTGTATAACCTAGATATATATGATGCCGTTTCAAACAAAAGAAAACCTACAAATGATGTATGGTTGATTTTAACGAAAGTGTATCAGTCTCAAAGAAATTTGATGTATGGTCGATTTTAAGGAAAATATCTCAACCTTAGATATGATCCCGTTTCTAAGCTTTTATTATTGATCAATGGTTATTCTTAATCAAATTTCAGAAGGATCTTCTTCCTCCTTCCCAGCTTCTGATTACAAGTATGATGTCTTTCTAAGTTTCAGAGGTGTTGACACGCATAATAGTTTCACTGATCACCTTCACAAGGCCTTGTTGGACGCCAATATCAATACCTTAATTTCTGGATGACGAAGAGATCCAAACAGGGGAAAATCTTAAGCCAGAACTTGAGAACGCTATCAAAGCTTCTAGGGCCTCCATTATTGTGTTGTCCAAGAACTATGCTTCTTCAACATGGTGTCTTGACGAACTGGTATTGATCCTTGAGCTACGTAGGACCTCCAAACATATTGTCATCCCGATCTTCTATCATGTGGAGCCCACAGATGTTAGGAAGCAACAAAGCAGCTTTCGAGATGCTATGGCTAAGCACAAACACAGGATGGAAGCAGAAACAGATGTGCAGAAAAGAAATGAACAGGCACATAAGATGGAGTTATGGAAGAAAGCCCTTATGGAAGTCGTTGATTTGAAAGGAATGGATGCGAATGACTGGTAATAACAAATCTTGCTAATATTTCCACAAGATTACCATCACTTTTGTTTAATTAACATCATCATTTTGATACATATAACCATTAATATGATGATGAGACATGTCTTTGTGTAAAAGCTGGTTAAACATGTATCGAACTGACAAAAATCAGTTATGTATGCAAAATAAATAAACCTATTTAGATAGATAATATGCACATGGATTGATCTGAAGTAGTTCCTGGTCAATTATAATTAAAAATATGTATATTTTTCAAAAGAAATTTTTATAAGGTAAAAATTAAAAAAGAAATCAGATAAGTTGTAAAGTCTGATACATGCTTCTATGCATTTGTTAAATTTATTCAGTGTAGAGCTGGCATAAACGTTAGGTAATGGGACTCAGAAAACTTAATAATTACTTGGTCATAAGTTTTCTGTGAAAACGAATACGAGAGATTGGTGGAAAGACTTCCGTTTTTCATATATCAAATTAGGGTACAGGAGCTATATTATTTATACAAGAGATGACTACCAACCTATCACTTATCTAGCCGTGAATATAGGATCTGAATACAACAATCAAATGTTACATATGCAAGTCTTATCTTTTCCTAGCATTGCTCTCGCCAACACTCCCCCTCAAGGTGGAGAATGTATGTCTAACATTCCCAGCTTGCTAAGAGAGCAATGAAATGATTTTCCACACACTGCTTTGGTTAGCATATCTGCTAGTTGGTCCCCCGAGGCAACGTGTGGAAGCTCTACAGTCTTCCTCTCTAAGTGGTCCTTTATGAAATGTCTATCGATCTCAACATGCTTCGTTCTGTCATGTTGCACTGGATTGGTTGCAATCTTCACTGCAGCTTCATTGTCGCAATACAACTTCATTGGAAACTTTTGTTCAATTCCAAGATCACGTAGAATCCTCTTAATCCACAGTAATTCACAAATACCATGCACCATTCCTCTAAATTCTGCCTCAGCACTTGACCTTGCCACAACCTTTTGCTTCTTACTTCTCCATGTAGTAAGATTTCCACCAACAAATGTGAAGTAACCAGATGTAGACTTTCCATCATTTCGATCTCCTGCCCAGTCTGCATCTGAGTATCCAAACACACCACTGCCTTTGTTTTTTCCAAAAAACAAGCCTTTTCCGGGAGAATACTTGAGATACTTCAAGATTCGATACACTGCATTCATATGGTCTTCACTTGGTGATTGCATAAAACGGCTAACTACACTTACTGCATAGGCAATATCAGGTCTCGTATGAGATAAATAAATTAACTTCCCTACCAGCCTTTGGTACCTTTCTTTATTTGCTGGTACTTGGTTTGATGAACTAGAAAGTTTGTGATTGACTTCGATCGGTATGTCCACTGGCTTGCAGTCTAACATACCAGTCTCAGTGAGAAGATCGAGAACATATTTTCTTTGACACATAGAGATTCCATTTTTCGACCTTGCTACTTCGATCCCAAGGAAGTATTTCAGTGGTCCGAGGTCTTTAAGCTCAAACTCCCTTTCTAGAAGTGACTGGAGTTTGGTTATTTCATCTGAGTCGTTTCCGGTGACCACCATATCATCCACATACACGATCAATGCTGTTATCTTTCCGGTGTTCTTCACGAATAGAGTGTGATCGGCATCACTCTGTTTGTACCCTATTTTCTTCATGAAATTAGAAAAACGTCCAAACCATGCCCGAGGAGATTGTTTCAAACCGTACAACGCCTTCTTGAGCTTACACACTTTGGCGTTTGAATTTATTCCCGGAGGCAAATCCATATATACTTCATCTTCCAAACACCCATTTAGGAAGGCGTTTTTCACATCGAATTGCTTAAGTGGCCAATCTTAACTTGCTGCAATTGATACTAATATCCTGATAGTGTTCATTTTTGCGACAGGTGCGAACGTATCCCCATAATCAATGCCGTATTTCTGTGTGTAACCCTTGGCCACAAGTCGGGCTTTATACCGATCTATGTTTCCCTTTTCGTCAAGCTTTATGGTGAATATAAATCTGCATCCCACAGTTTTCTTTCCTGGAGGGAGTTCCACGAGTTCCCATGTGTCGTTCTTTTGTAATGCCTCCATCTCGTTATTCACCGCTACTTTCCATTTGGGGTCTTTTAGGGCTTCTTGTATGTTCGTAGGGATAGCGACTGTTGATAATTCCTTCACCAGCTGGGCATGTGAGCTTGCTAGTTTCTGTTGTGAAACAAAGTTGCTGATCGGGTACTTTGACTTTGCTCTCATATCAGGTTCATATTGTTTCTTTGGTACTCCTCTATTGACACAAGGAGGCAATCTTGATTCACTTTCTACTTCGGTTTCCTGCACAACATTATCAACAAAAGATTCGTTATCTTAGTTTCTCCTTGAAATTCTTCGTGGTTGTGGTGGTGCGACTCTTCGTGGTGGTGCATCAGTTCTGGCATGGTGGTGGTTGTGGTGGTGGTTGTACCATCTTGCACAATTTCCTCTTCTTCTTCGACTGGGGTTTCTCCTGATGGAGTTTCGATTGAGACTTCTTCTGGAATATCTATCGTGAGCTCATCCGTGTCAATTTTTCTTTGATGTGTATTCGCTTCATCTATACTCTCCCCCTGACGCGGAGACACATCTCCAAAGTATGGTTCGGACTCATGGAATGCCACATTTCGTGTTACATGTACCGTACCAGTATTGGGATCGTAGCATCTATACCCTTTTTTCGTCTCTGTGTATCCAATAAACATGCACTTAACGGCTCGTGGTTCAAGTTTACCAATGTTTTGGTGAACATACGCACTGCACCTAAAGACTCGAGGTTCCAATCCATTATGTATAGGTAAATTCGTGAGCTCTTGCAACTTTCCTAATGGAGTTTTAAATTCGATAACACTCGATGGTGTTCTATTCATTAGGTAAGCTGCCGATCGAACTGCTTCTCCCCAGAATTTTTGGGGTACTTGCATGTCAAACAACGAAGCCCTGACAATTTCAAGTATTTGTATATTCCTTCGCTCGGCTAAGCCATTTTGTTGCGGCGTTTTTGCACATGAGGTTTGATGCCGGATTTTATTATCTTTACAAAATTGCTGCATTCTGTGGTTTATATACTCGCCTCCGTTATCTGATTGGAGTACACGAATTTCTTTTTGGTATAGGGTTTTTACAGTGTGATGCAATTCTTGAAAATCTTGATAAACCTCATCTTTAGTCTTTAGAATAGATACCCAAATCATTCTTGTGCATTCGTCAATAAAAGTCACAAAATATTGGGCGCCATTTGGTGTACGAACTTTAGCGGGTCCCCATACATCAGAGTGGATAACCATAAATGGAATAGACGATTTATCATTACTAGAAACATACGAGATCTGTTTGCTTTTAGCTAGTTCACACACACCACACTTAAACTCATGATCCATTACATTTAAGAATAAACTAGGTTTTAATTTCCTAAGATAAGTAAAAGACAAATGCCCTAATCTCCTGTGCCACAACCAAGCCACGGATTTGTTTGCTTGCTTCACTCCAGTATTTAAAGCTTGACCTTCATGGTTCTCTTCCAGATAGTACAACCGACCCCGTCTAGTACCAAAGCCAAGAATCCGATGAGTCATTATATCCTGAAAGACACACTCATTCGGCCAAAAAATCACATAACAGTTCAAAGCTTCTGTAATCTGACTAACTGATAATAAATTCGAGGATAGGGATGGAACCACAAGAACTTTATCAAGCTCCATAGAACTCGTTAACCTCACTGGTCCTTCACTAGTTACTTGTGCCACACTACCATTTGCAGTATGAATTTTGGGTTGTTTTGGAACATGTGATGTGGCTTGTTTTGGAACATGTGATGTGGCTAACTTAGATGAATCATTAACCATGTGATCAGTGGCCCCTGTATCTATTATCCAAGTATCATCCTTTTTAAAATTATGAGAGTACATACCGGTGGATGTGTGAGCAGCAACTGGAATATTTGTTTCGGTGGTAGAGGTGGTAGTGGCTATCGTGGCTTGGCTTATTTTCTTCCTGGGCTTCTTCGTAAAATCCCACCAATCTGGGTAACCGATAATCTCGTAGCATTTGAGTTTAGAATGTCCATCCTCGCCACAGTGGGTACATGAGAATGTGTTTTTGTTGTTCGAGTTTTTTCCTTTTTGAGGCCGATTTCGAGTAGCCAGATGAACCATACCATCAGGCTCATGTACTTTTTCTTCCATGGTTTGTCTCTGATTCTGATCTTTCCGTATGTAGGCGTAACATGCTTCCAAACTCAGCGGTGGATCCTTTCTCAGTACTTCACTTCATGCCTGGTTGAATTCAGAGTCCAATCCTGCCAGAAAAATATGGACTCAGAATCGTGACATCGCTTTATTTGTAGAAACTGTTTCACCCACAGTTTCTTCTTGAGTCGTTAAACGAGCATCAATTTCTTGAAAGATGCTTATGAGTTCGTTGTAGTAGGTTGCCAGGGGACGTCCCGTCTGTCGTGTGTTGAATGATCTTCTGTTCAATTCGAACAATTGAGTCTCATCAGACCCATCGTAGAAGGTCTGGGATACCGCTTCCCAAATTTCAGCCGCAGTTTGAAGACGTATGAACCGACGAATGAGCGACGGGGACATTGAGTCAATCAACCAGCTTTTAACTTTGTTATTTTCGATCAGCCAAGCCTCAATCTCCTTTTCTCCTGCTGCGGGTTTCTTAGTTTTGCCGGTGATGTAGCCGGATTTGTTTTGAGCTCCAATTCGCATCTCCATTAATTGCGACCATAAGGGATAATTTGAGTCATCAAGAATGACTCCTCCAGTCGGAAACGGGGCATCTTGAACGGTGTGAACAATGACTTGAGAAGAGCTTTCTTTGTCAGCCATGTTCTACGACTTCGGTATGGTTTGCGATAGCTTATTCGAATGGATTAAGAATGCTCTGATACCATGTGAAAACGAATACGAGAGATTGGTGGAAAGACTTCCGTTTTTCATATATCAAATTAGGGTACAGGAGCTATATTATTTATACAAGAGATGACTACCAACCTATCACTTATCTAGCCGTGAATATAGGATCTGAATACAACAATCAAATGTTATATATGCAAGTCTTATCTTTTCCTAGCATTGCTCTCGCCAACATTTTCTTGGTGTTGTTTTGATGTTAATCACTATTTAGGCGAGAGACGGTGTTTATTCAAGAAATTGTCAAGAACATGAACAGTAAATTAGATCGGTGCCTTCGTGGTAAAATTCCACACATAATTGGGATGCGCGTGTCAGTTAATACCATCACATCATGGCTAAAAGATGAATCCACTGACACTGCTAGTATTCTCACAATATGGGGAATGGCCGGGATTGGAAAGACATCACTTGCCAGATATATCTTTGACCTGCATTATAATGATTTTGAAAGATGCAGCTTTATTGAAGATATTGGAAGGAGATGTAGACAACGAGTGAATACATTGCTTGATTTACAAAAACATCTACTTGAAGACATTCAGAAGGGAAATTTACAAAAACTACATGATGTCAATTGGTGCACCATTAAGATTGAGAAGGCACTACTCCATAAACGAACGCTGCTTGTTCTTGATGGCATTGATAATTTCGAGCAGTTGGATGTGTTGGTTGGAACAAAAGGCTTTCATCCAGGAAGCAAAATCATAATAACAACCACAGATGGGTCGCTAACTGAAAAGAGTGGTTTGTTTGGGAAGAATATTTTACTCAAGCATATGAAGCACTTGCTTCAAGGATTGGATGAAACCGAATCACTACAACTTTTATGTTGGCATGCCTTTAGGTGCAATGAACCAAAGGAAGGATACCAAGAATTATCAAGAAAGGTTGTGAAACATTGTGGTGGACACCTATTGGCTCTTAAAGTTATAGGCAGTTCTCTACGTAGTGAAGATGTAGTTGCATGGGAGGATGCCCTAGAGTTGCTGGAGAAAGAACTTAATCCTGATATACAAAAGTTCTTGCAAATAAGTTATGATTCTTTGAGATCAGAAAACGAGAAGGAATTATTCAAGCATGTTGCTTGTTTTTTTGTTGGAAAAGATAGAGAATTCACTGAAACAATACTAAAGGAGTGTGGTATCAGGACAACGTCTGGATTCTCAAAGCTCATTGATAGATGTCTTGTCACTATTGGACCAAGAAATGAGTTGCGGATGCACCAACTACTTCAAGAGATGGGGAGGGATTTAGTTCGTCATGAATCACCTAAGAAGCCATGGAAGCGTAGCCGATTATGGCATCATGACGAAGCATATGATGTATTGAAACAAGATAAGGTAATAGAGGAGATATATGTGTCGTTATTTGTTTATATATAAATTATTTTGCATTATATGTATATACGAGTTATTATGTTTTCTAATGTGCATGTTTATTTTCTTCTTTAGGGTACAAAGAAAATTCAAGGTCTTGTCCTTGCCATGAATATGGTTAAGAATGATACATTAGAGGCTACAAGTACGTCTGCCAATGAGTTTCCAATAATTCATCGGCTTTGCAGTTTTTTCAAAAAGATTTGGTGCTTATTTTCTTGGGTAATCTTATTGTGTTTCTCTCATCATAACAATGTCGAGTTAAACACAATTGCACTTAGTAAAATGGATAAACTAAGACTACTCCAGCTCTATCATGTACAACTCAATGGCTCCTATAAACATATCCCTAATGGTTTAAGATGGTTGTCGATGCATGGATTCCCTCTAAGTTATATACCTTTGGACCTACAAATGGAGAAGATGGTTGCTCTTGACATGTCTTATAGCAATCTGCAACAACTTTGGAAGAAGCCAAAGGTATAAATCATTCAAAGCAGTTCATTTATCATTATTCAGATGATTGATATCTTTGTAATGCTAACATGCTTCTTTGGTTTATCTCCATTCAGTTGTTACCATCATTGAAGATTTTAAATCTCAGTTATTCCAAGATTGTTAGAATCGGTGACTTCTCATGGCTACCAGTACTTGAGAAATTGATACTAATTAACAGGATGTGTAAGTCTGGTTGAGGTGTGTGAATCAATTGGGGAATGCAATAAATTTATTCTCCTTGATCTGAGTCATTGCATTAAGCTCAAAAGGCTTCCAAGAAGCCTGGGGAAAAATATTAGAATTCTATCAATAGGTTGTTGTACAAATCTTTGTGAAATTTTGTGCGATATGCGAGATATGAAGTCATTAGAAGTTATAAATGCTAGAGGTATCAACATAAACTTGCTTCCGTCTTCGTGTGCCACTGTGGATATGCTAAGGACAAGTTTAAAATGTTTTTCACTTCCGAACTCCTTAGTAAGATTATCCCTTAAAAACAACAATTTATCCAATGAATTGTTCCCCATGGATTTTAGCAGCCTATCAAAACTGAAAGTGTTAAATTTGAGCTGGAATCCGCTAACTAGTGTGCATGTGAGAAACCTTAGTAGACTTGAAGTTCTCTTTTTGGAAGGTTGTCAATCGCTGAAGTACTTATATGTTCCAAGCATGATAGCATATTTGAATGTCCATAACTGCACTACACTAGAAAAATTAGAATATGATTCGGTGACGCAACCAAATTTCAGCTCTTTATCATCGGTATCCGTTGTTGAAATTGAAAGCATGCGTAAAGTAAAACCCCTAGTACAAGTGAATGAAGACATACTAAGTAATTTGGGCTGGAAGGATTTGAGACAAGTGAAAAATCAAAAGGTGCACATTTTTGATGGAGTCAGATGGGATACACCGCACGAACTTCAAGTCCAGGTTCTATCGATCTCCCTCATCTTTCCTCTCTCTCTCTCTCTCTCATTCTCTGCATATTTTAGGTAAGACACACACCAACATATAAGATGCTATGAAATAAACAAAGAACACAATAATGTAGTAATTGTGATATGTTCATAGGAGTACAAGAGGTTTCCTTATTAATATAGAAAGAATACAGCCTACGGTTTCCAAGTACAATATATATAGGGAGAAAGCTAGTTCTAATAACTACGACCAGACCAGACTAGACCAGAATCCGAAGTTCTCTAATGAACAGCCCCTATGAACCTTGGGATTCTTCCTACTCCTTATACTACTAGAAAAAAAAAAAAGCATTTCTGACGGCACTTCTTCAGAAAATGGCTTGACGGAAAGTTTCGTCGATAAACGCATTGTAGGTAAATTTTACCGACGGAATATTCCATCGGAAAGGTTTATATAGATTTCCGACAAACATTTTGCACCGACGGAAGTGGATTGACCCGCTCTGACTTTTACCAACGGAACATTTACCAACAACACTTTACTTAAGGAATTCCATCGGACTTTCTCCTTTTTTAGTAATGGACATTTCCATCACTATAATGATTTAAAAAAAAAAGTGAAAATTTAAAAGAAATCCACATTTTGTAATTCAAAAATAATATAACCACAAAACTAATAAACATCAAACCACTACATTAAACCCATAATAATATAAATATTCAACCATAAAACTAAAAAAACATTACAATAAACATTATCTACTACTTTAAAAGTATCAGATACAATTACAAATGTTTAATTAAATGTTTAAAATCATTAAACTAAGAATTGTATTACCTAGTGGGTTGAATCGACTCACAATTTCTACGAAATGTTCTTCAAGTTGAGCTTGACGTAAATCCAATTAAGTTTGACTTTCTTGCATTTGTAAATCTTTTCAGCTTGCCAGCGTTCCATCTCATTTTGTATCTTAAGTTGACTTTATTGGAACCTTTTTCCAGCTTTCCACTTGTTCTCGCAACTTTTATACTAAAAATGGTAAGATAAATATATAGTTAGTAAATCTACTTCAATTGTAAACCATAATAGCAATATACTTTATTCTACTATAAGACCAAATTATAAATTTAATCCACGATAAAAACATACTTTAATTTTTATCGATTATAGAAATCAAATTTACTTATTTTACATAATAACAACATACTTTACTTTTATCCATTAAATCATTTTACTTTACACTTACAATCCACAATGGCAACATACTTCTATTTTTCATCCATATTAACAATGTACATCACCTTATTATATATAATAGCAACATATATTCTTTTTATCTATTATAACATTGTACTTTACATTTAGAATCTATAATGTAATACCCGGGTTTTCATACAGGATACACCCCAAACTTTTCCATTTTAATTTAACAAAAGTGGGTCATAAGTATTTCAACCACAACTTACAAGATGTTATCAACAAAATACATACCATAGTCCCCACGGAACGAGCCGGGTATTACCACTACTAAAAACATATGAATGGTACAAAATGGAAGGCTCTACATCATCTATCTCTCAACCAAATTCTTACCCCTATTACTGTTGCGGCTCTACATCATCTATCTCTCAGCCAAATTCTTACCCCTGTTACTGTTGCTGGAACCTGAAAGGCAACACACAACACATACAGTGAGCTTATAAAAGCTTAGTGAGTAGTTTCCCTGCCAAGCACAACTATATACATATATCAGTATATGTAATGATGATAAACCATAATCAAATAACACCACAATAATCAGGCTTTCAACGTACATTCCAACTATATAACATACTAATCATAACAACTATAAGACTACTGAGTACTGACTAATTTTAACCAAATTCAACCACCCCGCCACTAAGGTACGCACATCAGCCACATAGGCACACCCCTCACATTACTTACGATCCGTTGTGGTTATTTACTAAGTTCACCTGTCATAATCAGCTATGACATACTACTTCAGCTACACTAGCCATGATCAACCATGGCATACTACCTAGCTACACTAGTCATGATCATTCATGACTACTACCTAGCCACACTAGTCATGATCAGCCATGACATACTGCTTCGACTACACTAGTCATGATCAGCCATGACATATTTCTTCAGCTACACTTGTCATGATCAGCCATGACATACTACCTCAGCTACACTAGTCATGATCAGCCATGATATACTGCTTCGGCTATACAATTCATGGTCAGTCATGACATACTGCTTCGGCTACACAAGTCATGATCATTCATGACACACTATCTGTCCTGCCAACGTTGTCTATTTTGCCAACATTAAATGCCTTTTCGGTGGTCAACTCTATGGCTAACACTGCCTATATTACCAATCATAATCAGTTGTAACATAATGTCACAACCACAAGCTATACACTGCTACAACCTGTCAATTCAGCTATATTAGATAAACGACTATAATCCAGCAAACCGGCTATATCAGTCTAAATAACCATAACTATTCACCCAGCTATATATGCTACGTTTGGCTAATCTTACAATTGAATCACATACACATAGTACAGCAATGGGGAATGAGGATCATTCTCATTTAAATACCAGAGATTACTCACATAAATGATAACCTAATTGCTGGAATCCGCTCTGAGTCAATTGGTCCTTCCACTCGTCTCCAAAACTGAAATATATCATCAACACCTTCTAAATATCATAACCCGGGTCCCGAACCACTTCCTTGATCTATTTGATTAATAATTTAAACAGCAACCTGACTACATGGTCGTCGCGCCGGCACTAAAGAACACAACTACAAATTTCAATTTGTAATGCTCCAGACTACTCTCTAGCTTAATTGGACTCATTTTTCAGCTTATTACCAATATAAAAAATACCATTCAATAGCTGGGGTTTGCGACCCAACAGCTTAATCCACTGATGTCGTGATTTTTGCATATAGATCAAAACTTACTCAGAGTATAAACAGCAAATGTTGTGGAATGCGACTGGGAATTGCGAATTCCAATGTCTTACACTTAGTACGGAAAGAAAGAATCAAAAAGGACCATATCATAGGTATTCCGTCATTATAGAGTACTAATAGTGAAGATAAATTGAGGAACTTGCACCTCACATCTGTAAAATGTGAATGAATGGCACAACAGGGGAAAATATTTCCCATAAATGCAAACTTATGGATGTAGGGTTGAATAGGGAATGTGTTTCCTGAATTTGTAGTATACTGTCACCATATTATGTACTCACCAGACTTACGTCTGGCCTCTTGGTTGTTTGTTTGGTTGTGGCATGTATACAGGTTTGATAGACCAGGTGTACGGGAATAAAGGCTTAGACTAGAAGGCCTTCAAGAGACATTGTGTTTGAAGGTACACTTGTCGTCACTCTCTTATATCTTTTGTAACACCCTTTTGTACACGGAATTAAATTTATGTAAAAAAAGGGACAATATTCTGCTGATCTCGCACTTTCTATGTAAATGAATGGTGTAAGATTCAGGTCGTTACAGGCGTCACAGAAAGGGTGAAGAGCATGAGGTTGCATGCGGGGTTGCCAAAAATGGTTTGGCTAGATGTCATTAGCACAACAGCCTACCTAATCAATATAGGACCCTCGGTCCTTATCGGGTTCAATATTCTGGAAGGGGAATGGCAAGGTCGTGAGATTTCCCTCGGTTAGTTGAGAGTCTTCGGTTGTCTCTCATATGTCAAGGTTAAGGACACTGAAAAGGATAAGTTAGAGGCAAAGTCGAAGAAGTGCTTCTTTATAGGATACGGTTTGGATAACATGGGGTACCACTTATGGGACAGCCAAAATCGTAGGGTGTCAGAAGTTGGGATGTGACATTCAACGAAGGTGCCTTGTATAAGGATGTATCCATAGATTCTTTGGATCGAAGCAAAAAATCCGAACCAAATAAAGTTCAAATAGAGGTGGATATCTCGAACGAAGACCTTGTAGTACGCTTAGATACTACAGATGAAAGCAGAGTGACCGAAGGCAATTGGAGTGCAGACACATCTAGAAACTCTGGTTTGAGTAGGAGGGAATCAATGGGCAGTGTAGCCTCAGATAGCGATTCATTAGATGATGATGATGAACGATCAGGTGATGCAGCAGGAAGCATCCTTCGTCGGTCCATTCAGGAGAAAAGACCTCCAGTTCGGTACCCAGCATTGACGTATTTGCTGCTGACCGAAAACAGAGAGCCATAGACTTATCTAGATGCCTTGAGAATGTAGGAATCCATACAGTAGAAGAACATTATAGAGGATGAGTTGTGCTCACTTGACAAGAACGAGACTTGGTCTATTGTTAAGTTACCAGCAAAGAATAATGTGTTGACTAATAGATGGATATTCATGGTCATGGACGAAGCTGAAGGAAACAAGAGATACAATGCTAGATTGGTGGTGAAGGGTTTCCAACAAAAAGAGCGGATTGACTACAATGAAATCTTCTCTCCAGTTGTGAAGATGACCACAATCGAAATAGGTATCATGGCATCTAAATATCTTCATCTTGAACAGCTTGATGTGATAAATGCCTTCTTTCATGGAGACCTTGATGAAGATATCTATATGGCAAAATCTGAATATTTTCAAGTTGCTGGAAAAGAAAACCTGGGGTGCAAGTGGAAAAAAAACATGTATGGATTGAAGCAAGCTCCAAGGCAGTGGCACTTGAAGTTTGATATCTTCATGAGGATGAACAGTTATAGCCAAAGTAAGAGTAATCACTACTATCACCAAAAGAAGTTCTAGTCCTCATTCATCATCCTACTTCTTTATTTTTGATGATATGTTGGTGGCAAGGTCCGACATACGGGAGGTCAACGGGATGAAGAAGCTGCTAGCCAGAGAGTTCGGTTTACAGGACTTGGGCGCATCTAAGTAGCTTTTGGGTATGACAATCATGCAAGATACAGCTTCAGAAGTCCTAAAATTTTCTTAGGAGAAGTACAAGCAAAAAGTTTTAGAAAAGTTCAATATGCCTGATGCGAAGCCCAGAAGAATACCCCCTGGGAGGCATATGCGACTCTCAAACAAGCAATCCCTAAAGACCGAAGAAAATAAGGCAGAAATGGCCAAGATCCCTTGTACGTCCGTAGTCAGTATCTTGATGTATACTACGGTATGCACCATACACTGTGCATGTAATGGGAGTAGTTATCAAATTTATGTCTAATCCAGGGAAGTGGCATTGAGAATGAGTCAAGTTCCTGCTTCGTTACTTGAAGGGAACCTCGAATGCCGCCTTAAGTTTTAAAAGGCGAAAGGTTGTCTTGGAAAGTTATGTCGATGCTGACTTGGGAGTTGTGCGGATTCTAGAAAGAGCACTACCGGTTGCGTATTCACAATTGGAGGAGCCACAATCAGTTGGATATCAAGGCTACAGAAGAGTGTTGCTCTTTCAACCACCGAGGCCAAGTGCATGGCTCTGGCAGAAGCTAGCAATGAGCTTGTTTGGTTGAAGAACTTCTTATCAGGGTTGAGCTTGAATCAAAAGGATTGTGTGATATATTGTGAATGTGATAACCAGCGAAGAACCCGGTGTTTCATAGCAGGACGAAGCACATCAAAATAAGGTATCATTTCATTCGAGAGTTGATTACAAATGGTACCCTCTTCTTGAAGAAAATCCTTGGAGCAAAGAACCCTTCAGATATGTCTACCAAGGTGGTCCCAACAGAAAAGTTGAAGTTGTGTATGACTTCAATTAGTCTTCCGCAGAAGTAGCCAAAGACGAGAAACTAGGGAGGAATATCTCATTGTTATAACTTAGGCGACATAAAAATCTAGTTCTGATTAGTCTCCAAGTGGGAGATTGTTAAGTTATGGAGTCTAATCTGAACCAAGGAAAACATTGAGGACGAAGAAGATCAACGGTCCAAAGCAACCAATAATCGAGGCGAGACAGCCAGTACGGTTGGAAAGGTTGCGCTTCAAACTAATCAACACTCCTCGTCCGAGGAATGTTCTTCGCCTCAGTTGGGCGAAATGATGCGAGATCGACAGATGTAAAGTAGTATCATGGGTCAAGGGTATTCAGCCCATTCTCTTAAGCTACTTTAAAAGATCGGCAGTTCGGTCCAAACCGAAGCCAGCACTACCGAGGAAGCAGCCTCGCTCCGGTCCAGAATTTGCAGTAGAGACTCCGCATGGGCTAGATGCAGAGAGTAGAGATGTCGATCAAAAGGAGAAGCAACTTCAAAACCGAAGTTATTGTCAGAAGATTGGTTTGCCCAGCATGTTCCATGACTTGTCATATCAGTTGGTCTATTGCAGAAAGCAACAAGCTAGAAGATTTGCAATCATCTTAGAAGATCTCCTTGTCCGGTAAATATATCGATCTCATTTTCTAATAATGAGAATGTGGAGAGTGTCATTCTTATTAGAGAGAGTGTGCAGTAAGTATTGTATAGCATTGTTTAGCATTCAACTCAGAAATAATACTCTTTAGTTCCTACAATGGACGTAGCTTGATGAGTCTAGATCAAGTGAATCATTTAAATCGTTGTGTTCTTTGTTTTGGTTATTTTTCTTCTTGTTGTTATAATAAGCCTTGATTAAATCGTGTAGCAAATGCACCTAGTCGAAGTCCTTAGTCCTAACAAGTCATATATTACACAATACTTATAGTTTATATATATATATATATATATATATATATATATATATATATATATATATATATATATATATATATATATATATATATATATATGTGTGTGTGTGTGTGTGTGTGTGTGTGTGTGTGTGTGTGTGTGTGTGTGTGAGAGACAATTGATAAATGGTAATTGTCATAATACTTATCCAACGTTTTCCAAACAACACTACCTTTAGTAAGCAACACATAATAATCTTAGCAAACAAATCTTAGTCTAGTTGATATTTTCAACACACTCAACACATGAAATTTGCCACGTACATTGTAGAAGTATTCTATATACTAATTAGACTTCTTGATTTTGCAGATGTTATATGAAGTTGGAATATTCAGTACCTCGTTCAAGCAAAGAGAGATTCCAAATTGGTTTAGTCATAGAAGCAAGGGATCATCAATAACTTTTACTGTGCCTTCATCTCCTTACAATCTCAGAGGATTAAATGTGGGCTATGTATATACATACTCACAATATGGTGAATGGTTAGATGAAATTAAAATTAGGACAAAAAACCTCCACAGGATATATAGTCCTAGCTTTCGTGTGATCAACGTAGAGAATGGTGAAGAAAGAATAGTATGCATAAGACATTGGATGTTTAAAAATAATGACATAGAAGAGGGAGACGAGGTTACTGTTGACATTGCGCTTCCTAAAGGGAATGGAGTAAACGTAGCTGAATGTGGTATTAGTCTTGTGTATGATAACCGATATAATGATGATAACGCTTTGGCTATTTACAAGTCATGGAAATAAAAAAAATATGCAAGTCAGAGAGACTTTTTGTTTACCGATGGAAATAATTAAAACTTGTACCACCACTTTACTTGTACTCCTAATCTACTATAGTTGTATCATCCTGTAACTTTCTTGGCTCCATCCATCCGACCATCCCCAAGCATAATCATGGAACTCATATAAACTACATCTGAATAAGATGTCAGGAGCTACCATGAGTTAAAATGACGGATTTTTAGGTCAGAACAAGTTCATAAATATATGCTTAATAGGTGAATGATCATTTAGTTTTTATGTTTTCGTGTATCTAAACCGATCGACTTTTGCTGGTTAGTCAAAATTTGGCAACAAACGTTTTTTGTGTGTAAATAAGTGCCCCAAAGTTAACACTTCCATACTAAAAAATTAGAGAAATAGCCTACGTGTTATAGTGAAAATTACAGTTTTAGTCTAACTTCGCATTTCATTATGTTAACAATGTGTGCGGTTTCATGTTATTCCACGGTTGGTGCGACTTAGGGGTGCAAACGAGCCGAGCCGGTCCCGAGCCTGATCAAGTTCGGCTCGGGCTCGTTAAGAATATACAGGGCTCAGCTCGGGCTCGGCTCATTATGAGCTTTATAGACCCAAGCTCGGCTCGGGCTCGTTAAAAAATATACAGGCTCAGCTCGGGCTCGGCTCGGCTCGTTTATTTCTTAACAAGCCTAAATGAGCTTAAGCTCAGCTCGATCTCGTTAAGAAGCTCATTTAGTCTAATGCAGGAAAATAACAACTTACTTAATAACTTAAATTCTAAAACAAACAAAAGACACGGAATACAAAATATTCAAACGCCAAAATACAAACAACCTAAAATGTAATTAAATCATCCATAAGCAAATTAAATACGTTTTAATTTTAATATATATAAAAATAAAATAAATATTATATTGTATATAGGCTCGTTTAGGGCTCGCGAGCCTAATCGAGCTTGGTGACACAGGCTCGGCTCGAGCTCGTTTAATAAACGAGCCTTATATTAAGCTCGAGCTCGTTTAAAATAGGTCTCAAGCCGAGCTTTTAGCGAGTCAGTCCTGGGTAGCTCACGAGCCGGCTCGGCTCATTTGCATCCCTAAGTGCGTATCACTAACTTCATTATAGAGGTGGCGTTAAATGCTAGTAAATTTTTTTTACCCTTTTTCATTTTCTTATTTTGTGCATTTTATATTTTTATTAAGTTTTATTATTAAATTAAATTGAAAAAATGGTGATTTGTGAAATTTTGCAATTTTAGTGGAGTTTTAGGTTTCCTTTTTTTTCACACATGCAGTATTGATGGTTTCATTTTGGTACTGTTTTTATCCCTCTAATTAACATTGTGAGGAAGGAGGCGTTAAGTTAGATTAAAATGACTATTTTACCGACATGTTTGTCTTTTTGTTAATTTCTCTTTTGTTATCTTTATTATTTGTTATTTTTATTGAATAAATAGGCCTACGACATTATCCATCCATTGGATGACTATCTTGAAAGGTCGTCTTCTCTGGATACATCTCTAATTTTCTTCTTCAATGTCATCTTTAGGGTAAATATCCTTCAATTTTCGGTTTAGTATGTTAGGATAAATTAATGTTATGAGTGCTACATATGTATGTTAATGGAAAGGTCGGTGACTTTTGTGATGTGTAAAGTGGGGACAAAATGGAATATGGTACTAATTATTCTTAAGGTCTATCTTTCTCCGCAACCACTTTGGTCGTTGGTTTGATTGACGGACTACGTGGGAAATACGAGATCTTGGGGGTGGGACTTGTTGGCTAGTTTTTGTTTCAAGTATATTTAGAGAAAGAAATACGAAATGGAATAGAACTCTCAAGTCATCTTAAGCGGTAAGCAAAGGAACTGTAGGGCTTAGGGCAGCCTCGGACTTTTTCGAGTAACATAATGTGAAAAGTTATATGCATAAGCATGAATGTGGTGAAATTACAAAGTAAGTTGTTACTTAATGAAAAAGTGGGACAAAAGTGTAAAATGGGTGGAACCTTGGAAGACCTTACGAGAAATGGTTAATACCCTATGATTAGTTCTAAGTATGGTATTAGCACTCCATTAGGTAAATAAGATTTTGGATATGGAAAGATATGATTTATATCCAAATAGGACACTTATTAGTGAAATGTGAAAAGTGTAAAACGTATATGAGAACCCATGGTCATGCATATGAAAATTGAACTATACTACATTAAATAAACTGATTTTTGAGACTAACATGTATTTAACACAACAAAGAAGACATAACAAAAAGAATCATCTTATTTGGAGCTTATATGAAAATGTTGTGAATTTTTGAAAATGTTGTAGAGGTACTTTAAGTATTGTCAAAATATTGACCATTATTGACTTTTGGATTTACTTGTTGACCAACGAATTTAAACGGGAAACCCATATTTACTTGTCATTTAACAAGAAAATATATGGAGAAGTTTGTATGTGAGACTCAATGGGATATTAGTGTGTGAAAGCACAGTCAATGGAGGAATCAAAGGGTTTTTTGACAATTGGATGTCTTAGTTCATTAACTTTCTTTCTATTGAATAAAATTTTCAATTTTTGTGATTATTCTCGAACCCTAAAATTTAGTAAGGTTTTGCATGTGTGAAATGAGTTGAGACAATGAAATATTAAACATTGTTATCAAATAGTTAAGTTTGGTAATGTGATTAGAACATGAATCCTTGAGTATTGTGGAATCAGGTCAAGATAAAACTAATGTGATGTTTATGCTGAATATTACAATTAGAATTGTGCTAAAAGTTATGTAAAACAACTAAACTCAAGTTGGAATCAATCCTTGGAATGTAGGTTGTTGATATTGGACTTTATAACCAAAATTCAAAATTGTTATGGGTATGTTGTCATTCACACAACTCATGTGTTTTTGGATTGATTTCACATAGCTCGTGTGAGATCTTTCAGCAAAGTACAATATTGTTTTAGAATACACGGTCGGGGAGAAGGGCATTCCTAAATCTAAAAACCTTAGTTCATTTGGTGCCTATTAGTTCCATGATCGATAAGAAAGCTCTCCAACACTTGACTTGAAAATCCAACTTTTTCATTTGGTGCCTATTAGTTCCATGATCGATGAGAAAGCTCTCGGGCATTCTATGTAGATTATTTTAGGCTTCGTATAGCCATGAAAGTTTATGAAATACTCAAAGTTGGGCAAGAAGTATATCTCTTGAAGTAAGATGCCATGATTAGTTTCAGAAAATTTTATGATTCTAAACTTATACATTAGGATAATTTAAATAGGTTTGTAAGCTAGATTAGCACAGGGGAAAGAAGTAAAAATAATTGAACTAATTATTTTCCCAACATTGGACACATATCGAAGTAACTTTTATGAAATGCAATGTGTTAAGTGGATATGTGTTACAGTTATGAGTGTTTATGAAAGTTCTGTAATTGCTTATTGCATATTACGATGCCACTTGTATTGTACATACTTATTCCATATTATATATGCAACTTATGTTGTCACTATTTATTGCATATTGTATATTCCACTTATTATTGCTTGAAATTTAGTGTGTTTGGGTTGTGCATCATAGTATGTGAAAATGCATAACCACTGTTTAAAAGCACAAGTTGTGGGGTGTACAATATAATATCAAAAAAGAAAAGTTTAGCAGAACTAGTACATAAGTGAGGCCTTCTAAAAGTCCAACATCAAGCTCCCAACTCTCCAACTCTTCATCTATGAATACATATCAAAATAATAAAGTTAAATTCGGGAAGTCTAGAGAGTAAACCCGAAATTCGAATTTTGAATGTAATATTGTGTATTAGTTAACTTTAATTATGTTTATGTAATTAAGTTGGAATTTAAGAGAATATAAATACGATATGAATCATCTGAACAACTAAATAAGATCAGCGGATCAAAGCAACTAGGAAGCGAGGCAGACATTGTGCCAAAGAAAATCAGCGGACCAAAGAAATCAGGAACCAAGGCATACCTGCCGGTGCATTTGGAAGGTTGCGCTTCGGTCGGATCAGTGTCCTCGCTAAGGAATGTTATTCGCCTTGGTTGGGCTAACTGAAACGAGATCGACAGACTTAAAGTAGTATCACGAGTCGGGTGCATTTGCACCATTTTGTCAAAGTACTTTAGTGGATTAGCAGTTCAGTCAGAACCGAAGATCTTCATGACCAAGGCAAGCCTCGCTCCGGTCTGGACTTTGTAGTAGACACTTCATATATGTCAAATATGGAGAGTAGAGATGTTGATATATAGGAGAAGCTACTCCATGCGAAGTATCTCCTTGACACAAGTTCTCGGGCCTA
Source organism: Cichorium intybus (assembly GCA_023525715.1). NCBI lineage: Eukaryota > Viridiplantae > Streptophyta > Magnoliopsida > Asterales > Asteraceae > Cichorium > Cichorium intybus. Next base: position 68,212,125 of record CM042015.1, on the reverse strand, counting down.
TTAAAGTTGGTCTGTCCAACATGGTCTATGACTTGTCACTTCAGCTGACCTATTGTAGAATGCAAAGTGCTAGTAGATTTGTCATCAGCTCAGAAGATCTCATTTTACCTGGTGTATATATATAAGATCTCGGTTTTGTAACAATGAGAGTGTGAAGAACGTAAGCCAAATAGAGAGAGCGTGCAGTAAATATTGTATAGCTTTGTTTACATTCAACTTAGAAATAGTATTACTCTCTAGTTCCTACAGTGGACGTAGCTTGATCAGACTAGATCGAGTGAACTACTTAAATCATTATGTTCTTCGTCTTGGTTGTTTGCTCTTCTCGTTGTTCTCATTATTCTTGATTAAATCATGTAGTAAGTGCACATGTCGAAGTCCTTAGTCCTAAAATTCTCATCATGGATTGTAAAGCTTAAAGCTCGACCTTGCTATCATATGATCCCTCACATCTTTTAGAACCTTGGGTAAATTGGTATGCACGTCATTAGTATGAGAAATGGAAAACGAAATTGTGATCCATATGGTTATTTAAGGTTAAAACATGGGTAAAAGTATAAATTGGATCTCACATATAATAAGTAATTTCAAATAAGTTAAGAGCACTTTCAAATAAGGTAGAAGGAAACAACTTATTAAAAACTGCTTATATAAATCAATAATCATTTTTTATTTGATTCCATATAAATGCCAAACCGCAGTCAAAAGTACTTATTCGCAATGCCAACCCGCAATAAGTTAATAAGAACTTTAAGAAAACAATCCCAAAACCCCCTAAGTGAATACGATTGATCCATTTTTTCATTGTTAAACCACTTAATCCCCTCTAATGACCATCCCCTTCACCCAATTTTTCTCATCGCTATTAAAACAAAAGAAGAAGAACATAAATCATTACACAAGCAAACTACTAAATAGTATAAGAATATGTTCTTCACACAAAACAAAGCTACACACAACACATATCACAAGGACTTTATGATCAAACCATAGAGTTACAACTAGCACATCAATTCCAATCACAAACAATAGAAGGCACAAGCATGAGCAACCACCCTTGGTTCGTTTATTCAAAATCGTTGGATACTTCTATTCTCTATGTTTTCCCAAAACAATACCCAAATAGGAATCATCAAATGATCAAAAGATTTTATTAGATTAACAGTTTTTTAATACACACTTCACATAAGCATGACAACTTCCATTGTACTCTAATTCAGTAATGTGTAACTTCCATTGATGTAGTAGAGGAGGTGAATACAACCAAATCGAATAATTCAACTTTTCAAGAAAAATGCCGGTCAATATTATAGGAATAGTTTTCGATTACATAAATCTCAAGATGTAAATTAAACTTCGTGCACACAAGTCCCTAATTTCATGTCCATTTCAATAATCTTTATTTTTAAAAATAAACTAAAGAGTACAATAGTAACCCAACACAAGATCTAATATACATAACATCAAACCAAAAGTAATGTTTATTAGTTGGTTGACCTTTGTGGTCCTTTTTACATACTAGTGGCTTTTTTGTAAATTATCCCCAAGATTATTTGAAGGACTGTCTTATGAAGATATATATGGGTGCGAAAAGGACAACAACGATTACTTGTGGTCCTTAATATGATACATATAGAAGGGCAAAAAGGACAACAACGATTACTTGTAAATGAACACATATAGAAGGGCAAAAAGGACATTATATCGAATTATCGATTACTACCACCATTTTCCATATCTTTTGTTTTTCTAAACATTCACGTCTATCAAATATTAACATATACTAGTCCTTTCTCATTGTATGGTGATGCCAGCTGTCAGTAGCTCTAGATTGTATCTGTTTGTTTCAGAAAAAGACGTAATAATCAATGTCTAAGATAAAATAATATTTTGAAAAATATTTGAAAGAAAAAATAATCGAGGAAAATTTTGTAACAGTCAGACAGCTGACAGCTGACAGTGGACAAAAAGTTGCAAATATGGAATCCATGTTTAAAAAATTAAACTACTAAAAGAAAAAAAAACATACGTTGTAGGACTATTTTGAGGCGGTTGATCTGTCTGGATGGACACGTCTCGCCCTACGACGTGTGTGGTTAGTATAGGAATTACGCGTACGCCTTCTCGGTGATTTACTGTAAAAGGGCAAAAACGTAAATTCACAAACTAGATTTAAGTAAACATTAACTAGTATCTAAAGAGTTAATAGTGTTTCTTTTTTAAACAGACATCACTTAATGGGTATAAAAAAAGAAATAAGATCTTAGCTAGTATTAAAATGAGTTTTTATAAAAATAAAAAAACAAACCTGAATATAGATGATACCATTGATAGTAGAACCATCACAGGAAAAATCATAACAGCAGAGGCCTATTCAAGTTACACAATATAATGATTTTGTAAATTATAATAATTTTATATAAACTATGTTAAAAAATAATAAAATTACTCGGATATTCATACCATAAACCACACAAGCTCATTACTTGCAAGTGAACGTGTAAATTCATTTTGCTTCAATATTTCATGTATGTTAGCACGAACCTTCCAAAATAAAAAAATAATAATAACATTAACTTTTCCCCAAGAATTATTAAACAAAACATTTTCTTTTTACCAATAAATCTATAATGTCAATAAATGAAAAGGTAAAATCTATATATATTATAACCGAAGCATTTTTACTTTCACCATATTTATTTAAAACTCCTAATTTTCAACTTCCAACCTTACTTAATTTATTAAATATAAAATATTATTATAATAATGATATACTTTTTGAGTAATTAATATAATAAAACTTAGAGTAATTTACAGTTTTGGTCCCTTAGGTTTATATCAAATAACAGTTTTGGTCCTACTTTTGAAAATCTTACACTGATGGTCCCTGTAGTTTTCAAATCTTTCACTTTTGGTCCCTATGGTTTCTGAATCTTTCACTTTTGGTCCCTCTCAATGTTATCATTTGTGTAAACCATAGGGACCAAACTTGAAAGATTTGGAAAGCACTGGGACCAAAGTTGAAAGATTTGAAAACCATAGGAACCACAAGTGCAAGATTTTTAAAACTAGGACCGAAACTGTAACTTGGTGTAAACCACAGGGACCAAAACTGTAATTTACTCTAAAACTTAATTTGTTAACACAAAATTGCATGTGGTTTGCAAAAAGTTACATGGTAAGGACAACTACAAAAACCATTACACGTTTGGTCCCTGTAGTTTTATTTTATTTCATAACTAACGTAAAATTACGATTTTACCCCTAGTTTTACACATTAAAAAAAAGAAAAATTTTTACCTGGCGATGGTATTTCAGGGTACCCTTAGAGAACCTTCTATAACCACGGAATAATTTTTTACTGTAAGGTTTAATAAAGACATGTGCTTTATTAACATAAGGTTTCAATGTCTTTGAAAGTCTATTGAAATATGGTTTTGTGAACTTGTTAACTTCCTGAAAAGATATGACACACAATTAATAGCATCCTACTTTTCATATTTAAATAAAATTAGTAATTTATGAATTAAATGATTGGAAAAATCGAACAAAACCTTAATGTATGGATCCAAAATGGTTTTTATGTTGGTAATGTGAGGCCGTAAATTTTTCTTTGATTCATGGTAAAATTCAAGAGTGTTGTCAGTAAATTTTCTTGCATGTGGTTCCATATTTGTAACAAATGTTAGCCATTGTTCCTTGATGATAGGGATCCATTTCTGTAAGATAAAAAAAATGGCATTAGATAATAAAATCTAAATTCAAGAAATAGCAACGTACTTTTTTTTTTTGTATAATAGCATCCTACTTTCGTTTCTTTCTATTATTTTACTTTCATTTTATTTTCTTGTTAACAATTGTACTTTGAGAAATCTACTCAATTATAGCATTGTACCTTCGTTTTTTTTTTTTTTTGGTCTTATTAGGACATTATACATTGAAAAATAAAAGTCTACCGAATTAAGGACTTAACCCTTTACTTATTTTCCCTTCTTTTTTCCTCCCGACATCTTTGTGAAGAAAAAATTGAAGGTAAGGGTAAAATGGTCATTTATCTAAATTCAAGAAATAGCAACGTACTTTTACTTGTTTCTGTATAATAGCATCCTACTTTCATTTCTTTCTATTATTTTACTTTCAATTTTTTTCTTGTTAATATTTGTACTTTGAGAAATCTACTCAATTATAGCATTGTACTTTCGTTTTTTTTGTTTTATTAGGAGATTATACATTAAAAAGTAAAAGTTACCAAAATAATAACTAACCCTTTACTTATTTGCCCTTCTTTTTCCTCCCGACATTTCTCATGTTAAAATTGATGACAAAAAAATTGAAGGTAAGGGTAAAATGGTCATTTAGTCATTTAGTCTTATTCAGACGGTTTATTCAATCTAGAAAAGAAAAAGGCCTTACCATGTGAACCACATCAATGTAGGGCCATGCCCACTTTTGAACTTTATCTTGTGTTTCCATTGCCTAAAAGAATTTAAAAAATACATAAAATAAGAAGGGTTAACTAATTAAATATTAACTGTAATCATTAAGATATGCAAGAAACTAATTACATCATAATTACTAAAAAAAAAAACCTTTTGAAATGTGACATCAAGAGCTGGTCTTCCATACACATTCCAATGAGTCACCATGAAAGACTGCACATTTAAAAAAAAAATTCATGATTAGAAATTTATAATTAGAGATACATTTCTTTCTATTACAACATTATACATTCAACAGTACTTTAAAAATTAAAATCTAATTGTTATGCATTTTATTGGGTGTATTTTTTAAAGTGAAATGATGTAATAGGAAGAAATGAAAGTAGAATGCTATAATTAACTAAGAAATGAAAGTACATTGCTATTTCTTGCATAAATATATTATATACCTGACATTGAACTAAATGAACTGCTAACCAAGGTGGAAGCCATGAATTATGGAACTCTGTTAGTTCTTTTGAGTACCTTGCAGCTTTTAATTGGACTTTGATTCTTTCTTCCTAAAAACATATTTGAGTAATTAATTATATACAATCATCTAAAAAAAAGTCAATATTTTAAGATAAATAAATAAAAAGTTAAGTTTTTGGCAGACCTCAGCTTTCTTTAGAGCGCGTTCTGTGTTACGAATTCTAATCTTTTGTTCTTCATTTGTCTTTTGAAGCTGGATACAAAGAAAGTTTTATCAAAATAAAATTATAAATATTGAAAGAAATAACTGAATTTTGTTAATAATTAATTCATGGGTACCTTCTCAAGTTTCTCATTTAGTTCTGAAATTTTTGTCTCAGCGACATTTATTCGAGCTTCGAGTGCGTCTTTTTTTGTCTTTTGTTTTGCAATTTCATTTTTAAGATCTTCAACCTATCAAGAAGATATTAATTATAGGAATCGAACAATGAGAATGTTTTTTTTTTTTTTTTTTTTTTTTGATGAAATTATGAAAATCACCTGCTTTTCAAGTTCACTAGCCCGTGCATGAGCTTCACCTACTTGTTCTTTAGCATTAAAAGATTCCTTTTTCTGGAAAATAGAAAATAAAAAAATCATGTATTGATTCACAGATCAATTTGATTGTATTATATGCGAAAAATATAAAAAAGTAACCTGGAGAGATTGAATTTCACTGCGCAAGGAGGCCAAACTATTTGATTTCTCAAGAACAGTTGTTTCCAGTTGTTTAATTCGTTCATCTTTGGAATTAATTTCACGGCTCCTTTCATCAATGCTGGACTCTGAGAATGAAATTCTTGGAAAAGTGATTTGACAGTCATTTGAAAATGTTCGAATAAGACTGTAAAGGTTAGATTAGACAAGAAAGATACAGAGATAAACGCAACAGTTCATATTATCAGTTAACAAACACATCTTACAGGCAATAAATGGATTATTTATGAGGAAAAAGGGGAAACCTAGAAACGATATCATCCCTAATCACCAGCCCTTTGACCAAAATCGAACTAACATAATTTTCAGAGTTCATTGTAGATAATGGAAATGTATTGCAAAATTGTAACGCAAAATTAAGAAGATATAAGCGAGACCTAAATTGAGAATCTTTGATAGGAGCTGTTCGTGTTTGATTTTGAGAGATGAATCGTCCGACTGGTGTACTTCGTAATCGTGAAGGGTTTCTGAAGATGCATAGAGAAAGAGAATTACGGTCATACAGAAGAATAGCCGTCGTTTTGGGGCCGCCATTGGAGTAAAAATCGAGCTAGAAATGAATGGAAAAGTTTTTTGCTTCCCGATTTTATAGTACTAGTAAAAGGGGGGAAAGAGGACGACTTCCTTTCCATTAAAAAAAAAGTTAAACACTTAAAATAACATAGAAATCTAAGTTTTTGTGAAATAGTGATATTAAATAAACTTGTATGGATATATGTGTTGTGTACATTGATCTTTACACACATGCCACATCGCGGAAGATTTATTTATCAATACCTTATTTCAGAATTGCAAAATTCTTTTAAAATGTTGATTAGCATGTTTTACGTCATTAGTTGGTCACACTTGCTCGTGTGTCTGTTTATGTGGCTTTTAACCCTTCATCTCCTCTGTTATTTTATTGTCTACTTCAGCGATTCACCTAGAGAATTTAAACATGTAATACGTCCCTCAATATATGGTTAAGCATAAACGTGGTTTACGAAAGGTTTAATAAGAAATCTGAATGCATTGATCAGTCCGCACACCGCTTGATTTTGAAATCTTTATTATTTGAATGTACAAATAGTCGATTGTAACACCCCTCAATTGAGAATTCTTATCTTTTTGAAAGTCTATTCCTTTGCAAAATGATATTCGGATTTTAAAGGTGTTGCGGAAATAAGGTCCTAAATTTACTTGTTTTCCAAACCAAATTTAGAGTTCAAAAATAAGGGCTTACAATCCAATAGCATAACACAAAAAACATACATAGTAGTAGCCTTCTAAATATCCAAGTGCTCGTAACTCAACTCACTGACTCTTTATATGCAGATACATGTCAAAATAGATATAGTTAGACTCAGGGAGTCTAGCGAGCAACTAGAACTTGACTTTTGATTGGAGTAGGATAACGATGTTAGTCCAACTCCAACTCTCCAAGGTCAACTCCCAAAAATATTTTAAACCGTATATTAATGATTAAGTAAAAAGTTATGAAACATTCAAGTAAAGACTAATGATGAACTTTAATGCATGCACATGCATCTAAACCCAATTCAAGTTCTCTATTCTCCAAAAGTCATTTTTATTTTAGGTCTCGACGGTCATTGGTAACCCGGGTAATAACATCACACTCAAAACTCGTTGCCTTCAGCTTTAACAAGGTAGTAGCATCTCACTCAAAACGTGTTAAAACCTACACGACCCTAAATGGTTAAAATTTAGGAAACATGTGCCCATCACTCATGATTCCATGGAATGGATTTGCAAGGTCCATCCCCAAGCTTCAAACCACATACGACAATTAATAAGGGAAATAATCTCATAGGTGTCTGAGTTACACAAAAGTCCACTACCATCCTTGCATGCATATGATGGATGAATAATCCTATTTTTAAACCAAATGAGCATTTATAAGTAGAAACCTTGCCAAGTAGTATTCCATGAGATGCACTAACTAATATGCAAGTTTATAAGGAAATCCAAGGAGTAATCGTTCAATTTAGAAACAATTTTACAAATGAAAATGTTAAAATGGCATGTGTATATATATATATATATATATATATATATATATATATATATATATATATATATATATATATATATATATATATATATATATAGGATTTTACTCACCTTAATAGTAGTACTAGTTGTTTTCAACTTATGGACCTTTGTGGTACCTAGTGATCACCAATAGAATCCCAAAAGCTATGTATTAATACATTCTAAATCTATTAAGTCGGTTATTAAGTTTTTAATGGTGAATATATAGCTCCATCCCATTTATATCATCTACATAGCCATATAAGAGCATAAGCAAAGACTAGACTTGATTCGGACATCATGTAAAAGGTACAAATTTGTCCCGATTATTTTAGTGCTTTACTCGACCGAATCAAGCCTTCAAAGGAAGGTGACTGTAGACATCCATTTCATGTTTTCTTCGACCTCTAGCCCATACGCATGTCCAAACCACGTCTAGATTTAATCCATTAACCTCTAATGGCTTTACTTGATCCATTAACATCCAAATCATGTTTAAAACCATTTCTAATCATCAAAATACCATGATTCAAGTTGGATTATGATTATCTAAAAGCTTTTATGTAATACAAACTTGATTAAACAACACATGCTTGATTAAACAAAGACACACTTGTTTTAAGCTTTAAATCATCATTAAAATAATTTAAACTCGTTAGATCATCAATAAATGAACATTATGTTGTCTTATTAAACATGCATTATGGAAAATCCTAGAGTATTAATGGATCATAAACTCATTTCTTTTCAAGCTATGACTAGAAAGCTACATTGAAGTTATGTCAAACTTGAAATATTCACTAATATGAAACAAAAAACAAAATGATAGATTCATTTTCATAAATATAGTTTATAAACAAGTTAAGAAGATCAAATCAATCATAAATCATATGAAAAGCTAAATTTTGGCTTTCACCATTGTTGAAGGTTCAAAGTTTCAAAACCCATTTAACTTCATTTTTAAGTTATAGATGATAGAAATGAACATCAACAACCTTCAAATGGCTTAAAAAAACTCAAAACTTGAAAGTAATGAAGTTATAATGTTTTCGGATTTGAGGTTTTCCGCAAACCCTAACTCCATTTCTAGCGAAGAAGAATAAAATATTGTATCCATAGGGTGTCTTGAGTTCGCATATAATACCAAATCTAGAGTTTTACACTTAATCTATTGAAAGAAATTCAGACCACCATGAAACTCCATCTGAAGATCAATAGTTGTTTTTTTTAAGAATGAATTTGGGAAGAATACATTATCCCTTTTATATCTTTGCCCAATTGGCAACATAAACCCTTTAATGTGGAATATCCACACTAAGTGCCCAATTTACTATTATTTTCATAAATAGGTCTGATTTATTTCACTCAAGTCCTTAGGAAATAAATTCCTATGGATAAGGTTAACTAAATAGTCAAAGGTGGTCAAAGTCTAACTTTGGTGAAATTGACACTTTTAGTCCTTATGTTTAAATTTTCATCAGTTGGTCTCTAGTCATAATTCCAACTTATGGGTCTCATCTCTAACTTTCTAATCTTGATTTCATGACATTTATATTTTTCAAATTTAGCCCAAACATGATTTTACAAGTTTTCTCAAATTTAACTTTTTAGTCTTTTTATCATAAGTTTTCTTTTTATCCTTTTCATATAATCTTTTAATCGTCTAATTAACTTTAAACTTCTAATATAAACTTCTTTTATTTATTGTCAAGGTTATTCCATTTATTTGAATTTATTTTAAGCTTAGATTTTTTCAAATTTAGAAGCGTTGTCATATGTATTTATAATGTTCTAGGTTTTAGGTATGTCTTCTTCCGATGAAGATTTCAATTTTGGGTTAAATGATGTATTTGATAAGATCAATGAATTAGACATAGAAGTAGATGGTGTATACATGGATAACTGATATCGCCATATATATATATATATATATATATATATATATATATATATATATATATATATATATATATATATATATATATATATATATATATATATATATATATATATATATATCATGATACTATAAGTTGTATTTTGGTTAGAGAACAAGATAAATGGTCCTTAATGATTTGAATTTTTTTATTATAGGATTTTTGGCACTTTGGAGCAAAAGGAGCCGAAAATGGGCACTCTGCAAAGAAAATGTGATACATAGAGAAATCCACATTACGGGTAGGAGGATAATGATGAAATGCGTGTTTTCCTAACAACGTGTCGACTTTAACATACCAACACAATGTGTTCTATGTCAGCAGAAAAACTACAAATACGGCCTCAATATCAATATAAAGAAAGATTGGACCGAGGAAAAACCCTAACTTCGGTGTTTTGGGAGTGCAAAAGGCAGTTGGAAGGTCGAGAGGCTCACATGGAGCAGAATTCTAAAGGATCGGGAGCAAGAATCACTAGACTATGAATTTGTTTGCTTTAATGTATATATTTAGCATACTTATGGTTTTTTTTGTTTAGTTCCATATTTAGGGTTATACCCATTGTTTTTATTTAGCTTGAATAAACTCTAATTTTATGATTTGATTGATAATTGGTTATTAATAGCTGTTTAATTTATTGTGTTGGTATAATTAAATATTCATCTGTGTTCAAGTTTTGGTTTTTATAACTTATTGTTGATTAATTACAGTCTAACGGACCAATCTGATTGTATTGCTTGAATCGTGCTTTTTATAACTTATTTATGTGGTAGTACTCAATGTACATTGCCTCTAACAATTGGATGTTGTATTTGGTCTTGAGTGGGTGTGGTTATCTGTTGTTTTTTTACTTTCTAATTTCTTATATTCTTTTACGATTACAACTATAATTGAATTATATATTTACATTGCGCTTTATTCATCTATGATTACAACTTGTATTATATATATTTTATCTCTAGATTATGCTTTATTATTCATGACTACAAATGTATTGAATTTTTGTTATCCTTACGTTTTGCTTTTATTTATTTTATGATTAGGACTTTATTCATACATGATTAGAATATTATTTGAAATTTTTATCTCTATAAAAATATAGTTAAAAAACTAAAACAACAAAATACAAAATCATTTTGTGTTTTATTCATTTATGAATAAAATCGTATGAATCAAGCAATGCAAGAAAAAACTGTTGATTTTTTATTTTGAAAGAAATGTAGATAAAAGTGAGTTTTATCTTTCATTAATAAAAAGAAAGTAAATCAATTAATTTATTTTTTTAAGGTAACGGTCAATCAGAATCTCAACATTTTAGAACTAATTATTTAATTTTAATTTGTTATAATTTAATTAAAATACGTAACTACAAATTTGTTCTTAATTGATTGTATGAATCAGATCTGCTCTAGCATTCTCAACCTTTTTATAGTGTTTAAGAAGGAACTAAATGTTATTTGATCCAAGAACCAATAGGGATCGTTGGATCCAAAATATCAATGATTAAATAATATGGTGTATAATTATTAGTTGGATGCATATGTCCAAAATTATATAAAAAATCCACTTTATTTTTTAAAAACAAAAATCTCGAGTAAAAGATAAAGTTTTGTTTGAAAGTACGAGCATTTAACTTTTATTTTAAACAAAAAACTTCTAATCCAAAATTTATTCCAATTAGTTTTTGGGAGTTGTATCTTTTATAAGCTTTTAAATTTTTGTTTTCATATCGTATTAAACATTTCAAAAAGATTGGATAATCCACGATATAAATGCGTTTTAGTGGAGCTCTATCATGAAAAACTCATTTTTATCTCCACAATAAGATGTTTTTCAACTTGATTATTTACTAGACCCACAATAAGTAGTTTATTTATAATTTGTTGGAAACGTATGAACCCACCAAATCATTGAAAAAACTTTTGGCAAAAGCTTTTCAATTAATAACCTTCTTGAAAAAACTTTGGTTTGAAAAAACTCCTCCAAAATAGCTCTTGTTGTAGATACTTTTACAGCTACTTTTACCAAACAAATCTACACAAATACAGCTTGCAGCTTTCACCTACCGGTTACCAATCTAGTTTTTTCAAACATATCCTAAATGTTATTAATCTCAATTGAGATCAAAAGAATGCATGTGATATGTGAAAACAAGGTACATATCTACTCTGAGCTCTTTTCAAATAATCATGCTTTATTTTATGCACATTGCATGTTTTAACCCCATTGTTATGAAAATCAGACCAGACTCGCCGGTTCAACCCGGAACCGGTCAGGTTACCGGCTTTTTAACCTCCCAAGACCGCTTGTATGTCAAATCGTGATCGTACCGGTTCGACCGACATTAAAACCGGGTTTGTTTAAATATTTGTTTTCCTTTTATTTTTATAAGAGTCTTAGAAATCAGAAATCCCAAGGCCAATTCATAAACCTAGCTGCACCATCGAAAACTTCATGTGTTATCTTGCTTCCCCAGATCAGACGATTAGAAAATTGACAAATTATTGAAATTGGGGTTTTTCTATTTCTGTTGTGGATTTTCTTTGATCAAACTGTTTTTCCCCTTTTGAAACTTTGTGCTACTGAGTTTCAGTTTGATCAAGTTGGTAAACTTGAATTAGATTTTTTTTATTCATATTGTAGATTATCAGTCATCCAAGTTCAAGTTCGAATCCATCTGAAGGACAATCGAATACAAACCCATCTTGTTCACAAGCATATTCATGAATTTTAATATGAAGATGGAACAAAGTAATATCTTTTTGTTTTTTTTTTTTTTTTGTAAAAAAGCTTTTCATGGTGGAGGTATCAATAGAATGAAACAACACCTTCTCAGGGTGAGAGGTAGTATTTCACCATGTTTAAGTGTTCCCGTAGATGTGAAGTTTCTCATTCAAGGTTCATTGCAAGATGATGCGTCGGGATGAATGTGCAGAACCTGTATGATAATGATGATGATAAATACTCGTCCACAGATGACTCAGAAAAAGATGGAACGAGAAAATCTCCTCCTACCTCCCAATTGTGCCATCTTTTTTGAAACGAGATATGCATGATCCTTCTCAACCTTCGATTAAAGCAACATTGCAAAGTAAGGAAATATGGCATAATACGTATTTAGCTCTTGTTATATGGTTTTATGCAGGGCAGACGTAGGATTTATCAATAACCATGACACCGAATTTTTTTTTTTCGAGCTAATATAATAAGAAAAAAAAAATTTCCGACCAAACATAATAACATAAAAACGTTTAAAAGTACGTTGCATTATATATTAATATAACATATTTGTTTGTTGCAAATACAATCTAAAGTTCACCTCGACGAATACACATTATTGTAAAACGCTCTATTACATCTTCAAACTTAACTTTCACTAAGGCTTCTTTCTCAACATTGCAAACCAACGCATCATCCAAAAACTCATCACCAATTTTATTGCGCAAGTCGGTCTTCACGAGTTTCATCTTGGAAAAACATTTTTCCACCGTTGCAGTTGCCAAATGTAATAATTAGCCCAAATGTCCAGCAAGTGGATTTGTCGTGATCGGACAGCAAATAGCAATTGTCCATTAATTTTAATTAGCTCAAATGCCCATTTTTAATTTACCGAAATGTAATTTTAATTAGCCCAAATGTCCGGTAATTGGATTTGTCGTGATCGGCCAGCAATTGTCTATTAATTTTAATTAGCCAAATTAGACTAAGTGGGACGGTGGCACTTTATTATTTAACTGGTGACACTTTTTTTTTTGCACCGTTGCACCCTATTAGAAAATAAAAAATAAAAATTCCTCTACATACACGAATTTTAGCAGGTGCCCGCCCCCCTGTGCACTATAACGAAACCGCCACTGGTTTTATGATTCTTGCATACCTATGAATGATGTGAATTCTCCCCTTTTCCACGTAGCAATGAGCAAAGTAGCTAGTATACGTCATGGATACATTGGACCTTCATATCATGTTATCATGCATGTTATGTGTGTCATGTTGTTGAGAGATGCTAAATAGTATGTACAAATTATAGTTGATTATTACGCACATTATTAGGCAGAAAATGATTGTACAATTATGGTGATGGGTGGTGAGATACAAGGAAAAGACCCCTTATTAATTTTATGGTGTATTATGCAAAAGGGATTTCCTCCATCAAATCAATTGATGCATCGAATATTGAGAGTAATGCCCAAACATTATGCAACTTATTTAGTGAGATTGTTGAGATTGTTGGTCATCAGAATGTAGTTCATTTAGTCACTTATAAGGCTACCATAAAATTGTTATGTGAGAGATATCCTTCTATTTGTTGGTCTCGTTGTGCGTCTTATTGTATGAACTTAATTATGAAGGACATAGTGGAGATGTCTTAAGTGGCTGATTTGGTTACACTTGCATTGAGGGTTACAGTTTTTGTTTATAACCACAAATGGCCATTAAATTGGTTAAGAAAAAGATCTAGTTGGACAGAGATCATTCGTCCGGATGCCACTCGTTTTGATACCGCATTTATCACATTGAAGAGTTTGTGTGATCACAAACATGATTTGCAAGCTATGGTCACCTCCCCGGATTATAAAAAAGTAATTAAATTGGAAAAAGCGAAAGAAGTTAAGCTTATCATATTGAATGAGAGATTTGGAATAATTGTGCTATCATAGTAAAAGCAATGACTTCAATATTGAGACTTTTACGACTTTGTAATTCGGATGAGAATCCGTTGTAGATATAACTTTTTTTTTTTGTATTCTTTAATGATGTTTACAAGTATATTCATATTTTTATTATTTTTACTAATTTTTGCTTTTTTAGGTTATGTGTACGAATGGATGTATATGGCAAAAAAGGAATTAAGAAACTTTTCCACAACAACATAGTATTGTACAAACATTATACTGACATCATTAAATAATGTTGGGATATGATGTTGCGTAAGAGTCTTCTTGTTGCTTATTGGTTAAATCTAGTCTTTTAATATGATCAATAAAGTTTTTGTAAGAAACCAGAGGTGGTTGTCGGGGTTATTGATATGATTGAGCGTTATCGTAGTGTCTATAATGACAATGTTCTAACTCTCATGAACCAACTAAACTTGTTTTGTGAGCATGATGGTAGTTTTGGTAGAACACTTGCTTTCGCTTCTCACAATGCAACTCGTCCATGTAACATCTTTTGAAATTTTTATTAATGGTGAATTATAGTAAAAAAGTTTATAATATTATTTTGTTATTTTCTATTAGATGAATGGTGGAAATTACATGATGGAGATGCTTCGACGTTGTTAAAATTTGCAATTTGAACTTTAAGTGGAATTGGAGTGTCTTTGAAAGAATCCACATTAAAAGAATGAATCGATAGGAGCATCAAAGGCTTAATGACATTGTTTATGTTCATTATAACTTGCATCTACAAATAGGTAACTTATCTATTTCAAAAAAAAAAAATCACTTTCTTTAATTATGTTTAAAAGTATATTAATATTTTTCTAGGCTCAAAGATAACAAAAAGTCATATGATTCAATAGATTATGAAAGCATTGATGAAATCGATTTTTGGGTGGTCGATAAAATACCGAAAAGGAAACTAAATTATAATGAGTTGAAGAATATGTTTGAAGAAGAACCTTCAAACTACAATGAATCACAAACTTCTCAAGGTTAGTATTTTATGTTATTCTATCAATATTATTGCTATTATTCTATTTAAGTTTAAGTTTTGCTAAAATTAAATTTCTATTTGATATTGAAAAAATGAAGATGATGATGGAGTTACGTTAGAAAAACTTGACATAGATTCCTTTAAATAAAGATTAGGATGTCAAAAAGTTTGGATTTTGATACACTATTTCCATGGTATTTTGATGTTGATGTCATGAACTTTGTTTTTCTGAAGACTAGAATCAAGATGTAGTGAATTATTTTCATGGTAATTCATTTTGTATTTTTTTTTATAATTTTAAAAATAATTATGTAATAATGACATCATCAAATTTTTTGAACCAATCCGATTGGAACCATCAAAATCGGTAAGGTGGCGGTTCGATGGCCGGCCCGGTTTTCAAAACCTTGCTTGACCCTTACTTGTTGCATATCCGGTTGTAAAGGAATCTATTATATGTTGAACATGATTTAACTACTTCATTTTATGTTAAGATACAAATACACATGTTTAGTGTACTATGTATGCTTTAATGTTATTTAGAAGAATATAACATCATTTGCATTTCTCAGTGTATAAACAATAATGATGCATTTCATGCATTGGGTAAAGGTATTTGTGTCCAGTGTTGTCTTGAATTAATTCGGATATCGAAAAATTTCAGATAGTGGATTTCGGTATCCAAAATTTCAGATACAAATTCAAATACCGTAACATCCAAAAAAACCGTTCTTTTTATCATTACAAGTTAACAAGTCTAGAAATAATAATTAGCAATTTAGCATAAACAAAAGTATAAACTTAGTTAGCAATCAGTATTAACAATCTAAACCTTAAAGTTCAAACAAAACATACAAAATATAATAGTTCCAAGTTCCAACATCATTTGTTCATTCCAGATTTCCAGCAAAAAACATTTTGTTTCAGACAAATATTCAATCCAACTTCCAAGCTTCAAGTAGCATTCCAGCAACAGAATTTGTTCCAATCCTGTGTCCCAAAAAAAAAAAAGTTAAGTGACCCGATATGAAAAGAATAGCAGCCTACTTACATATCAATATACATTAACACACAAGCTATTTTCTTCTGCTAAATGCAAATAATTGCAGAATGAGAAAATTCAAAACAAGTACTCAAAACATACCTTTAAGCACCTCCAGGTGTTTCATCACTTGTTGCATCATTGAGCATGGCGGCTAGCTTATCACGTGAAGGGATAACAAAATACGGACTAACAACCTTACACAATCTACGAAACCCCACACCTTCCACAAAAGAAAGAGGCAATTTATCAACAATCAACATCTTCACAAGGGCTTTCTCAAGATCTTCTTGGTTAGATAACTTCGGCATTGTTGCAGTTTCACTGGAACCTTCATCACTAAGACGCGTTTTGGGCTGAAGATCAGAAAGCGATTGTCTTAAATCAACATTTGGTGGGTATTGTTTGCAAGCATGAATGTGTTTTGTACAAGGATTGGTCCAACTCTTGGTTCCACAGAAAATTCGATCTTGACAATACATACACTCGGCCATATTGGGGTTTTTCGTTTCTAGAAAATGATCCGATCGTATTGTTTTTTCTATCTGATTTGGGGTCATTTGCTTCTTCTTTCCTTTGGTCTTTGAAACCGTTTCATTTTCGGGTACAAACTCACATTCTGAGTCGCTTGCATCTGAAACGTCCATTGCGATAATCTGAAAAGAAAAGTAATTTGGCTATTGAAGAAATTTACAGGAGTCATGTATAATCAAATCTAATGTTAATAAAGTATAAAACAACAAGCATATTAGGATACAGAGGGTTAGAATGATGATTCAGGGGCATACCGATTGTTGAAGTGTTGGTTCTTGAAGACGAAGTCCCTAAAGAGTGAAGATCGACTGAAGACGAAGATTCGAAGAAGAAATAGTGGAACAGAGGGTTAGAGGATACTAATTTTCGATGTGATTGTCGATTTCTTGAAGAAGATGGTGTGATTTATGTGAATGTGAATATGGTGAGCGGGAAACGGCAAAGTATTGTGAGCGGGAAAGGCCTGAAAGTGTGAAACCCTAGCTCAAGAGTCAAGAGTCAAATGACACAGAAGGACCAAATGACAAATATTTAATTTTAACTAGGTTCGACCGTGCGGAGCACGGGTTTTATTTGGTTCTGATTTTTTTTTTTTTTTTGACTTTGCGTGATTTTTTGTCTTCCAGTTGCTTCATGGATGATTAGATGGTTTCTTCTTTGATTTTTTGTTGTCTATTTAGTGTTTGTAGTTTGCTTTCTTTTTGGTTCTATGAACTTGTTTTGGTATGTTTTGGATTGGATAGTTTCTTCTTTGAGTTCGTATTATAATTTTTTTCTTTGTTTCGTGTTTTCTATGTCTATCTAATGTTCATTTTGACAAACTTATATCATTATGTAGGTAAATTTAAACGGTCTCAATAATATATTCGAATTTATACTGAACATAAAATAATAAAAGTTATGATGGAAAATCATACCAAACAGCTTGAATTAACTATAAACATAAAAAATAGTTAAAATATTAATATAATTACTATAAAAAAAAAAGAATTACTATCCAATGCTCTGAATTGTTCGTAATATATGATAATATGAATTGCACCATATGTTTTTGTAATTATCCTTACACCATTGCAATATCAACACTCTTTCAAAAGCGTTTTCCCTGACGTATAATTAACTACTTAATTATCAATGATGTTTACATACATATAATAATTCAAAATATAATTAATAAATAATTATGAAAATGTATGTGATAAATATTTAATATAATATATAATAATTTAATAATAATCATTTAATTAAATTACCAAAAATAGAATATTAACATAAAATTAATCTCATCACAACATAACACAAGAAATCTCTCTCTCTCTCTCTCTCTCTCTATCTCTCTCTCTCTCTCATTACATATATCTTCATCGTCTTCTATCCTAAATAAAATATAAACTAAATCTTTTTTTTGGATGATAGATTTTTTCAAACCCTTTTTACTATTTAAAAATGTACTTGAAAAACCTTTTTACCATTGAAATGATTTTCGATAGGTTATTTCAACCGCTTTATATTCTTTAACCCTTTAACCATCTTATTTATTTTTTCCATTTTGGTATTCAAGTTTAATAAAATTTTATTTTATATGCTAGTTTTATTTTGATATGAATTTTTTTAAGTTAACTTATTTTATTAAATATACAAAATAAAATGAATATGTGACGACAAATATATAATGTAAGTGTATTTGTCAAAACTTCAAAACAAACAAATATCAAATATTATAAAATTTCGGGATCACGTTATATTTTGTCATTATTTTGTAACTACATCTGGGAACTTTTTTGCCATCTTTTATATTTTCGAAAAAAAACCCGACATAATTAATTGAAAAGGTCATAATGGTTTTTTTGGGAATACTAAAACTGCAAATTCTTAAACCTACCTCATAAATGCAACCCACTAAAACAATACCCTCATACCCATTGCTTGAGAGGTGTCATCAGGAGAGCAAGTGGTGGAAGCTAACATGGTCGAATATGATTGGCCAAAAATACCCACCCCCTTAAAACCTCCAAACCCCCCACCCCCCTCCAAGTCTTCTAGAAACTTACACTAATTTAATCTATATAAGAATTAGGGTATAATACCCCACGCGTTGTTGCGAAATATTTCTGTATATACAATTGATAAGACATAATTTATAATAAAATTTGTATGAATAAAAATCATAGAAAGGACATCTAAAAACATATATATATATATATATATATATATATATATATATATATATATATATATATATATATATATATATATATATATATATATATATATGAGTCTTAAGAAATATGCATAAAAATAAAGACACAATAAAAAAATAAATGTATAATAAAATATAAAAGAATTAATATAATTAAAAAAACTTTAAGATATACATATAAAAATTTGAAAAAAAATTGGAAAATGTTATAAAAAATGTAGAATAAACTTGTAAAATTTTTAAAAAAATGAAAGAAAATTATAGAAAAAATAATTAATGAAACTTATTTCTATAAAAAAAATGGTTCAAATTAAAAAAATGTAAAAAATGATGGACTTGGATTGACATAAAATAGATTTTGATTGAGACTAAATTGTAAAAATCAAGTATATGTGTAGGGTCGAACCCGTGACCACTTCTAAGAAATTGAAACACCTTAACCAACTGAACTGATGTAATTTTATGATATAATTTACTAAATTGTAAAGATAAAGTAAAAGAGAAGAAAAAGGGGGAGGTTTGAACCCTGGACCTCTCCTTAAAAAAAATGAGCGTCTTAACCAACTGAGCTGATGTATTTTGAGATATGATTGGTGCATTAAAAATATAAACATATGAAAACGCTGGCATCATACTTTGCAAATTGTATGTATTATATAATTAAATAAGATAATAAGAGAAAAAGTATCTAATTTTTATAATCTTTTTCCAAGAAAAAGAAAAAAACTATGAATTTCCGAGAAATAGGAGTTGCGAAATTTGTAGGTGACACCTGTAAAATTGTGTAATAAGAGCATTCACTATGGTGCTTTTTCAAAGCTTTTTTTAGAGCTTTTTCAATTAAAAAAGCTTTAACAACCATAGTGGAAGCTTTTTGTTAGCAAAGCTTTTTCATATAACTTTGCCATTAAAAACCTCTACCATTCAAGCTTTTTAATATTTATTATTATTTTATTGATATTTATATTTATACAAAATATATTAAATGTATCAAGATTTATGAAAAAGCTTAATGAAAAAGCTTTTACTATAGTGGAAGATTTATAAGCTTTTTAATATAATTATGTGGCAATGACATGTCATAAATTTTTTTGAAAAAGCTCTTATAAAAAGCTCCACCATTGTGGATGCTCTAAACTGTGAAATCGTGTAGTAGCCTAGTAGGCTAAGAAACAATCATTTGGACTGCAAAAAATGTTAAATGGGCTTCTGAATAAGCCAAAAATGGTCTCCCATGTTTATGGTAAAAAATAATTACCTCGTATTTCAACATATAATTTTGCATTATGCTATAAAAGCAGTCTGAAAGATGTGGCTAAAAAAGCTTACAATGAGGGGAATATAGTATATTTCTAACTTTGTTATCTTGTATACATTGTGAATTTTCATGTTTTCATATTTTTTTACGTATCTATACGCGAAAAATTGGTTTTTGATATTGCTAAAATCCCATTTTCCCATATAAGGATTGGTGTTTTCCCACATCTCATTTTCACATATAATGATTGGTAATATGACTATTTTTTAATATGCCACTTGCGAAAACGTGAATTTTTACCAGCCAAATTGGGGGTTTTAACATATGCTATAATACAAAATTCACATATGAAAACTCGTTTTTTGCAAGTTGAAACTAAATAAACCTATTACTTTTAAGTTTTTATAACCAATTAAATCTTTTTTATTGTGTCAACAGGGTTTCAATGGTTGGATAAATGCAAGGATTGATAGAATTTCTTGTGTTTTAGTTCATCTACTAGGTGAATGTCGAGAACTATTCACTACCAAAACTTTCAGATGACGCTAATGGACACATCAATTATTCATGGTTTGATGATTCAAAAGGTCCTTCCTGATGAAAAATTAATTGCACAAAAGCATTTTGCGATTTTCAGGTTATGATATGTCATTTGGCCAACTAGAGTTTTGTCCATTTGGGTGTCTACCATGTTGGGTTTAGAAAACCCGTTAACAAATAAATGCAATGAAAGCTAGTAAAGTAAAAACAATATCTGAAACCAAAACTATATCACATGTTCAACGAAACGTGTAACACAAGCTAAACCTAAAGCATAGTTTAGGTACCTTTCTTGATGCTTATTGATTTGATATTCGATGATTCAAGGGCCTAAAAGTAGAACCCTCTAATAAAGTGTCACCCCAAGGCATAGATTCAAGCTCGTGAATGACGTAGTGACGTTTCTTATTGTCAAAAGAGAGTGCATGCAATGGACAATAGAGGAGGTCAATACACTTTTATTAGAACTTTTTTCTTCATTGTTTTAACCGATAACGAAGAGAGAGAAAGAGGGTTTTTCTCTCTTGATTTTATATATTGTAAAAACAATATTTATTCTTTATAATGTAGAAAAAATCATTTTCATTTATCAAACAAGTTATTCCAATATATTTAAACCTTTTGATATATATCATTTGAACACACACACACGCGTACATACACACACACACATACACATACACACACACACACACACACACACATATATATATATATATATATATATATATATATATATATATATATATATATATATATATATATATATATATATATATATATATGGGCTAAGTTATATTGCGGACAACAGTTATTGTGAGACCGTACGGACACTGCTATTTTGTGAGAAATAACGAATAGAATATCTTTTTTTATGGTAATGTGAATACGAAACAAACATATTCTCATAGAATTATTGTCATTAAATCATTTATACGAGTTATATGAAGTTTTTATGATTATCATTCTGTCAGAATGAGAATAAATGAATCAGAATGTGTGAAACACTAGAACGAATGATAATGATTGAAAATATGTTTGTTTAGTATTAATATTACCAATAAAAGCATATTCTAATCATCATTTCTCACAGAATAGCACTGTCCGCACGGTCTCACAATAACTGTTGTCCGCAATATAACCTAGTTCATATATATATATATATATATATATATATATATATATATATATATATATATATATATATATATATATATATATATATATATATATATACACACACACACACACACACACACATCATAAATGTTATTTATTTTAACATTTAAAATAATATAAGTGTTTATCAAACTTATTTGAATATTTGGAACCTTTAAATGATATAAATAATTACATTAAAAATTTGTACACTCTTGTGTTAATTCATGCCATATGAATTAATCATATATTCCATATCAATTTACACATAAAACGATAAACACAAGTATTACATAATTTTATCAAGAATCGTATTCATTATGATAAAATAATCATTAAGGTGTTTAAGTTGTCATTGGTGTGACCCTATATGATCATATGTTATGAGTAATATCATTTTATGATCATACTCAGACATATAGATCCAACATTTCTCTGATAATGTCGTGTATTAAAAGATGACGGGAAATGAAAAACGAGATTATGATAGTCTCTATGATAGTGCAAGTTGGTTTGGTGTCATGACTGGATAGATGAATGGAAATGTGGGTATGGTAGGGTTGAGTTGGGTGGCCCCTTTATGTATTTTTAGTTAATTAGAACATCCGTATGTATATATATATATATATATATATAAGGGTGTAATAGTCTTTTAGGTTTGCGATGGACCAAATCCATAAAAAAGTCTAAATTTGGACAGCTAGTGCAAGTTCAAAATTCTTTTAGACCTTATCCACAACTTTCAACTAAGGACTAAATCTGTTGTTCTTTAAAAAAAGTTGCATGAAAATTGCACGAGTATAAAAAGTAGTAAAAAAAGATTGCAAAAGAAGTTTAAATTTTTGTATTAAACAATTGTAAAACAGGTTTATATTTTTTTGTAAATAAGTTTTAAAAGGCTGTAAACATAGTTTAAAGAATGTTGTAAAAAATGTTGCAAATAAAAAAAAAAACTAAAACTAAAATTTCTAAATAAACATTGTAAAGAAAAGTTGTAATAAGTAATTTGTAAAAACAAAACTACATTTTGTGTGAATTTATAAAATTAAACATTTTGGATCATAATGTTAATAAATTTCAAAGCTTAAATTAAATTCATAACTAAAATTAAAATTGAACCAAAAGTATAAAATTGAAATGGGACTTGATATATTAGCTATGTCGTTATCGCGGTTAAAACTATGATAACGGTAACCGATCAATATTTAATTTAGCGATTCTCACGGTAGTATAGTGGTAGTAAAGCGGTTTTTATAATATGTAGAATTTATATATCAGACTATGACTAGTAGAAACAATATCATAAAAGTTATATAAAAAACTTCATATGAGGCTTAAAGGCATAACATTTAACCATGATAACTAACATTTACATCAAAGGTGTATTAATCTCATAATAACGTCACCATATATCTATATTTATAAAAAATAGCAAGCTAGTAAAAAATAAAATAAAAAACATATGTTTACGTTATTTTTTTTTCTTATATGGTGCAACTTTCATTCTACATTTCGCGGCCCAAAATCGCGGTATTTCGTGACGCTATTTGTGAAATCGCTATAATTTACCGTTAAAATGAACCGTTATTTTGTCGACCACTGCTAACCACGATACCATCGCTATACCAACACAATTAACTGCTTAGTATATTAATATACAGATTGAAAAACAAAAACTCATGATTTGTTATCTTTTATAACATCTTTTTGGTTTTTTAGTAACTTAAGACATTTCTAATAGATTTTTTTTTTCAAAACAGTTTAAGAATATTACTTTTCTTCATTGGAATTTCATCAAGAACATATTTTAGAGTAAATTACAATAATGGTCCATGTGGTTTGCATGAATTTTCAATAATCGACAAACTTTTTAAAAAACCTCGAAAATGGTCCAAATTAAAGATCAAGTTGCAAGAATGGTCTAAAGGCCAGGTTAAAAGACAATTTTACTCTTTTTAATTTCTTTTTCATTTTTATTTAATTGTATAATTATTAAATGAATTAAAAAAAAAAACAATTCCAACCCCACCCCACCTCCTCCTCCCCCCCCCCCCCCCCACCTCTCTCTCTCCGCTCGTCTCTCTCCTAGATAGCGTAAAACAAGAACTCAGAAGCAAGGAGAAAAATCAAATTCATGTGTCTTCTTCATCATCCTCTACGAAGTCCTGGTTCTCGTCACTTACCTCACCAGCAGTCCCAGCAAGAGAGAATTGATTCTTTTTGTTACAATTTGCAGCTAACCTTTTGGTTTTATTATTCTATTAATTAAAAAGCGTTACTTTTACGAACGTTACATCCGCATTCTCTTTTTTGGGTTGTCACGCTCAGGGTTTCGGGTCATTTTTTTGGTTGCGGTTCTTATTTCTACCGTTCTCGATTTCTCCATGGCTCTGTGGATTTTGTTTCTTCTACACCGCCACCGTCTTTCGTCTCTTACAGAAAGACTGTGGTGATTTTCCGTCTTCTCCACCGTTAACCGCCTACAAAGCTGAGATCACGAGTGCTTATGGTCTCTATGGTTTCCGCCTCCGAATAAAGCGAGGAATGATTCGTTTATGGTGTTTTTGTTAATCGGAAATGCTACGGTGGCGTATTTGGTGAACTTGACGAACTTTCTGGTCACAAAGCACACAAGTGCCCTGACGTTGCAGGTACTCGGAAACGCCAAGGCCGCTGTTGCGACGGTGGTATCTGTATTAATTTTTAAGAATCCGGTGACGGCTATGGGAATTTCAGGGTTCGCCGTTACAATAATGAGAGTGGTGCTTTACAGTGAAGCAAAGAAGAGGTCGAAAGTTACAGCTCATTGACAGCCAAAAAGAAATCACTGGTGCGAGTTCTCTGTTCTTTTGTTCTTCATCTATGCCTTTAAATTTCTATTAGTTTACGATTCACAAAAAGGCCTAAAGAGAAATTGGGTTAAAAGGAAAAGCAAAGAGCATAATTCGATTCGATTGCATCAAAGATATGATCAATTGAATTTGCAAAGGAAAACGTGGTTCCGTTTGGGATTCGATTTGCCATCTGCGGTTCTTAACCGATTCACTCCAAAGCGGTTCACATGCCACCCGTCTTGGTAGATCCTACCCTCGGGCATCGGCGTTCCTGTAGCAGGCTTATGAAGGCGATGCTGAGGTTCCTATTGTTACGAGTTCTCCGGTTCTTTGTTAGATTTTGGAAGACAAGGATGAGGAATAGAGGTAATAGTAGTGGAAGTGGGAGAAACAGCAACATCAGTTCTTCCAATCGCCCTGAATGGTTGCAACAGTACGATTTGATCGGTAAAATTGGCGAGGGAACTTACGGTCTAGTGTTTTTGGCGAAGATCGAATCCAATCGGAGCAACTCTATCGCGATTAAGAAGTTCAGGCAATCCAAAGACGGCGATGGCCTTTCTCCCACTGCAATACGCGAAATCATGGTTTATTTTTCTTCCTCCTTTTCCCACACCCACATTCAGCTTTTTAGGTTGTCGCTCATTGTTTATTCTTACTTGATTTGAGGTTATTATTGAAGCAAAGGATTGTACACGAGATTTTTACAGGCCAAAAATGAATATGATACCGCCAAATGTAAACATGTAATTTAAGGTATTGCTACCTCCTCTTTGGCGTTTCTTATATTCGTTGCAATTTGTTTTATAGTGATAACCGGAAGTTGGAGGTTCATTCTTCCAATTTCCTAAAATTACGCTAAATTTCACAATTCAAGTTTTTTTTTTGCTCCATACTCTTCAATTACATATAAAACCTGATTTGTTGGTTATAAAATGAAAATTGAACATTTTATTAATGTTCTAACGATACTATCCAACAACACAAGATATCAATCAAGATCCCTGGATAATATCCCTACATCCCTGAATTTCACTGAAGTAATCATTTCTCTGGTATGCAACTTTACTAGCTTATGAATGTATCCCATTAGGGATTTCTACAAAGATAATTTCACAGATTTTTTTGAGCAATTGCGCTTCGATCAATTAAAGATTTCGGATCTTTGTAGGAGAGAAGTCTCCGGTCTCAGTAAGTTGTACATTCTACTATGTTGAAATCACACAGATCTGTTTATTTCCAGTACATTGTAGAAACCGTGAAAGGAAGCAAAATTCGTGAATGGATATACTCTTTTATCGATTCGTCCCAGGATTCGCGTAAATTGGCTGCTCTAACCCCAACATCGAAGAACCAAAAACTGAAGCGAACGAAAAGAGGAAAGATAAGAAGGGTAAAAAAGCGATGAAACCATTGATGTTGTTGACTGAAACGACAAAGTTAATGGAGACACAAGAATTTGGGGAGATGATTGAGCATGATGATGAACTCAATTTTGCTTTAGATGGTTTAAGAAGAAGTCAGCCGGTGAGGATTCGTCGTGCGAGTTTCTTGTCTTTGCTGATGGTTTGTGGCACTTTACAACAACGGAGGCTCTTGAGAACCCATGGGTAATTAATTTTTTTTACTTATCAAGAAACCCCATTTGAGGAATTGTACAACTACTAGAATCAGATGTGTGTGTTTTAGTTTTGAAATTCTTTACATTATGATACACTTGTGCAAATATGATAAATGATGGTTTATATATCTAACCAAGGCCAAATCTTGGAGCCATCGGTAAGATCATTCTCAAATCATGTGGTTTTGTTAAGTTCTGAACTTGTAATGCGTAATTAACATTTATTAATTTTGTTTACAGGACGGTATAAAACTTTGACACCCTTGAAAAACGGATAATGTCCCGATATGGTTACATGGGGACCCACATAAGTCAACTCCACCTCAGACAAGCGGGAACTCAAGCACCACAACAACACAGTCACCATCTAGCTCCAGATACCAGAAAATACTCGAAATCAAATATATTTGGTCCTAAATTTGCAACAATACCTGTATCATCTTCATAATTTTCACACATTTATCTAAACCATACAACGTCTTTTGTTATATCTTATCTTTTTAACCTGATGAATTCCACCTTGCTGTTTGCAGGGTTCATGCCCATATGGTGATTCTTGTAAATACGTTCATCCCAATCCAAACCTGCAAAATATGAATATGCAGGGATTTGCAAGTAATATCAAGAACTATTTAAGTGCTACATCACAGATGATTTTAACCTTTCTAATGTAATAATGAGTCTGATTTCTTTTTTTAGTTACAAACAAAATGGAAATGCAATTGCCAAGTTTCCCAGGGAGTCAACCAATTGAGAGATCCTCACTATCAGGCAAGTTCTGATATTAACTGTCATCATGTTATTTCTTTATGAATTTTCCCTTTTTAATGTTTAATAACTTACAATTATATTTAGTTGACAATTATATAAAAAATTTTGTATGTTATGTTTGCAGGGGGAATGGTAGTAGATAGGATGGGTGTCATGTTGGGAAATCTAGGAGTTTAGTGAATATATCATAGTTTAATAAAATAGAATTTACTCTTATGTCAGTAGTAGCTTCTCTTTGCTTATGAAAATTTGTGATTTTTTTTGCCTTGTAAAATAAAATGTATTTGTGGAATTTTGTTTATGGAGCACTAACGTGTTCCTTGGGAAGGTCCAAAATACCCTTACCGTTCTTTTTTGTTAATCTTCGTGAAGACAGATATATGCGAGCCCTAACCGGTAATCTGTTTCTCTTTCGGTTTATCTTTTAACCCATCGATAAAAAAGTTCGATATTTGGTTTGTGGAGTTTTAACGAACTAAAAGGTTGTCAATTGGAATTTTAACGAACAACGAAATTGATAATCTCCAGTTGTAGGGTGCTGCTGTGAAGTGGGCTGTTGATCACAAGTTGAAATCGTCATTTGTGACCACCGTAAAACTTTATCAGGTACGATTCAGTTGACTCTATTTTGTTTTTGTTTATTCATTAATCTTTACGTATTTGGGGTTTTGGTTTTGTATTTACCTTTGCTTTTCATACTTAGGTTTAACAACATATGTTCAATCGGAGACATATTATGCGATTTGTTTCTGGTTTTGTTACGAATTTAGGACGCCATTGCAGGGTTGTTAGTTCATTGCCTGAAGCCCTAATATCTGTTTGACTTAGAATGGTTCTCCTTTTTAAGTTCTGTCATATCTCCCATATTGAATATATCGCATGCTTTATTTATGTGCTTTTTTTAATGCTTCTATAACTGTAAAAAAGGGTTAGATAGTCGGTTTATGTTAGAGTTTGATAATTGAATGGCCAAATACAGCAACCATCAAAATCCCTAGGAAAGAAAGGGGTAAAAAGATTTAGATTCAGATGGAAAAGAGAATGAGTTAAGTGAGATCAGAGAGGTTCTAGAAAGTCAAACAGTCAACCCTGCTGTGCATTTTTGTATATATAAATATGGAGTTGCAAAACAAGAACATGCATTTGCTGGAGCATTTGCTGGAATATTTGGTAGCCTGTGTCTGCACCCTATGGATACAGTCAAGACTGTCATTCAGTCATGTCATACAGACCAAAGATCCATTCCATATATTGGGAAGTCAATTCTATCAAAAAGAGGTATACTATACTCTTTTGGTACACTTCCTTTTTTTTAAATTATGGAATTTATAATTTTATTTTCAGGTTTATCGGGGCTATACCGTGGAATCACAAGCAATATTGCTTCTTCAGCGCCTATTTCTGCAATTTACAATTTCAGTTATGAATCAGTAAAAGGGGCTTTGCTTCCCCTTTTTGCAAAGGTGAATTTTTTTTTGTTTTTGTATTTATAAAAATAGTTTTATTTATGGAAATTATAATTTTTTTACAGGAGCATCATTCGTAAGCTCATTGTCTAGCTGGAGGTTGTGCGAGTTTTGCCACTTCAATTGTTTTTACTCCAAGTGAACGAATAAAGCAGCAGACGCAAGTTGGGTCAAATTATCACAGTTGTTGATAATCTTTTATAATCCTGTTTACAACCCTTTGACTTTCACTTTGACTTTTCAATTTTGACTTTATTTTCTTCTTCACAGGAATGCCTTTTGGGGGATTATTAGGAAGGGAGGCTTTTCATCTTTATACAATGGATGCGGCGTTGTACTTTGTAGAAATGTTCCTCATTCTATCATCAAGGTTATATTTTTTTTATTTAATTGTAATTTTGTCTTTAAAATCTAATTAATTTTTTTAATATAGTTCTATACATACGAGAGTTTGAAAAGCATGCAAGCAAATGCTCACCCAACCACAATATCAATGGTTTGTTTTTTTGCTCTTTAAGTGTTGGTAATAGAATTTTATTGGTATTTAGTATTTTTTTAATTTATTTCTTTTTTATAATTTTTTTTAGCTATTATGTGGAGGGCTAGCTGGATCTACTGCTGTTTTATTTACAACTCCTTTTGATGTGGTGAACACAAGATTACAAACACAGATTTTATTTTTTATTTTTATTAAGTAATGGAAATGTTTTGTAAAATTATAATCATTTTAAAAATTGTTTTTTTGTAGATACCTGGATGTGTAAACCGTTATCATGGTGTTATTGACACTCTCAAAGACATATCCCAACATGAAGACTTGAAGGGTTTATATAGGTAATAAATCATATTGAATAAAACCTAGGTATAATTATAAATTCACTTTCAAGAAAATCTTGATTTAATTTGTTTTATTTGTCATAATAATCAGGGGATTGACTCCAAGATTGGCAATCCAACGAGATGACATAAATTTTTGGATACGACGAGATGACATAAGGAGTATACGGGAATATTATAAAGAAATTGAACACATTGAAGGGACTTTCACACAGTTATCTCGCTTTTTTGTAGCTGAAAATGCCATTGTAAGTTAAATACTTTCTTATTTTTATATTTATTTATTTTTATTTACTAATATGTATTTTTTTTAAATATTATCAGCTGCAGTGTTTGAAAATGTGCAGGGAATTATTTGCAAGCTCTGAAGGATGTTCCTAGGACTCTTAGAATGATGTCAGTACTACCTTATTTTTATCAAAATAAAGTAGAATGCTACATTAAACATATTTTAATGAAAGTATATTGCTATATTTTTCCCTATTTTACCCTTCTATAACTCCTTAAACATGAAAAGCTCTATTTTATCAATGCCTTCTTTGATACCATTTTAAAGAAATTGGAAATTATGTTCAAGTAATTAAGCAAGTTTTTTTCATTTTACAGTTTTATTTATGCTTTCTTTTAGGTATGTTTACAGTTACCAAAGCTATTTATGGAACCATGTAGCTAGCATCAGAGTACAAAAATACGGTATGAACCATCTAATTGGTGAGTTTTTACTTCATGGATTTATGCAGTTTATAAAAACTTTGTAAACAGCTTAAGTTGCTGTCTGTATAATGCTTTTGGATTGCAGATTCTATCCGGTTTCAGAGCAATATTGAAGGACTGAATTCTACTATGGAGTTGTAACTTTTGACGTACCACAGGGATTTAAGTTGTAATTTACTGTTTAATATTACGTTCCAAAAATAAGTCTCGTACTTTTTTTTTCTCTAGGCCGTGTTTGTGTTCCCATCGACCCAAATGTTTGTGATGAGTTTGATCCCAATGTCCCAACACTTTCCAAGGTAATAACATTTTGGTGAAATTTTAATTTTTTATTATTTCATATCTTTAATCTTTTTATTAATCCATTTTAAATTTATCTCACAGCGTTTGAGAGAAATAAACACAGGAGGCTTGCAAGTAGAAGGCGATAAATCTGTCACAGAAATTACAGAAGACTTGGAAAAATATCAACAAAACACTGATGCATCAGGTAAGATGAAAGCATTTAATGGGTGTTTTTTGTTTTAATTTTTGATCAGGAAGTACGGAGTGGTTCGATATTGCAACAGGGATCGAATCAGATGGTGATGAAGATTTTTACAGCATTCAAGATGGTAAATAACCAAGTTTTAAATATTTTTCCTGAAAGTACAATGCTACAATTGACAATTCCTCACTTCATTCTTCAAAATTTTCAGATACAATACCGTTGCAATTGTCATCATAAATCTCGGGAAGCAGTAGCAATTAATTGTATAAGAAGCAGTAATAAGGTAGATGCTTGATGTGCATACCGATAAGTAGATCTATGATTAACAAAAAGTAGCAATTACCTTTATCTGTCTAGCAAAAAGTAACAATGAACTTTATGCAGGTAACAAAAATTTAAAGATGTGCACGTGTGATGTTTATGTTAAAACTTACAAATTATCTTGAAAAAGAGCGAGACGTTACGTATGAATATTTGATAAAGATATTTATAGCTTATACTTTAATTACATTTTCCCCTTATGGCATCCTACTTCATTATTTCCATTCATTTCCAGGGTTTCCGCCGCATCGTGCGGAAGAGTGAAGAAATATGGACTTCCATTGTTGCTTCCTCAAGAAGATGATGTTAAAACATTCATAGCAAATTCGAAGAAGCTGCTTTACATTAAACTTTCAGTGCCCTTGATAACAGTTTTCTTCGATCTCCGTACAATAGGTATACTTCGAATTGCATTTTGCTTATGTGATTCACTTTTAAATTTCTGTATTATAAATAATGGATGGAAGCTGGAAAGTTACAACGGATTGGTCTTGTGATTTTATGATTTATGAGTAAGGCCACCAATGAAGTATTTAATAGGTGGCATTTCAGTATAGAGACACATAGTGAGGTTGATGAAAAAGGGTAGACATTTCAGAAACTTTAGTCCATTGATACATTGTTTTCAATTTTTCATGTGAATTTAATGTTCTTTTATTCTCCATAGTTTCAAGGGATAGCATCCAACATCACATACTTACCATGCGTCGATGAACCATGTAAGTACTGGTCAACAATTTTGTAAAAAAAGGGTAAGAAGAAAACATCCAGTTTAGAAGAAAAAAAAAGAACATTCCCCCTTCAACCCGTGCAAAGCACGGGCTACATGCTAGTTATAAACTACATTACGTATATTTATGCTATATATTCTTATCACTAATTGTGTTATTTCCTTTTCTTGCATGATGCGGCCGAAACAAATTAAATCCACGTAGACCCAAATGGTGATTAAATGTTCTTAATTAATATTGCTTATGAAAATAGATGTATTAATACATGTATTATTTTGAAGAAATAACATTTACTTTTCTGTTCTTTCCTGTGAATGTAAACACATAGTGTAAACACAAACTTGCAGCCACCACCAACCATACCTACACCACCAACCACACCTAACTTTGTTGAATTTCTCATATGAACTCATTTTTAAGTTGCAGCTATTGTAGAAATTAGGGACACTACCATCACTATAAATAGATGTTCTAACATCCATTGTAATGCACCACAAAAACATAGAAGAGAGTGTTTAGATAGTTAGCGAGAGTTGTTCTTTTCTTGTATTTCAGTTTGAGTATTGAATAAAAGAACATTTGAGTTCCAACAAGTGGTATCAGAGCTTTGTTAAGCTCCCGGGGCAACTTTCTAAACACCCTCGGGTTTTTTGGTCAAACATTTTTTGTCTCAAAATCGTTTTTCGAGAGCACCATTGGAAAGGTCTCAGTCTCAGGATTCCGAATATGTATTTTTCGGAATTTTTCGACCACCGGAAGACCTCCAAAAGTCCGGTCAAAGGTTCGCCAGAATAGTTGCCGGAAAAACCAGTTCGCCGGAGATGTCGCCGGAGAAGACGACCGGAGAAGACGACACTGTAGCAGTTCACTGTAGCAACACTGTAGCAGGTTTCAGAAAACTGCAATTTGGTCCCTGAAGTTTCGAAAAGTTACCTTTTGGTCCCTGTATTTCCGAAAAATTTTAGGTTGGTCCCTATTTTTCAGAAAAACTTCAGAATAGCCCCTATACTTCTAAAAGTTTCGAACCAGCCCCTAAAATTCTGAAAATTACATTTTGGCCCTTGTAATTTTCATAAATTACTCGTAGCTCCCCATTATTTTTGAAAAATCTCAAGATAATATATGCCAAGAATGTCCACACCAAGCTCGTCGTCTCATCCCGAAGTTGAGAACGTCCAAAGGACGGGAAAGGATAGTAGTGTTACGTTACACTATCCGTTGCTTACAAAAACAAACTATGCGGTGTGGGCTATAAAAATGCGAGTGAATTTGCAAGCACAAGGAGTGTGGGATGCAATTCAAAATACAAGAGTAGATGAACGAACAGATAGGATGGCGCTTGCGACCATTTACCAAGCGATTCCAGAGGACGTACTTATTATGTTCGCCGAGAAGGACACGGCTAAAGAAGCATGGGAAACGCTTAAGATGATGCATATGGGAGCTGATCGGTTAAAGGAGGCTAAAGTACAAACATTGAGAAGTGAATTCGAGATGATCCGAATGAACAATGGTGACTCTATAGATGATTTCGCCATGAGATTGAACACTATTGTGACCGGTATTCGATCTCACGGTGAAAAAATCGAGGAGAATACGGTGGTGAAGAAGTTTCTTCGAGCCGTCCCAATGCGATTTATACAAATCGTAACATCTATCGAGCAATTTGGAGACATGAAAAACATGACGGTTGAAAAAGTTGTAGGCCGTCTCAAGACCCACGAAGAGCGACTTCGAGGGTATGAAGAACGGGAAGAAGGACCTTCTCTATTGCTTACACATGCCAAGGGGGCATCTCAATCTAAGCAAACCGACGAGGGAGACTCGTCAAACACTTCAAGGGAAAGTGGAAACCAAGGCCAAGGACGCGGTCGAGGTCGTGGGCATGGCCGAGGAGATGGTCATAAGTATGATGCAAACCGGAATGACTACAATCGTCCTTGAAAGGACAAAAGTAAAATAAAATGTTTTACTTGCGATGAATATGGTCATTATGCATCAGAGTGTCCAAACAAGAAACGAGGTGAGGAGGTGAACCTCACCCAAACCAATGAAGATGAACAGCCCATTTTAATGATGGCGATCTCGCAAGAAGATACACCAGGTATGGTGCCGCTAAAAGAGAAGAATGGCGTTGATATCCCTGCATCCGAAGAAAGTCAAGTTGATTCCGAGGAATGGTACATTGACAACGGTGCTAGCAATCATATGACCGGAGATCGTTCAAAGTTCCATGAGTTAGACGAGAACGTGACGGGTTTTACGCAGTTTGGAGACGGGTCAAAGATCAACATCAAAGGAAAAGGTACGATCTTGTTTGATTACAGAAACGGAGATCAAAGACTACTTAACGAGGTATATTACATTCCTAGACTTAAAAAGAATATTATAAGTCTTGGACAACTAACCGAAGACGGGAATCGAGTCGACATGGATGGTGATATTTTACGGGTATTTGACAATAGTAATACTTTACTTTTTAAAGTAAAAAGAACCCGTAACCGACTCTATAAGACAATTTTAAAGACGAGACGAAAAATGTGTCTTTTATCATCCCAAGATGATCCAGGATGGTTGTGGCATCAACAACGTCCGTATGCCAATTATTATACCATGAAAGTTAATGGTTGTTTGGAGCATGATAAAATTCTAGGTTCACATCTAAAGAAATTAGATGATCCGAGTGAGGAAAAATTTTATGTTGAAGTTGAAAAAGGTGAAAAAGGACACCAGTTTTTCGACGCACAAAAAAGGAAGCCACGGATAAGACGAGACCTGTTCTTTGGTAAACAGAAAAGATGGATTTGGACCGAAACATCACTTGCTAGTTTTTCTCAACGTCCTAAAAGTCGAGCTATCCACTTTCGTAAAGTGATGCAAAAGAAGGAAGACGTGTCACTAAAGAAAACGGCTTATGCTAAAAGGATTTCGGGGGAGTTCAGTGTGAGATATTGCACTCCAACAACTTGTTCCAAGGATGCAAAATTGAAACTCGAGAAAGATAAAGACAAAGCACTTGCCGATTATTCTGTAGCCGGGGATGGCATGGAATGCGCAACATGATCGACGTAACGAATTTGCAGCCAACAACTTGTTCCAAGTTTGGTTTAAGGGGGAGAATGTGAATGTAAACACATAGTGTAAACACAAACTTGCAGCCACCACCAACCACACCTACACCACCAACCACACCTAACTTTGTTGAATTTCTCATATGAACTCATTTTTAGGTTGCAGCTATTGTAGAAATTAGGGACACTACCATCACTATAAATAGATGTTCTAACATCCATTGTAATGCACCACAAAAACATAGAAGAGAGTGTTTAGATAGTTAGCGAGAGTTGTTCTTTTCTTGTATTTCAGTTTGAGTATTGAATAAAAGAACATTTGAGTTCAACACTTTCCCAGCACCAATGTATTATAAGGGATACTATCATCTTTTCTACCAATACAACCCAAAAGGTGCAGTATGGGGCAACATCGTATAGGCCCATTCCGTATCGAAAGACATGATCAATTGGATTCCACTTGAACCAACAATCGTTCCATCGAAGCCTTTTGACAAATACGGGTGTTGGTCTGGAACTCTAGATCCGCCATAATCCTCCCGGGAAACAAGCCAGTGATTTTGTATACCAGAATTATTGATAAAAAACCCGCACCAGGTTAGGTTATCAAGTCCAAAACTACGCCATACTTGCAAACTATTCAGACCCATTCCTCCGGGACCGGATCAAACCAGACGACAATCCGATATTAAAACCCACTTATGAAAACACCTCTTCTTTCCATGACACTACAACTGCATGAAAACACCTCTGTTTTTCGTTCGCAAATGTTTTACCATTTCCGATTGGTTGCAGCTTCAATGACAACTTTCTACTGTAATTGGACTTCAAACCTTTGACATCTTCTTTCCCCGGGCCAACCCTAACCAAATCTATCGGGAACGGCGTTGAGACTTCAGTTCCTTAAACATATTTAGGGTTTGGTGTTCTTACGCAACAAGAATTAAGACTGTTAGCCTTCACTGAATGATAAGATTGGTAGAAGACGAAAGCTATTCCTAGTCGTATGAGAGAGAGAGAGAGACGCAGGGGGTGGGGGTAGGGGTGGGGTGGGGTAGGGTTCTTTTTGTTTTAATTATTAAAATAAATAAAATACTAAAATAAAAATAAAAAAGAAATTGCAAAGAGTAAAATAGTTTTTTTACTTATCTTTACTTATTTTTGGACCATTCTTGCAACTTGATCTTTAATTTGGACCATTTTCGAGGTTTTTTTAAAAGTTGGTCGATTATTGAAAATTCATGCAAACCACATGGACCATTATTGTAATTTACTCTATGTTTTATTATTATTTTATCCTAAAATAAAAGTTTTAGAATTAATATTTAAGATAAAAAATAAATTTATCACTAAATAAAAAATAGTCGTTTAGAGAAACTTCTATTATGATAAAACGGAAATTACAAACAAGTCTGCATAGTTTTCACCGTTTTTCTATTCAGTGCTAACTTTTTTTGTGTATGTGCTTAAATAATTAATTAGTCTTTTTATTGACACTTGTTTAATTGGATTCTTTTTGCCGTCAAACAATCTCATGATTTGTCTTTTTTTCGTTTTCCCTTTGGTCCAACAACGCCACAATCTATCTCTATTGCATCACCTACCTCTCTCCATCGCACAAACCTGGCCGACCGCCGATGGCATTTGCCACCTATTAAATGCTCTCTATTCCTTCGTCTTATGATATATATCATCGCATAGCACAACCCTTGCTCAAATAACATAACAGTGTTTACTTTTTTGAGAAGATCACAAAGATATAGAAATTGAGTATCCATTTAACAAAATGATTTAAAATATAGAAAAAACATAAAATTATTACAGTGTGCGGAAAAAGGCCGAAACCGAACCAAAATTTGGCGAAATCGAAACGTCATGAAAAACTGATGGTTTGCTTTTCTGTTTAAAAAGCCTAATTTGTATGTTTGATTTCGTTTTTTAATGTCTAAAAACCTATTTTTGCTAATCTATAGAATGGAGTGTGTTCTAAAGATTGATTATTGTCAATGGAAGAGTGATGGAATGGGTACACCGTAACCTGCGAGAAGTGACATGTACCACGGTAACACCACCTTGCTAGGTGTGTTCGTCACAGTCTAAGGCCTTCTTACGATATCTTCTTAGCCAGCATGAGTGTGCATGTGTGAGCGCGCACGCACACACACACACACACACACACACACACACACACACACACACACACATATATATATATATATATATATATATATATATATATATATATATATATATATATAATATTTTAGAATTTAAACCGTTTGCTTATAAATACCATTCCATTCTAAACTCTTTATACCACAACTCAAATATTTACACATCTATACTATTTTTCCTCAATTTCACAATGTCATCATTATCGTCATATTCTACTTCCATTGATATAGATGCGTTTGTTGGAAAAATGATATAAGGAACAATCACATTATTAGAAATTAAAGACGAAAGTTCACAACTGAGGAGGAGAAGTGCTCTTTTACGATGAAAACATGAAGCTGGCTACAATTATCTAATTTAAGACTACTTCGCCGATGATGTCGTGTATGCTGTAAAGTTTCGACGAATATTCCGAATGAGGAAATAATTATTCCTACGCATAGTTGATGATTTGAAGTTCATGTTCTCGTATTTTCAGTATCAATATTAGTGAGATGCAAGAGGCCGCTCTAATACAAAAATGTACTTGAGCAGTCGTCGGTATTTTCAATTAGCATTCTGCTTGGGAGCCGACTCATGGGATGAGTATTTGAGGATGTCTGAGCGGACCGCACGGTAGACACTTTACAAGTTTGCTAAAGCTATCATTTTGGTTACAGTACATATAATTTACATAATAATACTATTAACGACATCCATTAGTTGTATATAACACATGAAAACAGTCATGAGTTTCCAGGAATGTTAGGTAGCATCGATTGTATGCATTTGCCATTAGCACTATGCCCAAATGCATTTCACAATCAGTACACGCAAGCTGATCACAAAACGTTGTCGATAATTCTAGAAATGGTGACATCGTGCAATATTTGGTTTTGGAATGCATTTTTTTGTGTCACAGGTTCCAACAATGACATCAATGTGCTTGAGCAGTCGTCGGTATTTAACGATATTTTTCTGGAAAAGCTTATGATGTACCATATGTAGTGAACGAAGTATCATACAAGCGTGAGTATTATCTTACAGATGTGATATATCCGAAGTATTATGTATTTGTCAAACCAATGAACTTCTAGATGACGAAAAAAATACTAGAATTTAAGGCGCCCTAAGAAGGAGGTATGGAGGATATCGAACGAGCATTTGATGTCCTCATTCCTCAAGAGACGTTGAAAAATAATTAAAAATCTGGCTTGTTAATGGGACGACAAAAAAATGCAAAGTTTAATCTATGTGTGCATCATATTACATAATATGATTTTAGAAGACGAAAGAAAAGCGATATGATACTACGATGAAAACGAAATTTTGCCATCCATCGAACCACTATATATTGAAATGACACAATACCTAGCAAATAGAATGGAAGTATGTACTCGAGATACACATCACAACATTTGAGTTGATTTAGTTGAACATGTTTACAGAAATGATATACGCAGCGTCAAAAATTTGGACGAGAATCTATATGTGTAATCGGATGAGGAATTTGACGGGTTGGAAGACAATTCTGACGACGATTCAAATGATTCAGAGGAGTGAAGTGTAATACCGTAATTTTAATTTATGGTAGAGTTATTTTAACTTTTGATATAAACGAGCATAGATGAGTTAAAACGTGAGTTACGATGTTTAAAAATTTATCAAAGAAAAGTAGAATGCTAAAAGAGATAAAAGAAACAAAGGAAAATGAAAATCAACAAAACCCGGGTCGGGTCACAAAACCCGGGTCGTGTTCAGCAGTAACCCGGGTCGGGTCACAAAACCCGGACCGTGCTGTGCTGGGTTTGAGGCGGTGATTTGCGGATCAAAACCCGGGGCGGGTTTGACAGCCCGGGTCGGGTTTCGTGCGGGTATAAATTCGATTTTGCCCTCATTTAAACCATTTTCTCGACCCACAAACATTCCAAATCGATTTTCAGAGCTTATGGAGGCGATTTTGAGTCAAATTAAAGCCAGAGATTCGTAGGGAAGTGTAAAGTGATGCGGATCTAACCCCGTAAACGTGGTCTTGCTTTCGAATTTGTCGAGGTGAGTGATTTCTTCGTTTTTTTTGGGGTTTTGAAACCCTAGCTTCAATTTTTGTGATTTAGCTATAATTTGTTAAATACGTTGTTAGTAGATTGTTAGTGGATGTCTTTTGAGCTATTGGTGTGATTATTGTCGAGTTCCTACGGTTGAATGAGTAGAATCGCGGATTTGGGGGTTTTGGTAAATATAGAGTTGATATTTACCGTTTATACTCCTTTTTCCTCTTTTGATTTATACATCTTTGAGATAGATGTTATTGAGATGATTGTGGGTGTTGGAAAATTGATTTATACTATGGTGATATAACCAAGTCTAGCGAACAGGAGCCCGATACGTGTAAATTGGGGGTTCCATATACTAAACCGATATCAAGTGAGTAACTATAATTCATTCTTATGATTAAATTGTGAATTTACAGGTTACTATTGATTTTAAATTGGTTGAGATAACCAAGTTTATAATTGAGAAACATGTGATTTAACATACGAGAATGAGATTTTGAGTGTGATTTAATACACGATTGAGATTATGTTCTTATGAGAAATAACAGTTATATCTTGTTGTAGGTAATATATATAAGTATATATATGTGTGTATTATATTGATACTGAAATAAATTATAGTCGGAGTGGTTCTGTTATCGGTGGATAACAAGAGATGAGTTGAATTTCATATTGAGTATAAGAGTAGAGTATATGATGTAGCAGTGAGTTAAAGAGTCTTTGAGTTTGATTGCTACAACCATGATGGGTGTTATAATTGGGTATAATTGATTGTGAAATGGGTATATGTGAGTGTGTGTGTGATTGAGTTTATGAGTAGTATCAGTTGTGATACTTATTATTGATTTGATATTACTACTAATTAGCTGGTGTTTGTAAAGCTAACATGTTTGCAGATTTCAGAGTAAGAGGAAGTGAATAATTGCTAATGAGACTAGCAAAGCAGAATGATGAGAGAGTTTACTGAGAGAGATTGTGGAATGTGATTGAGATTACTCACTAAGCTTTTTATAAGCTTACACTTGAGTTGTATATTGTTTTGCAGGTATCTGTAGCTGTGATAGGGGAAGGCATGTGATAAAGAAAGATGGACAATTTAGAGCCTGTCCTTTAGTTGAAATAGATTATTTGTAACGCCTGGTAAATTTGTAAGGACCTTTTTATTTAAATATTCATGCTGATAACATCTTGATCCTTAGTTTGAGTACAAGTATGCTCATTTGGATGTATAATTGTTGAAAATTTTTGGGTGTACTTCGTATGAGAAACTGGGTGTTACATGAAGTTTGTAGTTAACTATTGTAATGTTTAATTTTCATTCTAGTTGTCATTTGTTTTTTAAAATTTCAATTAATAAATTATTTTCTTTTTTTATCAGTTTTAATGTTTAATTAAAGTCTATTTGTGAAACTTAATTATTTATGTTTGTTATTTAATTCTTTTTAAAATAGTGAGGAGAAAGAGAGATATCAATTTCTTAGATTTAGGGGAGTATGAGAGTGAGGGAAAGTTGCTTAGATGACAATGGAAAAGGGTGAAAGGTGAAGGGTACCCACAACCCTTAGACTAATGCTTTAAATGCTTCATATGGCATTTGCCATTTGGAGCCAAGAGTATTGCCCCATTGATTCCTCTATTGTAGAGGAATAAGATGGTTTTGGTAATAAAATCTATATGTTGTTAATATCTTTTTGTTTATATTAATAATTTTAAAATCCTCCTTACCCAATCTTATCCACAACAAAAAATAGAGACCAAATTTATAGTTGTTTAAAAAGTTGTATAAAAGTATAAAAAAATTTCAAAATTATTGCAAAACAAGTTTAAAATTTTGTATTAAATAATTGTAAAACGAGTTTTTAGTTTTTTTTGTAAGATAGTTTTAAAAAGTTCTAAAATAATGTTTGGAGAAGGTTAAAAGAAAATGTTGCAAAAAAAAAAAAAGTTTACAAAAGTTTAAAAAGTCTTTTAAAAGCTTGTAAAATTTGTCAAAAACAAAGTTGTAATAAATTAAATATGTAAAAGAACTTACGTTTAAGGGCGAGTTTGTAAAATAAACAAATTTGATAATATTCATAAAGGGAAATTATGAAAAAAAACGCACTATATTTTATCAGTTTTTATGGTTTAACCATCAAATTTTCAATTGTTCTAATAAAACCACAAATTTTTGGAAAAAATTTAACCCGACCATTATTAACCTAAAGAAGCCGGTAACAATAACTTCGATGAAACTTTTTACCAAAAAATGATTTATTTTCCGAATCATAAAATTTTTTGGTTAAACCAAATTTTTGACAAAAAACTTTTTACTACCAATTTTATCACTTTTCTGATTTAACCATCAATTTTGATTTCTTCAAATACACCATCAAATTTTGGATTTTTTTAACTTGACCATTGTTACTTGAAGAACCGGTAAGAATGGTTTTCACAGAACTTTTTATAAAAAATAGTGTTTTTTCCGAATATCTTAAAAATTGGTGGTTAAACCGATTTTTTGGCAAAATATAATGCTTTTTTCGTAATTAGCCATATACATAATGAAATTTAAAGTTTGAACCAGATTCTAACAAAATTTAAAATTGAGCGCAAAGTATAAAATTGGAATGTGACCCGAAATATTAGGGTGGACAGAATGGTGATAGATTAGGGTGAAAGTGGGAGTAATATCGGTAGTATCGAAGGTACCGTCGTTCC
Source organism: Cichorium intybus (assembly GCA_023525715.1). NCBI lineage: Eukaryota > Viridiplantae > Streptophyta > Magnoliopsida > Asterales > Asteraceae > Cichorium > Cichorium intybus. The sequence goes on along the minus strand of CM042015.1, from coordinate 68,170,337 downwards.
TTGTCGTATATGACGCTCGATGGCTTCACCATCTATGTAATCCACCACCCTCTTTCTTTTCTAACTTATACAATATGTTTCATTATTTGTACATTTTGATTGTGTTTAGAAAGATGAGGTATTGTGTTGTGGGTTGGAAAATATGGAAGTAAGGAGTAAAAAACTGATATGACATTGTTGGTTGAGTGAGTTGGTGAAGATGAACTCCCCCACCTTCAGTATAAACACAGGTTGAAGAACAAAAGCTTATAAATTGTTATCGGGAAAATGACTTATAAGGGTAACTAACTATTGTTTTGTTCACGTTTCGTCACTTTCCTTATTTTTTGTGCTTTATTTGTCATTAAATTATTTATTTTCTTCATGATACATCTTTATGATTGGGAATAGCAGGTTACAACCAAATTGACATCTACATGACAAAATAGGTGACATCTACGTGGCTTTTAAGGGTACTGATTATCAGTATAAGGGTAACCAACTATTTGCTTTGTTCACGTTTGGCCACTTTCCTTTTTTTCATGCTATATTTTCAATTAAACTATTTATATTGTCATTAAACTATTTATATTGTTCAAAGTAATTGTTAAAGATAATTTGGTGAATAACATGTGAAATCATGGTAATTTTTTTTAAAAAAAGTTAGTGTCTTTTTTGGAAGTTGTCCAAATATATATTTTTACCATGATTTCATGTCAAATTCACCAAATTATCTATAACAGTTATTGATTAAAATTATCTATTAAAATTATTGATGAACATTGCAGGTTTAAATTTCCATATATTTTCTTAGGGGATTCGGGGGTTGATAAGTGATAACGATATGGGGTTTTGTGTGTAACGAGTATATTACCACGTAATGCTACACCTAATGATACTCGTAATGTACATACGTTGTATTACGACATTGCATAATTAAACCGACATAACTTGTTATTGTCGGTTATAAAGATTTAAGTTGAACAATATAAATAGCTTAATCACAAATAAAGCACGAAAAAAGGAAAGTGACCAAAGGTGAACAAAGCAAATAGTTGGTTGCCCTTATACTGAAAATCGATACCCTCAAAAGCCACGTATATGCCATCTAGTTTGCCATGTAGATGCCAATTAGACTGTAACATGTTATTCCTGGTCGTAAAGATGTATCATGAACAAAATAAATAGTTTAATGACAAATAAAGCACGAAAAAAGGAAAGTGATCAAACATAAACAAAACAAATAGTTAGTTACCCTTATAAATCATTTCCCATTTGATCTTATTATAACATCTTTTTCCGATTTTTAGTAACTTAAAAGACGTTTTTAATAGATTCTTTTTCAAAACATTATAAAACCCTTTAAAAAAAATTACTTAGGGATTGATTGATACTTGGTGATTGAGTAAGAGCTGACTGTGTCAATGTCGACCCACCAATCAGATTTATCCTGAAACTTTCCATATAAGAGGTAAATTTTAGGGTTTAAGACCGAGTCAGATGTAAATTTTGGGATTATCAAACGGTATGACTCGGACCAAGTCAAACATAACATTTTACCGGACCAGTAAGAGGCAAATCAAACAACCCCTATTGAAATTTCATCTAATACATATCTTTTATTCTAAAATAATAGTCAAATCAAACAGCCCTATTGAAATTTCATCTAATACATATCTTTTATTCTAAAATTATAGTTTTAGAACTAATATTTAAGGTATACAATAAATCTATCACTAAATAAAAAATACCCCTTGACAGAAAATTTTATTGCAAATAAAACGAAAATTACAAACAGTTTTTTTATTCAGCGCTAACTTTCTTTAAACGTTTAATTAGTCATTTTCATGTCACTAGTTTAATTGAATTCTTTTTGCCGTCAAACAATCTCATATTCTCATGCATTGTCTTTTTTCCTTTTTGGTCAAACAACGCCACAATCTATCTCTATTGCACCACCTGCCTCTGTCCATTGCACCACCCTGGCCGACCGCCGACTGCATTTGCCTATTAAATGCTCTCTCTATATATTCCTTCGTCTTATGATATCATCTCATATCAAACTCTATTATTCAAACCCACGTACCCCAGCACTACAAATAACCACCCCTTCTTCTCACTGCCACCTTTTACTTCGTTGAGTTCGTTCCTCAGTTCTTAACACCTACTTTCGGTTTTCTGCCCCCAGATCTTCCAATATGAAGGAAGATTCGCTAATGGATTTGCAGAAAAGCTATTTCGATGTGTTGGGTTTATGCTGTTCTTCGGAGGTGCCACTCATCGAGAAGATTCTTAAACCTCTTGAAGGCGTTCACCATGTCTCCATCATTATTCCTTCCAGAACTGTTATTGTGGTTCACGATGCCGCCCTCATTTCTCAGTTTCAAATCGGTAATCTCTCTCTCTCTCTCGCTCTCTCTCTCTCTAAACGGTTTCAGTTTAACTTGTTTTAGCTCAACTATAGTTCAAGTCATTCTTAAAGTTAGAGATAGAAGCTGGTTTGATCTTTCTGTTATTCATGATTAAACGGACCTGATTATTTGATTCAGTCTCTTAAACATACAGCATTTCTTAACTTCTATCACTTTTTCCAGAGGAAAATAAGACCAGTTCTGCAAATGAGTCCAATCTTGAAACCATAAACATGATTTAATTTATCAATAGTTCATGGTTTTCTTTTGCATTCCAAAAGAAGCCAAAGTGACAAATATGGCGTTAAAAAAGGATAACCTTTTTGCGGCACTTGATACTTGTCCACCTCAGCACCAGTTTAGTCCCTACTGACCAGTGAGGAAACATTAACAAATTACAAAAAAAAATATGATAATTTTTATATTATATTTTAATAAATAACTGAGGCCGATTGAAGATGATAGGGTTGATAATTTAGATTAGTAAGTTATAATTTTGCGGGTCCAGATAAACATAATAAAGAAGTCAAGTTTCTAACTTAGAGCATCCAAATGGTGGAGCTTTTTATAAGAGTTTTTTCAAAAAAATTTATGACATGTCATTGCCACATAATTATATTAAAAAGCTTATAAATCTTCCACTATAGTTAAAAGCTTTTTCATTAAGCTTTTTCATAAATCTTGATACATTTAATTAATTTATATAAATACAAATATCAATAAAATAATAATAAATATTAAAAAGCTTGAATGATAGAGCTTTTTAATGGCAAAGTTATATGAAAAAGCTTTGCTAACAAAAAGCTTCCACTATGGTTGTTAAAGCTTTTTTAATTGAAAAAGCTCTAAAAAAAGCTTTGAAAAAGCACCATCGTGGATGCTCTTAGAGCATCCACAATGGTGGAGCTTTTTATAAGAGTTTTTTCAAAAAAATTTATGACATGTCATTGCCACATAATTATATTAAAAAGCTTATAAATCTTCCACTATAGTAAAAGCTTTTTCATTAAGCTTTTTCATAAATCTTGATACATTTAATTATTTTGTATAAATACAAATATCAATAAAATAATAATAAATATTAAAAAGCTTGAATGGTAGAGCTTTTTAATGGCAAATTTATATGAAAAAGCTTTGCTAACAAAAAGCTTCCACTATGGTTGTTAAAGCTTTTTTAATTAAAAAAGCTCTAAAAAAAAGCTTTGAAAAAGCACCATAGTGGATGCTCTATAGAAGTTTCTGACAAATATTTCAATATAAATAGATTGAGTAGTGTGAATACTTTAAGGTAGTGTAGATATCTCATCAATAATTAAATATGTAAATTTTAAATAGAAGTGAAACCCACATACTTGGAGTGTGAGAGTGTCAACGCTTTATTACTTCTTGTTTACATTTTTTTAGTTTAGGTGAAATATGTTTTTGATAATTGTTTTTGCCTTATAAAAGGCCAAATATGGTTTTACAAGATTCCGTAAAATAGCCAATAATATATCTATTATTTATGGAGCTTGATTTTAATAAAAATCATATGTAAAAAGACAATAAGACATTTTGGACGTTAATAGTTGTATACGAATAAAATTCCGTCTACCTCTAAATTCATTTTTAAATTGTTAACAATACGTAAAAATAATCGTCTACCCAAACGGAAACGTCGTTCGGATGTCCTATCATCGTATATATGTGCAATTATCGACAAAGTAATCACATACGAAAAGTTCATGTGCAGATTTACAATCCTAGTTTAAAACAACTCTAGTCCGTCTAATATCCGTGCTTTCTTCTTCTTGATCGCAACAGTTCTCTGCCACTTGAAAGAATATGATGATGAACAAACCATCATATGAACCAGTGCCTGAAAAACCCATCTTCGAGTTGTTATGTATAATGTTTGTGAGAATAAAAGAGTAAATGTTGTGTGAAAATAACAGAAATAGTTAAGGTTTATTTATATGTAAAGTTTAGAAAAATTAGAAATTTTTTTAAATATATCTGCTGAATTGTTGGGATTAGAAAAAGTTAGCATTACAAGTCATGGCCTCAACTATGTCCAACTATGCCTAACACCTTCCATACCACACCAGTTGGTGTGCATGCTATATATGACTTTTTTAAGCTGCATCATCACCATGCCACTCGCATGCCCCGTTGATGGTAGGAGTTCATCTCTCACATATCGTATGTCTTCAATGGTATATCAACCTTTTCCTTTCTTCCATCTCTTCCTTCCCATAACTAAACACAATGAATGGTCATTGATCCCATCCATAACCATTTTTTAAAATGTAATAAATTAAATAAATAAAAGTTGTTCAAAAGATATATAAATAATTCTTAAAATATAAAATTAAAATAACATTTCATAAAATAAAAAACAAAACTTCATAATGAAAAAGGACAACTAAATAAAAACTTGTTGTCAAGGTTGTATATATAGATTTGTGAAATAACTTTCATGAGATACGATCGTAGGTTAGTGAGTTTCTTCACAACGCAATTCGTAGAAAGTTTCCTTATACTTATTAATCGTTCGGAGTATCGAATCGTGAACATGACATATCAATGCACCTTCATATTGTAATATAATATTGTATAATATGATGCATTTGTACATTATATTTATAATTATGCTTTCATGTGTTGGTCGTGTTGGGAGCAGAAGTACACCCCAATGAGCTTTTAGGATGCTACAACTTTGTTTCACATATTTTATTGCAACTTCTTGTGCTTCATTGAATCTTATATGTTTTTCTTTGCTTGGATACACAAATGTTTTCACAAAAGTAGCCCAAGTTTGGTATATCTCATCGGTAAGATAATACCCACATTTATTTTGTAATTCGTTAACCTGAAATAGAATTTAGGATGTTAATGACGGTTAATAAAGGACGTTGATGGAACCAATGACATAGAAAAGTGCATTCCAAAACAATAAATCTTACAAGGCCACAAGTTCAAGCATAATCATTGGGTGACCATGATAACTTATTAATTATTGACATCGCCATGTAGTTTTGCAATTCCTTAAAGCCTAATCTATATCTATATATCTATATATCTTATAAAAGAGGCATTTTTTCTATCATCACATTCATTTGAAACCCTCCAACACTTCAACTTCTTTTTTAATTAATACATTAAATCTCTTCTTATCTAAATCTTAGTATAACTTTATTTTTTTTTGATATAATACACTAAATTAGTTAAGTCAAATATGATGTTAAATTCAATACACAATTTTAACTAAAACATTTAATTTGTTAATTTAAATTTGGTGTTAAATTCAAAATATAAAATTCAAATGCCACATAAACTTTAAAAAATGTTTAGAGTCTATTCTTTTAAATATAATGTTAGATATAAAACCTCAACCGAAATATCAAATTAACAAAAAGTTAATCAAAACTATTTTCTACAATAACGAAAATTTTCAAAGGAGCGGGTTTTTTAATTATTTAAAAATACTAATAATGAATACAAACAAAATAAGTTATTTACTATAATGGTATTTAGTAGTTGATAAAATATGATCAAGTCATAAAATGCAAGCATTGAACATGTTATAAGTTACGAAATAATTTTTTTTAATTTGCTTAATATTTATCAAAACCATTCATGAGCCATTTATATCAAATATTTTAAATTATTTATTTCAAATTATATTAGCATGCATGTGTACCTAACAAAATTCTCAAAATTTATTTATTTTTACACTCGATGAGAGCTACGAAGTAATGCTACATAACAATATGTTTCAAATAATCTACCTTTGTATTCCTATTATGTGTTATTTTCTCTTACAATTTAGATTTTGAGGTAATTCATGTAAATATGTTTCCTTAAGTTTTAAAAAAAAGTTTTAAAATCAATTAACCATAATAATAGTTAAAAATAATACTTTATAAAATAAGTACTTTTTAAATTAATTAATCCTAACAATAGTTAAAACTAACACTAAATCAAGAATTATATTTGCTTTTATTCATGTGTAAACTGCATGTAATGCCATTGCAAAATTTGATTATCAAATTGTTGAAGACACTTATAATTTTATGTATCAATTTAATGTAATAATTTTTATTTGGTAGTTAATATTAATAACATAGTCAAATTCAACCACATATATTTGTCAAAATTCTAACTACCTAATTTTACCTAATTTTAACTTGCGCAACGCGCGGGCATTCGCCTAGTGTGTACAATAAATGCTACATAGAATCTAATAAAATCCATATTTAGATTCATGTTCATATTTAGATTCATGTGCGAAATATAAAAGTTCTATGTCGCTAGAAGATTATTTACGCAAATATAAATCTCCATATAGCGTAATAATATTTTCACAGAAGAAGTACAGAGTATCACGTGAAGAGTTTTCAAACATATTCAACTACGCATCTAAGACATTAACAATTGTATTATACACTAGTTGTCAAACTACAAATGAACACTTCTATAATGGACTAAGATTTATTTTGAATCTAGCATTCTATTGGAAGGTAAATTGTGTATCATGGTTCTACATATCATAAATTCTTCACACAATACTTCACTTGGCATCTTTAACTGTTTTATGAAAGTGTCACACTATATACGAGATTGCCAACGAAGTAATCTCTCGTACCAACCAAGCTATCATCTTTTCACGATATTTATTTACATACGTTCTTATATTTATTGGAACCTAAAGACTTGTAGTGTCTTGAAAAAGAGATTGCCAACGAAGTAATCTCATACCAACCAACCAACATCGACCCTCCCATGTACTGTCCCAAGTCATATCCCACTCCTACCACCCTTACATTCCATAGATGTTACTTTTCCTATAAGAAAAAGTATGCCCATATTTAATTACAATTCATTAAGCACCTTTTAATTTTAACTCATCAAAATTGATTTTAAAACATTAATCATTCTAATCCTAAACAAAATTATACTTTATCCTTCAAACGATTTAAAAAATAAAATGTAACAAGTCTCGTTGTGTTGCTTAAAATAAACACAATATTTCTATTTTGGATAACTTTGCGGTAATAAGGGGGTGTTTGAGATTGCTTATCTAAAATAACTTATGCTTTTAATTAAAAGTGCTTATTAGCTTATCCGGTATCAAAACAAAGTTTTTAAAAAGTGTTTGGTTTAGGTTATCCTCTACCAAAACGTAATAAATCAATAAATTGGTTTTTAGTGTTTGGCAAATGGTGATTATGTGTGTAACAATGTTATAAAAATCGCTTGACGGTCAAGTGAGGTTAAGGGATTAATCGAATTAATCGGGGATTAGTCGGAGATTAATCGGAGACCCTAAATTGTAAAGGAATTCATTTAAAAATATATAAATATAAGAAATAAAAAAGTTTGATTCATTTTATTTTGATACGTATCAAAGATTATACATTTATTTATTTTTATTCTTTAATATTGATTGTTTTCAGTTTTCTTGAGTTATTAGAGAATGTTTGTGTCGTCATTTAAAAATAAAAAAATAAATAATAAATTAAAAAATTTTAAAAAATGAAAAAATGACCGCCAAGACCGATTAATCGGCCGCTAAGGCTGATATTTGACCGATTTTTGCTGCAAACCGTCAAGCTGACCGATTAGGCCTAATTATAATCGGTTGAAGACCGCCAAACGATTAATCGCCGATTAATCGGCCGCTAAAGCCGATTTCTGCAACACTGGTGTGTAATAAGGAAATGACTTATCAAAAACCGCTTAAATAAGTCAATAAGTAAGGAAGAAATAACTTATTAAAACCTTCTTATTTAAGCCAATAAATGTTTATAAAATCTTCTCACCCAAACATTTAAACTGTTTATTACTGGTGTAAAACCGCAATAAGTCAATAAACAAATCAAAAAAGCAATCCCACGCACCCCCTAATAATTGCAAAATACCTAAAATTTTATGCATTTAACTAATATTATGATAGAACATACCCTTATTATTACGTGTCAAAAATTAAATATTATACTTATTGTAGGAAAGATGTGGAATTGTATACTCCTGGCAAAGAAAACTCACTAACATTTGCTTATTATGTCGGGCATGAAAATTGTTTTTTAATAATAAATTTGTGTTGAAATTACCCATTTGGCAATTTTCATATTCCATATCTATCATGTGATAGTTGTTTATGTTTCTCTTTACCCTTGTTTGATTTAGTTAAGGCGCTAAACAAAGCACGATTAGAAGCAAATGTGAGGATGAAAGGAGATCAAAACTATGGAAACAAGTGGCCAAGCCCATACGCTGTCGTTTGTGGTGTACTGCTTTTGCTATCGTTTTTGAAATATGTTTATTCGCCATTTAAATGGTTAGCCCTTGGTGCTGTCGCTGTTGGCATCGTACCCTTAACTTTGAAAGCGATTGCATCGCTACGAATTTTTAGATTCGACATCAATGTTCTCATGCTCATTGCAGGTACGGTATTTGATATTTTTCGGTCTTACTATATGTTAACATTTTGAAATTTTGAAATTTTGTGGATCAAATTCAGTAATTTATGTAGTTATAAATCATAAGAATATAGAGGATTCAAGTAATCAATGTAACTTCAAAATATGTCGAAAAGTTAAAAAGTTTAGAAAATATGAGAGTATTGTATTTTACATGCCGAAGGAAACTAGAAACTAACTCAATAATGAGGAATTAAAGAAATTAACTAAAAACATGCTTTCCAAGTTTTTATTAAATAAAAATAAATAATAAGTGCCACTTTATAGGTTAACGATGTTTTGTATTGATAACCATCCATCATTATCTCTAGTAATTTTACAGTTCCATGTTTGATCATATATTGATTCAGTGTTTTTTTTTTCCATATTTTTTCCGTTACGGTTTAAAAAAAAAATTATACGTATTTATTATATTTAAATAGAAATGGTAATTTAACCGATTTATGAACTACCAATTTATGGTGTAGTGAGTTAGTTTGATAGCAACATTGAATACTACTGTCATTTACTTTACAAATAAACTGAAAAAACCCAAAAGTATCTGAAGGCATTTTGGTATGTTACATAATATGCATCTAAAACATGATAATTGTTATTTTGAACTTGTTTTCCTATAATAAAAAAGGTGTTATATTACTGATGTTTCTTTTCTGTGTTTAGCGGTTGAACATAAGAACTTTTATATTTCAAGCATTAATAACATTTATATTTCAAGAATTTTAATTTGACAAATTGTATTTTGATCACATCAAGTTGAAAATGCTGTAATAATCTAAAAAACCCACGCTATATTTCCTAAAACCAATCTATATTTCAAGAATTTTAATGATCTCATGCTCATTGCAGGTACGGTATTTGATATATTCACAATTGGGTTATTTTAGATTATTCGGTTATCATTTTGTTAACTAAAACCAATCTATAATCTAAAATACTAGTTTGGTTTTGGTCCAAACCTATCCAAAAGTTTAAATATTCAAACCACATAGGCCAATCCAACTTATTTGATTCCGTTTTATCCGAATAGTAAGCATCCTTACATGAATGATAAATTTTTATCTGCGATGAAACTCATAACATATATCATACGATAAAGTTATCTAATATTTTTGTGTTACTTGAGTATCACAATTTGTGCTGAAAAGTTTTTTTTTTTTTTTTTCATTAATCAATCTACGTCTAAGGTGCAAGCAACCCATAAGATTATTTTACGTACAACGCCCCACTAAGCCTCACAAAACCAATGAGTGCATTTGTTAATATTTGCAGTTGGAGGATCAATTTCTCTTAAGGATTATTGGGAAGCTGCCACAATTGTGTTTCTATTGGTAGTATCGGAATGGCTCGAGGCAAGGGCAAGTCACAAGGTTTATCCCCCAACTCCCCACCCGTCTCAAGAAGCATGCAAATGATTCTTTATATAAGAATATTCCTAATGTTTGAAAACAAATTATGCAAAATTTATATACAGGCCACTGCTGTGATGTCATCATTGATGAACATAGCTCCTCAAACGGCCGTATTAGCCGACACCGGTGAAGAAGTCAATGCTAGCGAAGTGAAAGTCAACACAAGACTTGCTGTCAAAGCTGGGACCATGATCCCCATTGATGGAGTAGTTGTGGAAGGGAAATGTGAAGTTGATGAGAAAACTCTAACCGGTGAATCGTTTCCTGTGTGTAAACAATTAGATTCCATTGTTTGGGCTGGCACACTCAATCTAACCGGTATGCAACCATTCCTATATATGTGTGTTTCCTGTTACTTAATACATAAATAATGACTTAATAGAGAAAGTTAAATAGAGTTTCAATATATTGTTTTCAGGCTATATTAGTGTTAAAACTACTGTTGTAGCTGAAGCTTGTGTAGTGGCAAAAATGGCAAAGCTTGTTGAAGAGGCTCAAAATAACAAATCTAAAACTCAAAGATATGTAGACGAATTTGCCAAGTATTACACCCCAGGTACATGGTTTTTTTTTTATTTGGAAAATATTTCTTGTTTAACTATACGATTAATGATGTATTTTTCTTTTGATTTGCAGCTGTTTGTGTGGTAGCTGCATGCTTGGCTGCCATACCAGCTGCCATGCAGGCTCACAACCTGGACAAATGGTATCACTTGGCGTTGGTTGTTTTGGTAAGTGCATGTCCATGTGCACTTATATTATCAACACCAATTGCAGCATACTGCGCGTTGTCAAAAGCAGCTAAATCTGGACTTTTAGTTAAAGGCGCAGAATACCTTGAAATACTTTCTGCAGTCAAATTTATTTGCTTTGATAAAACCGGAACCATCACTAGAGGAGAGTTTTCCGTCTCAAGCTTCCAGCCACTCATCAACAATGACAATTTGCTCTATTGGTATAATATAAAACCATTGACAATGTCATTTTTTGTGAATGCCCTACTTATTTGATGACTTTTTTTTGGGGGGTTTTAGGGTTTCGAGCATCGAGTGCAAGTCTAGTCATCCAATGGCAGAAGCACTTGTGAACTATGCACAGTCTCATTCAGTCAAACCGCAACCGAACAATGTGGGGGAATTTAAAGATTTTCCGGGAGAAGGAATTTACGGGAAGATTGATGGGAATGATGTTTATATCGGAAACCAAAAGATAGCCGTTCGAGCAGGGTGTTCACAAGGTTGAGAGTTTTTTAACACCGCCATTTTAATAATTCATTCTTTTATTTTTTTAACTCAATTCTTTAAAACTATTAGTTTCGAGTGAAAGTGATAACCAAGGGAGGTCAACCGGGTACATATTTTTGGGGTCATCGCTTGCTGGAATCTTTAGTCTCTCAGATTCATGTCGAATCGGAGTAAGGAAAGCTCTCGAAGAACTCAAATCAATGGGGATTAAGACCGCCATGCTTACAGGAGATTGTCAAGAAGCAGCCGATTACGCACAAAATCAGGTAGGTGGTGCATTAGACATAGTTCATGCAGGGCTTCTACCTCAAGATAAAGCCAAAATCATTAAAGAAATCCAAAGGGAATCTCGAGTAGCTATGGTTGGAGATGGGATAAATGATGCTCCTGCTTTAGCAACAGCAGACATCGGGATCTCGATGGGGGTTTCTGGGTCTGCGTTGGCAAACGAGACGGGGCATGTGATTATGATGTCAAATGATATTAGGAAAATACCGATAGCTGTAAGGGTTGCGAGAAGAACCCGTAAAAAGATATTTCAGAATATCTTTATTGCTATGGTTATCAAGGCTGGTGTAATTTCCTTGGCTATTGCTGGTCACCCACTGGTTTGGGCTGCTGTTCTTGCAGACATGGGAACTTGCTTATTAGTCATTTTTAATAGCATGCTTCTGCTACGAGGTGTATCCTCGAAAACCATGGAAAATCAATCAAGTTGTTTACGTAATGATACACAATGCTTGTCCAGTTCTAAGGCTCAAGATAAGTGTTGCGACGTCGGTGGTTGTGGTTCAAAGGTTGAAAAAAATTGTTGTGATGTGGGTGATTTTAGTTTAGAGATTAAAGAGAAGTGTTGTGATGTGGGTGGTTGTTGTATAGAGGTTAAAGACAATTGTTGTATTGACAATGGTTGTGGTTCAGAAGTTAAAGACAAATGTTGTGATGTGGATGCTGGTTGTTGTTCAAAAGTTAACGAAAAGTGTTGTAATGTGGGTGGTTGTGGTTCGGAATTCAAAGAAAAACGTCGTGATATGGGTGGTTGTGGTTTATTGGTTGAAGAAAACTGTTTCGATACAAATGGTTGTGGTTCAATTGGTGGTTGTGATTTAAAAGTTAGAGACAAGTGTTGTGATATGGGTGGTTGTGGTTTAGTGGTTAATGATAAGTGTGGTGATGTGGTTGGCTATCCTTCAGAAGTTAAAGACAATTGTTATGGTTTAAAGGTTGAAAAAAATTGTTGTGATGTGGGTGATTTTAGTTTAGAGATTAAAGCGAAGTGTTGTGACGTGGGTGGTTATTATATAGAGGTTAAAGACAATTGTTGTGTTGAGAATGGTTGTGGTTCAGAAGTTAAAGACAAATTTTGTGATGTGGATGGTGGTTGTTGTTCAAAAGTTAACGAAAAGTGTTTTAATGTGGGTGGTTGTGGTTCGGAATTCAAAGAAAAACGTCGTGATATGGGTGGTTGTGGTTTAGTGGTTGAGGAAAACTGTTTCGATACAGATGGTTGCGGTTCAATGGGTGGTTGTGATTTAAAAGTTAGAGACAAGTGTTGTGATATGGGTGGTTGTGGTTTAGTGGCTAATGATAAGTGTGGTGATGTGGGTGGTTGTCCTTCAGAAGTTAAAGACAACAATTGTGATATGGGTGGTTGTGGTTTGGTAGTTAAAGACAAGTGTTGTAATGTAGATGGGTATGGTTCAAAGGTTCAAGAAAAATGTAGTGATGTGGGTGGTTGTGATTTAGAGGTTAAAGAGAAGCTTTTTGACATGGGTGGTTGTAGTTTAAAGGTTAAAGACAAGTGTTGTGATATGGATGGTTGTGGTCCAAACATTCAAGACAAATGTGGTTTAGCTATTAAAGACAAGTGTTGTGATGTGGGTAGTTATGGTTTACAGGTTAAAGATAAGTGTTGTGATATGGATGGTGGTTGTTGTGATTCAGAGGTTAAAGATACGTGTTGTGATATAGGGGGTTGTGGTATAAAGGTTCAAGACAAGTGTTGTGATATAGGTGGTGGTGGTGGCTATGGTTCAGAGGTTAAAGACAACTGTTGTGAGATAGGCAGTTGTGGTTGTGGCTCACAGGTTCAAGAGGTACAACCCAAGGTACAACTATATAAAGCAAACCAGTTGATACAAGAAACCAGGTGTTGTAAAGTGTGCAAAGGTTTGGAATCACATAGTTATGATGAACATGTTAAAAAGCATGGAGAATGCAACAGTCATTCCTACATCACACACAAGGAGTTGGAGAAAAGCTTTACAAACAAATGTTGTGGGTACCAACAATGTCAATGCTTATCAGAGATTGTGATCAAGTAAATGTTTTCCAATATTTTATATATATATATATATATATATATATATATATATATATATATATATATATATATATATATATATATATATATATATATATATATATATATATATATAATGATGAAATCTCTTTTGTATTTGTATTCAAATAATGTAGTCATTGGTTTCTCTCTAAACGAGCCCTTGAGGAGAAAGGGTGGAGACTTTAACATATATAGAGAAAGACTAAATGTGTTTTATTACTAGAAAATAACACTTTCTACATGTATCTTGGCTTTTGTATTTGTATTCTGGTAATAAAATCAATGTGTATCATGGTTTTCGCATATGTACTCAAGTAGTAACGCTTATATGGATTATCGATTATTTGAACCAATTAAATGTTGAATGTGATCACCTTATTACCACTATTAAATATTCTTATGATGAAATAGAGTTTATTTCTCTTAGATACATATTGCGAATTGTGCATGAACAATGACTAACACGCCAACAATGATAAATGTGAAATATATGGTATAGATGGGGTATTTAAGATGTTTAAATAAAATGCCAAATGTTAGTGTGTAGACCACTAACGATGACTAACTGAAACAAAATTTAAAAGGTATGGAATAAATCACGGGCAATGTTTTGGGATACATAATTATATGTCATTATATGTTCATTTAAGATACAATTGTCTAAATGATCTTTGCGTGTATAAAGTTACCGGTGAAAAGAAATAATATGTATATGACTGTGTAACATAATGTTGTATAAGGACTGTATTTTACTACATTGGACTTTCTAATGTTGTCTTGACATATCGTTTCAAGGAGTCATTATGTTTTTTGTTGGTATTTTATGTTCAAAGTATGATGTTTTGCAACACACGTTTAGAAAACAGTAGCATAAGCTTTATTTAAAATTGAATACAAACATAAAACCTAGTTTTATTCCTACCAATGGTCTTTCATTATATGCATGTTAAAAATAATATAACAACATAAGGATAAAATGAAACACAACATTTGAAATCCTTTGGTTCTATCTCAAAGATTGAATATTGTCGTTGTAGCAACAAGAACAAAAGTATGTTATTCTCCAATGGTATCCACCACAAGTTGCTTCACCATTAGAATGCTAGTTCTTTATTTTCCTTCTTCTTCTTTCCTTTAACCAAAACTTATGGATTCAATAGAAACAAGTGCTAGAACCAATCTACACTTGATGTTGGAAGAAGAAAATCTAGAGAGAGAGAGAGAGAGAGTTTCGGCCAAGATGGTGTCAGAAAGAAAGATACACTAGTCTCACATGTTGACATGCTATACTTTTAAAAGCCATGCAACATAATTCTCCAAGATACAAAAGTCAAAAGACCTTCATATAATGGAAAAGGTCGGAGGCCAAGATACATGCATTGGACCTCCCTTTGTCCTCTTATTGGCTGAAGGTGAAGAGAGAGAGAGAGAGAGAGAGAGAGAGAGATAAAATTTATCTCTATCTTGATTTTATACTTTATAAACATATACATTTATAAAATAGAAAGTATATAAATCATTTCTTTTCACAATATAAGTTTTATAACATATTTCATCTATTTGAAATATTTCATTTAAGCACAAATACATACATATATGTATTTTCGATTTATGCATATTCCATATACATGAATCTTATTTATTTTAGTCACTTCAAATAAATGTGTGCTTAATAAAACTTATTTGATCATTTAAACCATTTTAAATGATATAGATAATCTCATTATCAAATGAACTCTCTTAAACCAATTCATATAATATGACTCAATTCAGGATTTCACAAGATTTTTCACATAAAATGATAAATTCAATGAATAGATCATCTCAGCATGTATTCAATTCATTACGATGAATGATCACTTAAGTGATTAACTTGTTGTTGGTACCCTTTAGGATCATATGTTAATAGCAATATCATGCATTTGATCATGTTTGAGCATCTAGGTCTAGCATTTTCATTATGCTACTAACATACTACAATAATTTTTTTGCTAGGGGGAGTAACACTACAAGTGTAGCAAATTCATTATGTTATGCCGGGGCAGTTTTGAGTGTTTCCTCTTTGTTGAGACGGTTTTCATTGGTATATCTTTAGGAATCATACATTATGTGCATACAACCTAATTAATCCTTAACTGATGCAATATTTTTGTATTTGTATATTCAAGTAATAACATTTCAATATTTTCCAGCTAAAGTCCTTTAATTGGCTTAAAAATTTTGTTTCTTTCTATATGTTTGATGACGAGTTTAGAAGCATCAGTGAAACTGATCTTGTGTCAACTTGATCTTGTCACACATGTTGATCCTCCAACAAAAAATACTATGCATTTGTAAGAATTGAATGCCATGATTTAGGGACGATCATGAGTCAAATTGGGTTTGATTGTATGAGTTTGAAAAAAAAAAACAGTTAATTATCAATAACTATCAAATGTCAATTAACAAACCCTTTCAAGTTGTTAACTACCAACAACTAATAAATTCCAAATAATAAACCACAACAAAAATTGTACTATTGATAATTAATAATTAACATGTAAAGGGCGTTTACTCATGAACTTTTCTAACAAGAAGAAATCATGATTTTGTACCTACATAGAGACTAAGAGCAACACATAAAGAGAGACCAAGAGCAGTTGGCGTGGTAGGAGGTGACAACAACAAGGTAGATGGGTAACATAGAAGCAGAGACCAATATAATATATATATATATATATATATATATATATATATATATATATATATATATATATATATATATATATATATATATATATATATATATATATATATATATATATATATATAAGAGAGAGAGAGAGAGACAGAGAGTAAAAGTGGTTTTCTTTTATCAAGAGTTCCTAACCAATATAATACATCAACTTTTTTTCAAATAATATGGTAGTATAATGCTCATTTTCTGGAGTGAGATGTAAAGTCAGCGTGATCTGCTTGCTTGGAAAACAATGAAATAAGGTGGTAAAAGGCCATGTTAAAATCAAGGTGACATGTTTGCTAGGAAATAACAACGGAACGAGGTGAAAAAAAAATGTAAACTCTAGGTGTCGGCTAGTAGCTTTATATGTGAAAAAGAAAATTGTGAATGATTAGCTTTGGGCTAAATAAAAGAACAAAAAATGTATTTTCTGAATATTGTAGCATTCTACTTTCCATTTTTTCCATGTTATAGCATCCTACTTCATTTTTCTAATTAAGGCATTGTATTATAAACAATCCAACCGATTACAACATTGCAATTTCAATTCTTTGAATAAAGCTAAGTCGGTGAATGGTAGATGTAATCGACAATGGACAATGACAGAACAAATATATTTGGGTCAGGTTTAGCACGACCTTTAGATTTGTCTAGTATATATATAAAAGAAAATTTAACGGAGAAAGGATCTCAATGGACACGCTAAATATTAATGTAGAATCGTCGTTGACCTCCAACAAAAAATTCAAACACCTAAACAATCACCAGACAATACGAAACACCATTAAAATCTAACAAAAATCATTGCAAGCAAGAACTAAATATAGAGACTCGATTACTTGAGTACACATTCAAAAGAGTTTACAATATTAAGCTATATATAGATAGTCATATAATAGTAAAGACTAAACCCATATATCTACAATTATTCCCATATACACCAAATCTATAGCTTCAATTCCCCATAACTATAACCATATAAGGAAATCTTCAAATACATTTACTCTATCACAATTTCGGTTAAGCCTCCCTTTCTATTGAACCCACCTCCAAATTGTTGAAACCCACAACATTTATACGTAAAGCTCTTGCAACACCCACTTACATGCCTCTTTTTTAACCCATTGTTCTGGCTAGTGCAACAATTTCTCACTATTTTCCCCAACTCTTCACTTGTGATGTACTCCTTTTTCACATGCTTATGTTTATGCTTATGTTCATGATGATGATGATGGCTATGCCCCTTCAAATGACCATGATCATGATCCTTCAAATGATCATGTGAATGACCGTGACCATGATCTTTTGCATGGTCATGGTCATGAGTATGACCATGATCCTTCAGATGATCATGTGAATGACCATGACCATGATCTTTATGGTCATGGTCATGAGTATGACCATGATCATTTGAATGATCATGTAACTTAACACGATTCACACAGCTCTGTGATTCCAGATCTTTACTCGTATTACAACATTTCGTTTCTTTTATCGATTGTTCTACTTTATGCGCGTGCTTTACCTCTTGTATCCCATCATCATCAACATGATCATCATGAACATGTACCTCATCAACATCATGAGCACAACAATCGTCCTTTTCTTCTACACAATGAGTCACCTCGTGACCACAACAAGCATCGGTATCTTCCACTACATGCTCATCATCATGACCACAACAACTATCTTGTACCACATGCTTCACCTCTTGTACATCCTCATCATGACCACAACATTTATCCTGGGCCTTAGAACCAGACGAGCATTGTGAGTGCGCGTGTGCGTGATTATGTGAAGAACTTGTACCCGTATGCGAGTGATTCTTCATGCTTCTCGCACTTGTACCTTGAAGCAAAAGCATACTATTAAAAATCACCAACAAGCAAGTTCCGACATCAGCGAGAACCGCCGCCCAAACCAGCGGGTGGCCGGCGATAGCCAAGGCGATTATAGCAGCTTTGGTGATAATCGCGATGAAAATATTCTCAAATATTTTTCTCCGGGTTTTCCTCGCGAGTTTCACGGCTACCGGAATTTTCCTAATATCGTTCGACATTAAAATTACGTGCCCGGTCTCGTTTGCCAAAGCAGATCCGGAAACCCCCATTGAAATTCCGATGTCGGCGGTTGCTAAAGCGGGGGCGTCGTTGATTCCGTCTCCGACCATGGCGGTGCGGGATTCCGTTTGGAATTGTTTGATGATTTTCGCTTTGTCTTGAGGAAGAAGTTCTGCGTGGACTACGTCTAGTGCGCCTCCTAACTGTTGAATTTGAGAAATTTGAGTTAGAAAGAAATAGAGAAAATTAAAATTTTTGGAATCGGAAGTTTGATTTTGATTTCGATTTCGACCTGATTTTGTGCGTGATTGGCGGCGGATTGAGAGTCTCCGGTGAGCATAGCGGTTTTGATTCCCATTGATTTGAGTTCTTCGAGCGCTTCACGTACTCCAATTCGACATGAATCGGAGAGACTAAAGACTCCGGCGAGTGAAGACCCTACAAATACGTACCCGGTTGACTTTCCTTCATTGCTTTCGCTCCCATAAACATTTTCAGAACAGCCTGCTCTAATGGCTATCTTCTTATTCCCGATATAAATCTCTTTTCCATCAATTTTTCCATAAATTCCTTCACCGGGAAAATCCTTAAATTCCTCAACATTGTCCGGTTGTGGATCCACTGAATGCGACTGTGCGTAATCCACAAGCGCAGACGCCATTGGATGACTGGACTTGCTCTCAATGCTCGAAACCCTAAAATAAACCAAAAAAATTCAATCCAGACGCTTCAAATGAGTATGAATTTAGTCAATTTACAAAACCGAATGATTTACTTATTTACCAGTAGAGCAATTTGTCGTTCTCGATGATTGGCTGAAAGCTTGAAACCGAGAACTCTCCTTTTGTGATGGTTCCCGTTTTGTCAAAGCAAATGAATTTAACTGTAGAAAGCGTTTCGAGGTATTCTGCACCTTTGACTAAAAGTCCAGATGTAGCTGCTTTTGATAATGCACAAAATGCTGCAACTGGTGTTGATAATATAAGTGCACATGGACATGCACTTACCAAAACGACCAACGCCAAATGATACCATTTTTCCAGGTTGTGAACTCTCAACGCCGCTGGTATTGCAGCTAAACACGCCGCTACTACACAAACCGCTGCAATATCCATAAAAACACAATTAACAAATGTAAAAATTAAATAAAAATGTTAATTTCATTCTACCTGGAGTGTAATACTTGGCACATTCGTCTACGTATCGTTGAGTTTTGGATTTGTTATTTTGAGCTTCTTCAACAAGCTTTGCCATTCTTGCAACTACACAAGCTTCGGCTAGCGCGGTAGTTTTAACACTAATATAACCTGGATAAAAGTAGATTTGAAATTGAGGATACTGATAAAATGTTGTCTGGATAAATGATGTTTAAAAAGTTGTATACCGTTTAGATTGAGTGTGCCTGCATAAACAATGGAATCTATTTGTTTAACAACAGGAAATGATTCGCCGGTTAGAGCTTTTTCATCGACTTCACATTTCCCTTCAACGACTATTCCATCAATTGGGATCATGGTCCCGGCTTTGACCGCGAGTCTTGTGTTGACTTTTACTTCATTAGCGTTGACTTCTTCGTTGGTGTCGGCTAACACCGCCTTCTGTGGAGCTATGCTCATCAATGATGACATCACAGCAGTCGCCTAGATATCAAATTTGAATGATCCATTTTAAAAAGTTTAGTATTTTTATGTAAAAAATAATTCGGATTGTAATTAATTAGGTACACAGTAGTCTGTTAGGTGGTTTTACCTTGTGACTTGCCCTTGTTTCGAGCCATTCTGAAATGGTCAATAAGAAGACAATTGTGCCAGCTTCCCAATAATCCTTTAGGAAAATTGATCCTCCAACTATAAATATTAAATAATTAACATGTTAAACAATAGCACCAAAACAATAGTCTATACCAATGTTGCATCATACTTTGAGAATTTTATTTAATTATAGTAGCATCATACTTTGAGAATTTTATTTACTTATAGTATTGAAGATTGTTTTGGATTTTGATGACTTTGTTATAATTGGGTGGAGTTTTCAAAACATGATGCTATAATAAATAAATAAGTAGAACTTTGTTGTTATTTGTTGCATTTAATGGTTGACTTTGTTTTTTAATTAGGTTGTGATCATGTGTACTTTGGCTTCATTATTGTTCTTTTAGTTTGTTGTGGTTTGATGTTGTAATATATTTTCTTTTGGATGTTATTATTCAATGAGAAATTGTTTTTGTTCCTATTTTTTATTTCTACTAATCTTTCTACCCAAGTTAAATTGTGACATGTGTCTTAAAATATTATTAGTTTTATTATATGTGACACTTGTCATAATTTCATATGGATAGGAATATGAGTAGGAATAAAATGTAGGAATCAATACAATTACTAATAGCATTTTTTTGGTTATGTATGTTTTATGTTGTATGAATTTTTTAATTATTTAACAAAATTATTATATTATTTCTTGATAATAATTATAAATGAATATTAAAAATAAATAATTTATGATATTCGATAATAGGCTCATCTAGAGCTCTGAGATTCTTATAGACAGTATTTTTTTTTATTTTTTTTTACTTTTTATTGATGAATATTGATCGTTCCATATTATTATATCAAACAGTTGGAGTTGGAATATGATAAAAGAGAATCCTTTCTATCACTTTATACTACCGAATTTAGGGATATGTTATCTAAAAATGATCAAGTCCCAACTTATCCTTTATCTTTATAATCCAATTCAGCATACCAAACCATATTATTTTTTAGTTCGGCTTTGCAAAGTATTTTTATGAATGAAATTTAAGTCGTTAACTTGTTTGCTAATTTTCTAAAACTAAATTACAAAATTGGTCAAAGAAAGTAGATACTAAAAATTAAGTTAATTTTTTTATTTTTGAATGTCAAATACGTATTGTCTAAAAAGTCGATAGAAGTTTTTAAATTATTCAAACAGTCATTAAGCAAAGAAGAATTTCCTATATGCATTAAAATCTCATTACCATAAAAAGAGATAAATTTCATCTACTTAAATTCCGGTTTAATAACGTTCGGAAAAATCAAAAATGTCAAAATGATATTGACAGATCGATTCTTAGCGTAAACCATTTTTCAACGAGTATAGTTGAGGTGGAAATAATTATAATTAATTATAATAACTATCATTATTATGTAAACAATACTCATTATAGCATTAAAATAATAATGCAAATGATGTTATAATAAAGTGAAAAATAACTATTACTATGATAAAAGTCACGAATTTTCTAAACAAAAAATGTATTGTGCAAATGAAGGTATGAAATAGCGTACCTGCAATGAGCATGAGAACATTGATGTCGAATCTAAAAATTCGTAGAGACGCAATCGCTTTCAACGTTAAGGGTATGATGCCGACAGCGACAGCACCAAGGGCCAACCATTTAAATGGCGAATAAACATATTTCAAAAAAGATAACAAAAGCAGTACACCACAAACGACGGCGTATGGACTTGGCCACTTGTTACCGTAACTTTGGACTCCTTTCATCCTCACATTTGCCTCTAATCGTGCTTGGTTTAGCGCCTTAACTAAAATTAACAACGATAAGAACAAAAAGAAATAATTTATCAAATGAGAGATATTAATCATAAAAATTGTCAAATAGGTAACTAAAACACGAAATTAAAAAAAAAATTGTGATTTTGGCACATGTTTTAATGAAGGTATCTTATATTATTAGTTAAATACGTAACATAATCTTCAACCAGAGAACAAACGGAATCTTGTCGGTTTTAGAATATTACCGGCACCTCAACAAAAATATTGAATTGAACTTTTTACCGAAAAATAGAACTAATCTGTTTATTTTAAGAGAATACAATAAAATTTGTTGCATCCATCTTTTTATTGTATAATTAACTTTTTGTTTAGAATTAGAATGATCAACTCGTTTAGAACAATTTTCAATAGTTTAAATCCATAATGCTTGATGAATCGGTATCAAATATTCAATGTGAATTCACGAAAGTTGGGTAGGATATGGTCAATAAAAAAGTATTTTCTTTAGAGGGGCAATAATTAATAATATATTAACATCTATTGAAACGTAATGGGTACCAATTTTTAACTGTTTGGGACCATACTCCACTTTTATTAAGGCACAAAAACGTGACGTTTCTTCCATCAATTTTATTTCTTTTAATGACCAGGATTGCACCAATTTTTCGTTATATTTATGATTAAAAAACCCCAAAGTGCTAAAAACCAGCAATAAAAATACATGCACCCAAAAATAAAGAAACAAATCAAAAAAAGTATTTTGCTACGCTACTTTCCCCTTTACTTCTAAAAAACTTCTAATATTTTCTTCTTCGATTTTCCATTATCGTACAAAAATTAGCTATTCTTGCTCTAAAAAGATTCAATTTCATTTAACTTACTTACATAATATTGATAAAACTAGTCTTGTCAAAACAATATCTTAAATAATTGTTCTGCAATAAACAGCATTTCCATTAATTGAATGTTCGGTTATGGTTGCATTTAATGGATAAATATTTATAATAATAAGTTGGATTTTTTGTTACGAGTTCAGCTTCCTTATTATTGGAAATTGAATTCTCAACCTTATTAATGTCCAGAAAAGATTGTATTTTTCATTCAAAAAACTTTAAATCAAACTGTATTAAAATTTTAATCTATTATTGACTGTTTACGAAATTTTGTAAAACCAGCTTTCGGTTTCTATAAGACATAAAGTCATAAACAATCATCAAACAACATATTTGATCTAAACTATAAAAATTAAAACATTAAAAAAAATCTATCCGGATTCCACTGAAATTTAGATATTTAATTCCAAATAATATATTGTTAGAAACTTATCTATACAGAGAGATTTCTTCAAACTTTTAAGTTGCTTGTAGGGCTTGACTTCGTTATCATGTTTATGTCGACCCGCAAAGTTATCACTTACGAATCTAAATTAACAACTTATCATGTTATTCTATCGACGTGGTGGAACAATCTTCTTTAACTTGACAGTATGAACACAACTCTTCATAACAAATGAATCAGAATATATGGAAACGATGACGGCTAATGAAGAATCATTTTCAATCGATCTTAGTTACTCGGTATAATATAATTTAAAATTATAATATTCTAGCTATACGTCATTGTTGTGATTTGTTACTATTACCTTACTTGGTCGGCAAGGACAGATTGGGGCAGGTATACACCTGCCCGGAAAAATATTTAGATTTTTTAACGGAACTTTGACTCCTTTGACGGAGAAAATCATGAACTATTGATCAATCATGTGTATTGTTTTGAGATTGGTCATATTTTTCCACTGAAAAAGTGACAAAAAGTTCAGAAATGCCGTATGTATAAGCAACAATGAATCAAAATAGTCGGATCCAGTTAATCATGAAAGCAGAAATCAAATGAGTTTCAATCGATAACTATTGTTATGATTCCTTCAACAATTGATGAAAAAAATGTAAATCTGATCCTCAAACAGATGATATCGAGAGAGAGAGAGAGAGATTACCTATTTGAAACTGAGAAATGAGGGCAGCGTCGTGAAGCACAATTACAGTTCGAGAAGGAACGATGACGGAGACATGGTGAACGCCTTCAAGAGGTGTAAGAATCTTCTCGATCAGTGGCACCTCCGATGAACAGCATAAACCCAACACATCGAAATAGCTTTTCTCTAAATTCTTCGGCGAATCTTCCTTCATCTCTGTATATCGCAAATCTCCAATTGGATACTCTGATTCGAGGAGCGATGGAAGATTTTGGGGCAAAAAATGGAGAGTAGGTGTGAAGAACTGATGAAGGAAGTAAATGGTAGCGGTGAGAAGAGATGGTGGTTATTTGTAGTGCCGATGGGGGTGGTGGGCTAGTGATTTACGGAGTCTTGTTTCGATTTTAAGAATGTTATATTTTTATGGAATTTAATAGGAATCTTCCGTTAATTTTTTAATTATTTATTGTTGATTCATTATAATCTTGAATAATCTCCGAACCGATTTAAAATTCATTAATTATGCAATATATATAAAATATGAATGGGCCTTGGGCCGGAATATACAAATACAAACCAAGAGATTCTTTCATCATGGATCTCATGCATCTTTTTTGTCATATTATCTCTATATTTTTAATGAAAGAAAATATTATTAGTTTCAAATGAAAATAATAGACTCATCTAATCTTATTGATTAGTAATAGCCGATGATTATGTAGATAAATATGTAAACGTGTTAGTTTCCATACTTGTAGGCTATAGAATAGGCAATCGTGTATCTTTTATATATATATATATATATATATATATATATATATATATATATATATATATATATATATAGAGTTAGTATTAAATGAATTTGTTAAATATGGTGTGATTGTAGAGCTCAATTTGGACCGTTAGATTGACAAAATCAATGGATGTGATCAAAGGGCATTCTTGTAAATAAAAACAAAGAATTTTATTATTTTTAATTTAAAAAACACCCATAAGGGTAAAACCGTCAAAATATACAACCCCATAACAACGGAATGTAATCTTCACATGCTAATATCACGGATACGATTTGTTCGGTTACAATAATCACGATCAACAATCAGATCGTACAAAATCAACAACAGAGTATATTTTTTCAAATCAATTCTACGCCGGCGATATCATTTCTTGCATCCCCGCATTCTTCGTAAGCACTAAAAAGTGAGATTTGGTAAACCCATTCTCCGAGAATAGAGCAAAAATGCAGTTCACAGGAATGCGTATACATTCCAGTGGAATAAGCAACAACCATTCTCTGAGAATGGCCTAAGCTACATATTAAGCAACACCATTCTCTAAGAATGAATTAACCAACATATACGCATCCATTCTCTGAGAATGGCCTAACCCACATAACATTTAACATCATTCTCTAAGAATGCCCTAACCAACATAACAGGTAACGCCATCAATGCCCTTTGTTGGACGATATTCTTTGAGAATATATACATTAATTAAATAGTTATAATTGTTAGGGTATAATTGAAAAGAGATAACCATATTCTTTGAGAATTTGATATACATAGTAGATAGAATATGTACAGAGAATATAGAAAAAAAGAGATAACCATATTCTTTGAGAATTTAATGTGAACCATTCTCGGAGAATGAACAAGAACAATTCTCAAAGACATTCTCAGAGAAAGTCGTTTGATAAAAAAATTACAGTGCTAAAAAAAAATAACCATTCTCGGATAATGATCAAACATTCAATCTTAGACCTAAAAATCATATACTTTGTCCTTTGATTTCATCGTCTTCTTCATCTTCCATATTATCGTTGAACATCTTCCAAAAGAAATCATACACTTTGTCATCGATTTCATCGTCTTCTTCATATTCCATATCGTCGTCGTCATTGTTATCTTCGTTATCGCTGCCACCATTTCTCGAATAGAAGTCGCCCGCGGCCTTCAATGCCCTTTGTTGGAAGAGGAGAAAAGGACGGACAGCAGCGAAATTGTTGCTGTCGGCGATCGGTCAAGGCCACCGGAGGCGGCTTTACCGTCGGCGGTGGTGATACCGGCTGAGGAAGACGACGATTCGGAGGTCTGAGATGCAGAGGCGGAGTTTAGAAACCGGTGAACCACAATGACGTGTTAATAGGGATTTCTAGGTTTCATTCCATAATTGTAGGCATTTAATTTGGGTAATTCAATTAATTAATTAATATAATGACTAATTTACCCCTAGATGTTGATTGGTCCAGAATTGGTCCTACAATCACACAATAATTGCTAAATGTATTTGAACCTACATCTATATATATATGTATATATATATATATATATATATATATATATATATATATATATATATATATATATATATATATATATATATATATATATTGGTTTCATATCAATGAGAGGATGAGGATTCCATCATAATCTTATAGCAACAATCGTCTACTGCGATAATGTGAGCGCCATATACCTTGCTGGGAATCCGGTTCAACACCAGCGCACTAAACACATCGAAATGGACATCCATTTCGTCCGGGAAAAGGTACGCCGAGGCCAAGTCCGTGTTCTACACGTTCCTTCCCGTTACCAGATTGTCGACATCTTCACTAAAGGATTACCTCGTATCCTCTTTGAAGATTTTCGTTCCAGTCTCAGCATTGCTTCTCCTCCCGCTTCGACTGTGGGGGTATAATAGCCGATGATTATGTAGATAAATATGTAAATGTGTTAGTTTCCATACTTGTAGGCTATAGAATAGGCAATCGTGTATCTTATATATATTGGTTTCATATCAATGAGAGGATGAGGATTCCATCATAATCTTATAATTAGTTTTCACAAAATAATCAAAAGTTCTTTAACAACTAAAATAGCCTTGAATTGTGTCATCTATGAAATTCTAATGACATGTTTAAAATTCTATGCTCACCTGCGATATTCTAATTTTGCTTATGAAAATACGAGAATATAATTACAATTTATTAGATAACTAGTGGTCCGCACGATGCTGGGGAGCTCACAACACTTGTTTTGAAACTAATACTATATTAGGAAGTGTATTATAATTATGTACCAAGTGATTGTAAACCTTACTAGATGTGTTAAGGAGTTATTTGGCCATATACTCATCACGGACACACCGTGATGGCCACGTCACTACCCCATCACGGCGTGCACACTGCCCAGGTGCTCCGTGATGGGCGTGATCGTGATGCCATGTGATGGGGATCACGGCTCATCACAGCCAATAGTGTTTTTTTCCTTTTTTTTAATTACCACTCTAATAGCCGATGATTATGTAGATAAATATGTAAATGTGTTAGTTTCCATACTTGTAGGCTATAGAATAGGCAATCGTCTATCTTATATATATTGGTTTCATATCAATGAGAGGATGAGGATTCCATCATAATCTTATATGGTATCAGAGAACCCTAATCCCTTCCTCCCTCTCTACTAAAGCTGTCGGCCTCCATCCCTTCTTCCTTATCTCCGCCGCCGGCCACCCACCTCTTCCATTTCTCTTCTCTCTTTCTGTCCATGGCTGATCCAAAGCTTCATCCAGCAATCACAGTTGCAAACATCCGCAACTTCATTCCCGTGGTTCCCGAGATGGAGAACGGACAGTATTCCTCTTGGGCAGAACTATTCAAAATTCACTGTCGGGCGTTTCAGGTTACTGATCACATTTTGTTCCCAGAGTCTGCACCAGGTGCCGACAAAGCAGCCGAAAAGCAGATATGGTCCCGTATTGATGCCATAGTTCTTCAATGGATCTTTGGCACCATCTCCAACGACCTACTCCACACCATTCTCAAACCGGAAACTACCGCCGCTGAAGCTTGGACCGCACTTGCCAACATTTTCCAAGACAACAAGCACTATCGGGCCGTCTATCTCGACAACAAACTCTCAAACACCCGCCTTGACAATTTCTCCAACATTACCGCTTACTGTCAAGAGTTGAAGATGCTTTCCGATCAACTCGCTAACGTGGGGGCACCAGTCACGAACCAGCGTTTGGTACTCCAACTCCTCACCGGTCTCAATGATCAGTATGACGGCGTTGCTATGCTGATCCAACAAACCGACCCACTACCTGATTTCTACGTGGCCCGCTCCAAACTCATTTTGGAGGAAACCCGAAAAAGCCACCAGACTGCCACCGCTGCTAGCGCTGCCGGAACAGCGCTCCACGCTGCCACTACCGCCAGCCCACCACCCGGCCATACAAATACAGCTCCACCAACTGCCACCGCTGCTACTCGATCGATCGGCTCCAATGGCTCCAACCGGGGTCGGGGTCGTGGTAGAGGATGGGGACGAGGTCGAGGTCGGGGTTCAAACTCTTCTCAACCTCAACAGTTTCCACCATCTCAGCACCCACCATGGTCCACCTTCAACCCTTGGTCATGGCCATCCCCGTGGAACTACCCTCCCTGTCCCTATCCGACAAACTCTTGGGCAAAACAAAACCAGCAGCAACAAGCATCACCTGCACCATGCATACTAGGCGCCCGACCGCAACATGCCTATGCGGCATCCACTTCAAGCTCTGTCCCAACCGACCTTGATCAGGCGATGCACTCCATGACGTTGAACCCACCAGATTCGAACTGGTATCTGGACACGGCAGCAACGTCACACATGACAAACTCGGCAGGTAACTTCTCGTCTTATGTCAATAATAGTAATTTAAACAAAGTGGTTGTAGGCAATGGTTCCGAGATGAATATTTGGGGCACGGGTCACCAAACCCTCACCTCCACATCTCGTCCCTTTCGTTTACGCAACGTCCTTCATGTTCCCCATATTATTAAAAATTTACTTTCTGTTCGTCGTTTCACTCGTGATAACCTCGTTTCCGTTGAATTTGACCCTTTTGGTTTTGATGTGAAGGACTTCCCGACGCGGATACCTATTCTCAGGTGTAATAGTGAAGGCGACCTTTACCCCTTCACCAACGCCTCATCCTCACGAGTCACTCCACCCACCGCTCTTGCTGCCCTTTCTCAATCCCTTTGGCATCGACGTCTCGGTCACCCGGGACCCGATTTATTACGTACTTTACAAAAGAATTCTGTTATTTCATGTAATTCAATGAAACCAATATATATATATATATATATAAGATACACGATTGCCTATTCTATAGCCTACGAGTATGAAAACTAACACATTTACAAATTGCCCACTCTTGTGGTCTGTCAAAAGAAGTGGCTGAAGAGGCGTTTGTCAAAAGAAGTGGGTTGAAGAAATTACCTTGCTTATCTCATTCTTTGACAATTCTCTTTCTAATCTCTATTTAAGAGATCATCTGTAACTTGTAAAATACATCAGAACACACATAAGAAGAAGAAATAAAAACTCCTAGTTACCGAGAGTGGACGTAGGTCGGAGATTGGACCGAACCACTATAAATCTTGTTGTTCTTGTGTTTGAGTGTGTTGTGTGTTCGTGTGATTCCCGTTTGTGACCTAACAACTGGTATCAGAGCAAGGCTCTTGATCGTTTCACACGAACCAGCAGAGGTGAAGAAGGAAGTCGCTGACCTGTGAGAATCGGAACTAGTGCTCCGATCAGAAACCATCGTCAACCGCTGCAGTTGTCACCTACCGCCGCTGCCGCCGGTCAACCTGCGACACCCGTCGCCATCCACAGTCATCTATCACCGCTGCTCAGGTGAATCACAGTCGTAATTCCGAAGCTGCCATCGCCGCTCTCACCGTAGATTTGCATCTCGCTAGTTTGCATCTCGTTAGTTTTTTTTTTAGAAGAAAAATCGTATGTTGTTTTCTTTTATGCTTGGGGAAAGAAACAAAAAAAAAAAAAAAAAAAAGAGTGCACGTTCAAAAGCAGGAATCTTTCGGTGGAAAAGGCTACAATCATGTTCCAAAAGTAAATAGTGCAGTTTAGCCCCTAAATTTCTAGAAAATTACATTTCAGTCCCTGAACTTTCAGAAAATTGCAGTTTAGCCCCTGAACTTTCAGAAAATTGCAGTTTAGTCCTTAAACTTTCAGAAAATTGCAGTTTAGCCCCTGAACTTTCAGAAAACTGCTGTTTTGCTTTTGAACTTTCATAAAATTGCATTTCAGTCCCTGAACTTTCAGAAAATTGCAGTTTAGCCCCTAAACTTCAGAAAAATTGCATTTTTCACTCTTAATTTCTAGAAAAGTACAATTTGTCTGTTAAAATGGTTAAAGACGGTAAAATCAAGATTGACAAGTTTGATGGAACCGATTATGGATTTTGGAAGATGCAAATTGAAGATATGCTGTATCAGAAAAGTTTGCATTTGCCTATGTTGGGCGAACAACCGGATGACATGTATGATGAAGATTGGAAGTTGTTGGATCGACTAGCCTTGGGTGTAGTTAGGCTTTCATTGGCAAAGAGTGTTGCGTATAACATTGTCAATGAAACAACTACTTATGGAGTATTTAAGGCTTTGTCCAACATGTACGAGAAGCCGTCCGCTTCAAACAAAGTGTTCCTCATCAAACAATTGGTTAACACCAAGATGAAGGAAGGCATGTCGGTTACCGCTCACATAAACGAGTTTAACTCGATTATTTCTCGTTTAGCCTCAGTTGCAATAAAGTTTGAAGATGAAGTACAAGCGCTCCTCCTTTTATCATCTTTGCCCGACAGTTGGTCAGGCACAGTCACAGCTGTTAGTAGTGCATCTGGCACTACCAAACTCACTTTCGAGAGTATTCATGACTTAATTGTAAATGAAGATATCAGACGGAGAAGCAATGGTGAGACTTCTAGTTCTAGTTCTATATTGCATACAAAAAGTAGAGGAAGAAAAAACGAAAGAGGACGTGGTCGAGGCAGATCAAAGTCCAGAAAAAGAGGCCAGTCAAAAACCAGAAAAGACATTGAATGCTGGAATTGCAAAGAAAAAGGTCACTTTAGAAGCCAATGCCCAAAACCACAAGCTGAAAAGAAAGAAGTAAACAATGTATCCTCTGAAGAAT
Organism: Cichorium intybus; assembly: GCA_023525715.1. NCBI lineage: Eukaryota > Viridiplantae > Streptophyta > Magnoliopsida > Asterales > Asteraceae > Cichorium > Cichorium intybus. Next base: position 68,139,206 of record CM042015.1, on the reverse strand, counting down.
CAGGAGATTTTCTCATATGTTGTGTTGAGAATTCAGCAGAATCCTGGATTATGGATTCAGGTGCTTCTTTCCATGCCGTCTCATGCCCAGATATGGTCAAGAACCTACAAACAGGTACTCTTGGCAAAGTTTGTTTGGCCGATGATCAAGTGCTTGATATTACGGGCATTGGAGACGTGAATTTGAAGACCTCCTTAGGAACCACGTGGACATTAAAAGATGTCAGTGTTATTCCAAACTTAAGGAGAAAGTTGATCTCAGTTGGTAAGTTGGATGATGAAGGGTTTGATGTTCACTTTGGGGGTGGACAATGGAAAGTGATCAAAGGCAACTTGGTGATTTCCAAAGGAAAGAAGAAAGGCACTTTATACATGGTGATGGTGTTCATGCCGTAACCACAAATCCGAGTCCATCTAATTTATGGCACCAACGACTCGGACACATGAGCAATAAGGGATTGAAGATGTTGGCTCAGAAAGGGAAGTTTCCAGACTTGAAGAAAGTTGAAACAGAATTCTGTGAATCCTGTGTTCTCGGGAAACAAAAGTGGGTTACTTTTGTAAAGACGGGGAAGACACCGAAAGCTCAGAAGTTGGAGCTTGTTCACTCGGATGTATTTGGACCAACACCAATTTCATCTCTAGGAGGCAAAAACTACTATGTAACATTTATCGATGATTCAACACGCAAGGTATGGGTCTATTTTTTTAAAAATAAATCTGATATATTTGATACTTTTAAGATATGGAAATCTGCTGTTGAAAATGAAACTGATTTGAAGGTAAAATGCCTGAAGTCGGATAATGGTGGTGAATACATAAGCAAGGAGTTTGTTGACTATTGTGCCAAGCAAGGGATAAAGATGATCAAGACAGTCCCAGGAACCCCTCAGTAGAATGGTGTATGTAACACCCGACTTATTAACAAAACACCCCGTAAAATTTTTTATTTTTCAAACCAATTATTTTACAATAAAAACATATCCAAAGGGTATTTGTTAACATAATAGGTGCAAGTGTATCACGGATTACAATACATTAAATATTAAACATCCTTTAATCCGGGTAGTTACTTCTGAATCCTAAGCCCTTAGTCACGGACTTTATCTTTTCCCTTAGCGGGATCACGCTCACCTGCAGGGACATATCAAATAAACTGTGAGCTATAAAGCCCAATGAGTAATCAAATAGACTATAACATGTATAAGAATAAAATTCTCTATACAAAATAAATATGCATTATCTCATAACACAAGATCATGTATGGCTCACGGGTTTGTCCCGCTTTTGCCTAGACTCACGGCTCCGTTCTTGTCATCTCAATGACTCACGGCTTATCCGGTATTGTCTTTTCAAGGTTTGACTCACAGCTCCGTTCTTGTCTATCGTAGACTCACGACTTATCTGGTATTGTCGTATCATTATTGTTGACTCACAGCTCCGTTCTTGTCTATATCAGACTCACGGCTTATCTGGTATTGTCCTTTATTTCATCATGAAATCTATCAATTTTCGTCCCCAAAATTGTTCCCATCTGCAGCTGCTCATTCAATATATATATATATATATATATCACATCGGATATAAGTGAGATTACTCACCTGAAGGCTTGCTACTACTAGCTTTTGTCGTTTCTTGCCTTCCAATGTATTCTACAATATTTTGTCCCGTACCTATAATTCCATTCATTTCACAATGATTATAGGTTAATTTACCATTTCAGTTGGTTCTAATGCACAAGAGTCTAATATAAGACCAATTCCAAGCATTAACCATTGGTATAAAAATTTAATACACTTCCCGAAATACACGTATTCTACTACAGTACTTTCGGGAGGTCGTATTCGTATTCCGATAATTTTCCATGAAGTTTCACAACATATTAGACCTATGTTTAAAATTTTAGGTCAATCGGATAAGCCTAGCATAAGAATCAAACTTGGAAAATGCACCAAATTTTAACAGAGGAGAAATTGGCTTCTGCCGCGGGATCGGGTCGCGATCGACCCTATGGTCGGTTCGCGATCCCTGCGGTTCCAGCCAGGAAGCCCGTTTTTTGTGCTATAAAATCCTATTTTTCCATTTTTAAGCACTTATTGCTCGACTTAATCCCTAAGAAATGTTCCAAGACCAAAACCTTTGACCAATAACAAGTTTTAACCCATAAATTGATCAAATTTAATTCCATTTCCAATTTTTCCCGTTTTCACAAATTTTGATCCAAAACCAAGATTATCAAGGTTTAATTGTTTCTACTGATTTCTTTCAGTCAATAGAACATCTAGAACCCATTATAAGCCTTTAGAATCAAGTTTATCACAAGAATTCATCATCTAGGGTTCTTGATCAAAATCTCAATTCTTTCAAAATAGCAACCTACTTCCATATTCATTGAATTAAGTCCTTTTAGCATGACTTACTGGAAGTATTAAGCTACTTATCACATAATTTATGACTGAAATTACAAATTTCAGTTTCCATAAAAATTCATCAAGAACAAACTAGATGAGAACTTGAAATACTTACTTTCCAAGCTTCTAATTCTTCAATCAAAAGCTTATAATCGAAATCCAAGCCTCAACCTTCAAAGAATCGCCAAAATTCTGAAATGATCGCTCAAGAAACCCTCTCCCGTGAACTCTAGAAATCTGCACATGTGGGAGAGCTTGTCCCACTATTTATACTTCCAGAAATTGCAGTTTAGTCCCTGGAGTTGTAATTCTTGAACTTTTGCCACATTTTACACATATTTATGACTAAAATCAGATTTTATAACATTTTAAGTCCACAACTCAAAATATTATTACAAAACAAATCCTTTTCTGTCCAAAAGACCAAATTACCCTTCTAAGGTAAAATGACCAATTTGCCCTTTTTATTATAATTACATAATAAAACACATTTTGGCGTTACAGTGTAGCTGAGAGAATGAATAGAACTCTGAATGAAAGGGCTAGAAGCATGAGGTTAAATGCCGGTTTACCTAAGACATTCTGGGCTGATGCAGTTAACACTGCAGCCTACTTGATCAACCGTTCACCGTGTGTTCCCTTGGATTTTAAATTGCCGGAAGAAATGTGGCAAGAGAAGGAAGTAAGTCTCAAACATCTAAAAGTCTTTGGTTGTAGTGCTTACAGTCTGTTAAAAGATAGTGACAGGGATAAACTTGATTCAAAAACCAAGAAGTGCACATTCATTGGTTATGGGTCAGACGAAATGGGTTACAGGCTTTGGGATAATGAAAGCAGAAAGATAATCCGAAGCAAGAACGTCATTTTTAACGAAGCTGAGTTATACAAAGACATAAACACCAAAAGTTCAGAAGTCCAGAAGGAATACGTTGAATATGAAGGTGGTGCAATGAAGAAAGAAGCTTCAGTTGAAATCCCTGAATCCGGGGAAGATTCAACTGACAGTGGGAGCTCAGAGGATGATTCCAGAAATGACTCTGAAGATGAAGAAACCAGTCCTCCAGCTCCAGAGTCCCCAGCCACACCTCAAGTTCAACCAAGAAGATCTTCCAGAGTCATCAGACCACCACAAAGATACTCATCATCTGTCAACTACATTCTTTTGACAGAAAATGGTGAACCCCAGTGTTACTCTGAAGCTAAGAGGTTAAAAGATTCATTGCAGTGGGAGCTAGCAATGAAAGATGAAATGAAGTCGCTTGAGAAGAACAAGACCTGGCTTCTAACGAAGCTTCCATCCGGGAAGAAGGCTCTTCAAAACAAATGGGTTTTCAGGGTCAAGGATGAACATGATGGTACCAAACGGTACAAAGCAAGATTAGTAGTCAAGGGCTTTCAACAGAAAGAGGGAATCGATTTCAATGAAATATTCTCTCCAGTAGTGAAGATGACCACTATCAGACTTGTTCTCAGTATTGTAGCAGCAGAAGGTTTGCATCTAGAGCAACTAGATGTCAAGACAGCTTTTCTAGATGGTGACCTAGATGAAGAAATTTACATGACACAACCAGAGGGTTTTCAGATTAAAGGCAAAGAAAACTTGGTGTGTAAATTGAAGAAGAGCTTTTATGGTCTGAAGCAAGCACCAAGACAATGGTATTTGAAGTTTGATAACTTCATGAGAAGAGTTGGTTACAATAGATGTAACAATGACCATTGTTGTTATATCAAGAAGTTTAAGGGTTCTTATATCATTCTACTACTCTATGTAGATGATATGTTGATTGCAGGTTCAGACATGTCAGAAATCAAAAAGTTAAAGAAACAAATGTCTGAAGAGTTCGAGATGAAAGACTTGGGAGCTGCAAACCAAATACTCGGGATGAGTATTTTCAGAAACAAAGAAGATGGCTCTTTGACACTCTCTTAATAGAAATACATTGAGAAAGTATTAGAGAAGTTCAGCCTTAAAGATGCCAAGATCAGAAGCACACCTTTGGGAAGTCACTTTAAGCTTTCTAAAGTTCAGTCACCCAAATTAGATGAAGACAAGAAAGAAATGGCTAAAGTACCTTATGCATCTGCAGTTGGTAGTCTCATGTATGCAATGGTATGCACGAGACCAGATATTGCACATGCAGTGGAAGTTGTTAGTCGGTTTTTGTCTAATCCAGGGAGAGAACATTGGGAAGCAGTTAAATGGCTGCTAAGATATTTGAAGGGGACTTCAAAAGTGGCATTGCATTTTAAAGGGAAAGATGTCATTCTGAAAGGTTTTACAGATGCAGACCTTGGTGGTTGCAAAGACTCATACAAAAGCAGTACCGGGTATGTCTTTACAGTGGGAGGCACTGTAGTGAGTTGGATGTCTAAACTCCAGAAAAGTGTTGCCCTTTCAACCACAGAAGCAGAGTATATGGCAGTTGCTGAAGCAAGCAAAGAGCTTATATGGTTGAAGAACTTTCTCGAAGAACTTGGCAAGGAACAAGTTGATTGTGCACTATTTTGTGATAATCAAAGTGCAATACACCTTGCAAAGAATCCGGTCTTCCATTCGAAGACAAAGCACATACAGCTGAGATATCACTTCATCAGAGAAAGAATTAATGATGACACTCTAAAGTTGAATAAGATCAAAGGAACTGAAAATCCAGCTGATATGTTGACTAAGGTTGTCACCTTAGAGAAGTTGAAGCTTTGTATAGCTTCAACTGGCCTTCAGGATAATTGAAGAGAAGGCCGGGTAACTAGGACGGAGTAAATATCAAAAGTGTTTTACAGAAATACAGATGCACAGTTGAAGCACATGTGAAGATTGTTCCGTGGCTTCAAGTGGGAGATTGTTGAGTGTGAAGCCACTCTTGTGGTCTGTCAAAAGAAGTGGCTGAAGAGGCGTTTGTCAAAAGAAGTGGGTTGAAGAAATTACCTTGCTTATCTCATTCTTTGACAATTCTCTTTCTAATCTCTATTTAAGAGATCATCTGTAACTTGTAAAATACATCAGAACACACATAAGAAGAAGAAATAAAAACTCCTAGTTACCTAGAGTGGACGTAGGTCGGAGATTGGACCGAACCACTATAAATCTTGTTGTTTTTGTGTTTGAGTGTGTTGTGTGTTCGTGTGATTCCCGTTTGTGACCTAACACCACTAACTTATTTATGTGACACGTAATGATGAAGGAAGCGACGCACAATGATAGTATAATATTGTTGTTTTTGGAACTAGCGAATTACACGATGCATAACGTGATATTAACACGATGCATTCTTAATACAAGTATGGCTGAAATAGAGAGGTGTTTATATGCAGAATGCTAAGATGGAGTGGGGTACTGCCAGAACCGCTGTGTGTGTATACATTTTTAAAATAAAATCTATGATCGTTATAAAATATTATATCATAAAATATATTAGTTTTGTATACATATATATTTCTTGACGTGCTTCCTGCCTAGAATCACATTCCTTTCACCTGTATAACACATTTGATATATATATTTTTTATATTTCTCAACACGAATGTGATTCATGTGTATAATTACAAGATGTTTAAACAAATGATTATTTTTTCTTAATTCCTTAAGGTTAATGTGATATTTGTGCATAACGCGTTTAGACACATGTATTAGATTTCGGCATATAGTTAGGTGATTTTTATGCTGCATATAATTGAAAAAGCATTTAGTCACATGTATTAGATTTTAGGGTAAATTGCATAAAAGTCATTAAGTTTTCCAATTTTCTCGATTTTGACACTGCATTTTTAGTTTTTGTAATTAAGTCATTATGTTTTCAGAAAAGTTGCAATTAAATCATTATGTTTTCCAAAAAGTTGCAAAAATGACCATATGACCGGATTACCAGGTCATATGGTCAGATTTGCAATTTTTCAGAAAACCTAATGACTTAATAGCAAAAATAAAACATAGTGTCAAAATCAAGAAATCTAAAAAAGTTAGCGACTTTTAGGGTTTATTTCATAAAAAACCCTAAATTTTCAACTTTTTTCTGTTTAAACCTAAAACTTTATTTTTTTCAAAAAAAACCTAAATTTTGGAGAAACTTTTTAATATATCCCCCTAACCGGTTTTACAGGTTATACATACTTTTTTTTTCAGAAAAAAACCCTAATTTCTTTTTTTTTTTTCCGAAAAAAACCCTCAATTTCAGTGATTTTTTCACCAAAAAAAAAATGTTTCTTCGTTTTTGTAATTGACATAACTTTTATATACGATGTCCAAATTCTACGAATTTTATATCACTGGAAAGGTCGTAAGTAATACTACAACTTTGATTTACTGACTTTTGTTTGAATATGTTCAGATATTTCGCTACACTGGCTTGTTTTCTTATAATAGCTGTATATTTTGCATACGAGCTTTGTTTTCGACGTTCTATAAGTCGACGGATTCGTAAACACGAATACATCGTGTAATGAATATTATTCAAGTTAATTTAGGCATTTACGAGTTTATTCGTGTTTACGAATCCGTCGACTTATAGAACGTCGAAAACAAAGCTCGTATGCAAAAGATACAGCTATTATAAAAAAACAAGCCAGTGTAGCGAAATATCTAAACATATTCAAACAAAAGTCAGTAAAGCAAAGGTGTAGTATTACTTACGACCTTTCCAGTGATATAAAATTCGTAGAATTTGGACATCGTATATAAAAGTTATGTCAATTACAAAAACGAAGAAACATTTTTTTTTTTTGTGAAAAAATCACTGAAATTGAGGGTTTTTTTTCGGAAAAAAAAAAAAACAAATTAGGGTTTTTTCTGAAAAAAAAAAGTATGTATAACCTGTAAAACCGGTTAGGGAGATATATTAAAAAGTTTCTCCAAAATTTAGGTTTTTTTTGAAAAAAATAAAGTTTTAGGTTTAAACAGAAAAAAGTTGAAAATTTAGGGTTTTTTATGAAATAAACCCTAAAAGTCGCTAACTTTTTTAGATTTCTTGATTTTGACACTATGTTTTATTTTTGCTATTAAGTCATTAGGTTTTCTGAAAAATTGCAAATCTGACCATATGACCTGGTAATCCGGTCATATGGTCATTTTTGCAACTTTTTGGAAAACATAATGATTTAATTGCAACTTTTCTGAAAACATAATGACTTAATTACAAAAACTAAAAATGCAGTGTCAAAATCGAGAAAATTGGAAAACTTAATGACTTTTATGCAATTTACCCTAGATTTTATAAGCTCCTCAATATTAATGTTACATATTTTTTTTTTTTCTGATTTCAGGCGTATTATTATATATAATTGTAATAAAAAAAGGATTTCAATTTCTCATCATAATTTAATAATTAAAAATTTTAGAAATCGTGTATCCGGAACCGGGAACGTCAGTTCTAGAACCGATTTCAAAGTCTTGATAACCAATGTAATCGGTTCCAGTTCCAACATTTCAGTACTTAATAATGCGAAGAAAATAACCAAATTATCCTTCATGGGCCGATACATACATGATACAAATACAAAAACTTTCATACATAAAAACGTTATTGCTTTGATACAAATATACAAGAGACTATATCACACTATATACATACATAATACATACGTGGGAAATCTTGGAAGGCATTTACTCGATCACGATCTCTGATAAGCGTCCAAACTGACAGCATTTGTATGCAAAGTTCTTGCAACACCCACTCACAGTAGTCCTCCTTTTCAAGCCACGTCTCCTACAACAATTTTTCACAATTTTATCCAATTTCTCGCCTGTCATGTACGAGCCACTACTATTGCATTCGCCTTGCTTTTTCGCGCAACTCTGTGATTCCAAATCTTTGCCTACCTTACAGCACTTGGTTTCTTGTATTGTCTGGTTTGCTTTATGTGGTTGTACCACGAGCTTTACCTCTTGTATTTCATTGTCGTTATAACACCCACTTTTTCCTTTTCCTTGTAACTGCATCACCTCATCACGATCACAACCACCACCGCTACCGCCTACATCACAACACTTGTCTTTAACCTCTGAACTGCAACAACCACCACTACCCCCCATATCAGAACAGTTGCCCTTAACCTCTGAACCACAACCACTGCCCACATCACAACAATAGTCTTTAACCTCTGAACCACAACCACTGCCCACATCGCAACACTTGTCTTTAACCTCTGAACCACAACCACTACCCACATCACAACACTTGTCTTTTTTAACCTTTGAACTGCAAACGCCACCATCACAACATTTGTCTTTAACCTTTGAATCACAAACGCCACTGCCCACATCACAACACTTGTCCTTTTTAACCCCTGAACTACAAACGCCGCCATCACAACATTTGTCTTTAACCTCTGAACCACAAACGCCACTGCCCACGTCACAACACTTGTCTTTTTTAACCTCTGAACTACAAACGCCGCTATCACAACATTTGTCTTTAACCTCAGAACCACAACCACCGCCCACATCGCAACAATTGACTTTAACCTCTGAACTACAAACGCCGCCATCACAACATTTGTCTTTAACCTCAGAACCACAACCACCGCCCACATCGCAACAATTGACTTTAACCTCTGAACTACAAACGCCGCCATCACAACATTTGTCTTTAACCTCTGAACCACAAGCGCCACTACCCACATCACAACACTTGTCTTTAACCTCTGAACTGCAAGCACCGCCATCACAACATTTGTCTTTAACCTCTATGCCACCACAACCAGCTCCCACATCACAACACTCGTCATTAATCTTTAAACCATACGAGCATTGCGCATCTTTACGTATATGATTTTTCATGGTCTTTGAGGTTGTACCTCGTAGCAGAAGCATGCTGTTGAAAATGACTAACAAGCAAGTCCCCATGTCTGCAAGAACCGCGGCCCAAACAAGCGGGTGACCAGCAATGGCCAAGGCAATTACAGCAGCCTTGGTAACCATAGCAATGAAGATATTCTCAAATATCTTTCTACGGGTTCTTCTCGCAAGCCTCACAGCCACCGGAATTTTCCTAATATCATTCGACATCAAAATCACATGTCCTGTCTCATTTGCCAATGCGGACCCAGACACCCCCATCGAGATCCCAATGTCTGCTGTTGCTAAAGCAGGAGCATCATTGAGCCCGTCCCCCACCATCGCGACCGGGGATTCGCTTTGAATTTCTTTAATGATTTTGGCTTTATCTTGAGGTAGAAGTCCTGCATGAACCATGTCTAACGCACCCCCTACTTGATTTTGTGCATAATTGGCTGCTTCTTGACTGTCTCCGGTAAGCATGGCGGTTTTAATCCCCATTGATTTGAGTTCTTCGAGCGCTTCCTTTACTCCAATTCGACATGAATCCGAGAGACTAAAGATTCCAGCACATGATGACCCCAAAAATATGTACCCCGTCGATCTCCCTTCGTTACTACTTTCAATCGGAACTAATAATATGGTTCACGAATCAAGTTAGAAAACAAAAATGTACGAATTAAAAAAGGGATAATGCTACAGTAACCCATCAAACTTTTCATTTTGCATCTATTTAGCCCCTTAAGTTTTTTCCTTGCTCCTTGGGGGCTTAAGGTTTCGAAAACCGGTCAATACGGAAAAAATCTGAATAAATCTGAAAAAGTAAGGTACCATTTAGATGCATTTTCAAAACGTTATGGGGGTACTGTGCTACAGCAACACCCGAGTGACCTAAACTCGGTTGTATAAACATTAAATCCCTAGACAGCAATAATAAAAACATAAGGGACCAAATAGATGCAAAATGAAAAGTTCAATGGCTGTAGCATTATCCCATTAAAAAATATCACAAAAACTCAACAATCTCCACCTTGTGAACACCCTGCTCGAACACCTATCTTTTGGTTTCCGATAAAAACATCATTCCCATCAATCTTCCCGTAAATTCCTTCTCCTGGAAAATCTTTAAATTCCTCAACATTGTCCGGTTGCGGTTCAACTGAATGAGACTGTGCGTAGTCCACAAGCGCGGCAGCCATTGGATGACTAGACTTGCTCTCGATGCTCGAAACCCTAAAAGACACTTCAAATGAGTAGCAAATTTACAAAAATGACCTTGCGAGTTGCGAATGGGAGAATTACCAGTAGAGCAATTTGTCGTTGTCGATGAGTGGCTGAAAGCTTGAGACCGAGAACTCTCCTCTAGTGATGGTACCGGTTTTATCAAAGCAAATAAATTTGACTGTAGAAAGTATTTCGAGGTATTCCGCGCCTTTGACTAAAAGTCCAGATGTAGCTGCTTTTGACAACGCGCAAAATGCTGCAATTGGTGTTGATAATATAAGTGCACATGGACATGCACTTACTAAAACGACCAACGCCAAGTGATACCATTTTTGCAGGTTGTGAGCTCGCATAGCCGCTGGTATCGCAGCTAAACACGCGGCTACTACACAAACAGCTGCCAAAACCATAAAAACACAATTAAAAAATGTAAAAGTTAAAATAAAACGTAAATTAGAATGATAATTGTACCTGGGGTGTAATACTTGGCACATTCGTCTACGTATCGTTGAGTTTTGGATTTGTTATTTTGAGCTTCTTCAACAAGCTTTGCCATTCTTGCGACTACACAAGCTTCGGCTAGAGCGGTAGTCTTGACACTGATATAACCTGGAAAAAAGTAGATTTGAAAGTAAGGATGCTGGATAAAATGTTGTCTGGATAAATGATGTCTAAAAAGTTGTATACCGTTTAGATTGAGTGTGCCTGCATAGACAATTGAATCTACTTGTTTAACAACAGGAAATGATTCGCCGGTTAGAGTTTTTTCATCAACTTCACATTTTCCTTCAACGACTATTCCATCAATGGGGATCATTGTCCCGGCTTTGACCGCGAGTCTTGTGTTGACTTTTACTTCGTTAGCATTGACTTCTTCACCGGTGTCGGCTAAAATAGCCGTCTGTGGAGCTATGCTCATCAATGATGACATCACGGCAGTTGCCTAGAAAGATACAATTTGCATTTTTCATTTTTAAACGTTAGTTTTATGATATAATTTGAATGATTTAATTTAAAGAGAGGGTGGAAATAAATCAAATAATTATAAACCTTGTGACTTGCTCTTGCCTCGAGCCATTCAGATATAACCAATAAAAACACAATTGTGCCAGCTTCCCAGTAATCTTTTAGGAAGATCGATCCTCCAACTGCAAATATTAATTGAATTAAAGTTATTAAACTGTATACTATCAACTTTTTTTAATAAGATTCTATCTATAAGTAAAAATAATAAAATTTTTATGTTATTGATTTTCTGTTACATGTTTTTCCAAGTTTATATGATTAGAATACAATTCATATTATTTTTTTATTAATCAAAATATTCTTAAAATGCATGTCAAATTAAAATTTTGAAATATGAAAGTTCTTAAGGTTAACCACTAAACACAAAGAACACATCAATAACACGTGGTTTTTTTTTTTCTTTTTGGTAGGGAAATAAATTTAGAAAAACAATTATTATGTTTTACATACATATTATGTCACATACCAGCAATTATTATGTTTTACATACATATTACCATCTATACTGAAACATAATATTACAAATAATTTTTTTAAATAGTAAAGAAAAACATATAAAATCACTTTCTCCAATATATCAAACATATAAAACAATTTTTTCTATTCACTTTTCATTCCTAGTTTCCTTCGGCATTGAATATGATAAAATAAAAATTCAAATTTTCATTTCCATTTATGAAGGTATGAAATAGCGTACCTGCAATAAGCATGAGAACATTGATGTCGAGTCTAAAAATTCGTAGAGACGCAATCGCTTTCAAAATTAAGGGAACGATGCCAACAGCGACAGCACCAAGGGCCAACCATTTAAATGGTGAATAAATGTATTTCAAAAAAGATAACAAAAGCAGTACACCACAAACGACGGCGTATGGGCTTGGCCACTTGTTTCCATAGCTTTGGACTCCTTTCATCCGTACATTTGCTTCTAATCGTGCTTGGTTTAGCGCCTTGACTAAAATAAACAAGGGTAAAAAGAAACACATGTCACATGATGTTTTACTATTAAATTATTAATTGAATATTTGACATAGTCTTCAATAAAGAAACAAATAAATTGTCAATTAGATTATTTTTGCTACTTTGCAATTAATTGGTACTGAAATAGAAAAAATTAAACTAAATTTTTATCCAAAAGAGATAGGGCATGTTTGGTAAATTAGCTGGAAGCCGGTAGTTGTAGCTATTTTTATACAGTTCGTCAAAAGTAGTTGTTAGCTTTTAAAAATGTAAAATAATATAAACATCAAAAGCTAAAAGCTCTCAAACACTACTTAAAATAGCTTTCGGATTATGAGTTTTTTGTTTAAAATAAAAGTTAAAAGATGCTACTGCCGAACGAAACTTTTTCTTTTTTCGAGTTCTTTTCTTTAAAATTAAAAGCTAAAACCATTGAAAAGCTCCATACCGAATACACTCTTAGAAGAATAAAAAATGAAGGATGACGCGAGAGTGTTTTTAACTGTTTGGAATGATCCAAATCACCTTTTTAAAATAAATTCAAATAATCACCTTTCTAAAAGCAATTCAAATAATATAAAAAACTTAATGGGTTTTTATAAAAGCAATGGGCTCCAGTTTTTAACCGTTTGGGCCCATCGTCCACTTTTAGAATTGCACCAATTTCGTTAAAAATACTACAAAGTGCTAAGACCATTCCATAACTTCACTTGTTTTTCATAAAAAGAACTTCATAAACTATCAAGTAATTACATAAATAGTTCATATAGTTTATAAAAAGCAGCAGTTTCGGTCCAAAAAGTTCTTTTGTAACAATTTTGTCCGTATGACACTCATTGTGGAAATGGTCTATGTGGTTGACTTCACCATTTGATATTACTAAATTACGCTCAATTTGATCTTTTATTATTATTTGTTTTAATATTATTATTATTAGAGTAAATTACAGTTTTGGTCCCTGTGGTTGACAGGTTTTTACAGTTTAAGTCATACTTTTGAAATCTCACGTTTTTGGTCCCCGTAGTTGGCAATTTATTGCACTATTGGTCCCTCAGGCCGTTACCATCAAGATTGGTCTGTTAAGTAGGTGTATAATGTCCAAAATACCCTCAGGAACCAAAACCTTAATTTACTAAAAAGATGGATTAAACGCTAATGGTATCCTTCCTCTATCGCTCAATTCATCCCGCAGCCGTCTCTTCACCCACGACAACCACCACCTCCGTACCCCCTCTCTTTTGAATCCCAACCATTGTCACCCCGCCACTCCCTCATAACCTGAAATTTCAAAGAACTTCTCTTAATCTCAAACAACAATGACCAACAGCCCCAAAGAACGGTGTTCCACGGTGGTTACTAGCGGAAATCAAAATTCCCAACGTCATGCTTCAATTAGACCCCGAAAACGTGATATTTCATCCTTTTAGTTCATCGTGGGTGCTTGTTTCATGTTTCTCGAAGTTTGGAGTAGAGAGAGGGAGGGAGGGAGAGAGTTTAATCCATTTTTTTAGTAAATTACAGTTTTGGTCCCTAAGGGTATTTTGGGCATTATCATCTACTTAACAGACCCATCTTGGTAGTAACGGCCTAAGGGACCAATAGTGCAATAAATTGCCAACCACAGGGACCAAAAACGTGTGATTTCAAAAGAATGACTTAAATTGTAAAAACCTGTCAACCACAGGGACAAAAACTGTAATTTACTCTTATTATTATTAAATTAATAGGACCCCACCCAAAACGTAACAAAACTCATGTATTCAAGAGTTTCAAAGAAACTTCTGGACTAAAACCGCTGTTTTTCTTTGTAACTCGTTACAGAGAGATAGGCGTGAGGTTTCAGATGTTTACAAATTCCAAATTGCAAGTTGTTTGTAAAATTTGACCTAAACAACACTCCTTTTCATGTAGTACATTCTATAATTTGAAAGCAGATTTTGAGAAACGATGCAGGATTCCTTGCGAAGAATCAACCATATCATTTTCAATCGATCTTAGTTAATCAATATCAATTCAATATAGTATAATATAGAGAAAACTGCAAAAATGGTCCCTGTGGTTTGCGGTTTTTTGTGGATACGGTCCCTTGACTTTCAAAACCGTAAAAATAGTCCTTATCAGGAGGTTTCTTTGTGGTTTAGGTCCCTGTCCAAGTTGAAATGTCTATTTTACCCTTTTAATTTTTTTTTTCTTTTTCTTTTAATCAATTATCACATTTTAATAAATAAAAAAACAAAAACATATTTCTCTATCTCTCTTATGTAACATACCTCTCTTTTCTCTCTCTCTCTCCACCGACGTTCCTTCCCCTGCGTTACCGTCTTCTCCTGCTGCGGAGCCGGTGACTTCTCCTCCACACAGCGGTTCAATCTTCGCCGTTTCCTTCAGCTCCACAACGACCACCATCAAACCCCCTTCGTTTCATTCCCTACGAGACACCAACGCCGTTGCTGCCTCCTCCTGTTCCTTGATCTCCCTCTTTTGCAAGCTCCAAGCTCCCACTGATTCCCTCTACAGCCCCAAGCCGTACCGCCTCCCTCAACCACCATCAACGACGCCAGAAACCCACCATGAAACTCCTCCACATTCTATCTGAATCAAGTGAAGCGTCTGCTTCTCCTCCTCCTGAATCTTTCCACCATCCTCCTCGTAAAAAACCCCCAAAATGGTTACTGTTACAATCCAGACAAGATTACCATCGTCACCATCTTGAAACGGAAGATGATGTAGAGAGAGAAGAGAGGGTAAAAGTGCAATATAGCGAATGGGGAGATCATTACAACACCACCAACTCCACTTCCGAAGATGCTGGTGGACAAGTCTCCGATGTCGGTGGAAAAGTCTCCGAGATGCTCGAAATTCTCAAACACCCCCAGTTACAGTATCCCCCTCCCCCGTTATCTTTGTATCTATCTCATCTCTTTTCTCTCTCTATTCACCATCAAATTGCCATTTAATCGACATCGAATTGTGGTTTTTTTAACCAATTGTCAATCATCGCAGCCTCATAGAAGCTGAGTTAGTGTGTGTGTTCATTGATTGATGCCTTGTATATCCAAATAGCTTCACTAATTGATGCCTTATACATCCGAATTTCAAACCAGGATCCACAAAGATTGTGTGTGTGTTCATCGGTGTGTGTGTATGTGTGCATCAAGCCCTCTACTTCCAGATCTCGCTTCTTCTTTCTTGTTCCCGTCTCATTAATCAGTAGAACCGGCAGCAGCTTCAGGCGACTGCTCTTTTTCTCATCTCCATTCTCAATCTCCCTAATTTTCTTCAATTTCTTTCTCTTAATCTCTGATTTACGCACAGACACACAATCGATGTGTGTGTGTGTTCTTCCTTTTCTGTGTCTCTCGATCAATCTCAGTCTGTCTCTATTTTCTCTAACTTAGTTTACGCATCGCATCTTATGCGTTCACACACAAGAATGGAGGTGGTACAGATGTAGGTAGGTTTTCTGGGAGGGAGGGAGAGAGAGGAGGGAAGGTGGGTCGGTTGGTATTTTTTCATTTTTTTTAATTATTGAAAAAAGTAAATGTGTAAAAAGAAAATGAAAAAAGAAATTAAAAGGGTAAAATAGACATTTCCATTTCGACAGGGACCTAAACCACAAAGAAACCTCCTGATAAGGACTATTTTTACGGTTTTGAAAGTCAAGGGACCGTATCCACAAAAAACCGCAAACCACAGGGACCATTTTTGCAGTTTTCTCTATAATATAATAGTATAATATCTTCTCTATACGTCAGCAATTTTTTAATATATTCCGTCACTTGATCGGCACGGTACACCTGCCCCGTTGATATTTAAATGTTTATCGGCATATTTGCAACTTTGACTCCATTATAGAAAACCATGAACTATCCGTAAATCGTGCGTTTTGTGTTGAGATTGGACTAACTTTGACTCCATTAAGAAATGCCGTATGTCTAAGGCTCTAACCAACAATGAATCGATAAAACCCGATCCGTTAAATCATCAAAACTAAAATCAAATCGGTTTTCTACATTTAACTTTTGAAATGATTCGCCCTACAATTCAATGAAAAAACTGTGGATCTAATCATCAAACAGATGCATACAAATATGATATTTAGGGAGAGATGAATTGATAGATAGATAGTTAGAGAGAGAGAGTTAGTTTACCGATTTGCAACTGAGAAATGAGCGCAGCGTCGTGAAGAACAATTACAGTTCTGGAAGGAACGATGACGGAAACATGATGAACGCCTTCAAGAGGTTTAAGAATCTTCTCGATCAGTGACACCTCCGATGAACAACATAAGCCCAACACATCGAAGTAGCTTTTCTCTAAATCCTTCGGCGAATCTTCCTTCATATCTGTATATCACAAATCTCCAATCAGAGACTCTAATTCGAGGAGGGAATGGAGGATTTTGGGGCAAAAAACTGAGAGTAGGTGCGAAGAACTGAGGAACAAAGTAAATAGTAGCGATGAGATGAGATGGTGGGTACTAGTAGACTATTAGACTATCTCATTCAAAACCCAACCCAATCCATATTTTCTATTAAAATGCTAATTTCTTACTCTTCCACCTACATAATCCAACCCAACTTATTTTTTCACACCCATTAGCAATTCAACCCAAACTAACTTTTTATTTAAAAAAAAATTCAAATATATATACCAATATTAGTCTTATTTTATAGTGAATTTTTTTACAAGTATTTTGATGTATTTTATTTAAGAAATATTGTATTTGTTTTTCAATAAAATTAAGTTTTATAGAAACAAATAAAAAAATAAAAGGAAAAGAGAAGGCAATCCCTTATGTGAGCTGGGCCGTGTGCACGACTTAGGTCGTGAGAGATTGCAAACTTTTGTATTTTTTTAATATATATTTTTGGTGAGCGGATCGGTATAAACTCCTGATGGGAGTGGTCTTAGTGCGGATGGGTTGGCTTTCCAGCTTTCCATACTGAGTTTATATCGATTTTAATTTTTAACAAATATTATTTCTTTTAATTTTAATTTAATTAAAAGTTTCCACCATGTGGGGAAGGGAAGTTCAGTAACGATCATTTAAAATCGATTGGACGTTTATGTCGTCAAACAAGCCGCTCATTCTTTGTCTTCTTCGTTTTCCTTTTGGTCAAACAACGCTACCATACTCTCTAATCCTTGTTTCATGATATCTTCTCATTGCAAAAGAAGGTCGTCCCAAATAATGATTTATTTTCTTTAACTTCTTGGAGATATTTGATTATATATGTTAGTGTTCAGATTAGTAAAGAAGATTTTATAACATAAAAACTATTTGTTACTCAAACTAGATGTACACCTTTTTAAGTTTAGATTTTCTTTTTCAATTAGACTATTTGGTATGCAATCCATACTAAAGGTGTCGGTCTCCTTCCATATCAGCGCGTTCACACCTCACACTTGAGGGTGTGGTCTTCACGACGCAAAGCAGGAAAAAAATACCATGAATAAAGAAAGAGAAGGAATAAATAAGAGAGAGAGTGTGTGTGAGAGATGAGAGGGGGTTTGGCGTGTACATGCGTGAAGGGTCACACCCATTGTTGTAAAACTCGGCTTGCTCGGACGAGTACTCGGCCGAGTACTCAGAATCGGGTGTTGTCCGAGGCGCTTTTATGAGAATCGGCCAAAAAACTCGGATTCGGTCAACCTTGGAATCGGAAAAACTCGGTCAAACTCGGAAAAAATCGGTCAAACTCGTGAATTTTGAATTTTTTTATAAAATAAATAATTATAATTTTTATGTAATTAGTTTAAAACATATCATATATTTACTCGTTTAATAAACATTTTATTGTTTAATTTTAATTTGTTTAATTCAAATCAAATTTGATGCAACTATGACTATATTTAGTATTTCAGTGTGCATAATTATATAATATGTACGTATTTATCCTATCCGAGTACTCGCCGAGTACTCACCGCCTAGACCGAGTACTCGCTACTCGCTAGTCGACCGACCTAACAACGTCTAGCGACTTTTGCAACATTGGTCACACCCTCTCACGTCGGCCTCCCCTCATGCACCATTGGGGTGGTGTTTTCGTCGTGACCACCTAGCCACCTCATCATCAAGACGGGTGCGTGACCGGTACACCTGATAGTCTTATTTAATCATTTCCCCTTTCCATGTATGAAGATGTCACATCTCAAATTACATGTGCTAAAATTCTGAAAATTTTGTTGAAATATTGTATTTGCTCAAAATATGAATTTAATGTGCTTTAATTAATTAATGACACAAAAGAATTAGTTTGAAGCTAAAAGGTGAAGGAATTTTTTTTTTTCGAAACATGTTTGCATGAAGTTATATTTAATGGATACAAAGAGAGTAGCTTGAAACCAAACTCTTGAAAGAGCATAACTGAAAGATTAAAAACGAACATAATTTTATTGCACAAAATATACACAACACAAAATTAGGTTCACAAGACAATGAATACATGACTAATTTGCATGACCAAATTGTGATTCAATTATTCAGTTATTTTAAGATGCTCCAAACTAAATTTATGCAAAGCATTATGTTCTTTTTGGATTTGAAAAGATATATGTTTAGTTTGGAATTTAATATGTTGTCATGGATTTGAAAATATTTATATTTAATTTGGATTTCATATGGTGTTTTATATATTTTTTATAATTATTTAGCAAGTTGGTCCAAATACTTTATAAAATAAGAACATTAGATTCAGCAAAAAATAGTTCAAAAGGGAAAACAATCATTTTATCATTCAACACAATCATTTAGATATATAACCAAACATTCATGTATCCGAATGACTCAAATATGAATCATCCAAATGTTGACAAACAACCCTGTACTCTTACATAATTGACAAATGACAAGTACATGGTAGTATAAAAATTACAAAAAACATTCATATATCCGAATGACTCAAATATGAATCATCCAAATGTTGACAAACAACCCTGTACTCTTACATAATTGACAAATGACAAGTACATGGTAGTATAAAAATTACAAAAAACACTCAAGAATATCACTCACACAATTCCTTTGAATCACACTTGCATCATCACTATTAAAAGTTTACTGAAATACAAAAAATTAAACATACTCATACACTAAAATATTCTTTAAATCACGTACATATACGTGAAAAAGGTATCAAAATGGTTTTATTTATAATAGAAATGATGAATGATTATCGGCTTTATAAAAATAATAACATGACATATGGACAAATAATAACATGACGTAAAGTACATTTACAACAAGTTTTGGAACTTCTTTGTCAAGAGAAGTTATATGAAAAATTTTCCAAATGTGAGTTTAGGTTACGTAAGGTCGAGTTCCTCGCATACGTACTCAATAATGAAGCCGCTAAATTTGACCTCGTAAAAATCAAGGCAGTGACAAAATAAGAAGTCCTACGAAATCCCTCAGAGATACGAAGCTTTCTAGGATTGGCAGGCTATTACCGTCGATTTGTGGAGAACTTCTCTTCTATTGCAGCACCATTAACCAAGTTAACTAAAAAGAACGAGAAGTTTGTATGGACCGAAGCACAATAGAATTCATTTCAGCAGTTGAAGCAGCCCTTATGTGATGCTCTAGTGTTAGCCCTACTGCAGGGTAGATATGATTTTATGGTATATAGTGATGCCTCAAAGGTAGGGCTCGGATGTGTGTTGATGCAGAGAGGAAAAGTGATTGCATATGCATCTAGACAGCTCAAGGATGCAGAAAAGAAATATCATGTTCATGACCTCGAACTAGCTGCACTTGTATTAGCCTTGAAGATATGGCGGCATTATTTGTATGGAGTAAAGTTTCATATCTATATTGATCATAAAAGCTTAAAGTATTTATTTGATAAAAAAGAATTAAACATGAGGCAGCGAAGATGGATAGATTTATTGAAAGACTATACGATTGTGAAATTCTATACCACCTTGGAGAAGCAAATGTAATTGTTGATGCTGTAAATCGAAAAGAACGGCTTCTTCGTGTTGTGTAAGCCCGAATGGGTATGGTGAGTCGTTTACCTGACTAATCAAAGAAGCTCAATATGAAGCAAGTAAAGTGGAGCATGTGAAAAGCAAAGAATGGTTGGCTATATGAATCGTTTGAAAGAAAATTAAAAACAACTAAAAACTTTTATGGGCCGAATATGAGTGCTTAAATGTGACGAGGCACGAAATGTGTTGTTAGAACCGTGCATTATACCCGATACGCGGTCCATTCGGGTAGCGCAAAGATGTATCGAGCCTTGAGATCGTTGTACTCGTGGTCGAGGGATGAAACGGGACGTGGGATGATACGTACAAAAATGTTTGATGTGTTTACAGGTGAAGTGTAGTCACAAGAAACCATATGGAGAGACCCAACCTTTACCGATCCCCCCGAAGAAGTGGGACGAAATCACTATGGATTTCATGAAAATTTACCATGTACTTTGCGTGTGTATGGTTCTATTTAGGTTATAGTAGATCAGTTGACGAAATCTACAGAATTTATACCTATATGCGAGACAAAAATCTAAGTGGAAGAAAAGTTGAGATATCAAGAACAACCCCCATAGGATATTAGACCTTAAGGAAACACAGCTACGGAACAAGAAGATTGGGCTGGTGAAAGTTCAATTTCGATATCATAAAGGTTCAAATGTGACTTGGGAGCCCGAGGATGAGATCAAGTCGAAATACCCATAATTATTTGCATGATTCTAAGGACGAAATATTTTGGGGGGGGGGGAGCTTGTAACCCCGCTTATTGATAAGTAAGTGTTTCTAGTTGGTATAGTTACTATTAAGTTTATAAATGTGTTAAATAGTTAAATGACTGTAAAAGAGTATTTTAGTCATTTGTGAGAAACTTTAAAAACTACGATTGTTTAACTCTACTGTTATGGTGATGAATAGTCCGGATACATGGTATTGTGGCTGCAGTATGTTGGAATTGTTATGGAGTGTGATATTTGGATTAAACAAGAAATTGGATTGAAAAGGAAATGCTCTAGGTAAACTTAGCTACAGTACGAGAAGATGGATGTCTAAAGTATCAACCTTACGTTGCTATCATAAACATTTGACTAACATTCTAGGTTCTAGTAATCCTGATAAGAGGAAAGAGAAGATGGATGTCTAGAGTAGTTGGATTGTCGATAGACGTTAGATGTAGCGTGCCGACTTGGGATATGTTTTGTATACGTATTGTATATCCCTTTTGATACACTTGGATGCTATTCGAATGAAAAGTGATGATGTTTTGTTGAAAAAATTTAGAGGGTACTATGGTACTTTATATATATATATATATATATATATATATATATATATATATATATATATATATATATATATATATATATATATATATAAAAGCTTAATTTACACGAGTTTAAATTACAAATGGGGAATACTTTTTTATTTTAAATTATTTTCAAAATTAATTTTTGTTCATCTATCTAGAATGGGTGAAGACTTGGTATGACATTCATACATAACCTTTTTGGGGCGATTTGTGGTGACGTGTCGCTTTCTAGATAAAGGCTCACATGCACAAGATGATTAAAACCCTTGTGGTATACTTGTGTAATGGTTTATAAGTTACCTAGTGTAGCATTCCAAAATAAAGATAAAAATATATCGAGCTTCTAATGGACTTATTGGTATGTTAGTGGACATTTAGAACTCTTAGCCCACAAATTGTTTAACCCATGTATTTGTTTATGCCTGCTAAATAAAATTAGGAATTTTTATTTGTTGGTTTTATTACACATACATGATTGATTAAAGATGGTATTTCAGTAATCAGTCATGTGTGGACTCTAGTAAATTTATTTAAATAACTCGAGGAGTAAATCAAATGGGCATCAAACTCAATTAAACGCAAATGGTCTTTCCTTCTTTATATATAAACTTTTACAAGAAAATCTTAGTGCATGAATTAAAGAAAAGCTCATTGATAGAGAAGATATTCTATTTATTATTTTGGTGGGATCACCCTAGCTAAAACCTGGCACGATTGATATTTAACTTATATATACACACACAAGGCCGACCCTGAGCATGTGCAGGATATACGACCGCACAGGGCCCGTCGTTTAGGGGCCCGAAATATTTTTTACGTATACTGTGAAGTAGTTGATATATATTAATTTTAATAAACGTATTCACAAGTTGTTTGTTAGGCGAGTGGTAGCTGCGCTTATTTTCTAAACCCCTTGACCCGTGTTCGAAACATGTGAAGGTTAAAGTTTCGATTAATAATTTTTTTGCCAGCAATTGTGTTTTATTCCGTTTTCCTACCTGTTTTCCTTTTCCAAATGAAAGACCCAATTACTACATAATTTAAGCATTAATAAATTAATTGTTTATTAATACTTCCCTTTTTTTTTTAGAACGGCAAATGTATCCTACTCCTACTCCTAAATTTCTCATTGTTAATGTTAGTGTCAGGGTTTGAACCCAAGACCTCTTTGTTAATATATCACATTGTTAGCCAAGTGGGCTAGCTCCAACTTGTTTAATACTTTCCATTTGATTGTGTATTTTTTCCATTTCCCCCTCTCTTTTTTTCTTTTCTTTTTAACCCATTAATATATAATTACTATTTGCACCAAAGTATATTAATGATTTGTTTATTAATTTTATTTATTTAGCTCATTAATTTTATTATTCTTAATTTTTCATTACCCTTGTTGCCTGTATCAATCAAGACAAGACATACGGACGTCGACAACAATAATAAATATTATAGTTCCAAGTTTCCAACAAATGTGCAAATTAACCTTATACAATTTTTGTTATTGTATTAATTATTCAATTTTCATTCAATGATGGTTGAATTGTTTTATGATTGTAAAAACTATAGTAGTATTAATGAGTTTTAGTTATAAGTAAAAAATTATATGTAGAGGGCCTATTTTTAATTTTCGCACAGGGCCCCTAAAATCAACGGACCGGCCCTGTACACACATATATGAAGTGATAATGAAAGAATGACTCATGCCACGTTCATTCCCTTCCTACAAGCTCAAGAGAATAGCATGATCTTAATTGTTGTGTTTTCCAGGTCAAGATCATGATCATAGCTAGTAAGTGGGTCACATACAAGTTAATATACTTACAATATACATATAACGATCGTGGGAAAGAAATAATAAAACATGAAAGACAAATGGATTTTATCCTAGAAATTTTATAGGCCACTGACATAACTTTATACCTCCATATATTTATATCATATTCTATCAAAAGGAAGTTGTGTGAAATAGAAAGAGAAACATGAGTAGTGACGATGTAATGCATGATTATAATTCTTATGGTGGCGGTGGCGGAAAGTGCCCTCGTGGCTGCTATGATACGCGATTCAGACCTGAACAAGAGAGATAGAGAGTGACGGACTCGACGGGGGAAAGAGGACAGCAACCCCGTCGCTGCTGTCATGAAACCGATGGTGGCCGGCTTCAGTCCGGTGATGGTATTAAAAGCAGAAATGAGAGACAAGATTTCGTGACAGTCAAAAAGAGGCATGCATGTGTTACCGGCTTCACATGTACATGGTCAGTGAAAAGAATCGAGCAAGCAGAGAGATGGAAGGAGCAGCAGCCATGGCTGCTGCGATGGTAGTGTACGGCGGCTACTGGCGGTAATGATGCGGTGGTATTTGTTTCCTCGGTGGCTCGGTGATGATGCGGATTCTGACGTGAAGCTTTGCAGTCTCTTATTTCTTTCGTGAGTATTATTGTACGACATGTTCGTTGGGAGCTTGATGTCCAGTTCAACCTTTTCAATGGACCACTTGTTGATGGAAGCAGGTCGCCGGAGAAGGAAGAAGGCCGGCGGTGGTCCAGTGTTGGATGGTTGCTTAGAAGTTCACGACCACATGAGATGGGGATGGGAGGCGATCTGTAGAAGCACGTTGCAAAGATTCAGAAGCTGTGGAGGGAATCAATTCATATAAGATAGAATTACACGTGCATTATCATTTTACTCCTACTGGATTATTGAAATTAATGGAGGAGGACAGTCAACACGTGGTACTGTGCTAATGGCGTGTTATAAGAAACAAGATAACGTGTATACATTCCTATTATCCTTTGATATAGGGACAAGCTTTTCGTGCCGGAAAACCGAATCGATATATATGGAACCGGTGTGTCGAAACCATATTCCTTTTTCGGGCCGAAACCGGTATAAAAACCGGTACCGAAACCGGTACCGGAATTCTTAAAAGCTTTTTCATGCAACATTAAAACCATGATAATCCGTGAAGTCCTAAACGACTAAACCTGACCCTCTAAGTAGTCTCCTGTGAGCGGGAGAAAACCTTCTCGGCAGCTTGCGTGGGCATTGGTGAAGTTGTGAAGGCGTGGGCCGTTATATAATCTGATGGTTCTTAGAAATTTAACTTCAATAAATTTTTTTTTTTACACAGATCTAGCCTACTCCTACTCCTAGTCTAATGTGGATTGAATCCTCAACCTCAAGGTTATAGGGTGACACCTTACCACTTGGCCAAAAAACCATTGACAACTTCAACAACGCATAAGAAAGAGAATACTTGCAAAAGATTAATAGTTCATAGCGTAAAATCTAGCCTGGTTCCAATCTCAAATAAACCGAAAACCGGCATCGGCACAGGGGAATAGCGCTATTCCGGTCCGTTTCTCGGTCCTTACATTTATCCGTATTCGATCCCAGTTGTCGGGCCAAATCGATTCCACTGGATCAGGCTCCTCTCCCAAGGGGTTAAGGATTCTAGTCTCGTAATAGACATTGTTGTAGTTTAGGAGTAGGATTTAGTGGGTGTGTCTAGTCGTTAAAGAAAAGGATAACGGAGTCAATCAACGCCATTTAATTATATTACGTTATTTACTTGATAAAAGTGTTATGAAATTAAATGGTGAGACAAAGACGCCAAGTTTGCAAATAATTTTACATTTAATTCAATCGTTGATGTTTGATAACTTATTAATTTATTAAGATTAAGATGATAATATATAGATTGAAGAATCAAATAAGTTTAATTCAAAAGCTTCGATTAAGAGTCAAATTTATATATTTAAATTATTAATTTGGGTTTTAAAATACATATATTGTACCAATAAAACGTTTCTAAAATCACATCAATTTATAATTGACTTTAAACCATAATAATATTTTTGTATGTATAATAACTTGTAAAGGTAACGAACTTCTAAAATTGTTCACTGAATTTATTTTTGTGCTTGATTTGCCTATGAACTTTTTAACTTTGTTCACATTGTACCATTATGACCGGTGATAGAAAATTTATGCTAATTTGACATTCTACGTGGCATCTTTAGAAAACTTGGAAGGATAACGAACTTCTAAAACTATTCATATTTACTCACTGAACTTATTTTTGTGCTTGATTTACCCATGAACTTTTTAAAATTGTTCATATTATATCCTTATGACCGATGATAGAATGTGCATGTTGATTTGGCATCCAACATGACATCAGAAAGCTGAGACATATATAAGGATCAGTGGTCTTCAGTTAGGGTTTGTTTTGTCCCCTAATCAGTAAGGAATGGTAGTTCAATCTTGCAGTGACTTCCTCTTCCTCAACCTGCTCTCATGTTCGCAAGTCTTATAGGATGGATTATCATAATCATTGTGATTGTAGTTTTCCTTCACGCATTCGAAACTCAACCATGGAATTCTTGGTGTACGAAAACTCACAGGTAAGTCCATTGGGTTCTTTTTTTGGTTGATGTTTAAATTACAGTAATCTGGTTGAGATTTTTTAGTGGATTTACCTATGAGTTATCGTTCCTTGTAGATTAGGGCACAAAAAGAAAACCCCAACTAAAGACCATTAGTCCTTATTTATGTCTTAGTTTTCCGATGGCACGTAGGATGCCAAATAAGCATAAACCTTCTGTCATTTGTCGTAAGGGTATAATGTGAACAATTTAAAAAGGTTATGGGTAAATCATGCACAAAAATAAGTTTAGTGACCAAATGTGAACAATTATAAAAATTCCTTACCCTTCCAAGTCTTCTAGGATGTCACGTAGGATTACAAATCAGTGTAAACCTTCTATCACCGGTCCTAATGGTATAATGTGAATTTTTTAAAAAGTTCATGGGTAAATCAAGCACAAAAATAAGTTTAGTGACCAAATGTGAACAATTTCAGAAGTTTGTTACCCTTCCAAGTCATTATCCCTTACTTTATCACGTGTAACTTTTATAATTATTATTGGAGTACATTTACTTTTTATTGTAATAAACTACTTTTAGTAGTTAGCTTTTGTTTCTATAGATAATATTTGTTTTGTAACGACGAAACTAAACAGTATTGCATATAGATAGTGTTTCTTTTGTCTTGAACTAACTAGGCGAATGGTTAAGTGATTAGAGATGTATTTCATATTATAAATTATTTATTATTAATTGAATGATTAACTGATTGATGAAAATGTATTTTCTATGTTTTAAAATGCTTTTGGTAGAATCTTATGATTCTGATTTGATCTTATGATCATGATCTTGCAACACGGAAAACGATCCTATGTAGGATCTCGATCTTGACAACCTTGGTATTAACTCATTCACATAAATGTTCGAAAATTAGGACTTTAGACATGTTATAAGCTTTCCATTATTTTAGGAAATGTAACTTATTTGTGTATATTGTCTGAATTGACAAAACATAATGTGGAAGAAACTAAACACCTTAGGGACTCTATTGATTTTCTCCTAAATCTATGTGATATTATTTCTTATGTAAGAGTGTTGGTCATCTAATAAATGAATGCTATTCTTAGTCAGATGATTCTAAGCTTAACAAGTGGTGACATCATGTGGTAAACTCCATTTTGAAAGTATATATGTCATCTCCAACTTCACATTTACCAAATGGATTATCATTGTTTCCATGTGTGTGTGTGTTTGTATTTCATGTTGATTAAAATTGGTCACATGGGCTCGGGGATTTAAATATGAAAAAACCTTGGGGAGGTGGGATCAATGAATTAAGTTGTCAAATCAAGTTTGAACAAGTTCTTCATGATACAAAGGTTGTGGTGTGACCTATTTGTTGTTTTTTTTTTGTTGCAATGCAATAAAGAAACTAAGAGCATCCACAATAGAGAAAGTTTTTCAAAGAGCTTTTTCATGAAAAAGTTGAAGTGAAAAAGCCCAATGTATCTCCCACAATATGAGAGCTTTTTCACATTGCTTTTTATGATATATTTCTATGTGTTGTACGTTTAGTTTCTATTAGTTGAAAAAATATTGGCTTACACTATAATTGAAAAAGCTCATATAAATTGCTTGTAAATTAGCAAGCAAATTGAAAAAGCTTTGATTTGAAAAAGTTTCCACTATAGTTTTTTCAAAATTTAAGAGCTTTTTGGTTGAAAAAAGCTTTTGAAAAAGCTATAAAAAAGATCCTATTGTGGATAACAGGGAGCTTCTTAGTTAAAGCTTTTTTATGGAAAATCTTAATTGAAAAAGCTTTATATAATCTCTACTATAGGAAAACTTTTTCAATTTGATTTTTTATAATTCATTATATTAGTTTTTTACTTATTATTGGTTAATAAGCTATGAGACCTACCAAATAATATATATATATATATATATATATATATATATATATATATATATATATATATATATATATATATATAGGGGTGGGTTCAATGCAGAACCAAATTAAATCACCTAACTGCAGAACCATGTTCATCAATGAACATAAATTCCAAAAACCCCAAAACCAAAGACCGTAAAAGATTTTACCCTGTAATCGGCATTCTCCAATTCGACCAACATCTTCTCTGCTAGGGTTTAGTTGAGGTATGAACTGTTTTTTGTAGTTTATTCGTGTGTAATATTGGTTTGGTTATGCGTAGGTAATCAAAGATCGTAAAAGATTTTACCCTGTAATCGTATGTTCATTAATGAACATATGTTCATTAATGAACATATGTTCATTAATGAACATATGTTCATTAATGAACATATGTTCATTAATGAACATATGTTCATGTATGAACATATGCTTTTCTATTAGCTGTTTACAATGATATATCAGCAGTGTTTTGACAGAAGCAACATCTTCGACACGTGCAAATTCGATTTTTTGGAATTGATCGATCTTCTTAGAGCAACTTCTTCGATAGGAGCAAATTCGATGTAATCGTATGTTCATTAATGAACATATGCTCATGTATGAACATATGCCTATAAGTTCAAGAAAACCAGAAATCAAATGTGCATCTCATTTTCTTTAGTTGACTTGTTTACTCACATAAATGTGAGTTTTGAGTTTGAGTTGAATCCAAGCTAAACAAAGTATGATATCAAAGGTTCATAATGTTTCTTTGCTGGTGGAATAGTACGTACCTCATAACTGGAACGCCATAGCTGAAAAGCTCCAAGGCAGATCAGGTGTTGTTTTGTTTGTTATCTGTCTTCATCTTCTGAAAGTATTTAGTTATTTGTTTCATGTCCGTTTGTGATTTTCAAAATATGCAGCTTATTTGTTCGTTATCGTTTTGAACGCCATAGATGAAAAACTCCAAGCGGCCCTGGTCTCATCCTTTTCGTTATCTGTCTGTAATTTTCAAAATGCGCAACTTAAACTTTGCTTCTTATCCTTTTGCTTCTTATCCGTCTTTGATTTTTGAAATTAGCAACTTATATGCTTTGTCTCCGTTTGTAATTTTCGAAAACTTGCAACTCTCGTTTTGTTGGTTATCCTATCCGTCGACGCCCAAGCTTCAAAGCAGATTAGATCTCGTTCATCATTTAATTAGTATGATCCTTCTTCGCTCGTTATCATCGATTCATTTCCGAAATCTGAGTGTGAAATTTTTTAGGGTTTGATGTATCACAATTGATCGATCGATGGATCAATTGTTGATTGGGGTGTCGATTAGGGTAGTGAATCGAAATCGGAGAAATTTATTCATTTATGTGGATGAAGTACGAGTCCCACTTTGTTCGAACAAGATTAGCACGATGAAATTGTTGATTGGGGTGTCGGTTTTGGGGTTTTTGGGATTCATGTTCATTGATGAACATGGTTCTGCAGTTAGGTGATTTAATTTAGTTCTGCATTGAACCCGCCTCTATATATATATATATATATATATATATATATATATATATATATATATATATATATATATATATATATATATATATATATATATATATTGAAAAAGCTCATCTCCAAGAGCTTGCTAATTAACAAGCTTTGTGAAAAAAATTTATGATTTAAAAAGTTCTCCCAATAGTTTTTTCGAATTTGAAAAGCTTTTTGGTGAAAAAACTTAAAAAAAGCTCACTATTATGAATGCTCTAAAAAAGTTAAGTAAATCATTGCACGAAGGAAGTTGAACTTATTTCCATGTTCAAGTATTTTATGTTAGCACTACAAATTAATAGAGTAATGTAAACTTCTATGGTTAAGTTACCTATTGTGATAGTTGACATTTTTTTTTGTACGGATGACAATAGACCGAGATTAAGTTATATTTATCCCAAGTGGTAATATTTGCTATTGATTTTGATTGTTATAAAGCGAATACTCGTGAATCATAATATACATGTGTGCCATTTCTTGACTTATAATAACAATTAACGTTTCATCGCATAGAGCAGGTACACACGAATATTGTATTTTAGTAAATAAAGATAACACTTAACCTAATACAAATCTTAATAATTTATTGAGTAAATTACAATTTTGGTCCCTGTGGCTTGCATGAAATTTCACTTTTGGTCATCGTTTCGTTTTTCCACGCTGATGGTCCCTGAACTGGTTGTTTGCTTACATATTTGATCCATTGGCCAAGTAAAAAGACTTAATTGCTTTTTTTATTTTCTTTTTCCTTTTCTTTTGAATGTATTATTTATTTAATCAATTAAAAAAAAAGAAAAAAAAAACAAACGCCAGATGAACCTCCCCATCGACGGTACCACCCTTTTTGACCATTGATTCCGGTGGATAAGTATCTTGACGGCAGCAACCTCCCCACCGCAAAAGAAAGTTCATATACAATTGCTTTCATTGAGAGATGCCCCCTTAATCCAGCAAGTCAAAAGAGAACAAAACTGTAAACATAATTCAATGTTCTCTCTTATTATCAAACATATATTACAGTCAAATATTTTTCTGACCAAAGATTACGAAACTGTAAAATAACTACATTTACGTCGGTCCCAATAATTTAATATTCTAATGATGTAAGAGAGCAGCTAGTCAGAGGCATGAAGTGCACCGATCTGCTTTTATTTAAACATCGGAAGTAAACGCCGGAGCTCGTAGAGGAATTCGATTCCTCCGGCCATCGACGGAAACTAGTATACCTGCTTTTATTACGATCTTTATTGTCGGTTGAAAACTATTAATTTATGATTTTATAAATAAGTTTTAAAATCTATTAACGGAAACTAGTATACCTGCTAGCCTCTTCTTGGCTATTCCGGCTCCACCATATATGATCCGACTGTTTGACTTTGGATTATCTCCGCCGTAAGTCGTTTGACCACGAGATGGTGCTACTTTTGGTGTTGGTGCTGTTTTCGGGTTATCTCGACCGTATTTGTTGGTTTTTTTTTGGCTAAATGAAAGAAGAGCTCTCATCCCATATTGCTAGAAGGATGAAAGCTTGGGAGGTCTCCAAGCTTATAAATAAGGACCAAGGCTTTGGTTTCAAAGCACCCCAACCAACAATACACTATAAGTGTTTGGTTATTTCTTTCTTTTTATTATTTTAGAGTGGTGAAAATATTAGTTAAAACTTTGAGAGTGTGGGTGTAATTTGGGGGTGACTTGAGAGATTAGTCTATGTGATTGTAACAATTTATCATATAGTGAATCTTTCTCTCTGGAGGCCCGTGGTTTTTCTCCGGTTTTGGAGTTTTCCACGTATATTCTTGTGTTTAGTTTATTTTTCTATTATTATCTTTGGGAGGTTTGTAGGGATTATTGAGGCCATTTTTCCAACAAGTGGTATCAGAGCTTCAGGTTTTGGAGGAGGTCTCGGTTTTAGAAATTGGAGTATGCTCTGTGGTTGCAGCTTTGGCTGATCTTCCACATCAGAAACAAATTTCTATTAATCATATTGGAGTTGTCTCGGTACTTTGAAGGTTCGGAGTATGCTCTGTGGTTGCAGCTTTGTCTGATCTTCCACATCAGAAACGAGGATTCGACTAACCGTTTTGTATACGATAGAATTATATGCGGGCTGTAAATACGTATATATCTAAAGAAGGTTCTGTCTAGGAAAGATTGGTATTTAAGCGTGTCCGTTGTGACCCTCCACTCTTACCTGGGAATCCTTTATTGGGTGTATTGCGTATAGGTCTGGTGCATATTTTTCTAGTATACAATACTGTTTTTGAGATACGGATACGATGGCAAAATACAGTCCCATGAAGTTTGATGTAGAAAATTTTGACGGAAGAATCAACTTTGGTTTGTGGCAAGTTCAAGTCAAGGATGTGTTGATTCAGTCTGGGTTACACAAGGCGTTGAGGGGGAGACCTGTCCCCGTTTCTAGCAAGGATTCAGCCGGAGCCAGTAAAATCGATGATGAAGAATGGGAAGATCTAGATTTGAGAGCAGCAAGTGCTATTCGTTTGTGTCTAGCAAAGAATGTTCTTGCAAATGTGCATGGGATTGCAACGGCAAAAGATTTGTGGGAGAAGCTTGAGCAGTTGTATCAAGGCAAAGGCATCTCGAATCGGTTGTATCTCAAGGAGCAATTTCATACTCTTCGTATGAGTGGAGATACAAAAATCTCAGATCATCTAAGTGTTCTTAATAACATCGTGTCAGAACTGGAGGCTATTGGAGTGGAGACTGAAGATGAGGATAAAGCTTTAAGACTCATACTATCTTTACCATCTTCTTATGAGCATATGAAGCCTATTTTGATGTATGGGAAAGAGACCCTGAAGTATGCAAATGTTACTGGTAAACTCTTGTCTGAGGAGAAACGACTGGAAAATAGCAACTATGCTTCGTCAGAAGGAATGGCTATGGTATGCAGGAACGAGAAGAAGAAACACTCCCAGAAGATTCCGGTATGCTGGAAGTGTGGAGAGTCTGGGCATGTCAAGAGAAATTGTCCAGGTGGAGCAGCGAGTTCGACAAAAGGCTCCGATACAGCTAACAATATCTCCGTCGCTACTGACGGCGATGAATTCTTTTGAGTTGTGTCATCCCTATGGTATGCCCGTGATACCATGAAAAGGGATGTGTTTCTGTTAGCGGGGGAACTGCACATGGGCATTGGATTGGCATAAATACAAGATGTGCGGTGAAGTTATGTTGATGGCTGATGAACTTCCGGGTATGCCAAGTGGAAGTTGCACCATAAAATTTTCAGCAGGTTTTTTCAACATGTGTCGAGGTGAAATTCTTAGGATGGTTTATTCTAAGTGGTGATACTTTCTTATGGTGGAGTATGATAATTCTATGCCTTTAGAATTATGATCGTCGATGAAGATGATGTTCCTTTATGTGGTTGCGGTTTTCTTTCATTTATCCAAGGTGGAGATTTGTTGGTTTTTTTTTGGCTAAATGAAAGAAGAGCTCTCATCCCACATTGCTAGAAGGATGAAAGCTTGGGAGGTCTCCAAGCTTATAAATAAGGACCAAGGCTTTGGTTTCAAAGCACCCCAACCAACAATACACTATAAGTGTTTGGTTATTTCTTTCTTTCTCTTATTTTAGAGTGGTGAAAGTATTAGTTAAAACTTTGAGAGTGTGGGTGTAATTTGGGGGTGGCTTGAGAGATTAGTCTATGTGATTGTAACAATTTATCATATAGTGAATCTTTCTCTCTGGAGGCCCGTGGTTTTTCTCCGGTTTTGGAGTTTTCTACGTATATTCTTGTGTTTAGTTTATTTTTCTATTATTATCTTTGGGAGGTTTGTAGGGATTATTGAGGCCATTTTTCCAACACGTATATCGTCTGCCCCCATGTAAGGGTCCTCTAGGTGAAGGGCGTCCTTCCAGGTTCTCTCCGCCGTAAACAGTCAGGCCTTGCGACGGTGCTACTTTAGGCGGCAATGGTGCTTTTGGGTTAGCACCTCCATACATCGTCTGCCCGCCAGGCTGTGGTCCTTTAGGTGAAGGTCGTCCTTCAAGGTTGTCTCCGCCATAAACAACATTTCCATGTGACGGTGCTACTTTCGAAGATGACGGTGCGTTTGGGCTATCTTGGTTATAAGTAGGCTGGTCCTGTGACGATGCCGGTGGAGGAGGAGGTGGAGATTGTGTTTCTTCTTCTCCTGTAACCATCTGATTACCTCCGCCAATTTAACTGGTGGTGATTGTGTTTCTTCTTCTTCTGTACAAAACCACCGATTAATTACAGAAACTATATATAGACAGTACTAAGTAATAAAAGTTCGAACCTACCTCCGGCCACCATTTGTTTGACGGAGATGGCTTTTAGCCATGTAGGAGGATGATTTCCCAGCCGGTGGTGAGAGAGAGAGAGAGACGGAGGGTGGGGGTGGGTTTGGGGTATTTTTTATTTTTATTTTAATTCCCAAAATAAAAATATCTCAAAAGAAAAAAGAAGAAGAAATTAAAAAATGTATATTCGTCATTTTACCTGGCCAATGGACCAATAGTGTAAGCAAAAATGTAGTTCAGGGACCATCAGCGTGAAAAAACGAAACGATGACCAAAAGTGAAATTTCATGCAAACCACAGGGACCAAAATTGTAATTTACTCTAAGCACGGGCTGGATTGAAACTTGATACGTATGTTAATAGAAATGTAAGAAGTATCACTACTATCGTATGAAGGAAAACCAAGAGAAGGAAACTAACCAAAGAACTGAAAAAGAGAGAATAAAAAAACCAGGAAATCTTAAAAGAACTAAAGCCCACGTATGAAACACGTGACAAGAGGAAACACCCCGAAATAACAATCAATAAAAATCTAAGAGGTAGCAATGAAAGGTCGTATCAGAGCAAAACAGAACGGCAAATATAATTGTAAATAGAAAACCCACTCCCTGTAAAAACTGAAAACTCCCCCTCACCCCCAAGAGTTGATATGTCGGTTAAGCAAACTCCATGATTTAAGTGAAACAATTAGGAAATGTTGAATTCGTAATTTCATAAAATTCTTTTAACACAAACATAAGGTTTTCAATCTAAAGCATAAAATGAATTTATATCACGACAACTACTTCAAATGAAAGCTTGTTTCAGATTAAACCGAAGCAATGTTTACAAACATGATACAATTAGAAACATATACAATTGAAATGTTGTTCCAAACATCTTTTTCCAGCAATTTCTATATCTACATTTGAAGTGTAGCAATTTTCTCAGCAATGTCCATATCTTCCAGAAGAACATGTCCAAAAACCGTGCAACCGAGCCCCTTTGGATGATTGGACATTCTTCGGTTGGTATTTTGTTGAATACAAGTCCTTCGGCTTCAAATTTGACCATATTGTGTTTACATTTTCACAACTCCCTGCAATGCGGAACATAAAGTAGAATAATGTCAGCAAATTTTGGCAATCAAAAGAACCCGATGCTAACAACTCCCTGCTTTTCAACTTCATTGTCAATTTGAGTTGTTTATGTTGACCCGTGCTTCGCACGGGTTTTATTTGGATCTTGGGTTATTTTATTTTATCTTTCTATCCATTAGCCACAATCTTTCTACAAAAACATCATTAGAAAACAAAGGCTTAAATGCAAGAAATAGCAATGTACTTTGATTGATCTGTTTATTACAGAATGATAGTTTCATTTTTTTCTATAACGACATTGTACTTTGAAGAATCTACCTAATTATAACAATGTCATTCGAATACAAAACAATTTTCATTGCTTTAAATGGATATATTTTTCAAAGTATAATGTCTTAATAATAATGGAAAACTTTGAAACTACAATGCTAATTGCATAGAGTATTAAAAGTACAATGCAAAAATAAGATAAAGCATCTTAAAATCTAGAAAGCAGCATCAAATTCTGTATAAAATTAGGTATCGATCCACTGAAGTTATTTTCATTTATCCTACTGCATTATACACAAAAAAAGATTCTTAGTTTTAACCTTAAAAAAATAATGCCAAAAGTAAACAAAGTAAAAAGATTTTACAAATTTGTAAGATTTCCTAGTTGACCAAGCGCTATTGGCAGCCTCCCCGTTTACAGGTTTGAGGACAAGATCCTGAAAACTAATACATTTCGATTAAATAAATTTTTTTGAGAAATAAATCAGTTTATCGAAATCAAAATACTTAATCAGCCTTACAAAGATTGCAAATTGATTAATTTCCGTAAGTCAGGAGGAACGGTTCCTGTTGCAATCGCATCCAATGCTATCATTAGCTTCTTGAGTTACCTTCGGGACTTCGGAAATGGTGTCAATATTGCAACTGTCGCCATTAAACCTCCAACTTGTTGCATTCATGGCAGGAAGAATGTCTGCAACAGTCTCCACTGAATCGAATTAAAAGATTAAAAAAATCACATTTTTATCAAACCAGAATGTACAAGAAAGATTGCAGATGATCATGTATATAAGAAGCTCATTTGTCATGGCCTTCAATTAATCCTGAAATCAAAAAAAGGAAAAAAGGATAAGTTTATCTATGACAATACGAACCAATATGAGAAATCATGGGAATTCCTTTTTATAAAACTACCTTGAAGATCCTTAAGGAGTCCGTGACTATGGGAAATCAGCTCCATACGGTCGGTGTCAAAGCTTGGTACCGGGGTAATGTTTTCGCATCCCTGCATATGGCGAGGTGTCATAGTGAAAGAGTCAAAGTTGTTTATGATGCATCAAGAAGTATGCAACTGATGACCTCATGACATGAAAAGAGGAAACCATCACAATATTTTCCAAACTTCCCAAGAAAAAGATAAATATTAATAAGTTTAAGAGCTTTCTTCCACAAGTTCATGTTGTAATTTGTCCACCTTGAAGATGCTTTGACTTCCTTCGCAAAATCAGCAAGCACAAAATCAGTTTTTGAAATCTGATTGCATAAAAAAATGCATCAACATCATAGCAAAATTAGCTACTCAAAATCAGCAAAAATTCGGATTCCATACACATTTTCAGCAAGTTTAAACATAATATCAGGTTTTATACAATTTTCAACAAACTCTGAATCAGTCTAAAGCTTTTCAGCAAGTTTAAAAACAAAAAGAGCTTACCTCCTGCGGTTATGAGATGTTATGCTGTGATTTCCGACGTTGGAAAATACCATGAAATGTGACAGTAAAAATTTGTACATATGTTTATCGCGAATTCAGTAAATTGTTCATCCCCATATGCATAAAACATGTATGTAATCTCCAAAGGATTTCGAAGCAAATGGTTTGAAGAATCATGATATACCTGTTTCAAATTTCTGTCCAGAAGCCCCAAAAAACTGAATTTGATGAAGGATTAAGGTGAGTTTGGACAAATGAAGTTCGTTGGTTCACCCCCCTCGCAACCCACGACCTCCGAGCACCGAATCTCGCCGGAAAATTTCACCGGCAGTGAGGTTCTTTGACTTTGGACCTGCTGTCGATGATAGCTGCTGCAATCGCAACCCTTACTTGCTTTCCCTTGCTCGAAATTCAGTCCCTGAGTCGATCTATTGCTTCCTCGTTCGTGATTTCGCACAAGTGTGTGTGTGCGAGTTGGTGTTGTTCCGTTCACAACCTCCCCTTCCACCTTTCTTTCTAATTTTGATTCTTTTGATGGGATCAACTCTAAAATAGGGGTGAATGAATAATAATACAAGAGAAAAAGGGTTAATGATAATATCGATGAGGATGAGGCGCTTATCGGGCTTGGATCAGCACTTGAGTCGACGAAGGAGTTCAGTCATGAAAATCCTTTTTACCCTCAAATTGCTTTATTGAAATCGATTGTGGCGAAGAGGGAGCACCGAAGGTCTGGTGAAAAAGTATGAAGCAGGACGCGAGGTGTAATGGAATGGAAACGAAGAAGTCTTTATCTTCTGAAAACCTGCAAACCAGAGTTGTCTGTTGGCTCCTTGCTGATACACATACGACAACCCATCATGTAAAGATTAAACTATATAGATAAAAATTTGTACAGTAATCACTGATAAGAGAACCTTAACAGGAGGGGTGGAAGCAGCTTTGACAACAAAGGAGACCTTTCTCGAAAATGTTGTGAGAAGCAGGGGCGGAACCAGAAATGTGGAACAGGTGTGGCAAAAAAAAATGCAATATAATAAGATTTAAGAAAAACAAAAGTACGATTGCAGTAAATATAAAGAAAATGCAAGTATGCTGCTATTATGGACCAAATATTACTATTATGGATAAAAAAGTGTAAGTGCATTGCTATTATGAGTAAAAACTAAAGTACATAGTCTATATTGACAAAAAGAATAAAGGACGTTGTTATTTCTATCATTTTCCTTTTTCTCTAAATACTAAAAAGTTGGAAAATGATTTACTGTATAAATGTGAAGCTAGACTGCCTTTGCTCATGTAGACATATATGAGCATATGTTGTCCTTTTTCTGCACAATATCCAACCAAATTCACAAGGTTTCTGTGATGTAACCTTCCCAATAATATAACCTGCAAACAATATATACAAAATGAAAGATTATTAAAGAAAAGTAATCAATCTTAAACATATAAGAATAAAGTGAATTTATATAGTACAATACCTCTGTTTGGAACTCTTTCTCGCCTTGTTTGGAATCATTTGCTAGAACTTTAACAGCAACTGCTTCACCAGCAGTCATTTGAGCTTTATAAACAGGACCAAATTGCCCCTTGCCCTATCAATGAGGTGAAATTGTCAGAGATCGATACAGCTGTTGATAGTATTAGACCTAGAAACTCGGTTTTTTCGGCAAAAAAAAATTTAATAAAGAAAGTCATGAAAATGAGGTTTTTCTCATCAACTCTCTTTTTCTAACATTTTCCAACTATAAACGTTAATTTTGTCAAATGATTTTGAAAACCATTATCCAAAGAGTATGCCTTTTCAGTAATTTCATTTATTACATCTTCATTATTCACATCACTTTACGCTCATTAAACTCAACATAACTGCCATGGTTTTTATAAAAGAGGTTAAAGGCTTTGTAGAAATGCCCATCATTTGACGTTCTCTTTAGATGAATAAAGTCAGCAAGAAACTTCCCAAAGGTATGAATAACAAATTGAGCACCTTTTAAAAACTTTAAACATAATCACCTTTTCACAGTGGATGAATAACGAAATTCCAATAAAATAGGCAATTAGTTTGATGAATAAAAAACTGGAAATCGACTGTAATAAAAGTTTTAAAAAAACCGTCTACTCTATAATTTTTTTGAAATTACATTTTCATTTTGCAAATTACGTTCGCAATATATGATGTGTTATCCGATAGATGATTTCTTTTTTTGGAATATCGAATGACGAAGCTTACTATCGTACATCAACATAACGACGGACATAAACAGTCCCTTACATAAATCTCCTTTGATACATAACTATAAAAACAAAATATTGATCATAAAATGTGATGTTATAAAACAGAGCATAAGAGAAAGAGGGACCAAAATTACCTGTTTCTCAAACCCATATCGAATGATCAGAAATTGGTGGCTCAAAACTCAAAAGCCCCTGAAAACCAATATAAATCCATTGTGAAGGTGTTGGCATGTGTTTTGTAGGCCATCTTTCAAGCTTGCTTTCATCATCCACCAAATCCAAACCTACAACCTGTCATTTAAATAGTGTATAAAAAATAAAGAATATTAAAATACCAAAAGAAAAGAAGATATATATATATATATATATATATATATATATATATATATATATATATATATATATATATATATATATATATTAATTCTTACTTGTTTTAAGAAAACATGCAACTGAGGATGTGATCCAGGGTCGACTGTAACCTCAAAGAGAGGAAGAAATATGTTGTCAAGAATTGTTTGAAAAGATGTCACAATTCCCATTTCCTTGTATATGTTATAAAGTCGAGGTAACTGTAAAAAAGAAAAGTTTAATATATAATATTTGATTACAAATTAACAGTTAAAAGATACATTCTATGTACCTGAATCAGCCAAACAACATTATTACTATAAAGTTCATTGTTTGACAATCCAACTTGCCAAATTGTCTCACTCACTTTGCTTTCTTCTATATATTGATATTCTATATTCAGCCATTTGTAAAAGCAACTTCATTAAAAATCGCCGAATAAAAATAATATATAGCATGAGTTGAAATTATTTAATAATTAGAACTCACTTGACATTTACTTGCATCAAGATCTGCAAATACTTGTTTTGTCAACTCAGCAAGGAATCGGCCTGAGAAAAATAATTCATATAGAGTAAAATTCTCTTATTAAGGTATTAATTTCTGACTATTTAAGTTTAAATAAATGAAGATTACCTTGGATTAGGTTATCTTGTTTCAACAAAATCTCTCTAAGTCTATTTTGACCACATGGATTGTATTTAAGATTGAACTTGTCAAAACGATGAAAGGTGCTTTTGTCTGCATGCACATCTAACAAATCAACATTGAGGTCATAACTGCATCAAGAATTTTAAAACCATTACATTTATTGTATCATGATGATATATGTAAGTATATAACCATTTTCTTTGATAAAATTCAATAAATTAATTTAATACCCAGTTAAATACAAGCTCTCAAAAAACTCCCTTAATGTCAGATAAGTTCCATCTCGAAAAATTACAACCTAAAAAAACAAAAAAAATTAACAACTTACACCTACAAAATAGGATTTAAGGTTTAGGGTTTAGTACATTACCTCCTTAGGTTCTTTTTTCAATTTGGAGTTTATGAACCTCAAGAGATGTTTTTGATTCATGCATGCAGAACGATGAACATGAGTATCAACTTTTCGAACATTATATAAGTCACGATGTGTTGCACTTTTTTGAGCTAAAAATTCTTTATCTGCATTGAGCATCAAATGAAGGTTGAATTTCTTAATAAAAGTATGTCAAAACACAAAAGTCAGATAATTACTTATCCCACAAAAGGAAATACAAAAACATACAAATAATATCGATATCCACTTGTTCAAGAAGACCAAGTCGGTGATGACATAGGTTTGTGTATTCCCAACAGCTATCACTTTTAGTATATGATGCAAATAAGTGAAAAAGGTTGTTGCATCAACAACAGGAAAAAGCTTCTCTTTTGCTGAAAAATAAGAAAACAATTAGATAATAGACAATAATCCAAATGTACCACCATTACAAATCATGTAGTCTTACAATTTTGGGTTGCATAAACATGAGTGACTCCATCTTCCATTTCAAAATAATGTTGTACCACAATTAAAATATTTTTTTCAATATTCAAGAAAAATAAAAAATGGTTAGAAAGATATAAAAGATGACAACTTACATCAGATTTTGTTTCGGGGACATAATCAAAAGGATTTGGATTGCGTTTAGGAGTCCTAGGGTCAGAAATGACTTCTTTCTCCCATGGAGCAATACTTTCCCTGAAAACATAATTGTTTCCCATTTTAAGGCAAACTTGTAAAGCTCTGTAGACTTCTGCTTCATCGGGTGATGGTGTCTCTGTAACAATAATGGTGATAAAAATATAAGAATAAGATAATTGGAAAATTCATATAAGAAAGAGAGATGAGTAGTAGAAGTACCAGATGGGGTGATTTTAAGGCAGACAAAAGTTTCATGTTCTGGTTCTTTTTTAAGAATATTAGCAGCTACAGGATCAGGTTATACAGCATGAAGGTCACCAGATACACTGTGTGACCGTATCATGGTAGATGCATGAATTGGTAATTGTTCACCATTTGCATTAACACCCTCGCACTCTGTCCCCTACTCATTTTATGTCCACATAGATTGTAAGGTACCTAAAAACAGTATGGAAAAGTTGAAGATAGAAGATGAATTATCCAAGGGGTTTAGGAGTTACTGTGTTTCCATTTGTGTGAAGGTATGTAGGATTCTGATTGATGCTTTCATTCGTATCAGCATCTTCATCGGATCCTTCAACACTTTCAAAAGCACTTGCAGTAGAAACTGGAGACTTTGGAGAAGTTGGTCTAAGTAAGTGTGCAGCTCTCTTGGCTAATCCTGTAGATGATTTTCCTACAATAGATAGAACACTCTAGCATAAGAAAAATTAAGTCTTTTCTAGTTTTGATCATCAAATTAGTATTGAAAGATTCATCTTTCTCATTCATATATGTCTTTGAACATTGTGTTGGTTTGTCTTGTTTCCATAGTTTAGTTCTTTAACCTTTAAGGTAGTCTGACAATAAGAGAAAGAAAGGGTAATCGGAAAACCTAAAGTTTACTGTGATTCGAAAGTAAAAGAACTCGGACCTAAAAGGTCACAACCCATTGATAAACGTTAACAGCAAGAAATTGTAAATCTAAGAGCAACATAAAGCATCCGGATTAATTTTAGCTCTAGAATCATAAGAAAACAGGGTATCTTTCTATTCATGCAAAAGCTATTGATAGAGGAATATGAGATACAAAGATGCAATTTTACTTTAGTATTATAAAATAATGTCAAATGCCAGCAAAATCAGGTAATCGACAATAACATTCATCGACCAAATTCAGGCTTTCATGACATATTAAGCACAAAACGTATCGCCAAAAGCCCAACACTTTCTTACCTTCTCGAAGCGTATAGAGTTTAGGCAACCCCGCTGGAATAGCATCCTCATCATGACCACCACTACCACAAGCCCAACACTTTCTTACCTTCTCGAAGCGTATAGAGTTTAGGCAACCCCGCTGGAATAGCATCCTCATCATGACCACCACTACCACCAGTAATCGATGTGATTTCAGGCAAGGAAGTAGAACCTCGACTATAAAATCCATTTCTCCGTCCTCGTAGGTTCCGCCAACGACGCCGATCGGCTGTGGTAGGCGGTGCAGAGGTCCTGCGTATAGAGTTTAGGCAACCCCGCCGGAATAGCATCCTCATCATGACGGCGAGATAGAAGAAATTAAGAGAGGGCGAGGATCGATACCTATCGTTGGGAGAAGAAAGGAATTCACGTCGGCACTCTGAGCGATGTCTGCAATTCCTAGATCGTTTAAAACACCGTCTAATGAAATTGTAAGCCGAGCATCTTCTTCTTCTCCTTCTCCTTCTCCTTGTGTACATATACCTCTATCCCAATTTTGTCTGCCAAAAACCCGAAGACCCTCCCCTCCGGTCATCGGCGTCCAATGAAATCTCTCTACACACAGGTAAAATCGTAATCAAAACCTTATATATCTCTAACCTAAATTTCCCCTTTATCCACAAGAGCTAAATATCACCTACAATCATAAAGAAGTAGCATTTACAGTGCGGTAAGAAAAACCGAAGGGCAGTCGACGAAGATGATGAGTTGAGAGAGACGGAGATGGAACCCCGGTACCCTCTTTGTCTTCTCGGTGGCTTATAGAGCAAAAAGGATGAAGCAGACACACAGGGAAGAGGTGGCGGACGACAAAGAACCGGAGGAAGCAAGACGTGGCAGACGGCAAAGAACCGGAGGAAGCAGGGTCTACAACTCTCGATTGATCCAAAAACTCAGCTCCCTAAAAACTATTTCCAATCTTAAATTGTTAATCTAAACAACTTATTGAGTTGTACTAACAGCAATAGTTATTTCACGGATTATTGAACGAAGTAATTATAGTTCTTTTTTGGAAAACACTGAAATAGCCTATATCATTTTAACAAACAAAAAACCATTCTTAATCTTGCATCATCAATTGTACTAACTGCAATAGCTATTTTACAAATGATTGAGCAAAACACAATCTAGATTGGAAAAAAGGAAAAAGCAATGTAACAGGCTCCTAACAACCTAACGTGTACAACTCGTGATCGGTCCAAAAACCTCACCCCCCTTAAAAACCCCAAACCCCCCACCCTCCATCAAGTCTTCTAGAAACATGCTCACATTTAAACTATATAAGAATAACCGCACACCTAACTTAGCCAATATTGAGTACTAGTTGATATTTAGCAGCCGAAAAAAATAATTGATATTTAAGAAATAACTAAATTTAAAATAAACGAGCAGGTGACCCGTGCGTTGCACGGGTCGATGGGAGAGGAAATGTTTTTTGCTAGGCGTTTTCTTCTCTATGTTGGGCATTTATCAACGATCGACGTGACATGAGTTATTTACGTATATTTTAGAGTGTAAATAAGGTAATATATAACCGTTTTAATAGATTGATGGTAGATAGAGGAGTTACAACCAGTGTTATAAGACAACGTACATTCAAAGATAAAATACTAAAGACGTAAACATAGGACATATTGATAACCCAGAAGATTCCCAAAAAGTAGTGACTTCTCTATTGGCTATTTCTGTTTTCTTCAATTCCAATCTTCTACGTCCGACTCTTCTTTCATCTCCTTCAGCTTCTTTTTGTAGGAAGCAATTTGATCTCTCAGAATCTGCTGAATCGCATGCAGGTGGTCCAATATTTTTGCTGCATCGGTGTTCGTATCTTCCATGGCTGAGTTACCTTGAACATAGTTCATATACGAAGGCCTTGTGTCTAGATAGCCAAACATTTCATTCTTCAGGAGGTGGTCTGCTTCAAGGGTTTCTTGCAGGTTTTTGATGATTTTCTTATTCTCTTTAGATTTTTTGGTGAGGGTACAGAGGATGTGTTGCAAATCGATGGATTTCATTGTGGCAGTTGAAGTATGGATGTTTTTGTGTTTACTGAAAGGTTTGTGAGTTTTTTCAGATGGATGTTTCACTTTATATAGAAATTTTCTCGTGTGTGAAGTGGGGTTTTCAATGGATCATCTGCAGTTATTAATTGCCAATCTCATAAATAGCCGGAAACTGAAACGACGTTTATATGGCGCGGGTTGTTGTGTATTAAATTTTCCATCTTCTCCTGGTAAAGAGGTAGGGGCATTTGAGGGGTTTTTATTTTTTCCTTTGCATATTGTGGGGTTTTTTTATTGGTTGGCATATTTAACTTTATGTATTAATTTTGGAGGATTTTAAGTTGTGTACATTTGGACAAGGTTGTAAACAGTAGAAAAACGTTAAAAATTATTTGGGATGTTTGATGAGCTTCTAAAGAGTTTTTCAATAGTTGCTAAAGGTTTGTAATTTTTATTTGGTAAAATGTTTGTCGAATAGTATGCTTTAGTTGTTTTTTTAAATATATAGTATAATATAGTGAGG
This sequence comes from Cichorium intybus, assembly GCA_023525715.1. Lineage (NCBI taxonomy): Eukaryota > Viridiplantae > Streptophyta > Magnoliopsida > Asterales > Asteraceae > Cichorium > Cichorium intybus. The sequence continues at coordinate 68,094,613 of CM042015.1, read as the reverse complement.
GTTCTGTGAGGGAGTTTATGGATGGCTAAAAATGATGAATGTGAGCTATTTAATGGTTTGTATTTCGGTGAATGAGTTTAACGATTGGTACAAAGGTCAATGAGTTTAACGATCGGTACAACCCTTTTTTTTGTTTTTAAGAATCTGTATTTTTTTTTTGACAAAATGTTCGTGGAATAGTTTGGTTTAGTTGTGTTTTAAATATATAGTACGATATAGTGATGTTTTCTTGTTGAAAACTGTGGATTGGAGAATATGATGACTGGGAGTCATTTAATGGCCTTTATTTTGGTCAATGAGTCTAATAAGTGGTAGAGCAATTCTTTTTAGTTGTTTCTATTTTAGGGGAATTCTTTTTGCCGTTTACCTATATGTATTTTTAGTGTTTTTTATTCCATTCCTATAATAATTATAGAAATGGTCTATTATAAGAACCGAGAATTTTTAAAAGGGAAATTGTGTTAACTTTTATGTAGATTATTTGATGTATAAGGAAATTTTTTTGTAAGGTCGTTTGATTGTTAAGGCAAAAAAAACGTTTATTCTGCTTTGTAATACATGAGGAGTTTAGAGGTTTATTAATATGTTGAATGATGTTAACGTTTCGACGTTTGGAAAAATTGTTAAAATATGGCCCTTGATAAGCAAGAAGACTTTTGGTTTGTGTAATTTTTTTTAAGTCCGTAATAATTTCAAAACATTATGTTTTATACATCCACAAAGCCGTTAGATACATACAAAAAACAGTAGATAAGAGCTACAAACTGGTGGACATTTTTTACAAGGCTGAGAAAAGTGTTTAAAAGCTTATTACAGCTTTTACGTACGGTCTATAACCTCCAAGAGTTGCTTGATCTTTTATTGATGTGACGTAATGGACTGGATGGATTCAACAATTAATGTTGTGAGGTTGTTGGATACTTCCTTCGCATTCCGAACTGCTGTCGTGACAGTAGCTGGATCGAAATTTTCTTCTAAATCTTGTATAATTTCTTTGAGAATATCGTGGTTTTGTATAGAGATGTTCATGACATGCATTAGAATGCCTTCTCGTTCATATAAACTGTCAAGCTCTTTTTTTTTATGTGCTATGAATTGGGAAGTGTTGTGGTTTTCATTTGTAATTGGAGAAGAAGAAGAATTCATAGTGATTTTCTTTGATGGTAGACGGAAGTTAATGGTGTCTGTAGTTTCTTTTTGGGGTTTTCAACTATAAGCTTCATATATTTATATAATATATGCAATTATATATTGTTTGAATATAAGAAGATTTGTTATTTAAAATAAAGCATATACGTGGATGACGGATTCTTTATTAAATGGAACGTGTCCTCATACGTGTTATTTTATCAAGGATGCAAAACGCATGCGGGTATTAATATTACACGTGTTATATGTTTTTCTACTTATGTGTTTAAGATTATATATTTTAGATTTGTTGTTTTCTATTTTTTATATTATATGTTTATATTCGAAGAAGTGATGAATCAGCTAAGAAAGCTGTGGACCTTTTTTGGGTTAAAGTATTCATACTTATCATGAGTTTTTTAAAGGACGCCATTGTGCCTACCAACAAACCTTTTTTATTATATCGAAAGCGAAAACATAACTGCAAACATACCCTACACAACGGATAAACCAACGACGAAAACAAATAGCTTATATAAACAACCAAAGGTTATTAAAACCTACGGTAGGTCCACATTCGAACAAAGTTGACGTGATCAACGAAAGAGAAATCTTGATGCAGACGGACTTCTTCTGCACGGTAACTTTCATGACGAAGACCTTCAGTCATGTAATCAAAATAAACGCGAAAATGTCTTCCATCTTGTCGATTGGCGTCAAAACGACGAAACCTACCTCTCCACCAACCCTCGTTGTGCCATACGTCAACTAAATCTCCGGCTGAATAATAAGCGATAACGTTAGCAGGACATGGACGAATGTGACTAATCCTAACTGTTTCCTCTAATGGTGAATCACCATTATCGTTGAGCAACGTTTGGTATCTCACCCTAACGTGGTGTCTAGCCCATTCTATAATTGTGGCACCATAGTAAGAATTTTCAAAACCTTCAGCGAAACTAATGACTTCAACCTGATCGCCAAGACGAAAGCCATTGCAAGACATTCTACAAAAAAAATGTATATGAGTCATATAAACAACAACGAAGAAAAAAAACGTCCCATACTTTGTGATATGTGGAAAGTTGGGTAAAGTCTATTGTTACTTTGGGGTGTAAGACTAATAGAATTTACAGGGATTAAATAGAGGGAAGTGATAAGACTGGAAACCGTAAATATTTATGTGTCTTAAATATGGAAGCTTCATTTTCGAGAAAGGGTAGAGATGAAGAACCTTATATGCATTGAATGAAGGCACGCAACCAGATTCATGGATAGGTATAGGTATTAAATCAGAAAACGTTAAATGCAAGAAGAAAATTACAATGGGTAATAGTCATGTAAAGTGGAATTCGAAGAGAAGAACATTTAAAGGAAATAAAAAAATTTAAAGGGGACGTTGTGATAAGAAAAGATTTTTTAGATGTAACAACCCGCTTCCTTTCGTCCTCTATCATCATGAAATTTAATATTAATTTTCCCCTAATAAATATCACCTTATAACAAAGGAAGTCCTTAAATGTTGTATGCTTTTATAAATAACGGCGCACGGGATTGGTCATACATATTAAATTTATGGCAATAGTACAAATTGTAAAAAAAGAGCATATGTCCAAGAGACATTACCCGGTATAGGGTAAACTTGGAAATAAAAGAATATTTAATATGTTTGTTTAAAGGTAGAGCTTGTCGTTAGCATAAGTAACAAAATTTTTATAGAAGTTATTGAAATAAGTGAATATGGACAGAAATGATGATTAGGGTTAATTAAATGACATGAATTATGATTACTGGGTAAAATAAATGTTGCATATGTTTTTTGAATTGTTTATGTATGTCTCCTAATAGTTAATTGTGATAAACGTATTAAGTTGGTTAGTGAAAAGTTTTGTAAAGGAAAATTTTCATCACTATTGTATTAATTAAGGATGATTTTCTTGTTAATTTAAAAAAAATTCTTCACTTTCTAATAAATTAGGAGTTTAATTGTTTTCTGATGTGTTAAATGAAGCTAATATTTGTATATCTTGAGGACTTTGCAAATAGCAGAAAAGCGATATAAATTGTTTGCAATGTTTTATAAGATTGGAAAAAATTTAAAAAAATTATTAAATGTTTTATATATAGTTTATTGATTTTTAAGAGAAACGGAAATAGCCCTTTGAGGATTTGAAAAGAATGTTATGGGTTACGAAAAAAAATTTAGCGGAAAAACATGTTATTTTTTATTTGATAAAAATTTCTTTCCATAAAAAAATCAGGAACGTCGATATTTTTTTTATTCAGCTTAATGTTACGTGCACTCAAATTTTTTAGATTAGTGTAGTTTAGATAGGTAAGAGAACCTTTGTTTTATGAGGATTTTTTAACTATTGTTTTTGAAATAAAAATTTATATTTTAATGGAATAAGTGCTTTTCATATAGATGAGCGACAATGATGATTAAGGGTTATTAAACAATAAAAGAATTTCATGCATGTTAAATGTTTATATTCAGCATTTAAATGTACAGATAAATAAATCCACAGAAAGAAGCATACAAACTTTTTTAGGTAAAGTATTTATACTTGTGATAATTATATTAAAGGTAATAAAGACATGTATATAGATAATTAGACATTTGTAATATGTTTTTATAAATAATCGTCTGTAACATTGGTACTAACGACAAATATTATATTAATAATATAAACCCTACAAAAAAAGCATAACATTAGAATTTAGATACTGAATTTCGCATTTATTTAACAACACCTTTTTTGTGTAGAAACTTTTAAAACAGTTTATTAATATTAATATACTAATACTATTACCCAAAAGATTTACAAAACATATGGTTGTTTCTACACAGACGTTGAAAGAGTGCATTTTTTACCTGTTTTAGTTTACTTAGGTAGTTACAACAGGTAAACATCATCTTTACATTAACAAAAGACATATTGCCTGATGTTCCTGAGGCTTTCCTTTATATCTACAAAAGACGGCACCCTTTTCTATTACAACCAACAAAACCTGTGATAAGCCTTTTCATCAGTCTTTGTAACGTCTCCGTTTAGTGGCATTAATTTTGTCAATGTCATCTGCAAAAAAAGGGATTATATTATCATGTTATTCCTACAAAATAAATTGTTTATATTTAGTTACCTTTCTCCTCAAATTCCAATCGCTTAGCTACTGAAGATTGAGGCGGACCATGAGTTTTGGGGTTTGACTATTTTCTTTGGTAATATCAGTAGTTGGTGTTGTTGGTGGTGGGCTAACTGTTGGTGTTGTCACAAGGGAGATCATTGTTGTCAAATCCTTTTCGGACGTTATGTGGGGACTCCTTTGATCAACGTTTGACAATTGATCAATAAAATCAACAACAACGAAATTTATGTGACTTGCGGTTGATCTTCTGGTCATTTCAAGAGATAATTTCAACATACTGGTTTTGTATTCCTCAAAATGGGGGGAATGATTTTTCTATCATCGTATCCATCTTCCAAAACAAATTTTTCACATGTGTTTTTGGTTAGCTTCTTCATAAAACCATCTGTAGTCATTGCTTTAACGGTTTTTGTTCCGTCATCCAACACGACATGTAGGCTGAAACTATAATCAGTATATATCTAATTATTATAAATATTATTGGATAAGATAGTATAAAATTTCAAAGATAAAGACTTACAAAAATATGGGCTTTTGAACAACTCCATGCGAAGTACAAAACCAACTATTCCCTTGTGTAGGTATTCGGAGCCTGCATTTGTCACATACGGAAACAAACCAACTATCCTCATTGTGGAAATCAATGATTCTACCCTCTACACATATTGTTTTACCCTGTAGAAATGTAGTGCAGATATTTAAAACAATTTTAGGGAAAAATTGTCCACGAAAGATTTTTTTACTTACAAGCAAGTAAGAATGCAATTTCATTAATAACTCTTCAATTGTCATAGAGGAAAACGTCGCTGCTGCAGTAATCGATTTGTTTGATAGAGCTTTATCTTCCATCAAAGAGAATTGCTTGGTGAGTTGAGAATTTGAAACAACATGTGTTGCGTCTGTTGAAGAAAGTCTCAAACGACCTACAGTTGAATAAAAAAAGAAAACATCCCACTATATTAAAAGCATTTCTAAATAAGGAAGAAAGTAGGGGACAGATATTGCTATGGGTGTTCCAACTGTTATGGTTGCGATCAGATTTTGGTTAAACTTTTCATTGTTCTCTATACATTCCTTCCATAACGTTGCAAAAACTTCTTGTCCCCTGAGAAAAAGGAATAAAAAAAATGTCTTTGTTAGTAAACATATTATACGATTTATGTATCGGTTTTTTAGAACATCTTACAATGCATCAACTATCGTCACATATAACAACGGATCACCTTCCTTTTTCATTCCTGGTGTTTTCTTCTTAAATTTTCCAATAACATTTGCAAAAAATAAATATACATTATAAATTGAATCATGGAAGGCCTTTGTGTAAGTGATGAATGAAATACTATTCATATTTACCTGGATAATATTCGGGTTTATCAACAAATGTGGTCAACTTTTCAATTGGAATAAAATCAAATGAAAACCTTGGGATTTCATCAATATTTTCAACTGCAGTGACTTTCGAAGCTCGACCAAGATTCAAATGAATTGAATTTTTTACCATTCTTTGATGTCGTGGTGTATCAGAGCAAGAATAGTTTTCAATTTCATAACATTTGTTCAATTGGAAGATTGATTCTAAAAATTTTTGTCCATCATTTTGTCCAACAATTCCAACTGAATCACCCTGTAATAAAAAAGATGTTTCTTAGTAGAATAAGAAATGTATAAAAATAGTTTTATCTAATAGATATAAGTTACAAAAGAAACGGGACTCTAATTTACAGTAAAAAATCAGCATTGAGATGTCAATTAAATTTAAAAAAAGTTTCACATAAAGTAAATATGAGATAAAAGGGTGAGTACATGTTTGTCAACAGCAAGGTACCAAGTTTCAGACTTTCTGTAGTGAGGCATCCATTTCCGAATAATACGAATCTTTAATGCTAATCCACTACAGCCATGTTTTAGCTCTGCTATCCTCGTCGTCTGCAACGGCAAAAACCACATATCATTGCTATGTATATACTAAAAAAATTATACATATATGTAAATATGTTTTCTAATTCTACTTGAGTAATTACTTATGTACATAAACTGTTTAGTCTGTCGTCATTATCTTCCTAAACCGTCTACATATCGAAGGGAATCCTTGTAAACAATATTCTTTGTATAATTGCAAGGCTGTTGATCTTCATCAAGAATCAAAACTCTGATAGAATCAGGGGAAGTCGCTCTTGATAAGGCCACATACAGTTGACCATGGCTGAAAACAGATGTAGGCAAATACACCCCAATTCTATGCAATGACTGCCCTTGACTCTTGTTTATGGTCATAGCATAGCATAACACAGTTTACAGGGAAATTGTTTCCTGATGAAAATAAATGGAAGCTCTGGGTCTTTATGAATCAATTTAATTCTTCGAATATATACACGTTTCCCAATTGCAATTCCCGTCATAATAGTAGCCTCTATCAATGAAGGTAACAATTTCGTAATTATAAGTCTTGTTCCATTGCACAACCCTTGTTTCTGACTCATATTTCTCAGCAATAGAATTGGGGCATTCTCTTTCAAAACCAAGTCATGTGGTGGGAAACCTGAAAACTCGAGAGTGTTTAAATATTCAATTGGATACAATACTTCAAGCTCTGACAATTGTCGGGTCTGTGAACTTATACTATCTGTACTGTAATAAGTGACAGCTCGACCTGGAGCCATTTTAACAATTGTATTATTAATTTCTAGTGTTGTGTCATTTTTTGGACACACAATCGCTCTAGTACAAAGAAATTCTGGCGAACCATCAGCTAAGATCTCTGGGCTATACACAAAATTTATAAGCTGTTGCAAGGGTTCATGCTTTTCTAAAATGAGGAATCGTTCAGGAATCTCTACAACAAATGTTGAATCAGGGTTGGTTGAATCTGGTCTTCCAATGAAACCGTTTCTATGTCCAAAAGCCATTTTGCAAACTCTGAATGATCAGCCGACATTGAATACGAAGACAAACCAGCAAACAGCCGCATGTTATGTGACAATTTATACAAACTAAAATGTGGCCAAAGATAAGAGTTAGGTAATGTGGAACCCAAAACATCACGGTTTCCTTTTTTTCGCTTCACCGGCAATGTTTGTCTAAAATCCCCACCAAGTAGCATCGACATCCCACCAAAAGGAGCATCCTTATCTGCAAGTATATCTTTAAAAGAACGATCAACACACTCAAAACACCTACGGTCAGACATGGTTGCTTCATCCCAAATAATCATAGATGTTTGCCTTAGAAGTTCTGATAGCTGTGTTTTCTTCTTTATATTACATATTGACGTATCTGTTAAATCAATCGGGATGTTTAACCGTGAGTGTGCAGTCCTACCATTGGGTAAAAGAAGGGATGCAACTCCTGATGCAGCAACATCAAGGTTGATTTTCTTGACCGATCTGAAGTAAGCAAGGATCGTTGACCACAAGAAAGTTTTCCCCGTACCACCGTGTCCATATACAAACAAAAATGTTTGTTTTTTTGCTACTTCATCACTCCGTATTCTGTTATATATCTCCAATTGATCCGGATTCAGCATGCTCACCATCTTAGCATGTTCTTGTTGCAGCAGAACCACATCAAATGTTGTTTCTTCCAATAACAATCTGTTTCTCAACAGATCTAACATTCTTCCCGAGGGTATGGGCAAATTAAAATCCACCAAAGATTTAGGTGGAACAGCTCCATTCAACAGCTTTTATAATTCAACTAAAATGTGTTCCTTTAAAAGTTCATCAGTAACGACAGAAGATTGTACTCCTGATGCACTTGTGAAAATTCTAAAGATGTCATCTCCCATTTTTCCCCATGCTTTCTCCCATAAGACAACCGGATTACTTACGTCACAGAAAAGTAAAAGATGACAAAAAAGAGATCTCAATTCTGATGCCGATGCCCAATTAGATGCTTCCATAAACGCTGTCAACCACTCTCGATCATCACCAATCAAACCCAAGGCTTCACACGCCAAACGATAAGATGCATATGTAATTCCATTCACCCTTCTAATATCTGAAAATGATTGGCATCCCTTTTGGTGACATAACAACATTCTTAGATAAAAAAGCTCTCCTGATGCAAGATGCACATACACAAGACGACCAACAGCCGGAATTGAAGCTCTAGTCCGGTAAATCCAATCTTTTTTTGAACTGTCCCACCGATAGAACTTTGTATACTCTGAATATGTTAACTTCCGCCCATCAACATCCCATCTGTTGCTTACTAACCACCTATTTAATGTTGTATTTCCAAAGGTTGGCTGTTTAATGACAGTATCAAGTTGACTATTATCTTGAAATGTAACAGTTTGCATACATTCCAAATGAACTGACAGGACCTGAACCGTAGGTTTTCGCTCATGTATTGAGAAATTCAAGATACGCCACGCAGCTTCGTGTGAACAGATAAATCTAGCATCAACAAAATTCTGAATTTCATTCACAGGTTCTGAAACGGATGCTGCACCATCATCCTTAGAAGCATCAACAGTATGAAGCATAAAACTAACACGATCAACACCTTTTGAAATATACTTAAAAATATATTTAATAAGCATGTTCCAACCGCAATACTCTACATTAATATGAGCATTGAAGCGGTAACATAATCTCTTGTTATATGGAACCACAAAACCATTATGAATCCTAATACCATTTCTCAAGCAATGAAAAGTACCATCCCTTCTTCTATAATGAGCATATCCATCCTTATCAAAAAAAGTTGTTTCAGAAAATGGCTTAGGAAACCTTTTTTTACATTCCCCATTACGCATACATGCAGCTGAAGTGTTTGCCAACCCACACGGACCATGTAACATATGACAACGCCTAGTGATATCAAGTATTTTAGGCGTTGTTAAGCTCTGTTCTTGATAAAATTATATCAAATATGTCTGGGTATTCTCACTTTTCGTGCCAGGACTTGTTTGGAGAAAAAGAATGGAAACAGGGACTAAAAGCGTGCAAAAGGAAGAAGTTTGGAAAAGAATGAAAAATCAAGGAAACTCGTACGCACGCCGCGGATATCTCATCTGCGCGACGCGGGCTTAAGGCGGTGGAACACATTCAAATACCGAAGAAACGGGATCTGATAAGTACGCGCGCCGCGGATTCTTAATCTGCGCGGCGCGGCTGCGGGAAATTTGCAAGTATAAATAGATGCATTTCCAGCCGAAAACCCTAGCAAAGACCGGGTGTAAAATCGACCTTGAAGCTCTTTGACTCCAAGATTTCATTCCAGAAGGCTCTCATTTGGTATTGGTTAGTTTTAACTTTTATTTGTAATTAGTTAGTTTGGATTAAGCTTGGTTTTGTATCTTTGGGAGTGACAACCATTGATATTAAGCTTTGGCTTCTGTTTTTGGATCATTTGGTTACTGTTTTTATGTTGGATTCGGATTTGGTGAATGAGAAGCATTTGGTTACATTTAATGTTGGTATTTCAATGTTTTTATGCTTGTGTTCGATTTTGGATGTTTGATTTATGTTTGGATATTGTTTTGACCTTGTTGGGACTGTTTTCCTTTGCTGAAATCAGTAGCTAATTAGGTTAGTTTGTAGGCATTAAACCTTGGCTAGTAACTGTTCAGTAGAACTTTAGTTAGTGGCTAGTTTATGCTTTGCTTGGTTTTGCTAGTTTGGATGCCTTTGATTGCTTCTGATACAGAGGTGTATTTCTGATTTCAGAAAGTGACTAGGTTATTTGAGCTTAGCTTAGCTTGGCTTGAGTGTGATTGATCATTGCTTTCGTTGATAGTGATTAGGAAGGTAGAAACTAGATCCTCCGACTGTAGCTGTGACACTACTAGTTGGTAATCTCTCATCTAGTCTAACCACGAAGCTCTTGCGGATCGACCCTGACTACCGCTATACTAGTGTGTGTTAGGTTTTCTCTTATTTTTGACCGCACGACGACCGCTGCGTTGTCAAATTTTGGCGCCGTTGCTGGGGAGCTGTGAGCTTAGGATAGGTGAGTAGTACGAACTTGTTTCTTGTTTTTTTTTTGAAAATTTCATTTGGTAAGTTTTGATTTTTAATTTTTGTGGGCGTGTTGCACTAGTGCATGCGTACCCGCAGGGGTAAGCAATTATCCCCATTGCATTTTGATTCTGAGATTGAGCGTACTGCGCGCAAACTCCGTGCCCGTAGGCGTTTAAATATCATGAGTTTTAATCAGGTTAGCAGTAGTCCAGTAAGTGTTGCCCAGGAACCATCAGGTGAGGCAACGGGGATGTTTTCTATTCCCCCACTTTGATCTGGAAAACACGGGCAATGATATCTGGTCTATTTTGGGATTGTCCCATACCATTTGATTCCATAAACCTGCTAATTTTAGGCCAACTTGTGTTACATGTAAAAGTGATAAAATACTAGGGATTGCCAAAGACTCTACACAGTGCCAACGCATCCTGATAATGCTTGTACATATAACGTGGGCTACCAACAAAACTTGCAGGCAACAAAATACGCTTACCGATTGACTTACCATCTGAATCACCCTTGGAAATGGCATCATAAATACCTCCAACATATTCAGACCTCAACTGATTCTGATGCGTACGAATATACTCCAATCTATTATGTTCAATACATAAATACGCATCCACCAAAAACTGTTGAAATAACTTACCAGCATGTAACAATAAAGTGTACACATCAAAACGATCATGAATTAAAAAACTATAAAACATATTTACCGTAAGAGCCCTACATCCATCATGACCATTACCTGTTGAGTGTGAAGCCACTTTTGTGGTTTGTCAAAGTAGCTGCAAGGTTGGTGAGTCCATGGTTGGTGAGTCCAAGGTTGGTGAAGTTTGATTTCACATTTCACAATTCACACTACCTTCTCATATGTATAAATAGAGCTTCAGTTGAAGAGATTTATGTACCTCACAACGCACAAAAACAAAGATGTGATAAACACTCCTAGTTACCCGTGTAGACGTAGGTCAGTTTTGGACCGAACCACGTTAAATTCTTGTGTTCTTAATTTGTGAGCTGAGTGTATGAGTTTAGTGTTCGTATGCTAAGTGTCTCGATCCTAACAAGTGGTATCAGAGCCTTGGTATAGCTCCAGAGGGTGATTTTCTGTTTTTGGTCGAAATTGTTTTTTCTCAAAAACGATTTTGGTTTACGCCATTGGAAAGGTCTCGTTCCGCAAATTCCGAAAATATATTTTTTGGATTTTTTTGACCACCGGAAGACCTCCAAAGCGCCGGAGTCCGCCGGAGAAGACGACACTGTAGCGCCGGAGTCCGCCGGAGAAGACGACACTGTAGCAGTTCACTGTAGTGGTTCCTGTAGCAGTACTGTAGCATATTTCCAGAATTTGCAAAACAGGTCCCTGAAGTTCTAGAATTTGAAAAACAGGTCCCTTAACTTTCAGAAAAGTGCAGTTTAGCCCCTGAATTTCAGAAAAGTGCAGTTTGGTCCCTGAACTTCAGAAAAATTGCGGTTTAGTCCCTGAACTTTAGGAAAATTGCAGTTTGGTCCCTCAACTTTGTCAAAGTCGCAAAACAGTCACTCAAACATTTGTTTTGGGCAGTTTAGCCAGAAAATAATTTAGGTGGGGATTATATTTTGCAAATAACGAGCCAAGAACAGTCGTTAAGTTTAGACAAGGCTTCGTTTAGTGAAGATTGGAAAGTTCGTGGATGATGCAGATTGAGGCATTATGTGTCAGAAAGTTCAAGATGTGGTATTGGTAAACAGAGAAAATTAGAGAATTACAGAAGATCAGACGTTCAGACAAATCCAGCGATGATCAGAGTTTCACGGGTTCAAGAACAGATCATGGGATGAACAGATCAAGTAATTGAGATAAAATCCGTTTTCGGTAGATCCAACAGTGATTAGAAAGTCAGCAGACTTAGGTGTAATCACGGGATCAGAAAGTTCGGTGTTATTCATGACGTTAAGATGTGGACATTCTTTAGAGTCGATGTCCAAATAGAGGAAATTCTGCTTCTGAGAATGTGTCTGGGTTTGATACATTGGGACTCAGTGGAAGGCAGTGAAGACTCTTGGGTCAAGAATTCTGGTGCTTCATTTCACGCTACCCACAACAGTGAAGCACTGCAGAATCTGAAAGTTGGAGACTTTGGAAAGGTAAGACTTGTGAACGATGAATGTTCGCTGTATATGGTCGGATTACCTTCTGAGGGAGTGACCGTCCCAGTTCAGAAGAGAAACAAAGTCCGGTTCACAGAATCTCATGGGCAGAAGAGGGTGACCTTTTACAAGTAGGAAGCCTAGAGCTACAAGGAAGATTCAGGTTGAACGAGCATGGAAAGGTTCAAAAAAATCAGTCAAAGGATATTGTGGCAATAAGAGCACAGAGTATTGTTTCAGTTGCAGGGTTTTGCAACAATGGGAGCATAGGTCGTGTTTCAATCATAGGTCCAGGATGATAGTGGATTTAGAACCAGTTTTCAGCTGTAAAAGTCTCTCCGATTTTGATAACTTGCTAAATATGGAGAGTGTTGTTGTTTGTTCTCATATTGTTCCAGGATTCGGTAGTTCGTTTTCAGTGGGAGCCGATAGGGACAGAGAACGTGTCAAGGGCAGTTTAAGTCATGACGAACATGTTGAAACTCATGGGAGTTTTAACGGGCCTTTCAGGTTAACTGATGAGAAGGCCGGGGTAACTAGGAAGGAGCTAAGATCAAAAAGTGTTTTTTGGGATGCACAGGTGAAGATTGTTCCGTGGCTTCAAGTGGGAGATTGTTGAGTGTGAAGCCACTCTTGTGGTTTGTCAAAGTAGCTGCAAGGTTGGTGAGTCCAAGGTTGGTGAAGTTTGATTTCACATTTCACAATTCACACTACCTTTTCATATGTATAAATAGAACTTTAGTTGAAGAGATTTATGTACCTCACAACACACAAAAACAAAGATGTAATAAACACTCCTAGTTACCCGTGTGGACGTAGGTCAGTTTTGGACCGAACCACGTTAAATTATTGTGTTCTTAAATTATGAGCTGAGTGTGCGAGTTTAGTGTTCGTATGCTAAGTGTCTCGATCCTAACATTACCCTCCAATCTAAGAGAAGGAGACCAGCCATCCTCACCATATGTGAACAACAATGGATATTGAAGAGGCGTGTACGACCGATGTAGATTGTTGATACGCTGCGGAATAGAAGACTTTGAACGAACGATAATATCATAATCAGTAGCATTTGGATCATCAGCAACAACAATACCACCCAATGTACCGGCAGCAGGAGGGCCATAACGCTTATCGAATGATCTGCTATAAAGTCTTACAGAATATTCAGGGAGCTTGTTATGAGCAGCCAGTTCTGACGCATTTTGAAAAGTCCTTACGTACTCATTACACAAAGCCAATGTCTGACTGATAATCTGAACAATATCAGCCCTTAGAGAAGAATTATTATCAGCAGTCCTATAAAACGCTAACCTATTACGGACCTCATTATCCGTATCATAAATATATAACTGCAAAAACCTCAGCCTTTCAGACGCTTGCGGACACAAAGAACCAATCCAATGGGAAACCTGACCCGACACCTTAAAAGTATATGGACCACGTCCTGTAGTAGCCATATTCTCTATCTTAGCACCAAATGATGTCATTGAAAACATTGCATTATAAGCCCTTATATTATCAAAAAAATGCTGTTCTTGATACAAAAACATAATGTTTTCTGGGGGTTTCAATGGGAACGGTAAGACAACAGCCCCATTCTTACCACAGTGAGAATACACAGTCCGTGCTCGAGACGACATCTTAACGATCCGTTCATCATACCAAAATAAAGCATGACAATGGCTACACATATGAATAGGATCCCCACAATCAAAATAAGCAGGATTTCCAAGATGAACATCCGCATCAGTTTGAGAAACCAAACCCATATTAGCAGCTGAAGATGTCGAACATTCACCAACCTCAGCAACAAAACGCGAAGGAAACATGACCAATATCACCCACAAAAAAAACAAAACAAAGACGGACACCTGAGCAAAAGAACTAAAAAAACAGAAGAACAAAAAAAACAACCAAATAAATAAAAAAACAAAAGCACGGAATAAAATAAGGAAAAAAAGGGAACAAACCTGAAGGAAGACGTCAATTATAAACACCAATTACTGTCAAAGAAAGACAAATAACACCTGATTTATAACAACAAACGAACATTTATAACACTGAAAAAAAAAATACACAAAATAAGGGAACACACCTGAAGGTAAACGTTAATTATGAGCACCAACTACTGTCAAAGAGAAACAAATAACATCTCATTTATGACAACAAATGAACATTTATAACACTAAAAAGAAAATACACAAAAAAGGGAACAAACCTGAAGGCAACGGCTAATTATAACCACCGATCACTGTCAAAGAAACACAGATAAGATGTCATTTATGACAACAAATAGACATTTATGATACCCAAAAAGAAAACACACAAGGACGACATCATAATACGGATGAAGTCTTTTTTATAAAAACAGTTTTTTTTCACAGACGCATTTAATCAAACACATAACAGGCAGCAGAGAAAGAAACACATCAACCATGCAAAAACCACAACGAAATGAAACAACAAACTACAACCATCAAATGAGAACAATGAAGTTAATAATAATATACATAAGCATTAAAGTCGAAACCATCCAGGTAAAACAAATTTTTTAACCACACAAGTAAGATATTTCATACACCGTCAAAAAGAAGCTCAAATCCAACCCATGCAAAGCTCCGAGAGAAAACGAACAGGAGAATTCCAAATAAAATAACCTCTAAACGTAAAAAACAATCAGCGACAAACAAAATCAACCAAAACAACCCCAAAAAAAGCCATACATTGACATAAAAACTGCATTGTAAAAAAAATACATAGAAAAGCAGAAGAAAAATACCCCAAGAAGAACCCAAAGCAGCACAACGAACCGAAAAAGGATGAACTATTTCAAAAAACAAACCACTGATGGCATGCAAGCTCCAACAATCCACCGACAATCCAGTTGCAGGTGCAATGGCGTAGTTAGAAAATGATAAAGAAGAAAGAAAGATAAAACATAAAAGACCCGGAGAAAGATGCTAACCCGAATAGAAAACCCAGCCAAAAAACCACCACCAACATAAATAAAATAACATAGCGAAAAAAAAAACGTAACATAAGATACCAAAACTTCCATTTTTAAATATAGATATAAATATTTTCAAGAAAAAATGTGGTTTTTTAAGCAATTCAAAAGTCAAAACAAAAGGCATTAATTGCAGGTTTTAGTCAGAAACATCTTTTGTAAATATGATAAGGAAAAATGCATAAACAAGCATATCCAACCTGTTTTTATTCAAAAGGATTTTACGCCAAACATATGATTATGAGCTATACACACGTATTCGTTCATCGTTCGAGTATATATTACCAATTTGAATAAAATCCATCTTTACTGAATTCAGATAAGTTCGTTTTAATAGCAGATAAAATTTTTAAATGATATGAATCGGGGTCATTATCTTATGATGGGAAGTTTTGTGGGCTATAATTATATTTTATTTATAAGAATTCTATTTAAAAATAACAATTTCCTTTGTTGGTAACCTATGTCCACTTGCCCCACCTTCCTTGACATAAACGTATTGGATAATAATTTTTGTTTTTTGAAATTATGATTTTCATCTAAAAAAGAAAAATAAAAAACAAAATTAGCAGCTTTTGTTAATTCTTTTACGAAAATTAATCAAAAACACCAAAATACCGAAAATGACCACGTAGCTTGTAGGTCAGCCCATGAAATAGGTATTATCTATTACTTATTAACTCGTAAACAGTAGCCCTGATGGTAATTGGTATATGTTTGTTTGATTTCATAAGTTTTAAGCAAAATCGAACATAGCTCAACTAGTAGGTGTGTTTGGCAGGATTCAAGAAAGTGTCGAAGGTAAGGCCACCTGGTGTGGAGTGCGAGAGAGGTGCGAGCTCGCGGGAACCCGCAAAAATGACCCGGTAAGGGGGATTGACTTCATATATATATATATATATATATATATATATATATATATATATATATATATATATATATATATATAAATATATATACACACACACACACATTTCATTCTTTAAAAATTCACACATACATTCTTATCTATACATCTACAATCTACACACTCTCAAAATTTTGTCAATGACATCCAATAAATCATCTTAAAAAAAAAACTCAAAGCCTCGAAAAACATATTCCCGCAAACCGAAATGTCACCGCCACCCTATATCCCACAAATGGAACGCACATTTTTTTCATCACAACAATTCCAATATCCTTCAATACCACCTACCTACTACCCCCAATCATCGTAAACCCGTTTTTTTTGGCATACCTAGCACTACTTTTATCGTACCGCAACCCAAGCCTGTCGAGCCGATTCAAGTGACGAGGTCGTGCCGAAGACATAAGTCGAGGAATCCGACCCCAATGATGCCCTGCTCCAATACAAAAATTCAAAAAAAATCGGGGAAGAAAACCGGTCCCACCCCTCCGACACCTTGGACCCTAAAAAAAAGAAGTCACGTTAGCATGGGCGTGGATTGCTGTTTCCGACGATGTCGAAGCTAGAAACGCCCAATCCAAAGCTCATTTTTGGGAAACCATTAGAACTTTATTCCATAAAAATTTGGGTGTGAACCGTATCATTCGAACGATGCGATGACAATAAAATTCCGGGATCTCAACAAAGCGGCGACAAAATTCAACGAGTTGTACGTAAATTTCAAGGATCAACGGGAAAGCGGATAATGACACCCTCGCTTAAGGCTTTTTATAAAAAACATTTTTTTTAAAACACAAGTTTATCATCATTGTTTATAAATCATCCTTTGTGAAACTTTAAATCTTAACATCTTAAAAAGAAAGTCAATTTACGTTCAAATATCGTTTTAAAATCCATTAGGCATGGTAAAAATAATTTGTTTTAGAGTTTAAGTTGTGGAAAAATCATTTGGTCCCACTTTAAATAAAACATCTTGGTTTGTAAAAGAGCGAGAGGTTGTTACAATCCGGATACCATTACACAACTTAAATGATACCACACAACCCCGTGGCCTTCTAAAAATGTCCATATCCTCTAAATTCATCATATCTCCTCAACCCAAGTACACATCAAAATATGTTAGGCAATGGAATGCTTAGTGAGCTTACTCGAGGCTGACCCATTCAGAGTGGGCAGCGTACCACTACACTCAGGACAAACCCCCAAAAATAGTTTTAACACACTTTAAAGTTGTAAAATTTATCATCTCAAAAGTTGTATAACAACAATAGTATGCCATAAAGATTTAATCAAAATGGATAGTTATGAATGCAATGCAATGCATGATGCAACTATCCCAACCCATGTCCATCTCATAAAAGTCCAACTCACCTCGATGTCACCTACCTAAGTTCTCAAGCAACACGCACAAAGCATGTCACTTGATCTTCCGATAGGCCAAACTAAGACTAGTGGCCATCACACTAGCCTCATGAGGGGTAGCTACCCCTCATGCAAATTCCTTATTGGCGGGAAAATCATCTCAAAGGTCTTCCCTATTGGCGAGTAAGACTAAAACATCTCCTCTATCCTTTTTGGTTGAGAAAAGAACAAAACTTGTTCTCAAGGGTTCACACAATCAATCCCATCCTATATGCAATGCATAATTAGGATGCTCAAAACTCTTTCAAAATAAACATCTTAATATTTATTTGAAAACTTATTTAAAACTAATTTCATGTAATGCACAAATAATAATCATATAACACTTTGCACATATTATGAATGCTTGAAAATAGTTGGTAACACACACAAGATGGTAATAAGGATGTGTACTCCCGGTAAACTCACCCAAGGTCAACTGACGAGTCAACACTAACTCCACACAAGATTGTTTTATTAGGAAGTGTCCCTAAACATCAACTCCTCAATCCCAAGTCCTCTTAGATAGATGGTAACTCAAGTACTCAATTTCATTTCCAAGTTGTTACACTCTACCTCTTTACTATAATACAAGAATGGAAGGTGTCATACATGATTCATCCAAAAGTTACATTATCTATGCTTCTCTTAAACCAATGAAAGAATTATCATTCATCATCCCAAGATGATATTCTTAGCTTCATAATATGAGGTAAATCTTGGTTTAATCATCCCCTAAGATTGGTATCAACAAAAGAACCCAAAGCCCAAACCACAAGACCCAAAACAAGACAACAAAGAAATTCATACTATGCATTTATGTGGGCCGCACAAAACCCAAGGCAAAACTCATGTCGGCCCCATGAGTCATCAGAAAGCCCTCTTCCAGTTTCCTATTTGCGCGAGTCGCGACTTTCACGCGTTGAGCCCTGCGCTGGCCGCGTGAAACACGAATTAGGCTTAATTTTTGGTCCTTTAAGTCCCCAATTGACCTAAGTTAAGATCCAATATATCCCAACACTAAATAGTAATGAAAATACATTTCTAAGGACTGATTTGCGTTGATTCAACTCCCACTCCAAGTGTTCATGACTTAATCCAATGAGAACCACAAATCAAGTTCTTATTTCTTAACAAAATGTTAATGAACTAAATTCCAAGTCAATCATTAAACTCAACACAATAAGCAATCAATTAAGCTCTTAATCTTAGGTCATCCCCAAGGGAGTCATTCCCACCTTCAAATTCAAATTCCAAAGAAGATAGCCTCATGAAATCCCCAATTCCAATCATTGGTCTAATTGATGAAACTCATGGAATCTCCAATTCCGTTCATGGTTTTAAGTAATCTCAAGGGTTTTTTGTAACAACTATGTTGGTATCATTAAGGAATCATCTAAAAAGGAATTCTTTCCTCTACAACTCATCAAAAGACCCAACTAACAAGAATTGGGAAAAATCCCTTCAATACTCTATTCCATTCAATCAAGTGATGCCTACAAGTGGAGATTACTTATTCCATTCCTTGGAATCATTAGGAAATGAACATAACCACACTAATACATTCAAACTGATGTAATGGACCTATATAATATAAGCTTCTCTTTGAGTTCAATCATTTCATCCAATACCTATTCTAAGGAATCATACTCACTTCACTTTCATTTATTGGTTAGGTTCACACATTAAGGGTTGGAATCCTTAGGGAATTCAGAAGTGAATCCCCTCATCCAAAACCACCATATTCATCCACCAATTGCTAGTTTCTTATATAATCATCAAATCCCTAATTTCTAGGGTTCATAACACCCATCAACACCCTAGAAATCACCTCCAAGATGGCTATCCTCTCTCTAGAAACCGTTTATAGGCTGAAAATAGGGAGAATTCCCCAAATTATACATGCTAACTTCTCATATTTGACAAAAATGGTCCCTAGGGTTCAAGTCTTATGCCTAACAACCCCCAAATGACCTAATTCTTTAATTAAAGTCTTTATATTCGAACTTTTGTCCCAAGAAACATATTTTATTTCCACCTAAGCCATCGACTAGGTCAACACTAATCCATAATTTTCCAAATTGACGAAAATGGCCCCTTTCAATAATTTCTTCATAACTTGTCCCTTATTATTTTGTCCCTTATTATTGGTTTAGGGATTATTTGACTTAATCTAAGTTTCTACCTCAATTCCTTCATAATATTTTCTAAATATTCTAAGTCCTTGACTAGTAAAAGCTCAATGGTTAAGTTTGGCCAAATTGTCATATTTAGTCCCCATGATTAAATTTCTCATTCTTGGGTTTAAAATGGATTTTAAATCTTTAAGTTGTTCTTTTAAAAATTTATTTGGCTCATTGATCCATATTATAAAAATATAATAAAAGTTTAAATTTACTTATTTATTTATTTTCTTTATTTTCAAAAATAAATTTTATCTTGTCGATTTAAGATAATTCTTATATCGTAATGAACTATATTTACAGATCAAAGTTAATCCACCCCTTAGTTGTTTATAACTTATATCGTAATGAAATATATTTACCTTTTCATGTGTAATTTTTTATAACTATTATTGGACTATATTTACTTTGTCATTTGTAACTTATATCATACAAAAGTAGTTCTACTAGTAAGTTTTTGTTTCTATGGATAATATTACTTGTCATAACGAAGAAACTAAAGAAATAACGTAACCAGGTTACCCGGTCCCAGAACTGGAACCGTCGGTTCCGGTTTCTAAAATACAAGAACCTCTTAGACCAGTTTCGGTTCCAACTTTACAGGGACCGCCGGTTTCGATTCTGGCCAAATTAGGTGGGTACCTGTCTATGCTCACCCCTAGGTTAAATGGGAGAGTGATGACATTATTTTCAGTTTCAGTAACTATATAGCCGTATAATTTCCTTAAAAGAGTAATGACTCTTTTACCATATTACCCATTTATTAATTAAAAACATATTAAAATTAAAGAAAAAAATAAAATAATCTTATCTTAATCATAACCATAAATTAATATTGATCAATGGCTAAAACTAGTTCTAAAATTTTCTACACACTAAATCGAGTTTTCATTTGATCCTTTATATATATATATATATATATATATATATATATATATATATATATATATATATATATATATATATATATATATATATATATATATATTTATATATGTATATATATATATACACACACACACGCACACATACACAAGGCGAATACTCGCACATTGCGCAAGTGAAAGTTATATAGTTAAATTTTTAACAAATATCTTATGGAAATTGATCATGTCATTAAAATTAACTATAAAATAATAATTGTAATATTAAGTTGATATATACAATTGCAACTATTTTGACTAATATTACTTAATGAACTTTATCAGCGGCTTATGTATTAATTAAATTAAGCATAGTTCTTGATTTAGTATTATTTTAACTATTGCATATTGTAATGATTAATTAATTTAAAAGTTACTTATTTGACCATATTTTAATATTGATCATGATGATTATTTAAAATATCAACTATAAGTAAAAAACCTAAGTAAAAATTGATTAATTGTATTGAATTATTTCATTTAATACTACAATTTTTAAACATTTTGCTAAGACTAATAAACACTTACACCAATATTTAAAGTTGGTTAATTATATTGAAATATTTCTTTTAATGTGAAACCCCTCAAATTCCATATGAAAGCTAACTAACTATTAAAATTCAATAGAATTTGTTAATTTATGTTACTCAATTGACACTTATAATGGTGATTTTGCTATTCTTTAACATTATGTCTTAATAGATGATAAAAACGTTAATTTGATTTGTAAAACAATATGAGTTTTTATGAAAGAATATACATTAACATTAAAGATTAAGAAGTTGATTTAGATTAATATTTCTATTTAATAATTCATAAATTAAAATACATAAAAAAATATTTTTATTAGATTAATAAAATACCTTAAATAAGTAAAAATTGTTAATTTAAACGAATTATTATTTAATATTTATCTATGAAAAATCTACGTGAGTAACAAAACGAAAAAACTATTTAACAAATTAGTTTTATAAATATTCATAGTTTTAAATCAATGGTACTGCATCTCATTTAGTTTATGATTTTATGGAGCGTTTTAAGTTATGCAAACATCGTTTCAATCCAAAATAAACCACGATATTCCTTTTTTCTTTATTCAGAATTACTTCCATAAAATTAACCTTATGCGGTTGTTTAGTTAAAACATCCAAAAATTTATTTGTGCTTTTTGTTTGCCAATCATGAATATAATTAAAACATTGCATTTTCTTTATTTATTGATTGTCAAATGATTACATAAATCTTTTATATATATATATATATATATATATATATATATATATATATATATATATATATGTGTGTGTGTGTGTGTGTGTGTGTGATTTTAAATATCATAATCTAACGAATAACAAATAGTATAAAAATTAATACTACAATTTGTAGAAAGAATTTCATGATTTTACATATCAAAATCTAACAAATAACAAAAGGTATGAAATAAATAATAACATAAAAGCATCGAAACATCTATAATGACATTTATATTCATAAACCACATCAAACCCTCCAAAATCATAAAAACTTGTAGAAGCAATTTCATGATTTTATATATCACAATCGTACAAATAACAAATACTATGAAAAATTAAATAATACAAGTTTTGATGACAAAAAGTAAAAAAAATAACTATTATAATATTTGTATTAAAAATACATCAAACACTCATAAATCATACAAATAATGTAAAAACAATTTCAAGAAAAAAAATTGAAAATATTTCAAGAATACATAAAATCAACATACGTTTGATGTACTTTCTCATTTCTTCTACCCTTCATACTTCAATCAAAAAACTTGAAAGACATGAATGTTTTTATGAGAAAAAATCTTATTATATAGCAACAACATGTATAAATGAGAGGAATACAAAAAGATTTTAGTAAATGCTATTAATTTAATAAATATGAATAGTCATTTTATTTCAAATATAATTTTGAATTTAGTATTATCTTAATAAATAGATGTAACGTTGTGTAATTTATAAATTTATTTTACTATTAGTTATTATTATTAATTAATTTTCAGATTTACTTAGTATTATTAAAAATTTATAAAAGACTATCTGTGTAGAAAGTTTTAATACCACTTAATATGTTTATTATAAAATCACTTATTTATTAATTATTATTGTTAACTAATTTTGAAAGTTATAGTATTACATATATATATATATATATATATATATATATATATATATATATATATATATATATATATATATATATATATATATATATATATATATATATATATATATATAGACACACATACATATATACATACAGGGAGAAGATCAACATAAAACCCCTAATTACACATAGAACCATATAACCACCCTTTAAGCCATTAGATTAAATGATCAATGGCTGTGATTAAAGATGATAATTAAAAGAAAAAACTAATTAAAAAATCATGAATCTGAACAAGGAGGGACTGATTGGTTATTTTACAACAACAATTCTAACAAAATTCAGTTCATAGCATAATTCTCTAATCGATAGACAGGAAGTGGGTTAACGTGACAAGGATCCGACGACGCCTCACCAACCCCTTCGAAGCAGCCCGTCGTCCGTCCCACCGACAGCGGTGTTGGTGGTGGTGGTGGTAGCGATTATGAGCCAGGAGAAGTATCCGCGATCCGCCTCCTTATTCTCGGTCTGATCGATTTGCAGAAAATAAGTTTGTATTCTCGGTCTGATATATTTTGTCTCTTTGTTTTCCAGATTTTTCTATAAGTTCGTTTAATTTGAAATCAGATCAATCTCCTGTATGCAGTAGATAATGGATGTGATCAATTTTGTTTGTTTCTATAAAAACGCAAATCAAACCTAATGATTTTTCATCCGCATACGTTTTTTGTGTTAGCTTCTCAAATCGATACATCAGATGAAGTAACGCCTAATTGTTTTGGCAGAATGGATGGAGATTTTTAAACACTTTCTAATGTTGTGATGGTTAGTGATAATAACATTGAACACTTTTCTGTTGAACACTTTTGTTAAATCGAATCTGAGGAAACAAATCAATGAACGGATTGGTCCACCATTGTTCTTTGGTTCGAATAAGATTGGAATTCCTTTCAATATTGTATAGATTTTGGTTCGAATATTAGACATATTATTGTTCTGTGGTTTATTTGATGTAGAATGTTCATAAATGAACATATGTTTGAATAACTCGTTCGATATAAATGTTATTTTGGATAGAATGTTCATAAATGAATATATGTTCATGTTTACGGTATTTATTCTGTTTAGCTAGTTATATGTTCATAGATGAACATATGTTCATTCATGAACATATGTTCATTCATGAACATATGTTCATGAATGAACATGTGTTCAAGCAATCGATCACAGTAACATATGTTCATGCGATTGCAAATATAGAGAGAACGATGATGATGGTGGTGTTCGATTGCAACAGAAGAGAGGAGAAAGAAGTCATGTGATTGCAGCAGAAAGGAGAACGATGATGATGGTGGTAATCTGTTTTGATTGCAGCATAAGAGAGAACGAGACTATTTTCTTAGTTTTTGTATACATGTTCGGTTATGAACATGAATAATTTTTCTTGTTTTTAGTATACATATTCATCCATGAACATATGTTCATCAATGAACATATGTTCAAAAGTGATCAAGTTTTTAGTTTTTGTATCGATGTTCGTCGTTCATACATGATGTTATGAATATTCATTTCTGAACAAATTTTAGGATTTTAAAGACAATGTTCATCAATGAACATATGTATATGTTCATCAATGAACATATGAGTGTAATTTACCCATCATATCCTTATCATCCTAATTTGATCTAACGGTCAAGAAGGTGGTTCTATAGTTCTATGCCTAATTTTGGTTCTATGTTGAACCCACCCCGTAAACACACACAAGATATGAAATCCACGAATCTTAACGAGGTTATCACGATCTATTTATGTAACCGATTGGACATAAAGATGAAAGTTATCCTATATATCTTGTATTCATGTCTGTTCAAAATGTGAATCATAGTATTCATTCTTATGAAAATGGTAACAAAGAAATACTATTTCTCAAAATATAGACAAATAGAGGTTTAACTCCTAAAGAAGCACTCTACAAAACCTCTTACAATTTGATTGATTTATTGATTCCCTTTTTACATACCAAAGAAGAAATTTTAAATTTAGAGGGCAATCAACACACGGCCATTTTGCAAAAAATAAATTATATTTGCAAGATCTTAGTAGAAACTATAAGAACGCTAATTCGCATGCTTTCCTTTGCAAGGTTAATGGTAAATTTGTATAAATAAAATTTTAGTGGTTACTTTAAGATATAAACCTAGATTTTAATGAATAAGTCTAATTTACATAAAAACTAAATGTGACGTAAACATATTATTTGCCAAAAAGATATTGCAAGTGGATTGGATTGAGTGTTTTTTACTATATTTAAACGTAAAATCTTGAGATATAAAGTGGTTGAGTGAATGCCAATGCCATATGCCATACCTCTATGCAAGCATCTAATGGAGTATGTGAATTCCCATTTTTAAACGAAAATTCTTTTTGCAAGTTTCTTGCTTGTCGTTTTCCACCCTTTTCTAGCATCATTCCCCGGTACCCCTTCACAAAATTACACAAACAGAGCTTGGAATCACCTCTTTTTCACCTTCTATACACCTCCAAATACCAAATATCAACTATCAAGCCCCACCCTACTTCATTTTCAACTCACTTTTTTCTCGCTGATCACTCTGCATCATCATCGTCAACACCTACTCGAGAGAATCTAGGGTTTCAAGAACTTGGTGTTTCAGCTCATATAGAAAAAAACCCAGGTGAAAATCTTGTTTCTTTCATTTTTTTCTCCCAAAATTTGCCCAAAAAAGAGAGCTTTTTGTTATTTTAGATTAGGGTTCTGTCTGGTTGAAGTTACTGACTCTTCCATATCCTTACTCAATAAAGACTGTACCCTTTTGTTTTTTTCGCATATAATTTCCGAAAACCGAATGTTTTTCATATGGGTTTTTGTTAATTTGAAGAATTTGAATATGGTAATCGTTAGAAACTAAAGTGGATAACAATTGTATATTTGAGTTTTGTTTGCGTACGGGTTTTGGTTAGCTTGAAACGAAAGCATGGTTATATATTTGGGTTGAGTTTATTTATGGTAGTAATTGAAGTCGTTACTAATTTGGTTTATGTTTGTTTCGTTTACCGATATATGCTAAGAAAGTTGAGCTAATGACGCTAAAATATCTGCGGATTATAAAGCTTTTGAGTAAGGATGACGATGTGTCGGAATAACTGAAGTCAACTAAGCCAAAAATAATAATTGTTCGGAAATTCCACAAGGTTTAATGCGCTTTCTTTTGCTTTTTTGTTACAATTTGTTAGCGAATTGCATTGAATGAGAATTGATAGTATTCTGGGTTGTAAAATTGTCGGAAAATTTGAACTTTTGAAGTTCATAAACTCAAATTAAAAGTTATTTTTAAGTAGCAATAGCGTTAGTGATTCTAGTTAGCATGATAGTTTACTTTTTATGTTCAATTAGGCCCCTTTTGTTAAGGACATGATATGTAAAAGACGTAAATGCCCTCCTCATTCTGATAATCGAAAATAGCCCTACAAAGCTTGTCCAGCCATGTCCCATGTAGCAAATGGAGCCTTAGTATGCCGTTTGTGGTCAATCCAATGAAAAGTGCAAGTTTGACTTTACACATAGTTTCAAAAATAAGAAAAGAAAAGAATATAAGTAGTCTTCACCCAAATTATGTTGCAACTTGCAAGACATGCATGTTTGATGTGGAGACCACCCAAATTGCATGTTTTAGTTCACAATTTGGACAATCACTAACCAAATTTTGTGTAGGGGTTGTAGATAGTTTACTACCTCTTACAAAGTTGATTGACTATTTGTAGAATATCTAAAATACCCCTTAGTAAAGACAAAATAGAGGAATCTAATAGCTAGTTTTAACATGAAACTTACTAAAGAAGAAAACATTGCAAATTTCTTCTGACATCCCAAAAAGGAAAGGTTTTTTCATGGAACAGAAGGGGTGAATGCACATTTGAAAGAATGCTATTTTTTAGGGTTTTTGTTTTCTTGAGGTGTTAAAGGTTAAATCTTGAAAACTTGTTTAAATGGAGGAAGCATTGTATGAAGAAATGCTGTTTCTTTTTTGGCTAAATGCAAGAAATAGGAACGTACTTCCATTTTTTTTTGTCTATCATAGCACCCTACTTCCATTTTTCCATTACAGCATTGTACTTTCACTTTTTTTTTTTCATTATTGCATTATCCTTTAAAAAGATTTACCCAACTATAGCAGTCAAAATTGCTTTGTATTTGGATGACATTGCTAAAATTGGGTTTATCTTTTTCAAAGTACAATGAAAGTACGATGCTATAATAAACAAATTAATAAGAGTACTTTTCTATTACTTGCATCCAACCCGTCTGAACGACTCTAAATGACCATTTTACCCTTCAGTCTAGAATCCATTCTATACGTGTTTTAAATAACATTCACATTTCATTAACCCTATTACATCAATCCCTCTAATCGCAGTAACAACTCCACAACTTCCAACAAAACATGAGCATCTTTTGACAATCACAACACCAAGTCATCAAAAGACCGTATCAAAATGGCGACCGAAAGCCCGATTCGATTAATTGAAAGTGGAAAATGGGCATCCCACAATGACATAAACATGGGCATTGAGGGCTTAAAGAGTCAAAGATTCCATGAAAGAAAAAGTAATGTAACCCCTAATAGAAGTGGAAGTGCACCTCCAAGTATTGAAGGTTCATTTGCAGCCATTGAAAACCTCATGTTTAGGCAACATTTTGCTTCAGATGTTGCTAATGTTCCTGAATCTGAAGAACAACTTCGTGCTGATCCGTCTTATTTTGCATATTATTGGGCTCATGTGAATTTAAATCCAAGATTACCTCCACCATTGGTTTCGGGTGAAAACCGTAATCTTTTTAGGAATGTAAGAAGTACGGGGGATAATAAGAGATTGGTGTCTTTTGATGATTCTTTTAGTGGATCGTTGTGTTTGGATCATAGTAATCTTTCTACTCATAAAGAAGAATCTGATGATGAGAGGTCGTCGAAACAGGTAATGTATTTTTTCTTGAAAAGATGCGAAAAAAGTTGGAAACTTTTTGTGGGTTTATGTTATAAGTTGGTAACTAAAAGATTAAATGAGATAAACAACAAAGTATCATTTTTTAATTGATTATTTCTATTATAGCATTGTACTTTGATAAACCTACTCAATGATAACTATGGCATCCAAATAGAAAGTGATTTTCACTCTTGTAATTGAGTAGATTTTTCAAAGAATAATGTCTTGTAATATAAAATTGAAAGTACAATGCTATACTTGGGTAGGTTTTTTAAAAGTACAGTGTGTTAATAACAAAAATATTGGAAGTACAATGCCGTAATTGATATACTGTCAAAACAGGTAAATATTCTTTTTACATAAAAGATATAAAAAAGTAGGAAATTTTTGTGGTATCAAAGTACTTTCGAAATCAAAAACTATGTTATAACTTTATAATTAAAGAGTTAAATGCAAGAAAGATCTACGTACTGCAATTTATTTGTTTATTATAGCATCATACTTCCATTTCTTCTTATTATAACATTGTATTTGAAAAATCTACAAGATCATCCAAATGCAAATAAATTTTCACTGTTATGGGTAGTTTTTTTTGAAGTACATTGTCCTAATAACAAAAAAAGTTGACAGCGCAATGCTATAATTGGTAGATTTTTCAAAGTACATTATCCTAATAACATAAAGATTAGAAGTCCAATCCTATAAGTGGATAGATTTTAGAAAGTACAAATGTCCAATCCCTTGATAAGAAAAAAGAAAGAAAGTTAAAGTACATTTATAAAGAATTGAACTTACAATGCTATCATAAACCAATAAATAAAAGTACGTTGCTATTTCTTGCATTTTTAGCTCATAAACAAATAAATAAAAGTAGATTTTCAAAGTACATTATTGATTATCCTTTAATTAAGTATAAACTTATAACATAAGCTCTCAAACTTTGATCTTGCAAGTACATTACCTATAATAAAAATTCACTACAAGTACGTTCCTTTTACTCACAATTTTCCTTTTCAAGTTTTGTAAATAATACATATATCATAATTATAAACCCAAAAGTATATTTTCATGCAGGAAGAAGATCATTCTCACCCATTTACACACAAACCAAACGAGGAACAAGATAACCAAAATGACTCCAACCCCACAACCACTACAACTTCACCTTCAGAAAACAACGTTTCCACTTTAAGAAACCGAATATCATCTCTCAACATATCCAACATTCCAAAATTAGAAATTCAAAGAAACCAAGACGAACCATACCAACAACAAAGAAACACACTTCACACTCACGGGACCCGCCCTCAAATCGTCTCATTACCTCAAACATACATCAACATGAATCAATTTCTTCAAAATCCCACAAATTTTGTGTCAGAAGTCCAACCGATTTTACAATCCTCCGGGTTCACCCCACCGTATGCCCATGATCCAGCATACATGAACATGAACATGAACATGACTTCCGGAAACCATATTTACCCTAATATAATACCCGCGGGTTATTTTCATGGATACGGTTTTAACCCATCACCATTTTCTCCGTACGCAACGGGATATCTTCCGAATAGTCCTCTTGCAACACCGTATAGTGGTCAAAGTCAAACTCCAGGGGTAAATTTGTCACATTTTAACAATTTTTATGGACATGTTGGGGTACCGTTTCAAGAGCCGAAATTACAATCTTTAGGAAATATTGGGTTTGATTCAAGAAGGGTAGGTATGGGGGGTTCTTATTATGTTGGGAGTCCGGGGAATTTGGATTTTTTGCAATTTACGAATTCGCCCTTTGGTAGTCCGGTAATTCCGGGGTCTCCGGTTGGTGGGGCTGGTTATTCCGGTAGGAGGAATGAAGGGGTGTATCGGGGGTGGAAGGGCAATATGGGAAATCAGGTTATTGATGATCCGAAGACTTATACTTTTCTTGAAGAGTTGAAATCGGGTAAGGGGCGTAGGTTGGAGATATCGGACATTTTTGGACATATTGTTGAATTCAGGTAAGTTCAAAGTAACCGTTTTTCTTATTTATTTTCACATCAAGTGTTGTTTAGATAAATGATCTTTAAAAAATGTTTTAGACTGTTTTATAAAAGGTTAGGACTTAGTGGCTTCATTATCCCTACTTTTTCTATTAAGTTGTCCATTAAATCCATGAAGTGAAAAAGGAAAAGCACTTTAGCCGATTGTTAACTCCAAGCTATTTGCTTTTTCTTATACAAAATAATCCATAATTGTTGCAGTGTTGATCAACATGGAAGTCGATTCATTCAACAAAAGTTAGAAGTTTGTAGCAATGAGGAGAAAGAATCTGTATTTAAAGAAGTTCTTCCTCATGCTTCCAAACTAATTACCGATGTTTTTGGTAATTATGTTATTCAAAAGGTGAGACACCACACCATAATGTGTAGTTTATTTATCGCATCTATTGTACTAAAGGTTAATTGCACATATATGCAACGTTTCAATTTTTTTTTTTCGAATTACACGAAAATTTGTTTTTTATACAAAATATGCATTGATGGTTCATATTATGACTAAAAGATGCAATCTTTTACTCGTACCATGTTTAAGCGGTTGACACATGGTTGCATAATTCGTGTCGCTTGCATAAATTGTAAAAAACAAGTGAAACATTGTTGCATAAATAGGTTTATGGAGTGAAACTTGGTTGCTTATGTTGGTCCCGTTTAAATTTCTTGTGTTTTTTGTATTTTAGTTTTTTGAGTATGGAAATGCGGAGCAAAGGAGGGAACTCGGAAACCAACTTGAAGGTCAAATATTGCCTTTAAGTCTCCAAATGTATGGTTGCCGTGTGATTCAAAAGGTATATAACTGGTATTTTAGATCTCTTTTTGACCCTATGGCCCACACTGACACATGATACGATAAAGATAACAAATTGTACTGTGTTTGACATGCATTGGGTATGGACTGAAACCAATGTCGATTGGACAAAACTTGCAACTCTTTGTGACTTTGTCCCACCTAACACGGGGGACTAATGTCAATGGGATTAAAATTGCAACAATTTGTTCCACCTAATGGGACAAAAATTGCAACATTTTTAGTCCCACCTAAATGGGACAAAAGTTGCAACTTTTAACATGGAACTAATGTCAATGGGACAAAATTACAACTTTTTGTCCCATCTAAAAAGGTGGGAGATGGACTAATGTCAATAAGATAAAAGTTGAAACTTTTTTGTCCCACCCAAAAAGGTGGAATAGGGATTAATGTTAATAGGACAAAAATTGCAATTTTTTTGTCCCACCAAAAAATGTGGGACAAGGGCGTCCTCTCAATCTCTTGTATGTGCAAAAGACATAAATGCCCTTCTCGTCCTCATCATAAAAATAGCCTTTACAAAGCTTGTCCCGTATAAAAGACATGAATGTCCTTTTCAAATGGTATCTTAAACTCATATATTTTTCTAAATTTCTCGTAGGCTCTTGATGCCATCGATCTAGAACAAAAAACAAAGCTTGTCCGTGAACTTGATGGACATGTTTTAAAATGTGTCCGTGATCAAAACGGGAATCATGTAATCCAAAAATGTATCGAGAGTATTCCAACCGATAAAATAAGGTTTGTGATCTCGTCTTTTCGTGGTCAAGTTGCAGCCTTATCAAAACATCCATACGGTTGCCGTGTCATACAGGTACAAAAATTATTTCTTTTTCTTTCTTTATTTCATTGGTAAT
The DNA here is from genome assembly GCA_023525715.1 of Cichorium intybus. NCBI lineage: Eukaryota > Viridiplantae > Streptophyta > Magnoliopsida > Asterales > Asteraceae > Cichorium > Cichorium intybus. The sequence goes on along the minus strand of CM042015.1, from coordinate 68,062,971 downwards.
ACAGAAAATTAATTTTATGTTGTTTTTATTTAAAATAGAGGGTACTAGAACATTCTACGGATGAACTACACAGCCAATTTATAGTGGATGAGATTCTGGAGTCGGTTTATGATCTTGCACAAGATCAGTATGGCAATTATGTTACTCAGGTTTGTTCCATTAGTCAATTACACAACTCTAAACAAAAGGGTAAAATGGTCATTTACTCGCATTCAGTCGGAAAAGAAAGTCTTTTATTTATATAAATAACACTTGGTCCATATAGACATCGTTTATCCATTCGTCACTCTATGAACACAAATTTGCATCGAATTCATGCTCATTTTAGTATTTTTTTTTTTTTACTTATATTCATGTGTTTGCTTGTGGTATTCATAGTATGTGTTGGAAGGTGGAAAACCTGAAGAAAGAAGCCAAATTGTACACAAATTGTCGGGCCATATAGTACAATTAAGCCAACACAAATTTGCATCAAATGTTATTGAAAAATGTTTGGAATATGTTGACTCGGCTGCAAGAGAAATCATGATTCAAGAGATTATTGGATACGATGATGGAAATGATAACTTATTGGTGAGTCAAATCAAATTAAATCAAATCATAATACAATCATTATCTTTATAATAGGACAAAACATGACAGTATTGTACTGTGTTTGACATACATTAGACAGACTGATTACAATTTCATTTCTTGTCCCATCCAAAAAAGGTAGAATACGCGTAATGCAGACCTAAATTCCTATTTGAGTTGCGGTTGTGTAGGGGCATTTTCGTAATTTTGTGTTGTTTTGATGTGTTAGGTGATGGTGAAGGACCAATTTGCAAATTATGTGGTCCAAAAGGTTCTTCAAACGTGTAGTGGGCACCAAAGAGAAGTGTTACTTGGTCGGATAAAAATCCATCTGAATTCATTGAAGAAATATACTTATGGAAAACATATTGTTGCTCGCTTTGAACAGCTCTATGGTGAAGGCACGTATTATTAAATCATTTTCATGATTGACAAAAAAGATTAATAAATGATTAAATTTTTTGTTTAATTTTATGACATGCAGAAATTGAGGCATCGGGTTCATAACTTGGAGGCAAATAGTGAAAATGTGTTGGTAATTATGAAGAATCAAATATGTTTCAAATGGGCATTGTTGGAAAGCAGAATAGAATGTAAATAGCTAAATTACATGTTTAAGTGTGTTGTTGTTCAACTATTCTTTAGTAACAAATTACCAAAATAGGTTTCTATGTGTTGTTCATTTATGTATATATGTGGTTGTTGTGGGGATTATTTGGGGAGTCACATGTAGAGCATAAAAGGTGCACAAAAATCGGGTGAGAGTAAGAAAAAAACTTAAAACCGGGTTTAACATAGAACCAAAATTAAGCATAGAACCTTAGAACCATCTTATTGACTGTTAGATCAAATTATGATGATAAGGGTATGATGGGTAAATTACACTTATATGTTCATTGATGAACATATACATATGTTCATTGATGAACGTTGTGTTCAAAATCCCAAAAAATAGTCTTGTTCCGAAATTGGTCATGTTCTTAAGTGAACATTGCAGAATGTTGTTCATCTTCACACATGTTCAATACTGAACATGTATGAATCTTCATATATCTAAACAAAAACCAAAAATGTTCATAACTAAACATGGATGAACATTTATACATTTATATAAAAACTCAAATGTTTATAATTGAACATTAATAAAATCTTTATACAAAATCACAGATAAACAATTATATAAAGTATGTTCATTTATGAACATATACATATGTTTAATAATATAAAAACATACACACATGTTCATAAATGAACATATGTTCATCCATGAACATTATCTTCAAATTTTCAGAAATTTGTCACTTTCATCAATTTTCTTTGGCTCTGAATCTTGGCTTCATGATCACGATGTATGTCCTAGATCTCTTGTACACGTATTTCTTCATGATTGAATAACCTGTTAATAACAACAATGTCAGACTAAAACAAACATAATCTAACACTAAAACAAATTTAAGTTAACAATAAAACAAATTGTTTATAAATGTTGAGTTTTGAACATTCAAGACATATTGCTCATAAATGTTCGGTAATGAACATTCAAGAAATTGCATATGTTCAGTAGTGAACATATACGAATATAACCACCAAACATTAATATCAAATATATGAAATGTGTATGTGTTCGATTCTCAAGCTAATTATCGTTCATTCCAAGCCTTCTCCTACTTCTCCAATCGGCTATGCAGATATTAATTCTTCGTTCAAGCTAATCGTTAGATCTCATACACTTATTCACATTTTAATTTTCAGTATTCACAGTTTAAACACTTACTTCATTCAGGTATTTCATCAAACACATTATGTGCATCTTCAGACAACCTGCAATAGATATGGGATCTTCAGACAACCTGCAAGAGAGGTAAGAGAGATGAATGTTGAATTTTGGAGTGAGGCAAAAATTTTGATTAGTAAGCCATTATCATCTAGTCAAATAGTAGAGAGAACTATATGGTGAAATTTCTGAACATTTAATCGAGGAGCATAAGATCGTGAACACTCGTTTGTATCGCAAAGGTATTTATTTATGTGGAAAACACATTGCCTCAAAATCCACAAGAGTTGAGGAAAACCGAAGACCTCAAAAGAGACATGAGAACAATATATATTATACGAGAACAAACTTATTACCAGAATCATCGTATAATCTCTTCAAAGCTTTAGGAGAATGTCCAATTGGAGTACGTCCACGAATTATAACACCATCAATATCAATTGCAATTCCAAAGGAAGGTCTGTCACAATCAAAACAGCTTCAACTATCACATAAAAAACGCAAATTACAGAAAAGGTAACTAACTAAGTATACAAAATGTATTACTGTAGTAGATAGATTGACGAACCTTTTAGGTATTGAAGAAATTGAGCTGAAACACGATAAATGTAAAATTGAATTGATGACGACCTGTACCCTAGAAATCATACGAATTTTCATTTTGTATACGAACTTCAAGTATGGTGTATAGATTTACATAACGAAGAATATTTGTAGAAACCATTGGCTCTAAACACCATTCTTGCTCTAAATTCTCGCTCTGATAACGTGTTTATGAGTGAATACCAATTTTACCCTTCTAGATCTAAATTCTCCCTTAAAATCATCTTTTAGTCACAGCCATTAATTCAATCATCCAATGGTTTGAAATAGAGTTCTATAGTTCTATGGATAAAAAAGGTTTTATGTTGATCCCATATATATATATATATATATATATATATATATATATACACACACACACACACACACACACATATATATATATATATATATATATATATATATATATATATATATATATATATATATATATATATATATATATATATATATATATATATATATATATACACACATTCTAGGAATACAAACTACACTTCAAGGTTGGCTTGGTAATTTGGGAAGTATTTTGCAAACTTAAAGTTTCAAGTTCCATCCACATTTTTGCGTCGGATCTATTTACCCGACCAGGTATAGATCCGGCACACGTAATACTAGTATGGACTAGCCCAAGATCCTTACTTCAAGTATAACCCTTTAATATTATCTTTTTACAATTTTAACCTGGATTTTCATTTTTATTAATAATTTTGTCCTATTTTTTTTTTCCATTTTTACAAATTTTAGTTGACTTCTTTGAATATCTTTTTGGAAACTAAGATTTTCACTTTTATATATAATTTTGTCCTATCTTTTTCATTTTTACAAATTTTCATTGACTTCTTTTAATTTTTTTTTGGAAACTTAGGTTTTTATTTGTAATTTTTTATGACTATATTTACATCTCATTTTACAATACAGTTTTTTACGAATTTGGTTTTATAACTTTATATTTTTGAATCAATTTTGTTACATGTTTATGCATGTTTTTTTAAGAAATTTATTGTTTATAACAAATTTGTTACAACATGTTATATTTTACATTTAATCGGTTTTAGGATTCCCGCAGCAATGAAGGGTTTCTATGCAAACAATGAATACAAAAATTCCTATGGTTAACATGCAACCCTAATATGATATATGTTTTCTTCTATGAAGATTGGAACTAAAACCCTAAAGGATACAATTCAATTCTAAAGATGAATTAAGAAAAACCAACCTTAGATCTTATGATCCTTCAAGCAAGCAGCAAAGAGATCCTGCCTCAAATGCAAGTCACACCCAAGCAAGGAGAAGACAATCCAGCAGAGTAAGGGAGAGAGAGATGGCGTGAATATGGTGGTGCCAGAAGTTTCCTTATATAGCCTCCACAGGCTACACCTGAAACCCTAAGGAGCCTCCTAAGTGGGCAAGCCTGCAAGTCACTTGGACCAGGCTTCTAAAACCCTAGAAGGGTTTTTCGCCAAACCCTAGAGAGGACTCCAGGGTGGCGCCACTTTTGGCCCATGGCTTATCCCTTGCCAGTTATTCAACTATTGAATAATTACAAGTCAGCCCCTGCACTTTAATTAATTAATTTAATCACTGAATTAAATCCAATTAATTCTGAATTAAATCTCAATTAATTAATATAGTTTCTAATTAATATATTAACACTTAAATATATTAATAAGTCATCTATATATACTCTATTGATTTATTAAACCCTTAATAAATCAACCTTTCTCTCTACTGAACTGTACATCAATTCCCCAGCTATGAGGGCAACCCAAATGGACTTTTCTTTTATTCATAAGATAAATACAATTATAAGTCATGGCTTAAACACCTAATCCAACAGTCTCCCACTTGGATAAGTCTATGACTTTAATTGTCTGAACTCTGACCCAGTCAGTTCTGTCCAAAGATAAGTGATCATATGATCCTTCGTCCAACAAGATATTTTCAGACACGAGACATGGATTGAGATCAATCTCTGTCCGATACTCTGTTTCCCGATTTCCGATTTTGCTTATGACTTTCAGACTTCTAATTGAACACATCAATTTAGTCCAGGCTGGCCAGCACTTTAGTCAACTTTAAAATCATCGAGCGGCCTACATATATCTGTTTCCCATCAGGGTCAAGGAATGAATAAGCTTTGACTCATATGCTTGTGTCTTTTACTTATCAGATCGTACACAACAATGCGTTTTATAACATCGAGTTACCGATGTGTTTACGTATTATCAATGCACAACTGACTCGTAAATTTCAACTCATATGTCTCTGCTTCAAGATCACACAATATTATCGTCTCAACATTGCTCGTGATGTAATCCATGAAGCAATCTATTGAGCGCGGGTTTATCCAATACTCAAATCTCTATTTCTAAGTACTCATGAACGTTGTAGCAGTCTTACTGCAATGTCTAACTCCTTAGACAATCTACAAACCAATTCACGACAGTATTCGTTCATACTTACTCCCGAAAAGTATGAGCGACTATGGACTTTTGAATAATCAAATTATTCGGGAAGTGAAACATGCAAAATTGAAACATAAAATCTGACTGGTGGCTACTATTGCCTAATTACCAAATCTCCACGAGGTAATCACCAAGTCGGATTTTACATAAAACTATTATCAGTTTCTAGATTCCTTTTAAACTTTTTAATTCATGTTATGTATCTATGTCTATATGACCTTTCACTCTTTCTATGTATCCAAATATCATACATTGATACACTTTATCCAATCGGACATTCTTCCGATAATATCTCAATTTTGGTCATACTGTCATTCTCACTAACAACTCCATTATATGTACTGTGACTTTCCATGGTTCTCGGGATCCTTAGTCTACATGACTGCACCCTAAGACTATTTCGAGGTGTTACAATGTGCCGGTGACCCACACGCGCTCCATCGGAATGCCAACGAAACTCTTTAACCGTTAAGTACTTTTACTGTTTGAAACTCTTTTCAAATTACTATTAACATTCACCCCAATCATTTTTCCAATGATTTCTCACGTATGTACAAAAAATCCATTAAGTGTTCCCAGCCAGGTCATATCTTGAATCTGACTCACTATGCTCTAAGCATTAAGTCATCAAGACATGTTCATGACACTTCTGATCGATCCAAGAAACTTGTTGGATTCGATCTAGTCCTATTCCAAACTCTTTTGGAATCACAGGATTAGTTACAATCCTTGTGTCACGACTTTTAATAATCATTTCTTTTCGGAGACTCTTTTCCATGCATCTTGAATCTTATCAAGATCATGCTTACTATGGCAAGGTCTTATACTGATGACAACATCTATCTGATAGATGTCTATGGATTATGTGAGTATGCTGCACCTTCTTTATATGCCAAATCATTACACTTTGCAATGACAGAAAACTCTTTTCATGAGCTATGCATCTTGAGTCTCATCAAGATCATTTTGGCAGAGTTTCGATCTATCTCATAGATGTTTTCAACCACCTGAGTATGCCGTATCTCTATTAAGTCTTTCATAGCGATCCGTCTCTTAACACCAAGTCATTACACTTTGTAATGAAAAGAGACGTTTCCTAGAAACAATATGTAACTCTCATAAGGAGATAGTAGATAACAGCAACACTTCCATTGGCTTTGACACGGTTATGGACTATTCACAAAATACAGAGCTTATAGCACATTTTGAGAATCCAAACCTTTCTGACATCTTAATGGATATCTTTCAGCCCTTTCTCAAAATCCAATCATTTGGCATATTTTGAGAATCTGAATATCCTTTCTTGCGAGATGCCCATGGGGTAATCCCGGACCCACGTACCTTTATACTAGCATACTCTTTGTGAGTCCCCATTAGTGTGCCGGTGATCCACACGCGCTCCACTAACGACTTACAATATGCAGTGTCCTTTCAGATTTCATCTTCTATTGAGAGTGCTTCTCTCGGAGTCAATTACTTGACTCTGAGTATCGTCTCACTCAACTAGATGTTCTGAAGGTACGTTTATGTCCATATTGGTTTCTCTTGATGATTACTCCCACTGGTTTTAAGACCAGGTGTAGAATCAATCAAACTGTCACATAGACTGTATCTCGTTCTAAGGTTCTCTTAATTGGCAGCAACCGGGCTCACCAATGCTTCCAAGTAGTCAGATTGTAAATCCATACCAACTATAGTGTTTCACCACTATTCGGTATGTCACCCCGATCATAACTACTTATGACGGTGATCAATACTACTGGTCAAGAGAAGATTATGTCAGTATTAAAACAGAAATCTGATTTCTGCTCTAAGCCTAGTGGTGACTAAAGGTTCTTTCACTTGGCTAATCCTGAACTCATTCAGGACTGTCCTAACTCCCACTGTTTTCTTAGAACATGAGTTCTTTCTAAAAGAGCTCTTTCTTTTCCAGGTACAGCGGGATAGCCAGTGAAACAACATTTATGATTAGTTCAGGCTAGTCATGAGGTTCAGACGAACACTACACGACCCTGGACTTCCAATGTACAAGTGGGACAATCCCAGCTTTACATTTCAGACAATGTCTATAAAAACTACTTAGTCTAGGATGTGGTCGGAATATGGTCTGACTGGTTTAGTATTCAATGTGTCGGAAACTAATTGACAATGTATCTCATACATTGAGGATCGAACTGTTTCGACCAACGCTCCATCATCTTCCCTAAGACACATTATAACTATTAATGTTCTTGGAAGAGAATAACTGTGAAACATTTTCCCAGCTTATGTTGTCACTCAGGTTCTGTGGATCTTGTACTTCCTTTGAAGTCCTTGAAATGTTCAAGGTTTCAATCCAATCGCTTATTCTAATAAGCAAAGTCATATTCATCATACCGAATGACAAATATTGTGAAGTACAAACAATTGTGTTCTTTTTGAGGATTCGAGCAATACACAGCAACTGATGTGTTTGTTGCTTCTAATCTAAATTTCTTTTACATCTCTATGTAAACTTATGACTTTGTTAATTCTGTTCAATACTTGCAATCTTTAGTTGACTCTAAGTCAACTGATTCCAAAATCCTATCCCTTGGATATTTGGGTGATTCATTTCTTGCCATTTGTGCTTTATAAAGAACTTAATCATCATCTGACTCTAAGTCAAATGATTCCAAAGTCCTGTCCAACTAGATCTTTGGTTGATTCATTTCTTAACACATTAAGAACTCAGTTCATCAAGTGACCCTAAGTCAAGTGATTCCAAGGTCCTGTCCAACTGGACCTTTGGTTGAATCGATTCTTACAACTTTAACAATCATAAGGGACACAATTCCTAAAATCCAAACACTTTGGATGCATTCAACATTCAAGTTATCACCAATCATGCATACAACACAATCATACAACATTTCAAGGATAATCTTAAACAACATGTGTTAAAAGAAAATTGACAATTTTATTAAAACAAAATCCTTGAACAATGTATTATATGATATACAATGTCATACGCATCTAATAAGCTAATAACATGATTTCAACATCTAACTAAACTCTAAAACTGCATGAGCTTCAGATCCAATCTGAATATGCTCCTATGCAACAACATCCCACATCCTACAGAGTTCATGCATACAAAACAAATGTGAGAAACACATCCTGTATCAAGGAATTAAGGATCAAGTGTTCTAAGTTTTAAGATATTCTCGAGTTGCCAAACTGTTCGGCTTTGGAGCATTTTCCAATCTTTCCGTGACTGTGTCCCACCCTGTGGATTCCCAGTTTGAAACATCGAGGAACCGGTCCAGACGATCTGGATCATTTCTTGATGTGTCCTATTACTGGACTCAATCCCGAAGCAGCTGAATCAATGGAATTATGCTTCTCTATGAACGACTCATACAGAGTCAACATTGAATGCATATCCACGATTGTCTTATCTGGTTTCCGTTCCTGTACATCAGGATGAACGGATCAGCGAGTCGAGCTAATGCTTTAACTCCCGATCAAAAGGGGACCAAATTTATACAGTTCACCTATGTGTCTCTCAGTCTTGAGAACATGTGAACCGGTGCTACTTCCTGCACACTTCAAACTCTTTGAAGATCTTAGCTCGTCCTTTCTCAACCAGTTCATGGAACTTTTCCACAACCAGCTGTGTTAACTTATCTGACCCCAGGAATTCTAAATTCCAGCGGAACTCGGGGTCAATGATCAATATTATTAGGCAACGAACTTTCCTTGACTTAACAATCAAGGAGTCATGCTCATCACAAGCTACTGTGTGATGTCATGTTTTGGGGAGCGGACACTCAGTCAGATATGGCTTGCCAGCAAAACAGAGAACTATTCTCTATTTATGAAGCCATACCTTATAGTTCAGGCCAGTCAGCCTTACCATATGTAGCAGGTGCATTTTGAGGCTCTCAGAAATGGGTGAAGGAGGATAAAGAGGAGAATAGACACTTGATTCAGACATCTACAATAAACAGAATTTTATTAGTTTAATTTATCCTTTTAAATAATTACCCAATTTATTATTTATTAAGGCTAGGACCCAGAATACCCCAACTATGATGTGAAGAGGGATGCCGTAATCACAACATAATGGTCATTAAGGTAGATAATACACTTATTAATTTCATCTTATGAAATTCCTAGATCTGTTGAGACACATTGAACTATTCAATGGCATGTTTAGTCTCGGATGTGCCCCACTGTTTGTGACTGGGATGCTGAGGATCACAAACCGGGTGTGAATAACCATGCAAATTCGCTTGGTACTCTTGAAGTCAATTGCCATCTCTAATTGACGTGCCGGTTAACCACACACGCTCCGTTAATAATGACAAAATCGAGAAATCCATTGCAAGTCTTTGTGAACCCCTATTGGTGTGCCGGTTAACCACACACGCTCCACCAATGTTTCACAAATTGCAATGTACAATTCCATGGATTAGCACCAATTCACGTTTTTAACCTAAAGTAACTAGATTGCGTTTTGTTTAAGGTTCTAGTACTTTCAATTATAGCATTATACTTTTAAGAGGCTTAGCGGTTCTATCAAACCCGTTCGGCTAATGACACTCGACTGACCAGGAGAGCGGTGGGTAAGAGTAGATACCCATTAGACTGACATTTTATAGTCAGTCGCCTTATACCCTCTTTACATGACAGTTTTGTGAATGAGGCCTATTTGCGGTAAGACTAACCAATTTTCTTATATATAAATTATTAACTTTTAATCATAAATATATAAAATATATTTTAATCTTATTAAAATATTTTAGAATTAATTATTTCATAATTTTTGCAATTTTTAAACTAATTTCTGAAAATTCTTAATTAATTCCTTTAATTGATTTAATTTATCTTTTAATTAACAATTAATTAAATTTATTAAATCCAAGATAGATTTTATCAAATTAATCAAATTAATAATCTATCATGGTCCCTATGGCGATCGAAATAATCAGGCCAAAATAGAAGTGTTCAAGTTATTTAATCAATCTAATTACCAAAAATAACAGCAGCCTATTATGACAAGCAAATCAGGCAACCAAGGGGGACCAAAAGGGGGTGGCGGCTAGGATTAGGAAACTCTAGCCTAGAAATCGACAAAGCCATCTCCCAAGGGTTTTAATTTCGTAAAAACCCTTAGGCACAAAACTGTTCAAATCAAATCATAAGAAAACAAGCTAGCTTTGATACCACTGAAGAGTTTCTATGCAAACAATGAACACAAAAATTCCTATGGTTCACATGCAACCCTAATATGATCAATGTTTTCTTCTATGAAGATTGGAACTAAAACCCTAAAGGATACAATTCAATTCTAAAGATGAATTAAGAAAAACCAACCTTAGATCTTATGATCCTTCAAGCAAGCAGCAAAGAGATCCTGCCTCAAATGCAAGTCACACCGAAGAAAGGAGAAGAAAATCCAGCAGAGTAAGGGAGAGAGAGAGATGGCGTGAATATGGTGGTGCCAGGGGGTTCCTTATATAGCCTCTACAGGCTACACCTGAAACCCTAAGGAGCCTCCTAAGTGGGCAAGCCTGCAAGTCACTTGGACCAGGCTTCTAAAACCCTAGAAGGGGTTTTCGCCAAACCCTAGAGAGGACTCCAGGGTGGCGTCACTTTTGGCCCCTGGCTTATCCCTTGCCATTTATTCAACTATTGAATAATTACAAGTCAGCCCCTGCACTTTAATTAATTAATTTAATCACTGAATTAAATCCAATTAATTCTGGATTAAATCTTAATTAATTAATTTAGTTTCTAATTAATATATTAACACTTAAATATATTAATAAGTCATCTATATATACTCTATTGATTTATTAAACCCTTATAATTGTATTTATCTTATGAATAGAAACTAAATTAATAAGATAAATACATCAATTCCCCAGCTATGAGGGCAACCCAAATGGACTTTGCTTTTATTCATAAGAGAAATACAATTATAAGTCATGGCTTAGACACCTAATCCAACAAGCAACGCGTGGGGGTCTAACCCCTAGTTAATAAATATGTTTCACAAACTTTTTGTTGCCATAATGGGCAAGTTCAAAGAAGAATTTATTTTTTGTGAGAACATAAGAACTATGCGACAACCGATTTTCATCACGTGATAGAGTTTTTTTAAAAGATATTTTGATATCCATTCTCATCAATTTAGCATAAGTAGTTTATGATAATCATGTTTTGTATGTAAATAGTTTTTTTGTTTTTATGCATTTTATTCTTATATATAAAATTATAAGAGTACATATATATATATATATATATATATATATATATATATATATATATATATTCAAAAAGAATTATTTTATATAAATATGTATTATTGTCCCACTTGAAAAGGTTGAATATGGATTAAGGTCAATTGGAAAAAAATTGTTACTTATTGAGCCATTAAAATTATGGGAGATGGACTAATGTCAATAAGACAAAATTTGAAATTTTTTGTCTTCCCTAGAAAGGTGGAATAGAGATTAAAGTCAATGTGACAAAATTGTAATGTTGTCTAATTTAGGCAGAATAGAGATTAATGTCAATGTGACAAAATTTGTAATGTTGTCTAGTTCAACACGGTGAGAGATGAAGTAATATCAATATGGAAAATTTGGAACTCCTTTGTCCCATCTAAAAAGATGGAATAAGGATAAATGTTAATGAGATAAAAATTGCAACTTTTTGACCCACCCAAAAAGGTTTGAGATGAACTAATATCAATTGGACAAAAGTAGAAACTTTTTTGTGTTGAATAAAGATTAATGTCAATAGAACAAAAGTTGAAACTTTTGTTCCACCAAAAAAGATATAGAATATGGATTAATATCAATAGGACAAAAAATTACACACATTTTGTTCTATCGGATAAGATGTGAGAGGGAGTAATGTAAATAGTACAAAAACTGGAACTTTTTTGTACCACCTAAAAAGGTAAAAAGGTAGAACAGGGATTAATGTCAATAGGATAAAAATTGAAACTTTTTATGCCATCCAAAAAGTGGGAAAAAGACTAGTATCCGATGGCGGAGCCAGCATGTAAGTCAAGAGGGGTCATTTATAGAAAAAATTAACAAAAACAATACCAATATAAATTTTCTAAGAGTTGAAGGGGTTTTTTTGGCTTTTTAATAAAAAAAGAGTATAAGACAGGGGAGCTCAACAAAAGTGGGTACCAAGAATGGATTGTTTCAACAAAATAGAAAATTTTGGAGGTTCTTTTAGTAAAATATAAGGTGGAGCGTATTTTTAAGCAGGGGCCATACACTCCACTTCTTCTATACTAGATTCGTCACTGCTAGTATCAATAATACAAAAATTGGAAATTTTTGTCCCACCCCAAAGGTGGAATAGTGATTAATATAAATAAGACAAAAACTGCAACATTTTGTTACATCCACAAAGGAGGGAAATGTGCCAATGTTAACAGGATAAAAGTTGAAACTTTTAGTCTCATCCGAAAAAGTAGAATAAAGACTAATGTCAATAAGAAAAAAAATCCCGACTTTTTGTCTCATCTAAAAAATTAGAAGATGGACTAATGTCAAGAGGACAAATGATGAAACTTTTTTATCTCACCTAAAAAGATGGAATACTGAGTGATGTCATAATGAAAAAAATTGTAACTCTTTGTCCCAACTAAAAAGGTGGGAGACGGACGAAAAATGACAAAATTTGATAATTTGTTGTCTCACCCCAAAAGGTGGAATATATATTAATGTTAATGGAAAAAATGAAACTTTTTTATCTAATGAAAAAAGGTGAGAGAGGGACTAATATTAATAAAGACAAAAGCAGGAACTTTTTTATGCTACTTAAAAAGGTAGAATATGCATTAACGGTAATAGGATAAAAATTAGAACTTTTTTTTCTCATCCAAAAAGATGGGAGAGAGATTAATATCAATTGGACAAAACTTGAAACTTTTTTTGACCCACCAGTAAAAGTGGAATAAAGATTAATGTCAATAGGAAGAATTTTGAAACTTTTTTGTCTCACTCGAAAATGTGTAATAGCGGTTAATGTCAATGAGAAATATTTTAACTTATTTTCTTATCCAAAATGGTAGGAGAGAGACTAATATCAATATGACGAAATTTGAAGTTTTTTTAGACACCAAAAAAATATAGTATAAGGACAAATGTTGATGAGAAAATAATTGCTACTTTTTGTCTCACCCATATAGGTGGAAGAGGGGATAAAGCAAATAGGACATAAATAAAAACTTTTTGTATGGAATAGAGATTAATGTCAATAAGAAAAAAATTGAAACTTTTGACTCATCAAAATGATGGGAGAAGGACTACTGTCGATTGGACAAAAGTTGAAAATTTTTTCCCACAAAAAATATAGAATAAGGATTAATGTCAATAGGAGAAAAATTAAAAATTTTGTCTCATCCAAAAAGAGGGAGAGGGTATAATGTCAATAGGACAAAAGTTGGAAACATTTTCCCACCCAAAAATGTGGAATAAGGATAAATGTCAATGAGACAAAAATTGTAACTTTTTGTACCACCCAAAAGGGTGTGAGAGAGACTAATATCAATAGGACAAATGTGGAAACTTTTGGTGTGGATTAGAGATTAATGTCAATAGGGCAACAATTGCAACTTTCTGTCTTACCAAAAAGGTGGGAAAGGGACTAATGTCAATAAGACAAAGTGGAAACTTTTTGTGTAGATTAGAGATTAATGTCAATAGGGCAACAATTGCAACTTTCTGTCTTACCAAAAAGGTGGGAAAGGGACTAATGTCAAAAAGACAAAAGGTGAAAAAATTATCCTACCAATAAACATGGAATAGGGATTAATGTCATTTAGGACAAAATCTGTCACTTACAATTTTTGTTCAATTCAAAAAAGCTAAGAGATGGACTAATGTCAATATGACAAAAGTTGATACTTTTTTGTCTCACCTAAATATGTAGAATAGGATTAATGTCAATCGGACAAAACTGTAACTTTTTGTCCCATCCAAAAAGTGTTGGATTAGGTGTCTAAGCCATGACTTATAATTGTATTTATCTTATGAATAAAAGCAAAGTCCATTTGGGTTGCCCTCATAGATGGAGGATAGATGTATAGTTCAGTAGAGAGAATAGTTGATTTATTAATTGTATAATAAATCAATAGAAAATAAATATATGGTTTATTAATATATTTTAGTGTTAATATATTAATTAGAAACTATATTAATTAATTGAGATTTAATCTAGAATTAATTGGATTTAATTTAGAGATTAAATTAATTAATTAAAAGGTGCAGTGACTGGTTTGACATTTATTCAATAGTTGAATAACTGGCCAGGTAAAACCAGGGACCAAAATGGCGCAACCCTGGAGGCTCCTCCAGGGTTTGGAGAAACCCTAATTACGGTTTTGGTAAGCCTGGTCCAAGTGGTCAAAAGCCTTGTCCAGTTGGAGGCTCCTTAGGGTTTCAAGTGTAACCCTAGGAGGCTATAAAAGGAACCCCCTGGCACCTCATTATTCACGCCATCTCTCTCTCTCTCTGTGTTACTCTACTGGACTGACTCTTCCATCACTTGGGTGTGACTTGCATTTGAGGCAGGATACTTTTGCTGCTGCTTGAAGGATCATAAGATCAAAGGTTGGTTTTCTTAATTCATCTTTAGAATTGAATTGTATCCTTTAGGTTCTTAGTTCTAATCTTCATAGAAGAAAACATAGATCAATATTAGGGTTGCATGTGAACCATAGGAACTTTTGTGTTCATTGTTTGCATAGAAACCCTTCAGTGGTATCAGAGCTAGCTTGTTTTCTTGTGAATTGATTTGAACTGCATGAGATTTGTTCTTGCCTTAAGGTATTTTGCGAAAATACCTCATTGGGAGGCATAGAAGTCGACGGCTTGGCTAGGGTTTCCTAACCCTAGCCGCCATGCCCTATTGGTCCCCTTGATTGCTTGATTTACTTGCCTTAATTGTGTGTTGTTATTTTTGGTAATAAGATCAATTAAAATAACTTGAACCCTAATTGTTTGGCCTGTAAATTTCGAGAATCACAAGGACCAATACAGATAAACTAATTTGATTAATTTAGTAATCTGTAACCTAGATTTAATTAGTTTAATTAATTGATTAATTAAAAGACCAATTAAATCAGTTTAAAGAATTAATTAAAATTTTCAAAAAAATTAGAAATAATTTGCGAAAATTAAGATAAAATTAATTCTAAAATATTTTAATGAGATTAAAATATATCTTATATATATTTATGATTAAAAGTTATTTTAATATATATAAGAAAATTGGTTAGTCTACCGCTAGTAAGCCTCATTCACAAAACTGTCCTATAAAGAGGGTATAAGGCGACTGACTATAAAATGTTAGTCTAATGGGTATCTACTCTTACCCACCGCTCTCCTGATCAGTCGAGTGTCGTTAGCCGAACGGGTATGATAGAACCGCTAAGCCTCTTAAAAGTATAATGCTATAATTGAAAGTACTAGAACCCTAAAACAAATCCCAATCTAGTTACTTTAAGTTAAAAATGTGAATTGGTGCTAATCCATGAAATTACACATTGCACCTTGTGGAACGTTGGTGGAGCGTGTGTGGTTTACCGGCACGCCAACTGGGGTCCGCAAAGAGTCGCAATGGGTTTCTTGATTTTGTCATTATTAACGGAGCGTGTGTGGTTTACCGACACGTTAATTAGAGATGACAATTGACTTCAAGAGTACCAAGCAATTTGCATGGTTATTCACACCCGATTTGTGATCCTCGGTATCCCAGTCACAAACAGCGGGGCATTCCCGAGATTAAAACATGCTATCGAACAGTTCAGTAAACCTCAAAGAAACTAGGAATTCCATTATAATATGATTATGTTTTCGTGGTAGAATTGGCTGAATCGTCATTCGCCTACCTTATAAAATTTGCAATATTGATTACGGCATCCCTTTTCGGTATTGTAGATTGTTATTGTAGGATCCTAGCCTTATATTTGTTCTTGGGTGAATATAAGGATTATTATTATTATTATATCTAATTAAAACTACCTTCTTCTTGTTCAGATGTCTTCTGACCAATCCGTTCCCCACTCAAATCCCGGTAGTGTCACCTCGATTCTGTCATTATGCTCAAAGGTGACGTTGGACGGCACCAACTATAATGACTGGATCCGCAACATCAAAATGGCTCTAAGGTTTGAACATAAAGAGTATGTTCTAGAAACCGAGCTTGTTGATGTGGACACTGAAATCGCTACTCCTGAGGAAATCGCTGCGTATACTAAACACTCTGATGATGCAACCAAAGTGGCCTGCATCATGATCGCTACTATGAACCCTGAACTGCAGCGTATCTATGAGGACTATTGGCCTTACGAGATGCAAAAAGAGCTCGCGGAAAGGTTCCGCAAGAAAGAGCGCATCGAAAGGCGTGAGGTTGTAAAATCTTTCACTAACAGCAAGCCCAAGGAGGGCGAGTCCATCTGTGCACATGTGTAGATGATGCATGGTTACGTGGAAAGGCTTAGAAAGCTGGAAATGCCGGTTCATGAGGATTTAGCAGTTGACATAGTGCTAAACTCATTGCCGAGTTCTTATGACCAGTTCACACTAGCGTATCATTTGAACAACAACCAGGCAAACCTAGCTGAGTTACACCGCATGCTTCGTATGGCTGAGGACGGGATGAAGGGAAAAGCTGTGCTCCCTGTCAACCCGCCTGTCCTGGCTATTGGCTCCGGAAAGGGAAAGAAACGGAAAGGCCCTCCTAAGCAGAACTGGAGGGAAAAGACTCACGTCGGGTCATCTAGCGGTGCCTCGAAAGGCAAGTCTTCCGGAATTCCGCATATTCGGAACCCCAAAGAGGCCGACTGCTTTTACTACAAGCAGAAGGGTCATTGGAAGAGGAGCTGCCCAACGTATCTGCAGGATGTCAAGGACGGTAAAGTGAAACCGTCACAGGCAGGTACGTATTCTATATCTAATAACTCATCTTTTTCCCGTTCATGGGTCCTTGATACAGGATGTGGTTTTCATATCTGTTCTGATTTGCAGGGCCTAGAGGAAAGTAGGGAACTGGAGCATGGCAGACTGAACCTGGTTATGGGCAATAGGCGAACGTCACCTGTTACCAAGATCGGTGTTTATAGACTGATGCTGAGTAGTGGAGTTAGATTAGATTTAAATAATTGTTGCTATGCGCCTGATATGGCAAAGAACATAATTTCATTTCAAGCATTGTTCAGACAAGGTTTTTACTATGAGTTTAATAAATTGAATGGTTTAATTTCCGTTTTCAAAAATGATGTTTTTATATTTAATGCTATGCCTTGTGATGGAGTGTATGAATCTATTATGTGTGTTGACAATTATGGAAAAAATGTTTTAACTATTGATGCTTCAAGCGGTATAAAAAAGGCATGTCTGTGGCATTGTCGCCTTGGCCATATAAACAAGAAACGCATCGCCCAACTCCAAAAGGATGGAGTGTTGGAATCATTCGACCTCGAGTCGGATGATGTATGCAAATCTTGCTTACTTGGTAAGATGACAAAATCACCATTCAAAGGTTCATTTGAAAGAGGTGAAGGTTTGTTGGATATCATACACACAGATGTGTGTGGTCCCTTCAGAACAACCACTAAAGATGGCACGCGGTTCTATGTGACCTTTACCGACGATTTTAGTAGATATGGGTATATCTACCTAATCAAGAATAAGTCGGATACCTTTGAAAAGTTCAAAGAGTTTAAGAATGAAGCGGAAAATCAATTGGGCAGAAAGATAAAGATGCTTAGATCCGACAGAGGCGGTGAGTATCTTAGTATCGACTTTCTCGATTACCTCAAGGAATGTGGAATTGTTTCACAGTTGTCGCCTCCAAGAACACCTCAGCTGAATGGTGTTGCAGAGAGACAAAACCGAACCTTGTTGGACATGGTTCGTTCCATGATGAGTCGAGCCTCACTTCCAATCCATTTCAGGGGGTATGCTTTAGAGACTGCCGCCCATATCCTAAATCTTGTCCCAACCAAGAAGGTTGCGAAAACACCGCACGAGATGTGGACGGGGAAAGTTCTCTCGTTGGCACACATCAAAGTCTGGGGCTGTGAAGCATTCGTGAGATGAGATACTTCAGATAAGCTCGCAGAAAGAAGTGAGAGGTGTTACTTCATCGGATACCCGAAACAGTCTTTTGGATAGTTGTTCTACAGACCGAGCGAGGACGTGGTCTTTGTAGCAAGACGGGGGTTCTTTCGAGAGAGAGAACTCATATCCAAAGAGGACAGTGGGAGTACGATCGATCTCGAAGAAATTCAGGAGACGCCCGATGAAACAACCTTGGAAGAAACTAGCAACCAACATGAGGAAGAAGTTCCTGTTGGACCCACCGACATTTCGTTGCCCCTTAGGCGTTCAGGTAGAGTTAGCATGCCGCCCGATTTCTATGGTTTCCATATTTCTTCGGACAGAGACACGTTAGTCAGTGATCGTACATTGACTAATTTGGATGAGCCAGCTAACTACCGTGAAGCAGTGGCAGGCCCCGAGTCTGCAAAATGGAAAGAGGCAGTGGACAGCGAGATAAAGTCCATGTATGACAATCAAGTTTGGAACTTGGTTGACAATGTACCGGGTCGAAAGACAGTCGGATGCAAGTGGATCTTCAAAAAGAAGACCTGCATGGATGGAAAAGTGCATACTTATAAAGCTCGGCTGGTTGCGAAGGGATTCACTCAAACCCCGGGGGTTGACTATGATGAAACCTTCTCACTAGTAGCCAAGATTAAGTCAATCAGGATAATGCTTGCCATAGCTGCGTTTCATGATTATGAAATCTGGCAGATGGATGTCAAAACCGCTTTCCTTAACGAAAAACTGACTGAAGATGTTTACATGAGTCAGCTAGAAGGTTTTGTAGACACTAAGCACCCTGATAAAGTATGTAAGCTTGAAAGATCAATCTACAGGTTGAAGCAAGCGTCTCGCAGCTGGAATCTTTGCTTCCATGAGAAAGTCAAAGAGTTTGGTTTCTCTAGGAGTGAAGATGAGTCCTGTGTATATGTCAAGGATAGTGGGAGTATAGTCACTTTCCTGGTACTGTATGTCGATGACATACTGCTCATGGGAAACGACATTCCGACCTTGCAAAATGTTAAGGCTTGGATCGGGAAGTGTTTCGCCATGAAAGACATAGGGGAGGCGGCTTATATTCTCGGGATAAGAATACTTAGAGATAGAAAGAGAAAATTGATAGGCCTAAGCCAGTGTACATATTTGGAAAAGGTGTTAAAGATGTTTAACATGGAAAATTCCAAAAGGGGAGAGTTACCAATCCTAAGTGGTGTTAAATTGAGTAAGACTCAAAGTTTGAGTACCGATGAGGAAATAGTTGAAATGAGTCGGGTACCTTATGCTTCTGCAGTAGGGTCGATCATGTATGCTATGACATGTACTCGTCCCGACGTATCCTATGCATTGAGCATGGCTAGTCGGTTCCAGGGTAATCCTGGAAAAGCACATTGGATTACAGTCAAGAACATACTCAAGTATCTGCGAAGGACAAAGAATATGGTATTAGTCCTTGGTGGCAGTGATGAGTTAAAGGTGAGTGGATATACAGATGCCAGTTTCTAGACAGATAGGGACAGTGGACGGTCCTAGTCGGGCTGGGTATTTCTTTTGAACGGTAGAGCGGTCACTTGGAAAAGTTCCTAGCAGGAAACGGTGGCTGATTCAACGTGCGAATCAGAGTACATCGCAGCAAGTGAAGCGTCTAAGGAGGCGGCTTGGCTGAAAAATTTCATTGGGGACCTTGGAGTGGTCCCAGGCATTCAAGAGTCGGTGGAACTTTTCTACGATAATGAAGGAGCGGTCGCCTTGGCAAAGGAACCGGGAGACCATGGAAAGTCCAGGCATATCGAAAGAAAGTACCACTACATTCGACATCAAGTAGAAGAAGGGCACTTACTGGTTAAGCGAGTATCATCCGAGGACAATCCTGCAGATCCCTTGACTAAGGCTCTGAATAGGATCAAGCACAATCAGCATGCTAGGAGCATTGGATTGAAGGATGATATTAGTTTTAGGAATTAGATAGATTAGAAACTTGTAACAGTATAAATGTAATTGACTCGGTGATTTTGTAATAGAGATTTATAAATGAGTATTGTTACTGCCTTTGTCAATTGTTTATTTCTGTGTTTCTATATTTGCATGTTTAACTTCCTTAATAATTATATTATTTAAAACTCCACAGTCGATCATACTGTTAGGAAGTAAGTATGAACTAAGACTGTCATGAATTGGTTGCAGACTGTCTAAAGAGTTAGACATGGCAATGAGACTGCTGCAACATTCATGAGTACTTAGAAATATAGATTTGAGTATTGGATAAACCCGCGCTTAACAGATTGCTTCATGGATTATATCACGAGCAATGTTAAGACGATAATATCAAGTGATCTTTAAGTGGAGAGATATGATATGTTATTAGCGATACAAGTACTTATTGACAATACGAAATCACGCCAGTAACTCGGTGCTATAAAACGCATTGTTGTATGTATTTGGACCCGCAAAAGTTGTGGACATATGAGTCGAAACTTATCCGTCCCATGACCCGATGGGAAACAGATATCTGTAGGCCTCTCGATGATTTAGAAGTTGACTGAAAGTGTTGGCCAATCGGGACTTAATTGATGTGTTCAATTAGTAGTCTCTAAAGTCATATGCGATTCAGAAATCGAGAAACAGAGTGTCAGACCAAGATTGATGTTAGTCTATGTCTTGAGCCTCAAAATATCCTGTTGGACGGAGGATCATCAGATCACTTATCTTTGGACAGAACTGACTGGGTCAGAGTTCAGACAATTAAAGTCATAGACTTATCCAAGTAGGAGACTGTTGGATTAGGTGTCTAAGCCATGACTTATAATTGTATTTATCTTATGAATAAAAGCAAAGTCCATTTGGGTTGCCCTCATAGATGGAGGATAGATGTATAGTTCAGTAGAGAGAATAGTTGATTTATTAATTGTATAATAAATCAATAGAAAATAAATATATGGTTTATTAATATATTTTAGTGTTAATATATTAATTAGAAACTATATTAATTAATTGAGATTTAATCTAGAATTAATTGGATTTAATTTAGAGATTAAATTAATTAATTAAAAGGTGCAGGGACTGGTTTGACATTTATTCAATAGTTGAATAACTAGCCAGGTAAAACCAGGGACCAAAATGGCGCAACCCTGGAGGCTCCTCCAGGGTTTGGCGAAACCCTAATAACGGTTTAGGTAAGCCTGGTCCAAGTGGTCAAAAGCCTTGTCCAGTTGGAGGCTCCTTAGGGTTTCAGGTGTAACCCTAGGAGGCTATGAAAGGAACCCCCTGGCACCTCATTATTCACGCCATCTCTCTCTCTGTGTTACTCTGCTGGACTGACTCTTCCATCACTTGGGTGTGACTTGCATTTGAGGCAGGATACTTTTGCTGCTGCTTGAAGGATCATAAGATCAAAGGTTGGTTTTCTTAATTCATCTTTAGAATTGAATTGTATCCTTTAGGTTCTTAGTTCTAATCTTCATAGAAGAAAACATAGATCAATATTAGGGTTGAATGTGAACCATAGGAATTTTTGTGTTCATTGATTGCATAGAAACCCTTCAAAAAGATGGGAGACGGAGTAATATAAATAGGACAAAAGTTGAAACTTTTTTGTCCTACCTAAAAAGATGGAATAGTGATTAAGATAAATAATTTTTTCTTCCAAAATGTAGAGAGGGACTAATGTCAATAGGATATAAGTTATTGTTTTTTCTCTACCCAAAAAATAGAATAGAGATCCATGACAAATAGGACAAAATCTCAACGTTTTATCTCATCCAAAAAGGTAAAAGAATGACTAATGTCAATAGGACAAATGTTAAAAGTTTATTTGTCCCACGTAAAAAGGTGGAATGGAGATTAATATCAATAAGACAAAAATAGTAACTTCTTTCCCACCTAAATCGTGTTTATGAAGAAGTTCCGAGGAAACAAAGTTTGTCGGAAATTAACCTTGGGAAACTTGTTCTGAGGAATTTCCTATTTTCGAGGAATATCGAGGAAATCATTTTGTCAGAAGTCCTGAGCCTTTTCCCACACACCCGTTTTGCTGGGTTTTTCGAGGAACTTCCTAGTAAATTTATTTTCGAGCATTTTTCTAGGAAATATTTTTTTGAGGAATTTTCTAGGACCCTTCTTTTTATTAATAGTTTTGTAACACTTTTAATGACACATAGCTTCTAGGCATTTCCTAGAAACTTCCAAGGAAACGTGCAGCTTTAAAAAAATATAAAATATCTAGATTTTTTCTGCCCAAAATACAGAAAAAAAACTAATACAATTGATCAAATTTTATTTGAAATTCAAACACAAAAACAATAAGCATGAATCTAAAATTTATATATTACAAAACAACTTCTAAGAATCGTCTAAACCTCAAACATAACATAAATACATAAAAAAGTTAAAACAAACATATATAAATTAGTAAGCACAAATTTTGGCAGATTGTCAGGAGGGGTATTATCTTAGCGTCGCATGAATTCGACAATTTCGGCCCATTTGGGTTTTGGTTTGGGATTGTCGCCGTTATTTCATCTTATATTTCTTCCAACTCCTGGACCTAAAAAAAATTTAAAACAAACATATATAACTTAGTAAACACAAAAATTAGTAAAAGAATATGTATGTGTGTGTGTGTGTGTGAATATATATATATATATATATATATATATATATATATATATATATATATATATATATATATATATATATAAACATAATCATCTATTATAGTAACATACATTTCACTGATATATGAAATGTAATTATATTTTCTTATTAATAATAGCAACATTTATCATAGTTTATATATAATAGCAACACACAAATTTTGTAAGCTTCACAAATAAAAGGATAAATTAGAAGTCAAAGGACAATGAATAATGGATAACTGGATATGATTAAGACTATAGCATATGTACCTATCGATTATTGAAACTCATAGAATGGAAAAGGACATATAAATATCGTAAATGTCTTAAATAAAAGTTTCACACTAGAAGTCAAAGGAAGACAAACTATAAACAAACATGTGTCATCAAACTATTAGTTTTCCATACTTTATTTGTTTTAAAGCCAGACAAGTCTTCTGGTTTTTTGTTCTAATGATATTGCTCGTTGCTAAAAAAAATCTTATACAATTAAAAATAGATGGACACCACCAACAGAAGTAACAAATTTAAGAAAGATTTCCAACAAATGTTATAAATTTAACATTTGATCAAATAAGCAGCCTAATCAAGCATAACATCAGTAGATTTAAAAGAAGACTTTAATCATTTAAACAACTATGAAGCCATACCTACATTCCATGTATTTGAACTTCAGATCTATACAACATTGTAAAAGTGATATAAATTGGAAAACTGAATAGTTCAAAAAATTAACAAAAGAAACTAACAAAAATTAAACAAAACTACAAAGTAAGAGGTTAGATAAATATAATTGATTGGATAAATCAAATGGCGTTTTCCTCGTGTTTCTTTTTTTCCTTCATTTTTTCTCAGATCTGAAAAGGTTCCTTAGTTGGACGTTCGATGGTGGTGTTGTACATCGTGTTTTGTGACTGATAGCGAGTGTGTGTGAGTAAGCAGAAATATAGAGATAATCCTAGTTAAAAGATTAAAAAGACAAAAATTTAGGCTTTTAACTTTCAAAATAAATCGGGAAAGGGAGAGACAGTAAGTAGAGTTTAAAGAATAATCGTTTTCTTTTCTAAGTGTTAATGAGCTTGCTGTATCGTTCTCGATTTATTACCCAAGTGTCCTTGGAAATGCCTCACAAATAGTGGGTTCTGTTGCCCTCCTCGGAAATTCCTTGCAAAACAGAATTCTTCAGTAACTTTACTTCCTCAGAAATCCCTCACAAAACACAAATATTAATTAAAATTATTACCATTATTATTACTACTATTACTATTATATTGTTATTATAGTTTTATCTACATTCCAAATAAGAAAATATTACTTTTTCTATTCTTTAAATTATTATATTATTATTACTAATATTATTATGATTATCATTATTTGTTATCGTTATATTTTTAGTATACATATTAATAAAGATAATAATAATAATAAACGATACAAATTAATGACAATAGAAAAAAATAATAATAACAATTATATACATTATGTTAAAATAAAAAAAATAAAATATAATAAATAAAATTAAAATTTGTTTCTAGGAATTTCTTCGAAATTTCCAACAAATTAGTGACAAAATTTAAGATTCGTAGGAAATTCCTTGGAAACTTTCTACATGGTTTCAAAAGATTTTCTAGGATATAAATTCATTTTTCATTATTCATTATATTTGAGTTTATTTATTTCACCAACTTATACATATTATACACATATGTACATTCATTTATGCTATTGAAAGCCATTACTCAAAATATTACAAATGATGTCTAAGTTGATGGTTTCTGCTGTGTACACACAAGCATGTATATGTTAATGTGTATACTTTGGTGAGATAAAAGTATCTTATATATAACAAAGTGGTACAAAATATTGAATGAAAAAAACGATATTTGAACCCTAAAAATGAAAATTGAATTATGTTCTTAGGAATTCCCTTGAAAATTCCTACACATTTCCAAAGAATTAGTGACAGATTTCGCAATATGTAGGAAATGTCTAGGAAACTTCCTACATTTCCAAAGGATTTCCTATGATTTGAATTTGTCTAGGAAACTTCCTACTTTGTATATATATATATATATATATATATATATATATATATATATATATATATATATATATATATATATATATATATATATATATATATATATATATATTATATGCTTTTATTTCATCAAATAATGCTTATTATGCACATATGTATGTTCGTGTACACCATCGGAACACATTACTCAAAACATTACAAATGATATCTTTGTTGATGGGTTTTGATGGTGTACACACACCCATGTGTGTTTTTAATATGTGTAATTTGGTGAAATAAAAGTATCTAATATATAATGAAGTTGTATAAAAAATGGAATAACAAAAACAATATTTGAACCTTGAAAATGAAAAACAAATTATGTTTCTAGGAGTTCCCTTAGAAATTCCTACACATTTCCAAGGGATTAGTGACAAATTTTGCAATGCGTAAGAAATCCCTAAGAAAATTTCTACACATTTCCAAAAGACTTCTAAGGATATGAATTCGTTTTTATTTTTCAATGTTCAAACTTTATTTTTTTTCGTTCCACATTTCCAAGGGATTTCCTAGGATATGAATTAGTGTTTGTATTAACAAAAATAATGATAATGAAAACAAAATAATATCAAATAGTGATAATCATAATAATAGTAGTAATGATAATATTGACATAATGTTTACATAATAAAAAGTAACATTTCCTAGGAAATCCCTTTGATTTGAGATTGAGGGAGAGGCATTCATGCTTGCTCTGGTTGATGAAGATGAGCAGAAGACTTTTAAGAGTCTCTCGCAAGGCAAGAGTGCAATGGCGGTTCGGACGGCACACCAATGACTAACTATTCTCGCCAGGTTCCTGAACATTATATTTATTTTGTGTCCTCGAAACTACAGAGGGATTTCATAGAAAACTTATTTTCTAAAATTTTGTCGGAGGTTCCTCGAGGATGCGTTGGAAATACTGAGGAACCAAAGTTCCTCAGAAATATTGGTAGAAAACCCCTTACACTTCTGGTAGTGAGAGATTAATGTCAATAGGAAAAAATTGTAACTATTTATCGCATCAAAAAAGATGAGAGAGAGACTAATAGGACAAATTTTGAATCTTTTTTTTGAAACTTTTTTGTCTTAGCCAAAAAGCTAAAATATGGATAAATGTCAATGAGACAAAAATTGCAACATTTTGTCCCATTCGAAAAGCTAGGAGAGTGACTAATATTAATAGGGAAAAAGTAGAATTTTTTTTTGTGTGGAATATAGATTAATTCAATAGGATAAAAATTTTTTGTATCATCCAAAAAGGTGTGAGAGGAATTAATGTTAATAAAGTTGAAACTTTTTTGTCCCACCCAAAAAAGTGTAATAAGGATACATATCAATATTTAAAAAAATTGCAACCTTTTGTCCAGCCTAAAAATGTGGAAGATGGAATAATATCAATAAAAAAGTGAACTTTTTGTGTGGAATAGAGATTAATGTCAACATGATAAAAGTTGCAATTTTTGTCTTATCAAAATGGTGGGAGAGGGACTAATGTCATTAAGAAAAAAGTGAAATTTTTTGTCCTACCAAAAATGTGAAATAGGGATTAATGTCAATAAGATAAACACTGTAGCTTTTTGACTTACCCAAAAAGCTGGCAGAGAAGATAAGACAAAATTTGAAGCTTTTTTGTCTCACCTAAAAATGTAGAATTGGGATTAATGTCAATATGACAAAAGTTGCAGCTTTTTGTCCCATACAATAATATGAGAGAAAATTAACATCAATAGGAAAAAAAATTAACTTTTTTTCCCACCCAAAAATTCTGAGCATGTCAATATGACAAAACTAAAAAAAAATTAGTCTCATCTAAAAAGATGGAATAGAGTATAATATCAATGGGAAAATAGCAACTTTTTGTCTAATCCAAAAAAGGTGTGAGAGGGACTAATGTCAATATGACAAAAGTTGAAACATTTTTATTCAATAAGGTAGAATAGGAATAAATGTCAATGGAACAAATATTCCAACTTTTTGTCCCACTCAAAAAGGTAGGAGAGAGACTAATGTTAATAGGACAAAAGGTGAACTTTTTTTGTTCTACCAAAAAAATAGGTTTTAACGTCAATAATCTAGAAACCGAGCTTTTTGTCGCACCCAAAACATTGGGAGAGGAACTAATGTCAGTAGGACAAAACTTGAAACTTTTTTTGCCGCCTAAAAATGTAGAATAGGGATTAACGTCAATAGGACAAAAATTGCAATGTTTTCTCCCACCAAATAGGTAGGAGTGAGTAATTAATAGGACGAAATATGATTTTTTTTGTTCCACAAAAAATATAGAATATGAATTAATGTCAACAGGACAAATCATTTCAAGTTTTTTGTCCTACCTAAAAATCTGGGAGAGGGGCTAATGCCAATCGAACAAAAGTGAAATGTTTTGTACCAACAAAAAAGATAGAATATGGTTTAATATTAATATGATAAAAATTAAAACTCTTTGTCCTATTCAAAAGATAGGAGAGAGACTAATATTATATGAATAAATATTGGAATTTTTATGTCCCGCACGAAAAGGTGGAATAAAGATTAATATAAATAGAACAAAAATTTTAGCTTTTTGTTCCATCCCAAAAAATGGAACATATATTAATGTCAATAGCACAAAAATCTGAACGCTTTGTCTCATCCAAAAATGTATGAAAGTGACTAATGTGAATTGGAAAAGATTGACACTTTTTGATCCACTTAATAAGGTGAAATATAGAGTAATGTTAATAGAGTAAATTACAGTTTTGGTCCCTGTGGTTTACCAAATCTTTTACATTGAGACCAAGTATTGGAATTTCACGGTTATGGTCATCAAGGTTTTCGAAACACTACAAATCAGTCCGGGCATATAAAAAGACTGAAATACCTTATCTATTTTCTTTTTCATTTTCTTTTAACCTATTATTGATTTTAATAATTAAAAAAATATACACACACCCCCCTCCCCCACCCCCACCACCTACGTCTCTCTTTCTCCATCGTCTTCCCCACCTCAAGAAAATAATTCGTACGCATAACAGATAGCCCCTTTTGCGTGCAATTCCCACACCCAATCATCCAAATTGATCATTTTGTGCCGTTGCTAGCTTTAATATATCTGTGAATCACTTGCCATTCACATTCTTGATGAACGTACGTCAAAACAGAAAAAAAAAGATTTATACTCCGTCAACCTGCAATTCCCATAAAAAATATACGAGAACAATAATGCAACATTGCTACCAGGACTTGTATCTTTTGCATTTTAATTTGTACAATGTTCTGGATTTGATATTTTAGTCTTTATAGATTACTTTGTGCGAGAGAATATTTACTACACAAGAACCGAGCTTCTTAAATGCTATAATGACTACTTGTATGCCATTCGAGGGTAGTGGGAATACAATTAAGGCGAAAGGATGATCCTCAGTGCCCTTATTTATTTCGAAATAAAATAATAAAAAAAAGAATAGAAAAGAGAATAGAATACAGGTAAGTTGTCGATAAGAGTAAAGAATATTACTTCGAAGAAGAAGAAGGGAGGCGTACAGTTTGCTCATTGAAGGGTTTAACGACTTCTTCTTTTGAAAGAATGCATAAAGTTTATTTAGTGTTGGTGGCATTATTGTGTTCATGGGCTTGTTGCTGTACGGCCTCTGTTTCATATGACCACAAAGTAATATCCATTAACGGCGAAAGAAGGATTCTTATTTCTGGATCCATTCATTACCCACGAAGCACCCCTGAGGTACAACTCGCCAATGCACTTCCTGGGTATTTGATGCATCATCACAAGTTATTCATGATGCGACCATGTGGGTATGAATCGTTAACGGTGAAAGAATGAAGGAAATGGAGATAAATGTGGGTATGAATCGTTAACGGTGAAAGAATGAAGGAAATGGAGATAAATGTGGGATTGGTGGTTGAGAGAGAGAGAGGGGGGGGGGGGGGGGTTGGAGGGGGTAGGGTGGGGGTGGGGTTTTTTATTAATAAAATAATTAAGTAATTCAAAGAAAAAAGAAAAAGAAATAAAAAGAGTGTTTTAGTCTTTTTACCTGACCTAGAGACTGATTTGTAGGGTTTCACAAACCTTAGGGACGTATTTTTTGGATTTTGCAAACTTTAGTGACCTCCATAGTGAAAATCCAATAGTTGAGACCATTCTGTTAGTTTTGGTAAACCACAGGGACCAAAACTGTAATTTACTCATGTTAATATGATAAAAATTGTAACTTTTAGTCCTACCCAAAAAAGTGTGAGAGGGACTAATGTCATCAATATAACATTTGATATATTTTGTCTCATCCAAAAAAGGTGAAATATGGATTAATGTTTATGAGACAAAAATTGTAACTTTTTGTCTCATCCAAAAAGGTAGGAGAGAGAAACTAATGTCAATTGGACAAAATTTGAATTTTTTTTGTCTCACCCAATAGGCAGAATAAGGATTAATATAAATAGGATAAAAATTACAACTTTTTGTTCCATCTACAAAGGTGGCAAAAGGATTAATGTCAATAGGATAAAAGTTTAAACTTTTTTGTCTCATCCAAAAAAATGGAATAGACATTGATGTCAATAGAGAAAGAATCCAAACTTTTTATCTCATCCATAAAGGTAGGAGATGGACTAATGTCAATAAGACAAATGTTGAAACTTTTTTGTCTCATCCAAAAAGATTGAATAGAGATTATTATTAATACGACAAAAATTGCAACTTATTGACATCCAAAATGGTAGGAGAGGGACTAATATTAATAGGACATTTGAAATTTTTTTGTCCCACCCCAAAATGTGGAATAAGGATTAACATAAATATGACAAAACATGCAACTTTTTGTTTCATCCACAAAGGTGTGAGAGAGACTAATACCAATAGGATAAAAGCTGAAACTTTTTTGCCCCGTACAAAAAGTAGCATAGAGATAGACGTGAATAGGACAAACATCATAATTTTTTTCCAATCCAAAAAGATTGGAAATGGACTAATGTCAATCGAACAAATATTGACACTTTTTTCCCACCTAAAAACTTGGAATAGAGATTAATGTCAATTGTAATGCCCTAGTTTCTTTTACTATTATTATGGTTGTATGTCCACGTGTAATTGATATTATGTGCTAGAGGTAGGAATAATAAATGTGGGACCTTAAGATGTCATATATTTTCGTTCGAAAGTTGTTGTGAACGAAGTTATATTCCAAAAGTTGGTATTCAAGACACTTGTTGACACTTTCTATACCACATAAAAAGGTAAAATAGGCATAAATGTCAACAAGACAAAAATTGTAACTTTTTGTCTCATCCAAAAGGGTGGGAGTGGGAATAATGTCAATAGGACAAAAGATGAAAAAAAACCACCAAAAAAGTGGAAAAGCATTAATATAAATAGGACAAAAATGACAACTTTTTGTTCCATCCACAAAGGTGGGTGAGGGTCTAATGTCAATTGGATAAAAGTTGGAGCTTTTTTGTCCCACCCAAAAGTTATAAAAGAGATTAATATCAGTAGGACAAGAATTGCAACTTTTTGATGCATCTAAAAAGGTTGGAAAAAGCACTAATGTCAATAGGACAAAAGTTATACTTTATTGTTCCACCCATAAAATCAGAATAAGGATTAGTACAATAATTTTAACTTTTGTCCCAACAAAAAATGTGGAATAGGGACTAATGATAATAGGATAATATTTGAAATTCTTTTGACCTACCGAAAAAGATGGTAAAGAGACTATTGTCAATAGTACAAAGGTTGAATTTTTTTATCTCACCCAAAAAGGTAAGATAGATATTAATGTCAATAGGAAAACAATTGTAACTTTTTGTCCCACCTAAAAGGTGGGAGAGGAAATACTATCAATAGAACAAAAGATAAATCTTTATGTCTCACCCAAAAAGGTGGAATCACGATAAATATCAATAAGTCACAAACTACAACTTTTTCCCCACACAAAAGGTAGGAGATAGAGTAATGTCAATAATGGAATTAACCAAATAATCCAAATACTCAAGATCTTTGTAAATGGAAAAGACGATTTTAAGAACTATTTGAGAGAGAGTAATGGAAGAATATTAGTTTGTGTATGTAAAATAAGCATCAAAATGACCATCATTTATAGTGTAAAATAAGCATCCAAATGACCATTATTTATAGTGCTTAGAAATTTTGGAAGGTTGGAAGCTTTCAATCCTATTGGTCAATTTAGTGGATGGTGGATTAAAGCATTTAAATTATTATTTAAAGCCATCTAGAAACTTGAAATTCCACAAACCTAGTTAAAACTCTTATATTTTATAATAGATAACTTTTAATATAAAAATAACTTATTTAATTTTATAAAATTCTTTTTTAATACAAAGTCTTACTTTCATTTGTTTAAATATTTTTAATTTTTTTATCTTCTGCATTGATCAAAATTATTGGATTAAATGGATAATTACCCAAGCAAGGCAATATATATATATATATATATATATATAAAAGTATAATAATCTTGAACTTGAATCTTTCATAAGTCTTTGCAGATCTAGGAAATTGGCATGCTTCTCGAGATAAATATGAATTTGACCTTGAATAGACTTTGATTGCTTGAGAGATCTTGTCTTCATAAATATTGATATGAGTAAAATAGTTAGATCATAATATCAATTTTGATTATATTTGTTATCATCAAACCATAAGTGGGAATGTACGGAATAAGCAATTGCACCAAAATTCACCCTATTTTGATGATGACAAATGGTAGCGTTTGAAAGGAAAGAATTAAGCCACAACCTGGTGAAATTCCAAACTCTCCCCATTTTGTCCAAACAAAAAGGCGGGATCTAAGCTCCCCTTGAAGGTAAGCGCCCCCTCAAATGGTGCGTCACCAATGAGAGGCTAAGAAACTTAAGATAATTTTTGTACAAATATTGAATATACAATAAACATGAAAGCACACAGAGAATTATATAGCAAATAATGGGATGTTGGATTTCAACGACTTGTAAGAAATTCATGTGGGTGTGACCGAACTCTCCACTACCAAAAATTCCAAATTGATGTTTCTTTGGCGGAAGCAAACCAAGTAGTTACACATACTTTGATTTTTTCCAATTGGGCATCCTTGGAAAAATCAAAGACTTAACAAACTTTTAGGGAACGTGTTCTATGATGCCGGAACCTAATCTTAGTTTACAAAAAAAAAATTTCCTTGTTTAAGGGTTCAGTAAAAATTTCGGCTAAATAATCTTTTGACCCAACTTTTTGAAGCACCATATACCCTTTTGAAACATTGTCACAATGAAATGATTTCTTAATTCTATGTGTTTAATGCATTAATGTACAATGGGATTTTTACTTAAATTATTAGCACTTGTATTGTCAAAAAAGATAGTACTTTATTTTGAAAAAAATTATATCAGTTAAAGTTTGTTTCATCCAAAGAACTTGATCACAAGCATTCCCCACTACAACATATTTTGCATTAGTTGTAGACAAGGCAAACAATTGTTGCTTTTTAGAAAACTAAGATGTGAGAGAAAATCTCATAAAGGCACAAACTCCCGATGTACTTTTTCGATCTATTAAGGAACCATCAAGATGGAAATCAATAGAACATGAAATGTCGTTGTCTAAACTATTAGATACCATAATCATAAGTTTTGTGTCCTATGAAGATAATAGAATATGCGTTTCACGACCTCATAGTGTGATTGTTTAGGTTTTAGATTGAAAATGAACACAAAGGCACATACTATTCATAATATCAGGCCTACTAGTGGTCAAGCAAAAAAGGCTACATATCATTTGAAACGACCTAAATTAATAATATAAATATGTAAAATAAGTTGTGCGTAATTTAAAGCTTTATATGTATTGTTATGAAAAATATTTTAGTATTTGGGGTAAGAGTATGAGAAATAGAATTTGGTGTAATAAAAGATGGAAATATATATTTTTAAAAGTGAGAAATTATGCTCGTAAGGGTAATTTGGTCATTTTACCAAGAGAATGGTGATTTGGTCATTTTACCATGAGAAGGGTAATTTGATCATTTGACCATATACAAGAATTATTATAAAAGAATAATTCTAGTTTGGACCAAAAATGTAAGAAAGATAGCTATATGTGGTAAAAACCTAATGTTGGTGCCTAAACTCGAAGGAAGAGGACTTCAAGGACTAGATTGCAAAATGACAATTATTAAATGGGAGAAATATCTCCCATAGTTTCAGAACTTTGGAGAAGTCTCGGGAAGAAGCTTTGAAGAACCCATTTCAGAAATTCATAAGATTGAAGCAAGAATTGAAGTTTCAAGTAATTAATGTTAGTAATCAAGTTTCTAGTTTCAATTCTTGAGTTGGTTCTTCATGGGATGAACTAAAATTTTAGTTTCAGTCATGATTCCAAGTGATTAATATGATTCTTATGTTATGCACATGATGGTATGTTAAGATCATACCGAATAGTCCAAGAGTTTTGTTGATTTTGTGGATTTGGGGATTTTTGGTTCAAGAACCCTAATTTCTACATTTTAAGATTTGGAATGATTTCATGGATTAAAACTTGTTATAAACTGAAGGTTTTAGTCATGGAATGATTCCATAAGTATTAAGTCAAGTATCAAGTTTTTAACAAGCCAAAACAGGAAGTTATAGGGCAAAAATCGAAGTGAAAAGAAGCTGCCTAGAAAGAGCACGGGTCGTGCTCATTTAGCACGGGTCGTGCTTGACTATTCATGGAAGTATAATGCTATTTAGACATGCACGAGTCGTGCTTCCTATAGAAGGGAAAGAGCACGAGTCGTGCCAAGTTTCTGTGA
Organism: Cichorium intybus; assembly: GCA_023525715.1. NCBI lineage: Eukaryota > Viridiplantae > Streptophyta > Magnoliopsida > Asterales > Asteraceae > Cichorium > Cichorium intybus. The sequence goes on along the minus strand of CM042015.1, from coordinate 68,028,971 downwards.
TGTTTCTGTCCATTTTTGAGTTTTGAACTTTGAGCTAGACCTGTCCGTTTGGTCTACAATTCAAACCATAGGCTTAAAATGGTATGAAAACATGTGGAAAATTTTTAAAACAGGAATACGACCTCTCGAGAGTACTGTAGCAAAATACGCATGGTTCGGAAAGATATATGATTTATATAAAGCTAGATATTCAAAAGTTATACGTGTATTTTGGTCTATATTGGTATACTAAGGACTTAAAGGAGTTATAAAGTCAGAATAAATGTTAATATATGATATATTAAATATAGGTGCAAGTCAGGTAATTGGACATCGAAGTGGTAAAGAACCAAGAAACGCCTAGTCAACCTTTCAAGAACTATAAGGTGAGTACATGAGATATTTTTCCCATTTTGGGGTACATGGCAAGTAAGTATTTTCAGATTACATATAATATTTTTATGTGTGAAAATATATGCAAGAATGATATTTTCTAGCTTAGTTGGAAAGTAAAATGCTACATTTGAAAGTATGATTTGGTCTATGAGTTAATTTTGTGAAAGTTGAGTTTAGTTTATAAACCATATATGTATGATTTTTGGCAATAGCCTAAAATATGGTAAAAACATGTTTTAGTCAAAAGCTTGGCATTTAGTCATTATGTGTACAAGTAATGTTTCAGTATGCAGAAAGTATTTTATATATGACTGGTATTTGTAGCTAGCAATGTTAGTAAGGGAACTATGTTCCACCTACCCGGGTTAGGTAAGGAGTCTACTGGGGAAAAGCCCCTTCGCGAAGTAGATTGCCTAAGCAACTTCTACGGTGAGGATTGATCCGTTCTTTCTAGCTGTGGAGACTTGGGGTATCACTTATGGTGATTAAGGCCCTAAGTATAAAAATCCAGCAAGTTTATAATACCAGTCAAAGGAAGTATGAAAGAAGCTATTTTTGCAAAGTATGATATGAATTGATTTTGAAAAAAATAAAGAGTTATAGTATGTTAATACTATAAAGTTTTGGTAAATGTTTATGTTGTAAATTTTTTATAAAAGATTGGAAAAGAGAAAGTAAATGTTGAGTCTAAAACTCATGTAACTCACGAGACATTTTTGTCTTACGTATTCTATTTTTATGCCATGTATTCCAGGTCCAGGTACGAAGGTGTAAAATAGTTGAAGTTGTAAAATAAGTCCTAGAGTGTGAAGGAGTGGAGCTGGATATAGCTTCCATGTATTGGTATTGATTAATCCTTTCCTTTAAACTTTATGGTTGTATGATATGTAAATTTGTAACACCCCTTGTAGTATTTAAACAAATACAATGGTTTTTGTTAAACCGTATTTTGTAAAATATGTTTTTTATGTAATATAAATGGTTTGTAAAAGTTGGGGCGTTACATCATTCCTTGATAAAAAATTTCATAATATCGTCACCTTGTTCATTACTAGAACGTTTAATGTTTGTAATCATTGTAGTATCAACGGATTTAACATTTTCAAGACCAACTCTTTTTAACATATATGTTGCATACTTAGATTAAGAAATAAAAATTGTATTTTCAACTTGCTTTATTAGCAGTCCAAGAGAAAATTTAAGTTCACCCATCAAAATCATTTTTTATTTTAGATCTGAAAATAATATCATCAACATAAATTTGAAAAACCATAATATCATCAAATACAGTTTTAACAAACAAAGTATTATTGACAACATGCTTTTATATTGAATATTTTAGGCGTTATTGGGTCATGTTTTAGTTACTTTATCTTTGTAAAATGACTAATAATGCTCACTTTTAGTGCAAGTTGCTTTGTGTGGAATTTATGTTAAAGTACATGTCAAAAAGGTGAAAAAAGCGGATCAAGCATAGTTAGCGATGCTATCCCTTAAGGATAGCGATGCTATCGCCAAATAAAGTCAATCCGGTTGAATTTGAATTTCAAAACATGCAAATCGAGAAGATAGGGAGATAGCGACGCTATCTCATGATTTTCACCAATAAATACCGGCTTCCGGTCCGACTTTTGAAGCATCCAGGGGCATGATCAGGGGATCCAAAGGCTTATTTTCGTTTCTTTTCAGTCTCTATTCAATATTTTGGTTAGATATTTGGTTTTTCTAGTTTCATATCAACTCGGTATCAAGGTATTCCGCATTCAGGAATTTCCTCACTCACTAATGTTGAGTTCAGGCTTCAGAAGTAATCATTCCGCTTCTGTAAGTTCTTTGGTTTTAGTTTGATAGTCGATAGTTGTAGAACAATTTGTTACAATTTTTGGGAATTTATCAAAAAAAGTAGTTTTAGTTTTATGTTGCTTTCGATCCATAGTTGCGTGAGCACTGGATCTTATCTTTTTTTACTTTGCAATTGGTTTTGATTAATTTTGGTTTGTTTGGAGTGTTAAGTAATCTTCCTGCTATAGAGTGACACATAGTCAGGCGTTTATCGACACAAAGTGCTAATCACAAACTCCTTGGTTCGACCCTTGCTTACCCTAACTAGTGGAAAATAATGTTTTATTCATTATTTTTTACCGCATCAACGAGTGTGACATGTCAAATTTTGGCGCCATTGCCGGGGAGTTTTGCGTTTGGCTCATTGTCTCAATTTGATTTCGATTTTTTTATTTTAAAATTTGGCACATTTTTATTTTAACTAGAGCGACACTATAGTCAGGAATTTAGCAACCCAAAGTGCCAACCACAGACTCCTTAGTTCGACCCTTAGTTCGACCCTTGCTTACCCTAACTACTGGACAGTAAGGTTTTATTCATTATTTTTTACCGCATCAACGACTGTGACGTGTCAAATTTTCGCGCCATTGTCGTGGAGTTGTGTGTTTGGCACATTGCGTCAATTTGATTTTGATTTTTTGATTTTAAATTTTTGTGCATGTACGTTCTGAAAATGGACGATTACATGCACACGAATCAAGATCTGTGCTGGGAGTACGGGATCATATTTTGTAGATGACCAAGATCAGAAAAATTCGTACAATGCAAAATTGGATCGTTATTGGATCAACTGACCGAAAGTTCCAACAGGGAAGAAAACAATGCCAAAGCACTTTCAGCGGTGACAAATCATTTGGAATAGTTGGAAGAGCAGCTGAAGCAGCAACCAAACTCACCAGATACTAATGTCAGTCTTTTTGTGTCGATACCACTGTGTATGAACTCACATCACCTGAACCTTAGGGTGTGATGTAGGATCATACAGTGTAGGAGAATCAAGAGACCAATGATATGGTCGAGAGGTTTGTTGAGGAGGGGGTCGTAGATGACAATACCACCCCTACCCATCAATTTTTGAAAATTTTGAAAATAATGCCCCGGTGATGAATGAATCTAAACCATCACCGACACTACTAGTCGCTCCTTCTTCATACCAATCCACCTTTGGGATAAGGATCAAGAAGATGATCACGATGTGGTATTTGAAAAGGAGAAACACATTTTTATTACATGTAATTAATACAATCGATGAGGATGTCTGAGAGCATACTAAAATTATGCTATCAATACCATCAGATTGAAGAAACTCTGGTTGTGTTGTAGGATGAAGTCGCAAGCTGCAAACAACATTCAATACGGAAGCAGTTACAGGACGCGCAATGCAAGACAAGCTTTGGAGTCAGCAACTGACGCGCTCCACATCAAGCCGTCTTTAAGAAAAAGTCATAGAAGGAAGGACCGAGCTTGGATGTTCAAAACAACTTCCAAGCGTTCACATAGATTAGTCGGAAGACACGGGCTGGGGGTCAATAGGAAGACCGACATACCATTTGACCTAGGAAAGCTGGATGAGTACTGTATCAACGGGAAATGGCGACAGCTGGAGTTCAAAAAGGTCAGAATGCATGGTTCAACCCGATGTTTTTGGTTATTTTGATAATTGTTCGGAAAAAAGAAGGTCCAGCTAAAAGACCAGGAAAAAGAAGTGCTTCCGGGAGGCAACCTGATGTTTTTGGTTTTTCGATAATTGTTCATGTCTTTTTATTGTTATTTTTGAGTCATCACTGTTTCTTAGTCATCAAGGCATGGTTCAACCAAATTTTGGGATTATTTGACAATTCAAGGAAGAAAAGTAAATGTTCGACCTTTGGGCCGCCTACAACACTTAATCGCACCGCTAGGAGGAGGAAGACCCCATGCGTAGGGGCGTTTGTGTGAGACCCGTTTCCTAACCAGGATTCTTGTGCAAGTAAGTGGTTATGTTTATTTGCTAAGCATGTATTGTGAGTTTCTAATTTAGAGTTATGGCAAGATCTTATGTGTTAATCTATTTATGATTAAGATAACTTGAGTTGAAGTGTGATTCGGTGAGTTTCGGGAGTGTTTAAACTATGAGATATTAGCACCATGTAAAAGTAGTTGCTAAATTTGAAGTTTAAGTTGAATGGGGTCAACTCAAGCTGAGTTAGGCCAGCTTGAACTGAGTACGGGGATGACTGGTTGAAAGCTGAAATGAGATTTGTGGAGCTGAGTATTAGCGACACTAATACTGGGAATTAGCGACGCTAATGTCACATACCCACTTTTTATAAGTCGGTTTTGAGTCATTTGGGAAAGGGAAAATCTCGATCTTTTCTCTCTGAAACCCTATAAAAACCCCCCAAGAACTTCCCTAAATCAAATTGGAGCTCAAGAGTTTGAGGAATTGAAGTTAGATGTGATTCCTTAAGTCTAAGAGGTATGATTCATGTTCTAGCTTCAAATTGAGTGTTTGAATTGCTTGAAATTGCTAGGTTACAGGTGGTGTTGTTAACACACCTACAACTAATGAGATTGGGGTGAGTAATTCTTGATTTGGGTGTGTTATAGAGTTGTAATTCAAACCCTAAGCTTGCTATAAGCCATGGTTGAGTGAGTAGAGCTATTGTAGAGTAAATACAATGTATTTACATATATGTGGTGTATGTGGAATGGTGTAGGTGCTAAAAGTGAAGAGGAAACACTTTAGCTACCAATTTTATCATCTGGAACGGTTTGAAGCTACTATATCCAGGTGAGTACTCTCTCTTAAGTAGAGATATACTCTAATGTGTGTTGAGATACTTGTAATATATATATATATATATATATATATATATATATATATATATATATATATATATATATATATATATATATATATATATATATGTGTGTGTATGTGTGTGTGTGTGCAATGTTGTGGTTATTGTTGTAACCATTGGTGGAGTGAATTGTTACCTGTAAGTAACAATAGTTGAGTCAAATACACATATTGATTGTATAAACAGAGTAGTTGCTAGAGTGGTTGCATTACAGAGTTCTTGAGTCGGATTGTACAACCATAAGGATTGTTGAGATTGAGTATGATTGATTGTAGAAGGAGTTCATGCGAGTGTTTATAAATGAGTTTATGAGTAGAAGGAGTTCATGTGAGTGTTCATGAATGAGTTTATGTGCAGTCCCAGCTGTGGTACTTTCTATTGGGTTGATGTTTGCTAATAATTAGCTGGTGTTTTTTAGCTAATGTGATTGCAAGTTTCAGATATAAAGAGCATATGTTTACTTAATAATGAGAATAGCAAGAGTGAATGATGAGAATGTGTATTGAGGGAGATATGTGGAGTGTGTTAGAGATTACTCACTAATCTTTTATAAGCTTACACTTGAGTTGTATGTTGTTTTGTAGGTATCTGTAGCAGTGATAAGGGAAGGCATGTGATAAAGAGAGATGGACAATTAGAGCCTGCCCTTTAGTCGTGTTAAATTTTATTTGTAATGCCTTGTCTGTTTCGTAAGGACCTTTTATGTAATTAAATATGTTGATAACATCTTATCTTCACGGTTTGAGTATTGGTGTACCCCTTTTTGATGTATTTTATGTTAAACATTTTGGGTACACTTTGTATGAGAAATCGAGCGTTACACTTTGGACCACCTCGGACGCCACCCAAGGTAATACGCGCCGTGAATCTAGGTAAACCCGCTCCTTTTTAACCCTAATTTGAATTCACTTTTCACTTTAACCCACAACACACGCACACTTATGCTACATCTAGGGATAGAGCCACCACCACCATTCCTGACTGTTGGAGCCGATGATGAAGGTCCATCGAGGACCCATCATGATGACGATGAGCAGTGATGTTTCTTGTACCTTTTATTTCTTTTTTTATTTTTAGTTTTACTTTTAGTTTTAAATGTCTATAATTTAACTTTATGTTTGTATCTAAACTTAAAATCAAGTATGAGTTGTTAATTTGATCAGTAAGCCAATTAACCAAATATGATCGTGTCTATAATTGTGGAGAAGATTGCCCAACTTTGGAGACTGGAATTAACGCAAGTGTGGGGTCATTACACCCCTACACTTGGGTTATGTCGGATGTGTTCACTGATGACCCTGAGTCTCTGGATAGCTACCAAAACAATGCGAACACACAAATCAACCCTGAAATGCATCTGATTCCACCCTACAAGTGATTCGTCGTCCTAAAGGGTACACTCTTTTCTCCCTTGTTTTTGAATTTGTCTTTATACAACTGGGATGTTGTATGGTTTAAGTGTGGGGTGGGGATGTTCGAAAAAGATAAAGACTTTTTGTGGAAAAATTTAAAACTTTTTTTTATCATTTTTCAAAATTTTTGGGAAATTGTATCGTAGAAACGAACAATTTTGAAAATTTTAGGAATTCGGTATTTTTCAAGAAATACTTTATTGTTTTTTGATGCTAATCTTGATTAAAATAAGTTGAGTTTAATTCAGGAGTTAAAAATAGTTTTGATTTAGAAATACCATAGTTTGAGATTTAGGAGGGAAAATTCAATCAGTGGCCTATGTTGTTCGAGCCGATAGACATGAAAATGGTGGTTTCCCTCCCCTCATTACCTAAGGTCAACTGATCTGGGATAATGTTGTTGAAAGCTCGCTACACGGACAACATAGAAAGTCATGGAGTTTTCTTTAGCGGCCTTTAGAATTTAAACGAGTAAGATTGCACAATTGTAAACGGAAAGTTTGTAATCAGTAGTTCTTTAGAAAGTCGTAAATTCCAAGGGTATTATGGTCATTTGTCGAAAATTGATTTTAACATAACTTCTGAAGGTAATAATAAACTTTGAAACTGAGGATTTTTTAAGAAATTTTGAGTCTTTGATACAAGTTCTTAAAAGCTCTATTTGTTTGGGGACTAACAAAGCACAAGTGTGGGGTGTTTGATAACGCGCTTTTATATTGCATATTTTACGAGTTATTGGGTCGTGTTTTAGTTATTTTATCTTTGTAAAAGGACTAATAATGCTCACTTTCAGTGCAAGTTGCTTTGTGTGGATTTTATGTTAAAGTACAGGGTTTAAAGTGGAATTTGGAACAATATACGGGACAAAAAGGCGAAAAAACCGGAGTAGACATAGTTACCGACGCTATCCCTTAAGCATAGTGACGCTATCTCCAGATAAAGTCAATCCAGTTAAATTTGAATTTCAAAGCATGCAAATCGAGGAAGATAAGGAGATAGAGACGCTACCTCTATAGAAAGCGACGATATCTCATGATTTTTCACCTATAAATATCAGCTTCCATTCCGACTTTTGGAGCATCCTATGGCATCATCAGGGGATCCAATGGCTTATTTATGTTTCTTTTCCGTCTCTATTCAATTTTTTGGTTAGATATTTGGTTTTTGCTAGTTTCATATCAACTCGGTATCGAGGTATTACGCATTCAAGAATTTCCTCGCTTACTAGATGTTGAGTTCAGGCTTCAGAAGTAATCATTCAGCTTCTATAAGTTCTTTGGTTTTAGTTTGATAGTCGATAGTTGTCAAAATGATTTGTATAGTTTTTAGGAATTTATTAAAGAATTATTTTTGGTTTTATGTTGCTTTCGATCCATAGTTGCATGAGCACTGGATCTAATCTTTATTTTACTTTGCTATATGTTTTGATGATTTTTTTTGGAGTGTTAAGTAATCTTCCTACTATAGAGTGACACAATAGACAGGCGTTTATTGACACAAAGTGCCAACTACGAACTCCTTGGTTCGACCCTTGCTTACCCTAACTAGTGACAGTAAGATTTTATTCATTATTTTTACCGCATCAACGACTACGACGTGTCAATTATATACTCTACCTATCACAAAATATTTTGTGAGCAATATAAATTTTAAGTGTTCATACCATTATCGTATGGGTTAGGTGTAAATCATAAAGTTCTTATTTTATTTGTAAACATGATTTAGAAAATCAAAATTTTCAAAACAAGTAGGTTGAGAAACATAAGTTTCTTCCTTAATAAAACCATTTGGGAAAAGACATTTACATCCATCTGGAATAGCTTAAATCCTTTTGCATTTGCAAAGGCTAAAAGCATTCTAATTTTATCTAATCTAGCAATTGGGGTGGAGGTTTCATGATAGTGAATACCTTTTTGTTGGACATACCCTTTGTTTACTAATTGAGCCTTGTTTTGTGTGACTCCACCACTTTCATACATTTTATCAGGAAAGACCCATTTTGTCCCTATAATGGTACGTCTAGGGGAGGAGGAACTAAGTCCCTTGCTCTTTGTTTAGAGAATTGATCAAGCTCTTATTATATGATCATGACCCAATCTTCGTTCAATAGGGCTCCAACAATGGTCTTTGGCTCAACCTAGTAAACAAAGGCATGAAAAGCTAAAGGGAAATGAATTTGGTACCGGTCGTCCTATGATTTAACTCACCAATCACATGATCCAATGTATGGTCTTTAACTATTTTAAGGCTCGGATCATTATATGTATTGTCATTTGGAGTTGGCTCAACTCTAGGATAGCTAGAAGACGGAAATAAGCAAAGGTCGCCTAGTTGGTTAACTAAGTTCTCATGTTCATAAACTAATGGCTCACTAGGCTTTACAAGATTCCCATTAGATCTCATATTGAGGGACTCTTTTATGACCAGGGTTTGGTATTTAGCAAGGAAGATACATTCATATGATTTGGGGTCAAATTTGGTCAAATGGTCTCTAGTGTATAGGGCAAAGCACTTGCACCAAAAAATTCGAAGGTGATCAAAAGAAGGCTTCCTACCTTTGATGATGTTATAAGGGGTCTTATCCAAAACTTTATAATGGATGCACAGTTGAAAATGTAGGTAGAAGTGGATATGACGTCACACCAAAACTTTTGGGGTACTTTATTTTTGTTAAGCATGGTTATACTCATCTCTTAAATAGTTCAGTGCGTCCTCTTAACTATTCTATTTGATTGAGGAGTTTAAGGACCCGAGAAATTATTAGTAACACCATGTTTCCACAAAATGATCCAAATTGCATTTCATTGTCGAATTCTCTACCATGGTTGGTACAAATGGAAACTATTGTACAACCAAGTTAGTTTTGAATTCTCTTTCCTAAAATAATGAATTTTTCAAAAGCTTCATTTATATGTTTCAAAAATAATATGTAAGTGTATCTTGAAAAATCATCAACAAGCACTAGTGTATAGAAGTTGCCTCCATAACTTTGGGTTGTCGAGGGACCAAATAAGTATAAGTGAAACAATTCTAACACATGAGAAGTTGGTATTACTTCTTTAGATTTGTAAGAAACATGCGTTTGTTTTCCAATTTTACAAGCATCACAAAAATGATTATCATATTTTATTTTTGCAATACATATACTAAGCTTTTTTGACTTTAACTTCAAAATCAAGCGTGAGTTTGCATGTCCTAATCTACGATGTCATAAATTAGTGTTATCAAAAATAGAATTTAAACATTTATTTGTATCTTGTTTTGTTTGAATGGTATAAAGAGATCTTTTTGTATCTACAGAATGGACTACATTTCCACCCTTGATAATATTTCATGAATTCTTTTTTAAATTGGACTTCATTATCAATATCACATAATTGCCCAACACTAATTCAATTAAAATTTAAATCAACAACGTGTTCCACATTTCGTAATTTACTTGTCACACAAAATGTCACAATGACCAATAACCTTGAGTTTGTAATTCCTAAAGACTACCTTACCTCCATCATATGTTTTATACGAACAAAATAAGTTTCAATTTCTGGTCATGTGTTTGGTGTAACCACTATCTATCACAAGGTCATATGGATGTAGTAAAGCATCCTCATAGCGTTACAAAGTCTGAGAAAAAAGTGCTACCCTTTAATTCTTTTTGATCCAAGAAAAGTTAGAGCATAGATGGCAGGTAACTAGACCAACAAAACGAAACATACAAGAATAATTGATCATTGAAAATGGATCATACTAATTTGATCATGAAACTATCACCAAGCAACACTTAACCCTTGTCAATCCACAATCTCATTAGACTAGGTTGTATGACTTCAAAAACACCGATGGGAATCCATTTAGGAATTACCTAAAGTTTTCTAAAATGGTTCTCATATACAAATAAAGAAGCAAGAACATTTCAAGTTCTTTTCTTTCTTCTATGATTTTTGTTGTGCATAAGATTATTTCTAAAGACATTTATTTTGCACTATGTAAGGTGTATTTTTATTTCTAGCATGCAACTGACTGGGTGAAACACATTCTTGTTTCTTTTAGGAAAATGAATTGGTTTTTGAGGCATATTTACCAAGCACATATTATGAAAAGGAACGTTCATATTCTTTTTCTTTTCACTTTTATGTGATTTAGTATTTTATTTTTTATGTGAAACATCATGCAATTTTTCACATTTATCGTCATATATATTATCAATCGCAACATCACAAGTAGAATCTACCACATAAAATGCTTTCACAAAGGCTGTGTTCTGAGTAGAATTGGAAGTACTAGCTTCATTTGGGTTATGACTATATCCTAAGAAACTTCATCAAAAGGGATCTTTTTTATTTTAGTAACTTTTCTAACAAAGCATTACTAGAGTGAATCCTATTTTTACCAAGTTAGCACACTTATCCTTAAGGTAAGTAACTTTATGTTTCAATTTTTCACATAAGTTACATTCTATTTTATCTTTACATTTTTCAAGATTTAATTTAATGATTATAACTTTTTAGCTTTTCATGCAAGTTCCTTTTTAAAATCAAGCAAATTATTGTTTTTTTCACATAAGACATTTTTTGATATACTAATTTCAACTTTTAATTTTTATGCAATTTTTACCATTTCAAAGAAATAACTTTTTAACTCATCATCCTTATCCTATTCATCATCATCACTATCATAGTACGAAGAAGTAGAAGAAGAAGAAGATTCACATTCATTAAAAGATGTACTAATCTCTTTGTCGATTTGTGTCATAAGGCAAACCACCTCATCATCCTAGTCACCGTTACCTCACCACACACCACCAACAAATGCTTTCTCATCTATCTTGGATTTTGGACCTTCAATTGCATAATGCCTTTGTTGTGACAATTGTAACAAGTCACTTTAGACTTGTCATACATACAACCGTCTTTCCTTTTAGATATTTTCGTTTTTTTACCATCCCTTCTATCTTTTTTATTTCTATCACCTTTCTTAAAGTAATTTTTATTTGAAAAATGTTTGTTAAATTGTTTGAAAATCAAGGAAATATCCTCATCGGAGGCCTTGATAGGTTCTTTCTTTTTCGTTTATCCTTTTCTCACTTTTTTTCTTTCGAAACCATCCTGTCTTGGAGAGCTAAGGATTTTTCTTTCTTAACTTCTCTAGTTTTACTACTATTGAAAGCTAATCCTTGAACTTTTAAAATGCCAATTAAATCTTTTAACTTCAAATTTGAAAATCTAGAGTATCTTCAAATATCATAGCCTTAGGCATCCACTCTGTTGGGAGGGTTTAAAGAATTTTTCGGATATAATCCTCATTTGGAAGAATCCGTTCAAGGCCTTTTAAATTTGATACAACATAATTAAATCTCTTATACATGGAATCAATTGTTTCATTTGGAATCATTTCAAAAAGTTCATATTCATGTAGAAAAAGATTTATTTTACTAGTTTTAACCGGTGTATTACCATAATGAGATGCTTGTACAACTTACCACATCTCATTAGCAATATTACAATTAAAAACTCTATCCCACTCTCTTTAGGCAACACCTAACACAAGATGGTCCTAGTTTTGAAATTTAAAATTACCCAAGCCTCTTCAATTTTAGACCAATTATAAGTGGGTTTTAAAAATTCTATACCTTCTTTATCCATGGATTTTGGTACATTGTCACCATTAGTGATTATGTCTAACATCATATAATCAATATCGTTTATATGACATTCAAACGTTTTTGCACAACAATTGTATTTTGAAATATCCAACATTGGGGATTTTGAAAGCATGAAAAATCACTTTAAGAAACACCTTTGTGTGCCATATTAAAAATTAATGATATTTTCCACTTAGAAATTTTGTTTTTTTAAATGAAATTGTTGGTTATATGCCCACCGTTATAACAAGTTAGTAATATTACTATAAATAGTAGGGTCCTTTTGGGTTACACGAAGAGACGATTTAGCTAAAAGAGATCGAAAAATAAACTTGAAGGGTTAAGTTTATTAATATACCAAAGTTGTAACACCCCATTTCTACTGCTTGCAAATACTATAGTTTTTCATATAAATACATGAATACAAAAATACGGTTTATCAAAAACCAATAATTTATATGTTTAAAAACAGTGGGTGTTACAAATCCATACCAAAACTAACCATAGTAAGAAAGAAAGGATTAAACCTTGAGTCCAAGATAGGAGCTAACTCGAGCTCCACTCCAGCTAAACTTCATCCAATTATAGCATAGCATTTTAACCTAGGATACATGACAAAACATAGAATACGTAAGACAATAATGTCTTGTGAGTTACATGAGTTTTAGACTCAAACATTTAACTTCTTTTTCCAACTTTTTTATAAAACTTATAACATAAAACATCTTTCAAAACTTTATAGTAGTAACATACTATAACTCTTTACTTTTCAAAATCATTTCATAACATACTTTGCCAAAATTGCATCTTTCTTACTTTCTTTGACTGGTTTTATAAGCTTGCTGGATTTTTATACTTAGGGCTTTAATCACCATAAGTGATACCCCAAGTCTCTATGGCTAGAAAGAACGGATCAATCATCACCATAGAAGTGCTTAGGCAATCTACTTCGCGATGGGGCTTTTTCCCCAGTAGACCCCTTACCTAACCCGGGTAGGTGGAACATAGTTCCCTTACTAACGCTGCTTGCTACAATTACTAGTCATACAAAACACTTTCTGCTTGCTTGAACATTACTCACATACATATAGATAGTGGCTAAGTGCCAAACTTCATCATTTTCTGTCTTTATGGCTAAATGCCAAATTTATAACTTTCATCACATATATAAAATATGTTTTTATGACATTCTAGCTTTATGCCAAATCATACTTTCCAACATCTTATGGCTATATGCCATTCATACTTGAAAACATATACAGTTTGTAACCAAAACATATTTCTTAAACATCTTATGGCTATATGCCATTCATACTTGAAAACATATATAACTTGTAATCAAAATACACTTTCACATAATTGGTTTATAGACCAATATACTTTCACTTAATTTGACTTGTAGTTTGAAAACATAATTTCAATCATAGCATTATACTTTCACAAACAAGCTAGAATTAATACTCTTGCATATAACTTCACATAAAGAGATTTTATAAAAAAAAATCTTGAAAATACTTACTTGCCATGTATACCAGAATGGGTAAAAATACTGCATGTACTCACCTTGACTAGTTAGAGAAGTCTAACTATGGCTACACCCTTCCTTGTCCTTTCCGTTTATTGATCTTTTACTTCTTAAGCACCTAGAACGTTTATTCACATTTTATTAATAACACGTTATACTTTAACATGTAAGGACTACTTTGTTATGTTCCACTAGACTCGTATCACAATATTTTTGTGATATTCATCCCTTAGCACACCTTTTTACTTATTCTTATTATCATTTAAATGACATTTTATTGACCATTATACCCTTGGAAAGTCACATACACAATTTAGACTCATTTTTCATGTTTTCATGCTCTATAACACTTATGGGATCAATTAGAGACCAAGGCTACATGTCTAGGGGCAAAATAGACTCTTTACCACCTTCCAGTGGGTTACACGGTCGTGCAATTCTGCTCATAAAAGTTACACGGCCGTGTAACTCCCAGATCCTTCAAAAACTTGAATTTTTCACTAAAAATCATGTATCGGGCTCGTTTTAACTCCAAACTTCACCAAATTTTGACCATGGGTTCTATTGACCATTTATTATGTTAAGAACATGTTTTCACTTCTATTAAGTCTTATTTAGTCCATGACTTAATGATTAAGACCATAGGATGTCACAAGAGCTTTAAGGAAGCTCGTATGCACATCAACTCAAATTTTAAAGTCTAGTTTTGTCCATTTTCTATCCATATACTTATATAACAAATGGATGATTTAATTTAAGGTTTTTATAACCCAAAACATACTTTCTTTAATTACCAATTCATGATTTCCATTAACCATTTCCATGGGTTTCATTCATGGAATCACCAATTCCATTCCACCCGACAAATTTCAGTTTTTGTTCAAACTTTCATTTTATTAATTGAAACTTTTAGGAAACCACTTCTAATGGTTTCTTCATACTTAAACATCATTTATGACTCATTCTAACAAACTCTTTATGTCAAATTAACAATTTGATCTTAAACTCAAATTTCTAGGGTTCAATTACATATGAAATCACCAAACTTGATTTTAAGTTATCCATATGTTGGATAATGATCAAGATGTGATTAGAAACATAACCCAACTACTTTTACTTGTTTTTAAACCATGGAATCATGGATTCCAAGTTTCTTCCAAAAATTTCCATTTTTGACATTTTTACCCAAAATCTGAAATTACTTGAATTTAACAACTAGGACTGATTTATTACTTATATTAAGACATATTAAACTCATTAAGAACCATTGAAACCAACTTGTTCTTACAAACCCGTTCTTGAGCTCAAATTCTCATTTCTTGATTTTAACACTTTCAATAGCTGAACTATGTTTAGATATTGATTTAGACACCAATTAAGGCTAGGAATCATAGGATAATCCTCCTCTAGCCACTGAAATCACGAAGCTACAGTACTCACTCACGGGAAATGGGTTAAACAACCCTAAAAACAAGATTACTAACCTTATATGGCTTGAAATTCTTCAATTCCAGGTTAACTTCTTCCAATTTCTTCAAAACCCTCAAGACCCGATCATCCTAGCTCCCTCTGGCACTCTCTAGAAGTCTCTCCCGTGTTCTATGAACTGGGAGAAGATTTTTCTCCTTTTTATACCTAGCCATTTTACACTTTGGTCCCTCAAGTTCTATTTTTCCCAAAATTAGCACAAGAACTTTATTTGATAACATTATAAGTTTATTTTCTTTCATTCTTACCCCATAATTATATTTTCTTTACTTAAAAGTCATTTGTGTGCCAAATGACCATTTTGCCCTTTTTGAAAATTTTACTATTACGCCCTCGTTCAAACCCA
Source organism: Cichorium intybus (assembly GCA_023525715.1). NCBI lineage: Eukaryota > Viridiplantae > Streptophyta > Magnoliopsida > Asterales > Asteraceae > Cichorium > Cichorium intybus. Next base: position 68,013,499 of record CM042015.1, on the reverse strand, counting down.
ACTTTACATATATTTATTTTATGACTTTTACCAAAATTTTCGGGTTCTTACAATCTCCCCTCCTTAAGAGGATTCCGTCCTCGGAATCTTTTCGGCTTTTACATAGTACGATTATCTTTTCTATACTTACACTTTTATCTTTGAGGAAATAACCTTTTACTCCCTTAACTTTTAAATCTTTTATTTAAGATGCGTAACTTTTTGAATAGTTTTCAGGAACTTGTGTTTTAAAGATTATCCCACTTCTAATTTTTCTTCTTATAACTGGTATATTCATCCGAATATCCTTTTAGTAATTTACATTTATTCACCTAACCAAAATACATTTTTGGTTATTTTACCCTCTTTTCCTTATAATATTCAGAATTCTTATCATAACATATATAATTCTTTTATAAATGACCAAAATACCCTTTTAGTCATTTTATCCATTTTCTCAACTTTTTAGTCGCTCACTCGTACTTCATACACTATGTTTTAATTACATTCCTTTTTACCTCATTTCATTCATATGCAAATCTCTTAGTGAAACTTATTTTACAAAGTAGTTTCATACTTTCATACTTTTATCAAAAATAACAGTCTACTTTGTAATTCTTCTCATATCTTTACCAAAAACACATGAGATTATACTAATCATATTATTTACTTATAAAACTTTTTCCAAATACATTTAATCATAATTTGTATTTATACAAAATTCATATATACACTAAATCTTTTCTTGTAACCTTTTGTCCCTTAATGGACATTTTACTTAAGCAAATTTGTTTTACAACACCTCCTCATTCTTTTCACTCTTCTCTTTTTCTCATTCCTCTACTCATTCATTATTACATAGATAATTTATTACTATTTCTTCTTTTTAGAAGTTTTACAAATTCTTATCTTTTATATATTTTATTCTTTAAATCTTTTAAACTTCAAGTTTGTTCTTCTTTTTCTCTACTAACAACTTCCGGTTCATTGCCATTTATAAGGATTACATTTTCTTCCTTTCGTTACACTTCACATCCTCACTTTTCTGTTTGGGACAGAATCTGTCGAAACAGTATATCTTTCACAAGAATCTGCATATCTCACTCTAAAAGTGTTGAAACAGTATGTCTTTCACATTTTCTTCCTTTCGTTACACTTCACATCCTCACTTTCACATTTATAAGGATTACATTTTCTTCCTTTCGTTAAACTTCACATCCTCACTTTTCTGTTTGGGACAGAATCTGTCGAAACAGTATATCTTTCACAAGAATCTGTCGAAACAGTATATCTTTCACAAGAATCTGCATATCTCACTCTAAAAGTGTTGAAACGTCGTACCGCTTTTTATTTTAGAAACTAGACATCATTAGCTTTCTTTCTGTGTATAATAATAATTTTTGGCCTTGTAGATTTGTACAGTTTTACTATTGAAGTTGACCTATTATTTCTGTCAACTTCCATTATTTTCTTCTCTTAACACTTTTATTTATGAAATTGTATACTTCTTTTCACCCACTTTTTAGCTCCCATACATTCACAATCCGTTACTATATTGTCTACATTGTATTACTTTCATTCATACATGCATTATATCACCCTTTGCTTGTGTTATTTTCATATTTCGACATATTAGCAATCTAGATACCTCTTTCATCCTCCTTTATTATTTATGAGATTTCAGTCTCATTTACTCATTACACTTACTAGTATGATCATGTCTCCTTTTTTTTTTTCCTCAGCTTTCTTACAATACTCCTATGAGTACACTTCTTATCTTTTGAGGTACCCCGTGTACCATTCTCATCTTATTACACTTTTTATGATATTATCATTTTGTGGTGTAATTATGTTTCACAAATTATATTTATTTACTTCTTGTTCACAAATATCAATTCTCAACTCTTGTCCCACTTTAGACTTTTACAAATAAACTTTGTTTCTCTCTTTTATCTCTTGATTACTACTTGGTAATCCGACTCTTTTATCACATATATTATTTTATAATCCCAATCTCAATTTCTATATACCTCATACATACTCCAAATATTTTTTTTACCAACTTTGTATACTTTTAGTCATAATATGATTCTAACTTGACAATAAGATATAACTCATTGTTCCAAATAACTTCTTAACACATGCTTGCAAGTTCTTAATTGTATATTATATATATGCTTGGTTCTCTTTTGGTTTAAGAATTCAAACTAGACATTTTAGTCTTTTCCGTTCCATGACAATTTCTTGACACAACCCTCAATCGCCATTATCATTCGTTACTCTTTACTTGTTGTAGCTAATGCCAACCAAATATTTTTCTTAGCTTTCTTTTTATCCCATATTTTATATAAAACATACTTCTTATGTATCTTTAAGTGATACACAACTGCCATTTATTTTCTCATCATCTTTCATTCTTTTGTATTTAGAGGAAATATGCCCAACACATTATTTTACTCTTTTGTTTCATACCTTGTAGTATTCTAATTGGAATACTCATTTCATAACCACCTTTATACTTTTTATACATTATATATACATATATCTCAAAACTTACTCATGCTTTTATATTTATAAGCACGTATAACATATATACACTTCTTTGTATTTCATGGTTACCAGCCATGTAACCATTTCTCACAATCTTTGGAGACTTTTACCCATCATTCCCATTCGGAAGTAGTAACTTCCTGTCTGTTTATTATAGTTCTTATATTATCTTTAATTCTTCGTCTACTACTTATTTAGACATTTACTCCTTTTCTTTACTTCATATTGTTGATGACCTTTAGTCACTTTGCTTACATGCTTTTGGTTGTAACGCCCCAATTTCGAAAATTTTTAAAAAAAATAATTTATTACCAAGATTCCAATAAAACATTTATTCCAAAACATAAAACTGTTCAACATGATACTTAAATCAACAGCGGAAACATTTAAAAATACTATTATCGTTCATTGATATCAATCTCTTGAATGCGATGCGCTGCCGTCAAACCTTGCCCTTCCCTTTGTCCTTTGAATTACCTGAAATGTTATAAAATCAACGGGTAAGCTTAAAGCTTAGTGAGTCCACAAATTACCATACATGCCCACACATTAAACAACCCGTCCTCGAGAACGACCCGACCCTACCCGCCATACAACAGCTACGGGCGTCCATCATACAACAGCTATGGACACGGGAAGGTTCTACCCATCATACAACAGCTATGGGTTCCCGGTTATGGCCCAGCCCATCATACAACAGCTATGGGACAAGGCAATAGTCCAACTCGCCATACAACAGCTACGAGGGGACACGCATCAGTACTGAGCCCAACAACAAATAACCACAGATATAGAGCAAATCATATAACTATAAACAACACACAAGATGCCTAACATGCAACATCATATAGTAAGGTGAGGATACTCACCTGATTCGTAACCGCACATATATACTTTAATATCTCCACTAGCTCGTCCACACACCTATATCCCACATACATACAACATATCAATTACAGACTAGGCTCTTACAGACCTGTCTAAAGGTTAGGCTCACTATTTGCCATCAAACCGTGGTCAAAACTAAATTCCTGGTCAAACAGTCGCTCGCCGCAGCGTGGCTTTTAGACCTACGCGCCGCGGCTACCATTGCACAATTACGGGGTTTCAGCCGAGTCCGCGCCGCTGACATAGCCAGTCTGCGTCGCGGCTCGTAACATTCCAAAATGTTTTTCAGCGATTAACAGTACATCAATCGGCTAGGGTTCCTTTCTACACCCTTCCTGAGATCAGAAACTACCCTAAGGTCACTTCCTTATGGACATGCAAGTCCATGCATGTCCTTGGTTCAAACCCTAAGTGCTGCAAATCGTCTAAAGCTACAAACCAACTGGTGACACCATATGACGGGATAAAAAGGAAAGTCAGAAGAGTAAATCTTCTTACCTTACTTCTGAAGGATGGAGTGATGCCCACGATCAGTCCTAAACCTTCTCCCGCGTTGGATCTCCTTCTTCTAATCTCCCAAAACCTCCAAAGCCTCGAGACCAAAGAGTATCTGCCGAAACCAGACGCCTCTACTCTAGAAACTCCCCAAAAACACGAACCCTAGGGCTGGGTTCCTTTATATAGGCGTTTAAATCCGAATTAGGGTTTTTCACTTTAGAGGCGCACCGCGTCGCGGGATCTTTGGATCCGCGCCGCGCGTACAAATCCTTCGCGATTCTAGATTCTTCCTAAAGCCGCGTCGCGGATTCCTTCGTGCCGCGACTCGGCGGAACGGGTCTTACAATTCTCCCCCACTTAACTGGATTTCGTCCCCGAAATCTGAGTCGGTAAATAATTCTGGATAATGCCTCCGCATTTCCTCCTCCGGTTCCCAAGTCCATTCGGACCCTTTTCGATGCTGCCACTGAACCTTCACTAATCCTATTGTTTTATTCCGCAAAGTCTTTATCTTCTTTTCAATGATGGCAATTGGTCGCTCCACATAATTTAGACGTTCATCTAATTGAATATCCTCCAAAGGTACTATTGTGGATTCCTCAGTCACGCACTTTCTGAGCTGCGAACGTGAAACGTGTCGTGAATCTGACTAAGCTGTTCGGGTAGCTCCAACCGGTAAGCTACCTCACCTACACGGGCGACAATTCGATATGGTCCAATGTACCTAGGGCCAAGCTTTCCTCGCTTCCTAAAACGAATAACTCCCTTCTAAGGTGACACCTTTAGAAGAACATAATCCCCAACTTGAAACTCGAGATCGGACCGTCGCCTATCCGCATAACTTTTCTGTCGACTTTGAGCGGTTAACAATCTCTCCCGAACCTTCTGAATTAACTCAGTTGTCTTGAGCACCACCTCTGTACTACCCAATACCTGCTGGCCAACCTCACCCCAGCAAATAGGTGTCCGACATTTTCTTCCATACAACATTTCAAAGGGAGCTCTGCCAATGCTCGCGTGATAACTGTTATTGTAAGAAAACTCAGCTAAAGGGAGATGGGAATCCCAACTCCCGCCAAAATCGATGACACATGCCCTAAGCATATCCTCCAGCGTTTGAATCGTCCTTTCACTCTGCCCATCCTCTGGGGATGATATGCTGTGCTGAAATGAAGGCGAGTGCCTAATTCCTCATGAAACTTCTTCCAAAACCTAGACGTAAACCGGACATCCCGGTCGGATATCACCGAGACCGGTATACCATGCCGAGAGATAATCTCATCTATGAAGACCTTAGCCAATTCCTTTGCAGAGTAAGACTCTTGGATGGGGAGGAAATGAGCACTTTTAGTCAACCTATCCACGATAACCCAAATAGTGTCCATATGACGAGGGGTTCTTGGCAACTTCGTGATGAAATCCATTGTGATATGCTCCCATTTCCATTCTGGGATCTCAAGAGGTTGCAACTTACCATGAGGCCGTTGGTGCTCGGCCTTGACCTTACGACAGGTCATGCATCTTTCGACAAACCAAGCTACTTCCTTTAAGTGTTGTTCATGTTGTTCCCTGCTCCGAGAGTAGACTAAGATGTCGTCAATGAAAACTATAACCGACCGATCCAACATCGGTCGACACACCCGATTCATTAAATCCATAAAAGCTGCAGGGGCATTGGTCAATGCAAACGGTATCACTACAAACTCGAAGTAGCCGTACCTCGTCCTAAAAGCCGTTTTCGGGATGTCTTCCTCCCGTACTCGCATTTGATGGTAACCTGACCGCAAATCAATTTTTGAAAACCACGAAGCGCCCTGCAGTTGGTCGAATAAGTCGTCGATGTGAGGCAACGGATATAGATTCTTCACCATAAGCTTATTCAACTCACGATAATCTATGCACATCCTATTGGAACCATCCTTCTTCTTAACAAACAGAATAGGCGCTATCCACGGCGAGCAACTGTGTCGAATAAATCCCTTATCTAATAATTCTCGAAGTTGAATAGACAACTTCAGCATCTCCGGAGGCGCAAGACGATACGGTGCTTTAGCTATCGGAGCTGCACCGGGAGTTAAGTCGATCTTAAATTCCACCTGTCTCTCTGGCGGCACGCCAGGAAGGTCCTCGGGAAAAACATCAGGAAAATCCCGAACCACTGGTATATCACCTGCTTTCTGCTGTGGCTTCCTATCTCGTGCGTCTACAACATAAGCCACAAATCCCGAACCTCCATGCTGAAAATGTCTGCGTGCCCTAGCAGCTGAACAGAAAACTCCACCTCGATTCTTTCTCTCGCCCTGCACAACCAGCTCTCCCCCACTTGGGGTTTGAATCCACACTCGCTTGTTCTTACAATCGATCCATGATTCATGCTGACCCATCTAATCCATACCGATCATGACTCGGGAGTCACTCAACGGTATAGGGATGAGATCGATCGGAAACTTTATTCCTTGAATCACTACTTCGCATCCCCGATAAACACTAGTCACTTGCATGGTTTTATCATCCGCAATTTCCACTTCTAACGGCTGATGAAGAGTTCCTAAAGCAATACCGAAACTCTTTCCCAATGCGGCAGACACAAAAGAAGGACTAGCACCCGAATCAAATAGTGCAAAGGTAGGCGTAGAGTTGACTAAGAATGTTCCTAATCAAAGCATAATAGACATATTAATTACACATACCACAAACACGAGGCAAGTAAAGAAAGAGTACCCGTGACGACGTCGGGCGCATCCTGTGCCTCCTCGGCGGTCATGACGAATACTCGACCCTTGGTCTTAGGGGCTTCCCCTTTCCCCTGCCTACCATCGGTAATCCGGAGTGTAGTGGGTGCCAGATTCTGAACCACCCCTTGAGTCAGACGGGGACATTGGGCCTTGAAGTGGCCTACCTGATTACAATTAAAACAAATCTTGACCTCTTTCCGACAATCTTTAGCATAATGGCCCTCCTTTCCACACTTATGGCATATTAACACCCAGCAACGCCCCTCATGATTCCTTCCACATTTACCACACTTACCCTGGCTCCTTTGCCCTTGCTTTCCCTGATCTGCCCCTCGAAATTTCTTCGACACCTGCTCTCGAAATTTCTTCGACACCTGCTGAGTCTGAGTAGGCGCCGGACGCTTCTGCTTTTGTTGGGTTTCCAGTTCCAACTCTCGGGCCCGCGCGGCCGCTATCATATCAGTAAGAGTTTGGTGCCTAGCAGCAGACACAAATTCCCGAATGTCTGTGCGAAGCATCGCCAAGTATCGTGTCATCCTCATGCGCTCGGTTGCCGCAAACTCTGGACAGAAGAGTGCCCGTTCATTAAACTTCTTGGTGATTTCCGTCACCGTCTCGGTCAGATTTAGGTATTCCTGCGCCAAGCGTTCCATTTCCACCTGTGGAACATACTCCAGTTTGAACTGTTCCTTAAACTGCGGCCATGTAATGGCATCCAACTGAGCAGGAGTGAGATCCTTCGTTCGTATCTCCCACCAATCCTTCGCACCCTCTCTTAAAAGATTCGCCGCAAACGTTACCTTGGAGTTCTCATGACAGGAACATGTGCGGAAAGCACCCTCCACTGCGGAAATCCACCGCATGCTAACAATCGGATCCCTGCCCCCATCGAACATCGGAGGCGAACAAGCCGAAAAGTCCTTATAACTTGCATCCCTAGCACGTGAGGTACCCTGAGTAGCCAGTCGTTCCTCGAGCATTGCCCATAACTCAGCCTTAATCGTACCAAAGAACTGAGGTATCGCAGCCAACACTTCTCGCGAGACCTCCTCCGCTATCAGGTTACGGAGATTCTCATCAGTCGGTCCTCCCCCACTCGAGGCACCCGCATCTGGCTCACCGTTACTTCGAGTGACTGCCATTCTAAAATACGCAACAGTTTCTAATATCAATACTCGGGTCACTCCTATCTACCCATCTACTTGACTTTTTAGGACTTTGTTTGACTACTCTTGACTCAAGCGTGAATCCTGTGCTTTCGGTAATACTGGCCTGGTACTACCTTCCACACCTATTCGCCCTTGTTCCAAGTTCGTCAATCATCCTCCTAAAATGTCACACACATACTAAACCATTTTCTATGACTCCTGCGGTCATGCACCTTGGTGCCTAATCTTTTGATCTAACTCTCCATCTCACACGTGCCTAACAGAACTATTGCTAATGTCGTCGAGTCACCTCACGGACGCACAGCCGTACACAATCAGGAATAAGATAGACGTTTGAATAACTGATCTACCCTAAAGTCACAACCAAACAAGGAACAGCCAGTAAGGCCAGACCAAGAATTCTTAGGCTATCTTACCCTAATTGTATATAACCTACCAGCATTCACTAAGCAACCTAACGACAGTAGCATTAAATACATTTTATCACATAACACAAACTTGGCATGGGTAATTGGGAATTACAAAACTTACTTGAGCTCGGCTGACGGTTCGCATCGCATCTTCTTTTACTTTAATTTAACCTTCCAAAAACATTTTCTTAACAAAATCGCTCAGTCCTAAGTTTGAGTTTGGATTCCCAATACAGTTCATCCAAATCCCTCAAACCAAGGCTCTGATACCAATTTGTAACGCCCCAATTTCGAAAATTTAAAAAAAAATAATTTATTACCAAGATTCCAATAAAACATTTATTCCAAAACATAAAACTGTTCAACATGATACTTAAATCAACAGCGGAAACATTTAAAAATACTATTATCGTTCATTGATATCAATCTCTTGAATGCGATGCGCTGCCGTCAAACCTTGCCCTTCCCTTTGTCTTTTGAATTACCTGAAATGTTATAAAATCAACGGGTAAGCTTAAAGCTTAGTGAGTCCACAAATTACCATACATGCCCACACATTAAACAACACGTCCTCGAGAACGACCCGACCCTACCCACCATACAACAGCTACGGGCGTCCATCATACAACAGCTATGGACACGGGAAGGTTCTACCCATCATACAACAGCTATGGGTTCCCGGTTATGGCCCAGCCCATCATACAACAGCTATGGGACAAGGAAATAGTCCAACTCGCCATACAACAGCTACGAGGGGACACGCATCAGTACTGAGCCCAACAACAAATAACCACAGATATAGAGCAAATCATATAACTGTAAAGAACACACAAGATGCCTAACATGCAACATCATATAGTAAGGTGAGGATACTCACCTGATTCGTAACCGCACAAATATACTTTAATATCTCCACTAGCTCGTCCACACACCTATATCCCACATACATACAACATATCAATTACTGACTAGGCTCTTACAGACCTGTCTAAAGGTTAGGCTCACTATTTGCCATCAAACCGTGGTCAAAACTAAATTCCTGGTCAAACAGTCGCTCGCCGCGGCGTGGCTTTTAGACCTACGCGCCGCGGCTACCATTGCACAATTACGGGGTTTCAGCCGAGTCCGCGCCGCTGACAAAGCCAGTCCGCGTCGCGGCTCGTAACATTCCAAAATGTTTTTCAGCGATTAACAGTACATCAATCGGCTAGGGTTCCTTTCTACACTCTTCCTGGGATCAGAAACTACCCTAAGGTCACTTCCTTATGGACATGCAAGTCCATGCATGTCCTCGGTTCAAACCCTAAGTGCTGCAAATCGTCTAAAGCTACAAACCAACTGGTGACACCATATGACGGGATAAAAAGGAAAGTCAGAAGAGTAAATCTTCTTACCTTACTTCTGAAGGACGGAGTGATGCCCACGATCAGTCCTAAACCTTCTCCCACGTTGGATCTCCTTCTTCTAATCTCCCAAAACCTCCAAAGCCTCGAGACCAAAGAGTATCTGCCGAAACCAGACGCCTCTACTCTAGAAACTCCCCAAAAACACGAACCCTAGGGCTGGGTTCCTTTATATAGGCGTTTAAATCCGAATTAGGGTTTTTCACTTTAGAGGCGCACCACGTCGCGGGATATTTGGATCCGCGCCGCGCGTACAAATCCTTCGCGATTCTAGATTCTTCCTAAAGCCGCGCCGCGGATTCCTTCGTGCCGCGACTCGGCGGAACGGGTCTTACATTGGTTTTCTTCAATTAACATACGTCAATATGCTCTGTTACTACTGGTATTTCTTCTTATACTTCCTTCATTTGGTTGCGGAATTTAATTCCTAATAACCAATATTTTTTTTTCATCATTTTCTTTAAAGTCTTTCATTATATTCTTCTGATTATCCTCATCATTTGTTTCATCTTTAATTTCTTGCCTAACATTTATTTAGGCATTCAACCTTTAATTCTCAATTCATGTTCGTTTAATCCCATTACTATGACACAATTTGCTTAAAATATCATAGTCTTTAACGATTTACCATTCATCATTCTTTTCCCCATTTGGGTATATTATTTTGTTTTTATTACTCATTATAGCACTGTACTTATAACTTATTCAATTGTTAAATATTTGGACACTTCCATACATCTTCTTTGTTCAATCTATAAGTTAGTCTTCCACTCCCTTTTAGCATTGCCATCTTCTATCTTTAGCTTTTCTCATCATTTTGATCCTATCGTTCCTCAACGATATCTTGCTTCCTTTATGTATTTAATTCACACGTCTTTTAGATAAAATTCTGAATTAAATGGTTATGCTCAAAGCACACCACTTGTTAACTTTAAGCTCTTTTTTACCACTCTTTTATTATTACAAAATTATGTACTATTAATACACTCTACTTAAAATTTTCATCCTTCATGTAAGAGTCTTACAACTCTCATATAGGTAATCAATACCCATGATTCCTCTTTAAGTTGCTCTTATTCATACTTTTTTCTCGACTCTGCAGACATATACTTTAATGCCTTTCAACCTGTCTAAGGAGTATTAACTATCTTATTGATTTCTTTTACTTTACCATACTAAGTGGTATATATCCACTGCATTAACTTTTAATACTTATAATCTTACTTGTTCTTATTACATAGGCATATAATTCCTATGTTATTCTTACTACTCTCTTCACAAACCTTACCCACCAGAATGCCATAATTCCTTTGCGATTCCACCAGTGTCAATACATATCCTGTGATTATGATAATACGGGCCCATATTACCATAATCACCTATACATATTGATTCTGCTGCTACCACAAGATCTCATGGGACACTGGTTCCTTTAACATATAACACCATTATAAGTACATGGTGATCAATACTAGAAATCTTACTACTTTGTAAACATAGCCTTTAATAAATTTAGACGGTTACGGAAAATATCATATAATTTTCCTAACGGTCAGATTTTTGCTCACTTTAAACGTTAGCTTAACACTTCATAGTGTTATATATCTACATATTTTAAATAATGCATAATGTCTTAATCATTTAAGACATCATATAGCATACTTTCATGAACTAACATTTCTATAGCATGAGTTTAAGCCTAGGAGTGGAACAAGCCAATCCTAATTCGCTTAAACTATGGCTCTGATACCAACTTGTAACACCCCATTTCTACTGCTTGCAAATACTATGGTTTTTCGTATAAATACATGAATACAAAAATACGGTTTATCAAAAACCGATAATTTATATGTTTAAAAACAGTGGGTGTTACAAATCCATACCAAAACTAACCATAGTAAGCAAGAAAGGATTAAACCTTGAGTCCAAGATAGGAGCTAACTCGAGCTCCACTCCAGCTAAACTTCATCCAATTATAGCATAGCATTTTAACCTGGGATACATGACAAAACATAGAATACGTAAGACAATAATGTCTCGTGAGTTACATGAGTTTTAGACTCAAACATTTAACTTCTTTTTCCAACTTTTTTTTATAAAACTTATAACATAAAACATCTTTCAAAACTTTATAGTAGTAACATACTATAACTCTTTACTTTTCAAAATCATTTCATAACATACTTTGCAAAAATAGCATCTTTCTTACTTTCTTTGACTGGTTTTATAAGCTTGCTGGATTTTTATACTTAGGGCTTTAATCACCATAAGTGATACCCCAAGTCTCTATGGCTAGAAAGAACGGATCTATCCTCACCATAGAAGTGCTTAGGCAATCTACTTCGCGATGGGGCTTTTTCCCCAGTAGACCCCTTACCTAACCCGGGTAGGTGGAACATAGTTCCCTTACTAACGCTGCTTGCTACAATTACCAGTCATACAAAACACTTTCTGCTTGCTTGAACATTACTTACATACATATAGATAGTGGCTAAGTGCCAAACTTCATCATTTTCTGTCTTTATGGCTAAATGCCAAATTTATAACTTTCATCACATATGTAAAATATGTTTTTATGACATTCTAGCTTTATGCCAAATCATACTTTCCAACATCTTATGGCTATATGCCATTCATACTTGAAAACATATACAGTTTGTAACCAAAACATATTTCTTAAACATCTTATGGCTATATGCCATTCATACTTGAAAACATATATAACTTGTAATCAAAATACACTTTCACATAATTGGTTTATAGACCAACATACTTTCACTTAATTTGACTTGTAGTTTGAAAACATAATTTCAATCATAGCATTATACTTTCACAAACAAGCTAGAATTAATACTCTTGCATATAACTTCACATAAAGAGATTTTATAAAAAAAATCTTGAAAATACTTACTTGCCATGTATCCCAGAATGGGTAAAAATACTGCATGTACTCACCTTGACTAGTTAGAGAACTCTAACTATGGCTACACCCTTCCTTGTCCTTTCCGTTTATTGATCTTTTACTTCTTAAGCACCTAGAACGTTTATTCACATTTTATTAATAACACGTTATACTTTAACATGTAAGGACTACTTTGTTATGTTCCACTAGACTCGTATCACAATATTTTTGTGATATTCATCCCTAAGCACACTTTTTACTTATTCTTATTATCATTTAAATGACATTTTATTGACCATTATACCCTTGGAAAGTCACATACACAATTTAGACTCATTTTTCATGTTTTCATGCTCTATAACACTTATGGGATCAATTGGAGACCAAGGCTACATGTCTAGGGGCAAAATAGACTCTTTACCACCTTCCAGTGGGTTACACGGTCGTGTAATTCTGCTCATAAAAGTTACACGGCCGTGTAACTCCCAGATCCTTCAAAAACTTGAATTTTTCACTAAAAATCATGTATCGGGCTCCTTTTAACTCCAAACTTCACCAAATTTTGACCATGGGTTCTATTGACCATTTATTATGTTAAGAACATGTTTTCACTTCTATTAAGTCTTATTTAGTCCATGACTTAATGATTAAGACCATAGGATGTCACAAGAGCTTTAAGGAAGCTCGTATGCACATCAACTCAAATTTTAAAGTCTAGTTTTGTCCATTTTCTATCCATATACTTATATAACAAATGGATGATTTAATTTAAGGTTTTTATAACCCAAAACATACTTTCTTTAATTACCAATTCATGATTTCCATTAACCATTTCCATGGGTTTCATTCATGGAATCACCAATTCCATTCCACCCGACAAATTTCAGTTTTTGTTCAAACTTTCATTTTATTAATTGAAACTTTTAGGAAACCACTTCTAATGGTTTCTTCATACTTAAACATCATTTATGACTCATTCTAACCAACTCTTTATGTCAAATTAACATTTTGATCTTAAACTCAAATTTCTAGGGTTCAATTGCATAGGAAATCACCAAACTTGATTTTAAGTTATCCATATGTTGGATAATGATCAAGATGTGATTAGAAACATAACCCAACTACTTTTACTTGTTTTTAAACCATGGAATCATGGATTCCAAGTTTCTTCCAAAAATTTCCATTTTTGACATTTTTACCCAAAATCTGAAATTACTTGAATTTAACAACTAGGACTGATTTATTACTTATATTAAGACATATTAAACTCATTAAGAACCATTGAAACCAACTTGTTCTTACAAACCCGTTGGTTAGGGTTCTTGAGCTCAAATTCTCATTTCTTGATTTTTAACACTTTCAATAGCTGAACTATGTTTAGATATTGATTTAGACACCAATTAAGGCTAGGAATCATAGGATAATCCTCCTCTAGCCACTGAAATCACGAAGCTACAGTACTCACTCATGGGAAATGGGTTAAACAACCCTAAAAACAAGATTACTAACCTTATATGGCTTGAAATTCTTCAATTCTAGGTTAACTTCTTCCAATTTCTTCAAAACCCTCAAGACCCGATCATCCTAGCTCCCTCTGGCACTCTCTAGAAGTCTCTCCCGTGTTTTATGAACTGGGAGAAGATTTTTCTCCTTTTTATAACTAGCCATTTTACACTTTGGTCCCTCAAGTTCTATTTTTCCCAAAACTGGCACAAGAACTTTATTTGATAACATTATAAGTTTATTTTCTTTCATTCTTACCCCATAATTATATTTTCTTTACTTAAAAGTCATTTGTGTGCCAAATGACCATTTTGCCCTTTTTGAAAATTTTACTATTACGCCCTTGTTCAAACCCAACTTTACATATATTTATTTTATGACTTTTACCAAAATTTTCGGGTTCTTACAAAAGTAAAGGTATGTTAATTAGAAACTAAAAAGAATAAATGACTAAAGTGAAATTATCAACAGTTTGAATTTCAAATAGTAATTATCCACAAGGGATAAGATGAAGATGAGATGCACTAAAATACAATCCTAGATCTGAGTTATAAGTGATGTAAGAACCCTAAAATTCGTCACTCCCCTTCCCACCCTCAGTATACGGCCGATTTCTTCATAAACCCAATGTATTACGTGCTAAAACTTCAAGCAAACGTATATACTTCATCAACGGGTGCTCGATCGTCGTCTTGGGTGCGATTTTATTAGAGGAGTTCTGCTTTTGGCTCTCGACATCCTAACAATATCAGATCTGATATCTAAAAGGTATTTCTTCAACCCTCTTGAATTTACAGTTACAAAAGTGTGCATGATTCTGTGATCCTGTTGAGTACGATTTTGTTTTCTGTTTCTGCTGCGTTTGTTTTATGTTATCGTATTCCAATAGTGGTATCAGAGCCACTTTATCATGATTTTGTACTGTTTTGATTCGATTAGATCTGTTAAAAATCGTTTTTTTCTTTAAATTATCGAATCTGTTCGACGTCCGGGCCGCGGTCCTTGAATGGTCGCGCCACGGTGTTCTATACGATTACGATCATTAGGGTTTTTGTAGGGTCGCGTTTCCTAGTGTGCCGTGCCGCATCGTCCCTGTCATGATCGTGTGTTGTTGGTTATCCGCAACGCTACAATAAGCTTACTGTGTCACGATGCTCGTAACGTCTTTCTGAAATCGTGATTCTTGATATGCAAAATGGTGAAATTTATTATTATATGATTGTTTAAATTAATGATTGACATTGAATGCTTGCATGCTCAATAGGATTAATAGCTAAACACAAAGTTTAAAATGCTTCAAAATTTAATGGATAATTGTTTAAATTAATTATTAACACTGTATCCTTGCGTGTTTAATAAAATTAATAGTTAAACAGAAATTTCAAAAGCTTAAAATTTTAAATTATATACATATTAGAATTGTATCTATATGTATAACTTAAATTAAAATAAAAACATTGGCAGATCATGACTAGGCTCACCACTCTAAATGTGTTTAGAAGGTTTAAGGAGGTCTCTTCGATTCCTAATAAGGTTGGTTTTTAAATAGCATTTATTGCTTACCACCTCACCGCCTGCCGTATTTTATTGAATGGAGTTACCGAAAGGGTTTGATAGGACGATGTTTCAAGATAAAAGTATTACTAAAAATACAGAAGTAAAATTGTTAAAAGTTAATAGAATTTTTCAAAAGTAAAATTGGCGTTTCAAACCCGTTTTAAAAGTTTAAATTGACCCTTATGCCAATTAAAAGGTTAAAATGACTTAACTAAACCAAACAAAATCCCGTTTTATGAAAATGTAAATCTCATGCTACCCACAAAGAACCACACATTTAACCGGGCCCTTCCGACGTGGGAAGTGCTATAGCCAACACGTCGGATTGGACTCGGCCAAAATGATATGATACTCGCGATAACTCATGAATCGTGGGTTGGGTGTCACGTGGGTCCTTCGTGGTCGATTTACCATCCAAACTCGTGATCCGCGACATACCCGTCACGGGAGAGAGGATGAGCATGATGGATTCGATGAATCCCAAAAGATCTAGAAGCTTCATAGAGATTGAAGTTGGCAAATGAGTATTGCATACCTAAATAACTTCTGGGGGTGACTACGACATACCTCTTCACCACCAGAAGTGAAATATGGATTCTAGCCTTAAGTAAAATTATTTTGGGTAATTATTTTTTAAGGATTAATCAAACTAACTAAAATCTACTTTTCATATAGATGGCTCCAAATACAAATGCAAATTCGAATTCGGCTACAAATATCTCACTAATGCAACTCCTCTCTAAGGATAAGCTGACGGGACCCAACTACTTAGACTGGATGCGTTCCCTTCGATTGCCCTCCAGTATGATAAGAAAGAATGGGTCCTGGATACAAATCTTCCTAAGGCTCCCGTTGACGATGCCATTAGAGCTGCTAGGGATGCTTGGCAAAAGCATAAAGATCAGTAGGATGAGGTTGCTTGTATTATGTTGGCGACCATGGTTCTGGAGTTCCAAAAGAGTTTGGAGACCACTAGGGCGTTCGACATGGCCGACCAGCTCAAGGAGATGTTCAAGAGCAGGATAGAAAAGAACGATACGACACTATGATCGCCCTAGTAGACTGCAAGGAGCAGGAGGGCCGGAACCACTGTCAGTGCACACGTGCTTAAGATGAAAGCATACGTTGATAGATTGGAGCGACTTGGATTTCCAATCGCTCAGCAGCTGGTTATGGATATCATCCTCCACTCACTGAGCAATACATTCAGTTAGTTCACACTGAATTTTAAGATGAATGGATTGGCAAAGACCATAATGGAGTTACACGACATACTAAAAACTGCCGAGGCAAATATCTATAACTATAAGAACTCCAACTCCACGACTCTGGTACTAGCAATCAGGGTGGGGCAATCAAGAAAAGGAAAGCCAAGAAGCCTAGAGGTAAAGGGAAGGCTCAAGTTGGTAACCCTAACTCCAACCCTAGCGACAAGGGCAAGGCTGGTTCTATGATAGTGCCGACACCAAACCTTGATAAGGCCATTTGTTTCAACTGCGGAGAAAAGGGACACTGGAAGAGAAGTTGCCCTAAATACATGGAGGAGATTAAGAAGATCAAAACCAAAGTGTCTGGAACCTCGGGTATATAATAATAGAACTCCATAATACTTCTATTACTAATTCATGGGTCGTAGACATAGGATGTGGTACTCATATTTGTTCTGATGTGCATGGACTAAGAAGAAGTAGGAAGCTGAGGCATGGGGAGCTTACCTGATCATGGGTAACAGACATACGACTGATGTCAAGAGGATTGGGGATTACGAGGTCAAGCTTTCTACTCGATTTTCTATTAATTTATTAGATTGTTTCTATTCGCCAGAAATGGCAAGAAACATTATTTCTTTTAGTGCTTTGTATCGAGACAATTTTGATTTTGGTTTTGATAATGGAAATATTTTAGTTTTCAAAAATGATTGTCTTTACTTTAAAGCATGTCCTACAAATGTAATTTATGAAACTATCACGAGCATTAGAAGAAATGATAGCTTAATCTTAAATGTTGATTCAGATGCATCCAAAAGTGTATTGGATAATTTATGTCTATGGCATTGTCAACTTGGTCATATAAACAAGAAACACATCACCAAACTCCAAGCGGATGGGATTTTGGAATCATTCGACCTCAAGTCTGATGATGTATGCGAGCCTTGTTTATTAGGCAAGAAGATGAAAGCGGCATTCACTAGACACTGTGAAAGAGGCAAGGATCTGTTGGACCTCATACACACTAATGTGTGTGGACCGTTTAGATCAGTTACAAGACATGGAGAAAGGTAGTTTGTCACATTTATTGATGATTTCAGTAGACATGGGTATGTTTATTTGATTAAAGATAAGTCTGAAACCTTCAAGGTGTTCAAAATGTTTCAAAACGACGTAGAGAACCAACGGTGCAAAAGGATTAAGATCCTCCGATTTGATAGGGGTGGAGAATATCTTAGTCAAGAATTCTATGATCATCTGAGGAACTGTGAAATTGTTTCACAGTTGACTCCTCCTAGAACACCACAACATAATGGTACGGACGAGAGGAGGAACCGGACATTACTTGATATGGTTCGGTCCATGAAGAGTCGTACTACGCTTCCAATAAGTTTCTGGGGCTATGCCTTAGAGACTGCAACAAAAGTCCTGAACCTTGTACCAACTAAGAAGGTCAGCAAGACACCCTCTGACATATGGAATGTGACTAAACCCTCATTAGCGCATTTGAAAGTTTGGGGTTGTGAGGCTTACGTCCGTCGTAAAGCCATCGACAAACTAGAACCCAAATCAGAGAAGTGTTACTTTATTGGTTATCCTGCTAGTTCTTTTGGGTATTTGTTTATAAACCTTCTAAAAACAAGGTGATTATTGCACGAAGGGCAGTCTTCTGAGAGAGGGAGATGATACACCAATAGGCCAGTGGGAGCCAAATTGATCTTGATGAGATTCAAGAGCCAACCAATAAAGAACCTGATGTTGGCACTAGCGCTCAATCAGAGGTTAAAAAACCTGTTGAGCCTCAGCCAAGTATAGCTGAGGAATCTGACATACCTCCACCCCATGTTTGGAGATCTGATATAGTACGGCATGCACCTGAGTTTTATGGTTTACATAATACTGAAAGTGATGAGACAATGGTAGATGACGATGAACCTACCAGCTATCAGGAAGTAATAGCAGGCCCAAATGTTGCCAAGTGGAAGGAGGCTATGAAGAGCGAGATGAAATCCATGTATGGTAACCAAGTTTGGAACTTGGTTGATCAAACCCTGGCCTTAAACAGTTGGGTGTAAATAGGTCTTCAAGAAGAAGACAGACATGGATGGAAAGGTATATACATACAAAGCCAGACCAGTGGCAAAGGGTTATACACAAACCCAAGGGATTGATTATGAGGAGACTTTTTCACCAGTGGCGATGCTTAAATCTATCAGGATATTGTTTGCCATCACAACATTTTATGACTACAAAATATGGCAAATGGATGTAAAAACCGATTTCCTTAACGGAAAACCTTCAGAGGATGTCTATATAACACAAATAGATGGTTTTGTACAGTCTAAATATCCCAATAGAGTGTGTAAACTTGTGAAGTCGATTTATGGACTCAAACAAGCATCTCGTAGCTAGAATATCTGCTTCGATGAGAAAGGCAAAGAGTTTGGATTTTCGAGAAGTGAAGATGCGCCATGTGTATATGTCAGAGCTAGTGGGAGTGTTGTTATCTTCCTTGTGTTGAATGTTGATGACATACTACTCATAGGAAACAATGTTCCAATGCTGCAAAGTGTTAAAACTTGGCTTGGGGATTGTTTCTCTATGAAAGACTTAGGAGAAGCAACATACATACTTGGTATAAAGATCTATAGAGATAGATCTAGGCGACTCATTGGTTTAAGCCAGAATACATACATAGACAAAATCTTGAAAAGATTCAAGATGCAGGATTCCTATAAAGGATTCGTGCCTATGTAAAATGGTATGACATTGAGTAGAGACCAATGTCCTAGTGTTAGTGATGAACGAGAAAGAATGAGTCGAATCCCATATGCTTCGTAGTGGGATCGATCATGTATGCAATGTTATGTACAAGGCCTGACGTCTCTTGTGCATTGAGTACGACGAGGCGTTATCAGGCCAATCCTGGTGAAAATCGTTGGACCGCAGTCAAGAACATTCTTAAGTATCTTCAGAGGACGAAGGAAGTGTTCTTGGTTTATGGGGGCATGGAAGAACTCACTGTAAGTGGTTATAGTGATGCTAGCTTCCAAACCGACAGAGACGACTCCTATTCGTAGTCAGGATTCGTGTTCTTACTGAATGGTGGGGCAGTAACTTGGAAGAGTACCAAGCAAGAAACAGTAGCTGATTAAAAAATGGAGGCCAAGTATATTGTAGTTAATGAAGCTGCAAAGGAAGCCATGTGGATGAAAAAGTTCATCAAGACAGTGTTGTTCCTAGCATTGATGGTCCTGTTGAGATCTTCTGTGACAATGAGGGTGCAGTCGCCTTGGCGAAAGAACCCAGAGCCCACAAGCGCATAAGGCATATACACCGTAAGTACCATTATATAAGGAGGCTCGTTGAAGATGGAGACATCGATTAGTAGAGTTACATCAGAAGATAATCTTGCTGATCCATTCACTAAACCGTTATCTCAGGCCAAACATGATTCTCATACTAGGTCGATAAGCATTAGATTTGCAAATGAGTTGGTTTGAGTGTATTTAATTTAGTTTGATCTGTGTTGGGAACTTAAGCAATGTAAAACTCTATTTGTTTTGAAGATTATTATGTGGAGAACGTAACATATGCATGGAGGTAGCCATTTCATTAGTTTATCATTGTGTTCCAATTTTGCATGTTTATGGACTTCCCGAATAAACCAAGTATTATTCAAACAATCCACAGTCAGTCATACTTTTGGAAGTAAGTGTTGATTCAAGGCTGACATGAAGAATTAGTGGATTGTCCATAGAGATGGACATAACATAGAGATGCGCTAATTCTCATGTGTACTTAATAGAGATTAAGTATTGGAGTAACCTGTACTTAGAGATTACTTCATGGAGTTTGTCACGAGTAATTCTAAGATGGTAATATCTTGTATTCTTCAAGTGGAGATGCATTGATTCTTAGTCTTGCAGTTTGTTATGCCTTGGTTTTCTCCAATGTTGTCCGTAACTGGCAGCCATACAGGGAATGTCCAGATATGACATGATGAGTAGGCGAGATCCGTGTAGTCAAAGTTTATATGTTCCTTCTGCCCTAACAGGAGAAGTGATATCCGTGGGCCCCTCGATGATTTGGTGTTGACAGCAAATGTATGGTCGTACTTAAACTGAATTGATATAGAATCAATAAGTGCAGTTTGTTATGGTCATCACAAATCTCTATCGGGAAACATAATCTTGAATGTTTGAGACCGACAGAATTCCATGTGAAACGTTCATATGGATATCTTGTAGAATAAATGAATATTTGATCACTTGCATAAGGGCTGTTTCATTAGATGAACACGACACTTGTATAGGATGGCATACTCCTTACTAGGTTAGGGAATATTAGACCATACATTTGTTATAACAAGTGCAAGTGGGAGGCTGTTGGTTATATGCCCATCGTTATAACAAGTTGGTAATATTACTATAAATAGTAGGGTCCTTTTGGGTTATAGACAAGAGATGATTTAGCTAAAAGAGATCGAAAAATAAACTTGAGGGGTTAAGTTTATTAATATACCAAAGTAAAGGTATATTAATTAGAAACTAAAAAGGATAAAGAACTAAAGTGAAATTATCAACAATTTGAATTTCAAATAGTCATCATCCACAAGGGAGAATATGAAGATGAGACTATAAATACAACCCTAGATCTGAGTTGTAAGTGATCTGAAAACCCCAAAATTCGTCACTCCCCTTCCCACCCTCGGTATACGGTCGATTTTTCATAAACCCTAAGTACTACGTGCTAAAACTTCAAGCAAAGGTATATACTTCATCAACGTGTGCTGGATCGTCGTCTTGGGTGCGATTTCATTAGAGGAGTTATGCTTTTGGCTCTCGACATCCTCACAATATCAGATCTGAGATCTAAAAGGTATTTCTTGAAACCTCTTCAATTTACAGTTACAAAAGTATGCATGATTCCGTGATCATGTTGAGTACGATCTTGTTTTATGTTTCCACTGCGTTTGTTTTACGTTATCATATTCCAACAGAAAGTACAAGTCAAATAAAATGGTTATGTAGCCACTATGATACACATTGATGGAAAGAATATGGCACATGCGGCGAGGTGATTTTTTGATTTTATAAATTATTATCTAATTTTAATAAATCAAGGCACAAAAATAGCAGTTGGATGAAGCCAAGGTGATGGTATATAGACAACAAGATCAGTAATAATTCGAGAAGGCCATGCAATCCTAATAAACACTTGCAAGAAAGGTGTTGGAATCAAGTAGATAATAAGGTCAAGAATAATTCAAGAAGGTCATGCAATCTAAACAAATACTTGCAAACAATGCGTTAGAATCTAGAAGTTAGATATGGAAGTTAGTAATGAATGTACCACACTATCAGTTGGAGTTTACTTTATGAAAAGAGATCCAAGGACTTGGTTAGTTTCTTCAAACCACTAAATCACTTGAAGGTAAGTTTAAACAAATAAAGTCAAAGAGAGGGTGTATGTATGAAAAATGGAATATTAGAAATATTCAACCACAATACACAAGGATTTAAGAGCTTTGTACCGTACACCAAGAGGCTACATCCACTCGATGAATTACTCCATCTAGACAGTTCACTCCCGACTTTGAACCACTAAAATAAGTTCCTAAAAGGTGGAATTCAAATAGTATGTACAATGAAAAGTCCAAGTCCTTCTCAGCACTTCTTTTGAGTGATGAGTATGGATCTCTGTCGAGATCTCTCAAAAAATATACTTACACTTGTTTTAAACTCGAAGGTAAATCAACCAAATAATCCAAATACTCAAGATCATTATAAGTGAAAGTGAGGATTTTAAGAAATATTTGAGAGAGATTGCTGGAAGCATGTTAGATTAATGTGTCGAAACTAATATCAAAACAATTGCTATATATAGTGCTTAGAAACTTATGGAGGCATAGAAGCTTGCAATCCTATTGATCGATTTAGTGGGTGGTGGATTGAAACATTTAAATTATTATTTAAAGTCATTTAGAAACTAGAAATTCCACCAACCTAGTTAAAACTCGTATATTTTATGAAGGATGACTTCAAACATACAAATAACTTATAATGTATTTTATAAAAAGCTTTTTTATAGAAAATATTTAATAAATTTAATTTATTAAATATTTTTTTAATTTAAAGTTTTTAACCTCTGCTACATTGATCTAAATTATATGGATTAAATTGATAATTACCTAATCAAGGTAATATAAATAAAAGAATTCTTTAAATATCTCAGACTTTAATCTTTAATAAGGCTTTACAATTCTTGAAATTGGCATGTAGATAAAGAGAAACTTTACCAACATAGCTCGAATAGACTTTGATCGCTTGAGAAATTTTTTATACATAAATATAAATATGGGTGATGTTACAAACACAAGTAATATAATTAGAACATAATATTGATTTGGATTATGTTTGCTATCATCAAAACATAAGTGGGAATGCATGGAATAAGCACTTGAACCAATAGGGATTAATGTTAATACAACAAAATTTTAACTTTTTGTCTTATCCAAAAAAGTTGGAGAGGAACTAGTGTCAAGGATACAATAATTGAGTTTTTTTCCCATACAAAAAAGGCAGGAGAGGAACTAATATCAATAAGACAAAACTTAAATCTTTTTTGTCCCAACCAAAAAGGTGGAATATAGATCAATGTCAATAGTCCAAAATTCCAATTTAAAAAGGTAGGAGGGAGACTAATGTCAATAGGACAAAAGTTGTAACTTTTTTGTCACACCCAAAAATGTTGAACATGAATTCATACCATTAGGAAAACTATTATAACTTTATGTGTCACCTAAAATAATGGGAGAGAGATGAATGTTAATAAGACAAAAGTTGAAACTTTGTTGTCTTGCCCAATAAGGTAGAAGAGATATTAATGTCAATATGACAAAAGTTGCAACTTTTTGTCTCATTCAAAAATGTGTTAGATGGACAAATGTTAATAGGATAAAGGTTGATACTTTTTGTTCTGCCCAAAATGGTAGAATATGGATTAATGTAAACAAGACAAAAATTGCAACTTTCTGTCTACACAGATGGGATAGACACTAATGCATGTAGGATAAAAGTTGAAACTTTTTTCAACCTAAAAAGGTGGAAAAGATATTAAAGCCAATAGGACAATAATTACAAAATTTTGACACATCCAAAAAGGTGGGAAATAGACTAATGTAAATTGGAACAAAGTTGCAACTTTTTTGACCCACCCAAAATGGTTAAATAACGATTAATGTTAATAGTACAAAATTGAAAATTATGTAGCATCAAAATAGATGTAATATGAACTAATGACAATAAGACAATACTTGAAAAACATTTCCCATCCTAAAAGGTGGAGGAGGGACTAAATAACTGTCAATAGTACAAAAATTACAAGTTTTTGTTCCATCCAAAAATGTAAGAGGGGGGCTAATGTGAATAGGAAAAAAGTTAAAACTTTTTTGTCCCATCCAAAAAGATGGATATGGATTAATATCAATATAACAAAAATGGCAACTTTTTCCCACCAAAAAGGTGGGAGAGTGACTAATGTCAACCGGGCAATAGTTGAATTTTTTTGTCCCACCCAAAAAAGGTGGGAGAGGAACTAATGTCAATAGGATAAAAGTTAAAACTTTTTGTCCCACTAAAAAAAGAATAAAGGTTAATGTCAATAGAACAAAAATTGTAACGATGTGTCTCTTCCAAAATAATGTCAATGGAACAAAAGTTGAAAGTTTTTTGTCCCACCCAAAATTATGGAACAGAGATTAATGACAATATGGCAAAAATTATAACTTTTTATGCCATAAAAATGTGGGAGGGAGACTAATGTTAATAGGAATAAATTTGAAACTTTTTGTGCCATCCAAAGCCAGTGAATAAGGATAAATTTCAATAGTAAAAATTACTTTTTTATCCCTCCCAAAAAGGTAGGAGTGGGCTAATGTCAATAGGACAAATGTTGAAACATTTTTGTACCACCCAAAAAGTTGGAATAGATATTAATGTCAATGAGACAAAAATTGCAACTTGTTGTTTTCTAGAAGAAGACGAATGAGGAACTAGTATCAATAGGATAAAAGTTGAAACTTTTTTAACCCACCCAAAAAGGTAAAATAGAGATTAATTAAAACATGACAAAAATTGCATACTTTTATCGCACCCAAAAATCGTGGAATATTGATTATTAGGAATAGAATAAAAAATGCATCTTTTTATCCCATTTAAAAAGGTAGTAGCGGAACAATTGTTATTATGACAAAATTTTGAATTTTTTTGTCCCACCCAAAAATGTGTAATATGGATTAAGACAAAAAAATATAACTTTTTGTTCCATCTAAAAAGGTGGGAGAGAGATTAATGTCAATAGGAAAAAAATTTGAATTTTTTTGTCCCACCCAAAAAGATGGAATATACATTAGGGTATTGGTAAAAAAAACCCCCCACATGTAAGATGTCACTAAATAAAAGGAAGGATAAGATAAGATTCTTAGACATTCATTAGTGTGAATATCACTATAAAAGAAAGATAAGATTCTTAAACATTCATACAATTGATTATATGTGTCCTTATATATATTTGAGTTGGATAACATCATTTTCCCTGAGTAATTATAATCCTACATATTCCAATCCTACACATTTAAAATATCTTCATGACGAGTTGGAGAGATCATTATCAATCGTTTGGAAATTCAACTGAAGAGGCATTTTAATTTCCTGCGGATCATATATATTTTTTATATTCATTATCTTACTAGTTTGTATTCAAGTCGTAATATGTTTTATATTTGTTTAGGATGACAATTAGCATGAAAATTGCTTTTTTATCCCTCCCAAAAAGGTGGGAGTGGGCTAATGTCAATAGGACAAATGTTCAAACATTTTTCTACCTCCCAAAAAGTTGGAATAGATATTAATGTCAATGAGACAAAAATTGCAACTTGTTGTTTTCTAAAAGAAGACGGATGAGGAACTAGTATCAATAGGATAAAAGTTGAAACTTTTTTGTCCCACCCAAAAAGGTAAGATAGTGATTAGTTTAAACATGACAAAAATTGCATATTTTTATCCCACCCAAAAAGGTGGGAGAGTGACTAATATCATAGAGTTAAAAGTTGAAAGCTTTTTGTGTCATCCAAAAAGGTAGTATGGAGATCAATATCAATAAGACAAGATTCTAACTTTTTGTCTCATCCAAAAAGGTGAAAGAGGGACTAATTTCAATTGATAAAAGTTGAAACTTTTTGTCTCACCCAAAAATCGTGGAATATTGATTAATGTCAATAGAATAAAAATTGCATCTTTTTATCCTATTTAAAAAGGTAGAAGAGGAACAAATGTTATTATGACAAAATTTGGATTTTTTTTGCCCCACCCAAAAATGTGGAATATGGAATAAGAAAAAAAAAATGTTAACTTTTTGTTCCATCTAAAAAGGTGGGAGAGAGATTAATGTCAATAGGAAAAAAATTTGAATTTTTTTGTCCCACCCAAAAAGATGGAATATACATTAGGGTATTGGTAAAAAAACCCCCCACATGTAAGATGTCACTAAATAAAAGGAAGGATAAGATAAGATTCTTAGACATTCATTAGTGTGAATATCACTATAAAAGAAAGATAAGATTCTTAAACATTCATACAATTGATTATATGTGTCCTTATATATATTTGAGTTGGATAACATCATTTTCCCTGAGTAATTATAATCCTACATATTCCAATCCTACACATTTAAAATATCTTCATGACGAGTTGGAGAGATCATTATCAATCGTTTGGAAATTCAACTGAAGAGGCATTTTAATTTCCTGCGGATCATATATATTTTTTATATTCATTATCTTACTAGTTTGTATTCAAGTCGTAATATGTTTTATATTTGTTTAGGATGACAATTAGCATGAAAATTGCTTTTTTATCCCTCCCAAAAAGGTGGGAGTGGGCTAATGTCAATAGGACAAATGTTCAAACATTTTTCTACCTCCCAAAAAGTTGGAATAGATATTAATGTCAATGAGACAAAAATTGCAACTTGTTGTTTTCTAAAAGAAGACGGATGAGGAACTAGTATCAATAGGATAAAAGTTGAAACTTTTTTGTCCCACCCAAAAAGGTAAGATAGTGATTAGTTTAAACATGACAAAAATTGCATATTTTTATCCCACCCAAAAAGGTGGGAGAGTGACTAATATCATAGAGTTAAAAGTTGAAAGCTTTTTGTGTCATCCAAAAAGGTAGTATGGAGATCAATATCAATAAGACAAGATTCTAACTTTTTGTTTCATCCAAAAAGGTGAAAGAGGGACTAATTTCAATTGATAAAAGTTGAAACTTTTTGTCTCACCCAAAAATCGTGGAATATTGATTAATGTCAATAGAATAAAAATTGCATCTTTTTATCCTATTTAAAAAGGTAGAAGAGGAACAAATGTTATTATGACAAAATTTGGAATTTTTTTGCCCCACCCAAAAATGTGGAATATGGAATAAGAAAAAAAAATGTTAAGTTTTTCTTCCATCTAAAAAGGTGGGAAAGAGATTAACGTCAATAGGAAAAAAATTGAATTTTTTTGTCCCACCCAAAAAGATGGAATATAGATTAGGGTATTGGTAAAAAAACCCTCATGTAAGATGTCACTAAATAAAAGGTAGGATAAGATAAGATTATTAGACATTCATTAGTGTGAATATCACTATAAAAGAAAGATAAGATTGTTAGACATTCATACAATTGCTTGTATGTTTCGTTATATATATGTGAGTTGGATAACATCATTTTCCCTGAGTAATTCTAATCCTACATATTCCAATCCTACATATTTAAAATATCTCCATGACGAGTTGGAGAGATCATTATCAGTCGTTTGGAAATTCAACTGAAGAGGTATTTTAATTTCCTGCGGATCATATATATTTTTTATATTCATTATCTTACTAGTTTGTATTCAATTCGTAATATGTTTTATATTTGTTTAGGATAACAATTTGCATGAAAATTACTTTTTTATCCCTCCCAAAAAGGTGGGAGTGGGCTAATGTCAATTAGACAAATGTTCAAACATTTTTGTACCTCCCAAAAAGTTGGAATAGATATTAATGTCAATGAGACAAAAATTGCAACTTGTTGTTTTCTAGAAGAAGACGGATGAGGAACTACTATCAATAGGTTAAAACTTGAAACTTTTTTGTCCCACCCAAAAAGGTAAAATAGGGATTACTTTAAACATGAAAAAAATTGCATATTTTTATCCCATCCAAAAAGGTGGGAGAGTGACTAATATCATAGAGTTAAAAGTTGAAAGCTTTTTGTGCCATCTAAAAAGGTAGTATGGAGATCAATATCAATAGGACAAGATTCTAACTTTTTCTCTCATCCAAAAAGGTGAAAGAGGGACTAATTTCAATTGTCAAAAGTTCAAAACTTTTTTGTCCCACCCAAAAATCGTGGAATATTGATTAATGTCAATAGAATAAAATTTTCATCTTTTTATCACATTTAAAAAGATAGAAGAGGAACAAATGTTATTATGACAAAATTTGGAATTTTTTCCCCACCCAAAAATGGGGAATATAGAATAATACAAAAAAAAATGTAACTTTTGCTTCCATCTAAAAAGGTGGGAGAGATATTAATGTCAATAGGAAAAAAATTGAATTTTTTTGTCCCACCCAAAAAGATGGAATATAGATTAGGGTATTGGTAAAAAAAACCCTACATGTAAGATGTCACTAAATAAAAGGAAGGATAAGATAAGATTCATAGACTTTTATTATTGTGAATATCACTATAAAAGAAAGATAAGATTGGTAGACATTCATACAATTGATTGTATGTGTCGTTATATATATGTGAATTGGATAACATCATTTTCCCTGAGTAATTCTAATCCTACATATTCCAATCCTACATATTTAAAATATCTTCATGACGAGTTGGAGAGATCATTATCAGTCATTTGGAAATTCAACTGAAGTTGTAATTTAATTTCCTGCGAATGATATATATTTTTTATATTCATTATCTTACTAGTTTGTATTCAAGTCGTTATATGTTTTATATTTGTTTATGATGACAATTTGCATGAAAATTACTTTTTTATCCCTCCCAAAAAGATGGGAGTGGGCTAATGTCAATTGGACAAATGTTCGAACATTTTTGTACCTCCCAAAAAGTTGGAATAAATATTAATGTCAATGAGACAAAAATTGCAACTTGTTGTTTTCTAAAAGAAGACGGAGGAGGAACTAGTATCAATAGGATAAACGTTGAAACTTTTTTGTCCCACACAAAAAGGTAAGATAGTGATTAGTTTAAACATGACAAAAGTTGCATATTTTTGTCTCACCCAAAAAGGTGGGAGAGTGACTAATATCATAGAGTTAAAAGTTGAAAGCTTTTTGTGTCTTCCAAAAAGGTAGTATGGAGATCAATATCAATAGAACAAGATTCTAACTTTTTGTCTCATCCAAAAAGGTGAAAAAGGGACTAATTTCAATTGACAAAAGTTGAAAATTTTTGTCCCACCCAAAAATCATGGAATAATGATTAATGTCAATAGAATAAAAATTGCAACTTTTTATCCCATTTAAAAAGGTAGAAGAGGAACAAATGTTATTATGAAAAAATTTGGAATTTTTTTGCCTAACCCAAAAATGTGGAATATGGAATAAGAAAAGAAAATGTAACATTTTCTTCCATTTAAAAAGGTGGGAGAGAGATTAATGTCAATAGGAAAAAAATTGAATGTTTTTATCCCACCCAAAAATATGGAATATAGATTAGGGTATTGGTAAAAAAACCCCTCATGTTAGATGTCACTAAATAAAAGGAAGGATAAGATAAGATTATTAGACATTCATTAGTGTGAATATCACTATAAAAGAAAGATAAGATTGTTAGACATTCATACAATTGATTGTATGTGTCGATATATATATATGTGAGTTGGATAACATCATTTTCCCTGAGTAATTCTAATCCTACATATTGCAATCCTACATATTTAAAACATCTTCATGACGAGTTGGAGATATCATTATCAGTCGTTTGGAAATTCAACTGAAGAGGTATTTTAATTTCCTGCGGATCATATATATTTTTTATATTCATTATCTTACTAGTTTGTATTCAAGTCGTAATATGTTTTATATTTGTTTAGGATAACAATTTGCATGAAAATTACTTTTTTATCCCTCCCAAAAAGGTGGGAGTGGGTTAATGTCAATAGGACAAATGTTCAAACATTTTTGTACCTCTCAAAAAGTTGGAATAGATATTAATGTCAATGAGACAAAAATTGCAACTTTTTTGTCCCACCTAAAAAGGTAAGATAGTGATTAGTTTAAACATGACAAAAATTGCATATTTTTATCCCACCCAATAAGGTGGGAGAGTGACTAATATCATAGAGTTAAAAGTTGAATGCTTTTTGTGCCATCCAAAAAGGTAGTATGGAGATCAATATCAATAGGACAAGATTCTAACTTTTTGTCTCATCCAAAAAGGTGAAAGAGGGACTAATTTCAATTGACAAAAGTTGAAACTTTTTTGTCCCACCCAAAAATCGTGGAATATTGAATAATGTCAATAGAATAAAAATTGCATATTTTTATCACATTTAAAAAGGTAGAAGAGTAACAAATGTTATTATGACAAAATTTGGAATTTTTTTGCCTCGCCCAACAATGTGGAATATGGAATAAGACAAAAAAATGTAACTTTTCCTTCAATCTAAAAAGGTGGGAGAGAGATTAATGTCAATTGGAAAAAAAATTCAATTTTTTGTCCCCCCCAAAAAGATGGAATATAGATTGGGGTATTGGTAAAAAAACCCCTCATGTAAGATGTCACTAAATAAAAGGAAGGATAAGATATGATTCTTAGACATTCATTATTGTGAATATCACTATAAAAGAAAGATAAGATTGTTTGACATTCATACAATTGATTATATATGTCGTTATATATACGAGAGTTGGATAACATCATTTTCCCTGAGTAATTCTAATCCTACATATTTCAATCCTACATATTTAAAATATCATCATGGCGAGTTCGAGAGATCATTATCAGTCGTTTGGAAATTCAACTGAAGATGTAATTTAATTTCCTGCGGATGATATATATTTTTTATATTCATTATCTTAATAGTTTGTATTCAAGTCGTAATTTTTTTTATATTTGTTTAGGATGACAATTTGAATGAAAATTACTTTTTTATCCCTCCCAAGAAGGTGGGAGTGGGCTAATGTCAATGACAAATGTTCAAACATTTTTGTACCTCCCAAAAACTTGGAATAGATATTAATGTAAATGAGACAAAAATTGCAACATGTTGTTTTCTAAAAGAAGACGGATGAGGAACTAGTATCAATAGGATAAAAGTTGAAACTTTTTTGTCCCACCCAAAAAGGTAAGATAGTGATTTGTTTAAACATGACAAAAATTTCATATTTTTATCCCACCCAAAAAGGTGGGAGAGTGACTAATATCATAGAGTTAAAAGTTGAAAGCGTTTTGTGTCATCCAAAAAGGTAGTATGGAGATCAATATCAATAGGACAATATTCTAACTTTTGTCTCATCAAAAAAGGTGAAAGTGGGACTAATTTCAATTGACAAAAGTTGAAACTTTTTGTCCCACCCAAAAATCATGGAATAAGACAAAATTTGGAATTTTTTTGCCAATAGGATAAAAGTATAAACTTTTTTGTCCCACACAAAAAGGTAAAATAGGGATTACTTTAAACATGAGAAAAATTGCACATTTTTATCCCACCCAAAAAGGTAGAAGAGTGACTAATATCATAGAGTTAAAAGTTGAAAGCTTTTTGTTTTCTAGAAGAAGACGGATGAGGAACTAGTATCAATAGGATAAAAGCTGAAACTTTTTTGTCCCACCTAAAAAGGTAAGATAGTGATTAGTTTAAACATGACAAAAATTGCATATTTTTATCCCACCCAATAAGTTGGGAGAGTGACTAATATCATAGAGTTAAAAGTTGAATGCTTTTTGTGCCATCCAAAAAGGTAGTATGGAGATCAATATCAATAGGACAAGATTCTAACTTTTTGTCTCATCCAAAAAGGTGAAAGAGGGACTAATTTCAATTGACAAAAGTTGAAACTTTTTTGTCCCACCCAAAAATCGTGGAATATTGAATAATGTCAATAGAATAAAAATTGCATATTTTTATCACATTTAAAAAGGTAGAAGAGTAACAAATGTTATTATGACAAAATTTGGAATTTTTTTGCCTCGCCCAACAATGTGGAATATGGAATAAGACAAAAAAATGTAACTTTTCCTTCAATCTAAAAAGGTGGGAGAGAGATTAATGTCAATTGGAAAAAAAATTCAATTTTTTGTCCCCCGCAAAAAGATGGAATATAGATTGGGGTATTGGTAAAAAAACCCCTCATGTAAGATGTCACTAAATAAAAGGAAGGATAAGATATGATTCTTAGACATTCATTATTGTGAATATCACTATAAAAGAAAGATAAGATTGTTTGACATTCATACAATTGATTATATATGTCGTTATATATACGAGAGTTGGATAACATCATTTTCCCTGAGTAATTCTAATCCTACATATTCCAATCCTACATATTTAAAATATCATCATGGCGAGTTCGAGAGATCATTATCAGTCGTTTGGAAATTCAACTGAAGATGTAATTTAATTTCCTGCGGATGATATATTTTTTATATTCATTATCTTAATAGTTTGTATTCAAGTCGTAATTTTTTTTATATTTGTTTAGGATGACAATTTGAATGAAAATTACTTTTTTATCCCTCCCAAGAAGGTGGGAGTGGGCTAATGTCAATGACAAATGTTCAAACATTTTTGTACCTCCCAAAAACTTGGAATAGATATTAATGTAAATGAGACAAAAATTGCAACATGTTTTCTAAAAGAAGACGGATGAGGAACTAGTATCAATAGGATAAAAGTTGAAACTTTTTTGTCCCACCCAAAAAGGTAAGATAGTGATTTGTTTAAACATGACAAAAATTTCATATTTTTATCCCACCCAAAAAGGTGGGAGAGTGACTAATATCATAGAGTTAAAAGTTGAAAGCGTTTTGTGTCATCCAAAAAGGTAGTATGGAGATCAATATCAACAGGACAATATTCTAACTTTTGTCTCATCCAAAAAGGTGAAAGTGGGACTAATTTCAATTGACAAAAGTTGAAACTTTTTGTCCCACCCAAAAATCATGGAATAAGACAAAATTTGGAATTTTTTTGCCAATAGGATAAAAGTATAAACTTTTTTGTCCCACACAAAAAGGTAAAATAGGGATTACTTTAAACATGAGAAAAATTGCACATTTTTATCCCACCCAAAAAGGTAGAAGAGTGACTAATATCATAGAGTTAAAAGTTGAAAGCTTTTTGTGCCATCCAAAAAGGTAGTATGGAGATCAATATCAATAGGACAAGATTGTAACTTTTTGTCTCATCAATAAAGGTGAAAGAGGGACTAATTTCAATTGACAAAAGTTGAAACTTTTTTGTCCCACCCAAAAATCGTGGAATATTGATTAATGTCAATAGAATAAAAAATGCACCTTTTTAACACATTTAAAAAGGTAGAAGAGGAACAAATGTTATTATGACAAAATTTGGAATTTTTTTGCCCCACCCAAAAATGTGGAATATGGATTAAGACAAAAAAATATAACTTTTTCTTCCATCTAAAAAGGTGGGAGAGAGATTAATGTCAATAGGAAAAAAATTGAATTTTTTTGGCCCACCCAAAAAGATGGAATATTGATTAGGGTATTGGTAAAAAAAACCGCTCATGTAAGATGTCACTAAATAAAAGGAAGGATAAGATAAGATTATTAGACATTCATTAGTGTGAATATCACTATAAAAGAAAGACAAGATCGTTAGACATTCATACAATTGATTGTATGTGTCGTTATATATATGTGAGTTGGATAACATCATTTTCCCTGATTAATTCTAATCGTACATATTCCAATCCTACATATTTAAAATATCTTCATGACGAGTAGGAGAGATCATTATCAGTCGTTTGGAAATTCAACTGAAGAGGTATTTTAATTTCCTGACGATCATATATATTTTTTATATTCTATATCTTACTAGTTTGTATTCAAGTCGTAATATGTTTTAAATTTGTTTAGGGGGACAATTTGCATGAAAATTACTTTTTTATCCCTCCCAAAAAGGTGGGAGTGAGTTAATGTCAATTGGACAAATGTTCATGTCAATGAGACAAAAATTGCAACTTGTTGTTTTCTAAAAGAAGACGGAGGAGGAACTAGTATCAATAGGATAAAAGTTGAAACTTTTTTGTCCCACACAAAAAGGTAAGATAGTGATTAGTTTAAACATGACAAAAGTTGCATATTTTTATCTCACCCAAAAAGGTGGGAGAGTGACTAATATCATAGAGTTAAAAGTTGAAAGCTTTTTGTGTCTTCCAAAAAGGTAGTATGGAGATCAATATCAATAGAACAAGATTCTAACTTTTTGTCTCATCCAAAAAGGTGAAAGAGGGACTAATTTCAATTGACAAAAGTTGAAACTTTTTGTCCCACCCAAAAATCATGGAATAATGATTAATGTCAATAGAATAAAAATTGCAACTTTTTATCCCATTTAAAAAGGTAGAAGAGGAACAAATGTTATTATGAAAAAATTTGGAATTTTTTTGCCTAACCCAAAAATGTGGAATATGGAATAAGAAAAGAAAATGTAACATTTTCTTCCATTTAAAAAGGTGGGAGAGAGATTAATGTCAAATGGAAAAAAAATTGAATTTTTTTGTCCCACCCAAAAAGATGGAATATAGAGTAGGGTATTGGTAAAAAAACCCCTCATGTAAGATGTCACTAAATAAAAGGAAGGATAAGATAAGATTCATAGACATTCATTAGTGTGAATATCACTATAAAAGAAAGATAAGATTGTTAGACATTCATACAATTGATTGTATGTGTCGTTATATATATGTGAGTTGGATAACATCATTTTCCCTGAGTAATTCTAATCCTACATATTCCAATCCTACATATTTAAAATATCTTCATGACGAGTTGGAGAGATCATTATCAGTCGTTTGGAAATTCAACTAAAGAGGTATTTTAATTTCCTGCGGATCATATATATTTTTTATATTCATTATCTTACTAGTTTGTATTCAAGTCGTA
Source organism: Cichorium intybus (assembly GCA_023525715.1). Taxonomy (NCBI): domain Eukaryota; kingdom Viridiplantae; phylum Streptophyta; class Magnoliopsida; order Asterales; family Asteraceae; genus Cichorium; species Cichorium intybus. The sequence continues at coordinate 67,978,499 of CM042015.1, read as the reverse complement.
ATATGTTTTATATTTGTTTAGGATGACAATTTGCATGAAAATTACTAATTGAGCCTTGTTTTGTGTGACTCCACCACTTTCATACATTTTATCAGGAAATACCCATTTTGTCCCTATAATGGTACGTCTAGGGGAGGAGGAACTAAGTCCCTTGATCTTTGTCTAGAGAATTGATCAAGCTCTTACTATATGATCATGACCCAATCTTCGTTCAATAGGGCTCCAACAATGGTCTTTGGCTCAACCTAGTAAACAAAGGCATGGAAAGCTAAAGGGAAATGAATTTGGTACCGGTCGTCCTATGATTTAACTCACCAATCACATGATCCAATGTATGGTCTTTAACTATTTTAAGGCTCGGGTCATTATATGTATTGTCATTTGGAGTTGGCTCAACTCTAAGATAGCTAGAATACGGAAATAAGCAAAGGTCGCCTAGTTGGTTAACTAAGTTCTCATGTTCATAAACTAATGGCTCACTAGGCTTTACAAGATTCCCATTAGATCTCATATTGAGGGATTCTTTTATGACCAGGGTTTGGTATTTAGCAAGGAAGATACATTCATATGATTTGGGGTCAAATTTGGTCAAATGGTCTCTAGTGTATACGGCAAAGCACTTGCACCAAAAAATTCGAAGGTGATCAAAAGAAGGCTTCCTACCTTTGATGATGTTATAAGGGGTCTTATCCAAAACTTTATAATGGATGCACAGTTGAAAATGTAGGTAGAAGTGGATATGACATCACACCAAAACTTTTGGGGTACTTTATTTTTGTTAAGCATGGTTATACTCATCTCTTAAATAGTTCAGTGCTTCCTCTTAACTACCCTATTTGATTGAGGAGTTTAAGGACCCGAGAAATTATTAGTAACACCATGTTTCTACAAAATGATCCAAATTGCATTTCATTGTCAAATTCTCTACCATGGTTGGTACAAGTGGAAACTATTGTACAACCAAGTTAGTTTTGAATTCTCTTTCCTAAAATAATGAATTTTTCAAAAGCTTCATTTATATGTTTCAAAAATAATATGTAAGTGTATCTTGAAAAATCATCAACAAGCATTAGTGTATAGAAGTTGCCTCCATAACTTTGGGTTGTCGAGGGACCAAATAAGTATAAGTGAAACAATTCTAACACATGAGAAGTTGGTATTACTTCTTTAGATTTGTAAGAAACATGCGTTTGTTTTCCAATTTTACAAGCATCACAAAAATGATTATCATATTTTATTTTTGCAATACATATACTAAGCTCTTTTGACTTTAACTTCAAAATCAAGCGTGAGTTTGCATGTCCTAATCTACGATGTCATAAATTAGTGTTATCAAAAATAGAATTTAAACATATATTTGTATCTTGTTTTGTTTGAATGGTATAAAGAGATCTTTTTGTATCTCCAGAATGGACTACATTTCCACCCTTGATAATATTTCATGAATTCTTTTTTAAATTGGACTTCATTATCAATATCACATAATTGCCCAACACTAATTCAATTAAAATTTAAACCAACAACATGTTCCACATTTCGTAATTTACTTGTCACACAAAATGTCACCATGACCAATAACCTTGCGTTTGTAATTCCTAAAGACTACCTTACCTCCATCATATGTTTAATACGAACAAAATAAGTTTCAATTTCTGGTCATGTGTTTGGTGTAACCACTATCTATCACAAGGTCATATGGACGTAGTAAAGCATCCTCATAGCCTTACATAGTCTGAGAAAAAAGTGCTACCCTTTAATTCTTTTTTATCCAAGAAAAGTTAGAGCATAGATGGCAGGTAACTAGACCAACAAAACGAAACATACAAGAATAATTGATCATTGAAAATGGATCATACTAATTTGATCATGAAACTATCACCAAGCAACACTTAACCATTGTCAATCCACAATCTCATTAGACTAGGTTATATGACTTCAAAAACACCGATGGGAATCCATTTAGGAATTACCTAAAATTTTATAAAATGGTTCTCATATACAAATAAAGAAGCAAGAACATTTCAAGTTCTTTTCTTTCTTCTATGATTTTTGTTGTGCATAAGATTATTTCTAAAGACATTTATTTTGCACTATGTAAGGTGTATTTTTATTTCTAGCATGCAACTGACTGGGTGAAACACATTCTTGTTTCTTTTAGGAAAATGAATTGGTTTTTGAGGCATATTTACCAAGCACATATTATGAAAAGGAACGTTCATATACTTTTTCTGTTCACTTTTATGTGATTTAGTATTTTATTTTTTATGTGAAACATCATGCAATTTTTCACATTTATCGTCATATATATTATCAATCGCAATATCACAAGTAGAATCTACCACATAAAATGCTTTCACAAAGGCTGTGTTCTGAGTAGAATTGGAAGTACTAGCTTCATTTGGGTTATGACTATATCCTAAGAAACTTCATCAAAAGGGATCTTTTTTATTTTAGTAACTTTTCTAACAAATCATTACTAGAGTGAATCCTATTTTTACCAAATTAGCACACTTATCCTTAAGGTAAGTAACTTCATGTTTCAATTTTTCACATAAGTTACATTCTATTTTATCTTTACATTTTTCAATATTTAATTTAATGATTATAACATTTTATCTTTTCATGCAAGTTCCTTTTTCAAATCAAGCAAATTATTGTTTTTTTCACATAAGACATTTTTTGATATACTAATTTCAACTTTTAATTTTTATGCAATTTTTACCATTTCAAAGAAACAACTTTTTAACTCATCATCCTTATCCTATTCATCATCATCACTATCATAGTATGAAGAAGTAGTAGAAGAAGAAGATTCACATTCATTAAAAGATGTACTAACCTCTTTGTCGATTTGTGTCATAAGGCAAACCACCTCATCATCCTAGTCACCGTTACCTCACCACACACCACCAACAAATGCTTTCTCATCTATCTTGGATTTTGGACCTTCAATTGCATAATGCCTTTGTCGTGACAATTGTAACAATTCACTTTAGAATTGTCATACATACAACCGTCTTTCCTTTTAGATATTTTCATTTTTTTACCATCCCTTCTATCTTTTTTATTTCTATCACCTTTATTAAAGTAATTTTTATTTGAAAAATGTTTGTTAAATTGTTTGAAAATCAAGGAAATATCCTCATCGGAGGCCTTGATAGGTTCTTTCTTATTCGTTTATCCTTTTTTTCACTTTTTTTCTTTCGAAACCATCCTGTATTGGAGAGCTAAGGATTTTTCTTTCTTAACTTCTCTAGTTTTACTACTATTGAAAGCTAATCCTTGAACTTTTAAAATGCCAATTAAATCTTTTAACTTAAAATTTGAAAATCTAGAGTATCTTCAAATATCATAGCCTTAGGCATCCACTTTGTTGGGAGGGTTTAAAGAATTTTTCGGATATAATCCTCATTTGGAAGAATCCGTTCAAGGCCTTTTAAATTTGATACAACATAATTAAATCTCTTATACATGGAATCAATTGTTTCATTTGGAATCATTTCAAAAAGTTCATATTCATGTAGAAAAAGATTTATTTTACTAGTTTTAACTGGTGTATTACCATAATGAGATGCTTGTACAACTTACCACATCTCATTAGCAATATTGCAATTAAAAACTCTATCCCACTCATCTTTGGGCAACACCTAACACAAGATGGTCCTAGTTTTGAAATTTAAAATTACCCAAGCCTCTTCAATTTTAGACCAATTATAAGTGGGTTTTAAAAATTCTATACCTTCTTTATCCATGGATTTTGGTACATAGTCACCATTAGTGATTATGTCTAACATCATATAATCAATTACGTTTATATGACATTCAAACTTTTTTGCACAACAATTGTATTTTGAAATATCCAACATTGGGGATTTTGAAAGCATGAAAAATCACTTTAAGAAACACCTTTGTGTGCCATATTAAAAATTAATGATCTTTTCCACTTAGAAATTTTGTTTTTTTAAATGAAATTGTTGGTTATATGCCCACCGTTATAATAAGTTAGTAATATTACTATAAATAGTAGGGTCCTTTTAGGTTACACGAAGAGACGATTTAGCTAAAAGAGATCGAAAAATAAACTTGAGGGGTTAAGTTTATTAATATACCAAAGTAAAGGTATGTTAATTAGAAACTAAAAAGAATAAATGACTAAAGTGAAATTATCAACAGTTTGAATTTCAAATAGTAATTATCCACAAGGGATAAGATGAAGATGAGATGCACTAAAATACAATCCTAGATCTGAGTTGTAAGTGATCTAAGAACCCTAAAATTCGTCACTCCCCTTCCCACCCTCAGTATACGGCCGATTTCTTCATAAACCCTAAGTATTACGTGCTAAAACTTCAAGCAAATGTATATACTTCATCAACGGGTGCTCGATCGTCGTCTTGGGTGCGATTTCATTAGAGGAGTTCTGCTTTTGGCTCTCGACATCCTAACAATATCAGATCTGATATCTAAAAGGTATTTCTTCAACCCTCTTGAATTTACAGTTACAAAAGTGTGCATGATTTTGTGATCCTGTTGAGTACGATTTTGTTTTCTGTTTCTGCTGCGTTTGTTTTATGTTATCGTATTCCAATAGTGGTATCAGAGCCACTTTATCATGATTTTGTACTGTTTTGATTCGATTAGATCTGTTAAAAATCGTTTTTTTCTTTAAATTATCGAATCTGTTCGACGTCCGGGCCGCGGTCCTTGAATGGTCGCGCCACGATGTTCTATACGATTTCGATCATTAAGGTTTTTGTAGGGTCGCGTTTCCTAGTGTGTCGTGCCGCATCGTCCCTGTCATGATCGTGTTTTGTTGGTTATCTGCAACGCTACAATAAGCTTACTGTGTCACGACGCTCGTAACGTCTTTCTGAAATCGTGATTCTTGATATGCAAAATGGTGAAATTTATTATTATATGATTGTTTAAATTAATGATTGACATTGAATGCTTGCATGCTCAATAGGATTAATAGCTAAACACAAAGTTTAAAATGCTTCAAAATTTAATGGATAATTGTTTAAATTAATTATTAACACTGCATCCTTGCGTGTTTAATAAAATTAATAGTTAAACAGAAATTTCAAAAGCTTAAAATTTTAAATTATATACATATTAGAATTGTATCTATATGTATAACTTAAATTAAAATAAAAACATTCGCAGATCATGACTAGGCTCACCACTCTAAATGTGTTTAGAAGGTTTAAGGAGGTCTCTTCGATTCCTAATAAGGTCGGTTTTTAAATAGCATTTATTGCTTACCACCCTCACCGCCTGCCGTATTTTATTGAATGGAGTTACCGAAAGGGTTTGATAGGACGATGTTTCAAGATAAAAGTATTACTAAAAATACAGAAGTAAAATTGTTAAAAGTTAATAGAATTTTTCAAAAGTAAAATTGGCGTTTCAAACCCGTTTTAAAAGTTTAAATTGACCCTTATGCCAATTAAAAGGTTAAAATGACTTAACTAAAGGAAACAAAATCCCGTTTTATGAAAATGTAAATCTCATGCTACCCACAAAGAACCACACATTTAACCGGGCCCTTCCGACGTGGGAAGTGCTATAGCCAACACGTCGGATTGGACTCGGCCAAAATGATATGATACTTGCGATAACTCATGAATCATGGGTCGGGTGTCACGTGGGTCCTTCGTGGTCGATTTACCATCCAAACTCGTGATCCGCGTCATACCCGTCACGGGAGAGAGGATGAGCATGATGGATTCGTTGAATCCCAAAAGATCTAGAAGCTTCATAGAGATTGAAGTTGGCAAATGAGTATTGCATACCTAAATAACTTCTGGGGGCGATTACGACATACCTCTTCACCACCAGAAGCGAAATATGGATTCTAGCCTTAAGTAAAATTATTTTGGGTAATTATTTTTTAAGGATTAATCAAACTAACTAAAATCTACTTTTCATATAGATGGCTCCAAATACAAATGCAAACTCGAATTCGGCTACAAATATCTCACTAATGCAACTCCTCTCTAAGGATAAGCTGACGGGACCCAACTACTTAGACTAGATGCGTTCCCTTTGATTGCCCTCCAGTATGATAAGAAAGAATGGGTCCTGGATACAACTCTTCCTAAGGCTCCAGTTGACGATGCCATTAGAGCTGCTAGGGATGCTTGGCTTTATAAAGATCAGTAGGATGAGGTTGCTTGTCTTATGTTGGCGACCATGGTTCTGGAGCTCCAAAAGAGTTTCCAGACCACTAGGGCGTTCGACATGGCCGACCAGCTCAAGGAGATGTTCAAGAGCAGGATAGAAAAGAACGATACGACACTATGATCGCCCTAGTAGACTGCAAGGAGCAGGAGGGTCGGAACCACTGTCAGTGCACACGTGCTTAAGATGAAAGCATACGTTGATAGATTGGAGTGACTTGGATTTCCAATCGCTCAGCAGCTGGTTATGGATATCATCCTCCACTCACTGAGCAACACATTCAGTTAGTTCACACTGAATTTTAAGATGAATGGATTGGCAAAGACCATAATGGAGTTACACGACATGCTAAAAACTGCCGAGGAAAATATGTCTAACTATAAGAACTCCAACTCCACGACTCTGGTATTAGCAATCAGGGAGGGGCAATCAAGAAAAGGAAAGCCAAGAAGCCTAGAGGCAAAGGGAAGGGTCAAGTTGGTAACCCCAACTCCAACCCTAGTGACAAGGGCAAGGCTGGTTCTATGATAGTGCCGACACCAAACCTTGATGAGGCCATTTGTTTCCACTGCGGAGAAAAGGGATACTGGAAGAGAAGTTGCCCTAAATACATGGAGGAGATTAAGAAGATCAAAACCAAAGTGTCTGGAACCTCAGGTATATAATAATAGAACTCCATAATACTTCTACTTCTAATTCATGGTTCCTAGACATAGGATGTGGTACTCATATTTGTTCTGATGTGCAGGGACTAAGAAGAAGTAGGAAGCTGAGGCATGGGGAGCTTACCTGATCATGGGTAACAGACATACGGCTGATGTCAAGAGGATTGGGGATTACGAGGTCATGCTTTCTACTCGATTTTCTATTAATTTATTAGATTGTTGCTATTCGCCAGAAATGACAAGAAACATTATTTCTTTTAGTGCTTTGTATCGAGACGATTTTGATTTTGGTTTTGATAATGGAAATATTTTAGTTTTCAAAAATGATTGTCTTTACTTTAAAGCATGTCCTACAAATGTAATTTATGAAACTATCACGAGCATTAGAAGAAATGATAGCTTAATCTTAAATGTTGATTCAGATGCATCCAAAAGGTATTGGATAAATTGTGTCTATGGCATTGTCAACTTGGTCATATAAACAAGAAACACATCACCAAACTCTAAGCGGATGGGATTTTGGAATCATTCGACCTCAAGTATGATGATGTATGCGAGCCTTGTTTATTAGGCAAGATGACGAAAGCGTCATTCACTAGACACTGTGAAAGAGGCAAGGATATGTTGGACCTCATACACACTAATGTGTATGGACCGTTTAGATCAATTACAAGACATGGAGAAAGGTAGTTTGTCACATTTATTGATGATTTCAGTAGACATGGGTATGTTTATTTGATTAAAGATAAGTCTGAAACCTTCGAGGTGTTCAAAATGTTTCAAAACGAAGTAGAGAACCAACGGTGCAAAAGGATTAAGATCCTCCGATTTGATAGGGGTGGAGAATATCTTAGTCAAGAATTCTATGATCATCTGAGGAACTATGGAATTATTTCACAGTTGACTCCTCCTAGAACGCCACAACATAATGGTGCGGACGAGAGGAGGAACTGGACATTACTTGATATGGTTCGGTCCATGAAGAGTCGTACTACGCTTCCAATCAGTTTCTGGGGCTATGCCTTAGATACTGCAACAAAAGTCCTGAACCTTGTACCAACTAAGAAGGTCAGCAAGACACCCTCTGACATATGGAATGTGACTAAACCCTCATTAACGCATTTGAAAGTTTGGGGTTGTGAGGCTTACGTCCGTCGTAAAGCCATCGACAAACTAGAACCCAGATCAGAGAAGTGTTACTTTATTGGTTATCCTGCTAGTTCTTTTGGGTATTTGTTTTTAAACCTTCTGAAAACAAGGTGATTGTTGCACGAAGGGCAGTCTTCTGAGAGAGGGAGATGATACACCAATAGGCCAGTGGGAGCCAAATTGATCTTGATGAGATTCAAGAGCCAACCAATAAAGAACCTGATGTTGGCACTAGCGCTCAATCAGAGGTTGAAAAACCTGTTGAGCCTCAGCCAAGTATAGCTGAGGAATCTGACATACCTCCACCCCATGTTTGGAGATCTGATATAGTACGGCATGCACCTGAGTTTTATGGTTTACATAATACTGAAAGTGATGAGACAATGGTAGATGACGATGAACCTACCAGCTATCAGGAAGTAATAGCAGGCCCAAATGTTGCCAAATGGAAGGAGGCTATGAAGAGCGAGATGAAATCCATGTATGGTAACCAAGTTTGGAACTTGGTTGATCAAACCCTGGCCTTAAACAGTTGGGTGTAAATGGGTCTTCAAGAAGAAGACAGACATGGATGGAAAGGTATATACATACAAAGCCAGACCAGTGGCAAAGGGTTATACACAAACCCAAGGGATTGATTATGAGGAGACTTTTTCACCAGTGGCGATCCTTAAATCTATCAGGATATTGTTTGCCATCACAATATTTTATGACTACGAAATATGGCAAATGGATGTAAAAACCGCTTTCTTAACTGAAAACTTTCAGAGGATGTCTATATAACACAACTAGATGGTTTTGTACAGTCTAAATATCCCAATAGAGTGTGTAAACTTGTGAAGTCGATTTATGGACTCAAACAAGCATCTCATAGCTAGAATCTTTGCTTCGATGAGAAAGGCAAAGAGTTTGGATTTTCGAGAAGTGAAGATGCGCCATGTGTATATGTCAGAGCTAGTGGGAGTGTTGTTATCTTCCTTGTGTTGAATGTTGATGACATACTACTCATAGGAAACAATGTTCCAATGTTGCAAAGTGTTAAAACTTGGCTTGGGGATTGTTTCTATATGAAAGACTTAGGAGAAGCAACATACATACTTGGTATAAAGATCTATAGAGATAGATCTAGGCGACTCATTGGTTTAAGCCAGAATACATACATAGACAAAATCTTGAAAAGATTCAAGATGCAGGATTCCTATAAAGGATTCGTGCCTATGCAAAATGGTATGACATTGAGTAGAGACCAATGTCCTAGTGTTAGTGATGAACGAGAAAGAATGAGTCGAATCCCATATGCTTCGTAGTGGGATCGATCATGTATGCAATGTTATGTACAAGGCCTGACGTCTCTTGTGCCTTGAGTACGACGAGGCGTTATCAGGCCAATCCTGGTGAAAATCATTGGACCGCAGTCAAGAACATTCTTAAGTATCTTCAGAGGACGAAGGAAGTGTTCTTGGTTTATGGGGGCATGGAAGAACTCACTGTAAGTGGTTATAGTGATGCTAGCTTCTAAACCGACAGAGACGACTCCTATTCGCAGTCAGGATTCGTGTTCATACTGAATGGTGGGGCAGTAACTTGGAAGAGTACCAAGCAAGAAACAGTAGCTGATTCAAAAATGAAGGTCAAGTATATTATAGTTAATGAAATTGCAAAGGAAGCCATGTGGATGAGAAAGTTCATCAGGACAGTGTTGTTCCTAGCATTGATGGTCCTGTTGAGATCTTCTGTGACAATGAGGGTGTAGTCGCCTTGGCGAAAGAACCCAGAGCCCACAAGCGCATAAGGCATATACACCAAGTATTATTCAAGTGTTGTTCCTAGTATTGATGGTCGTGTTGAGATCTTCTATTTGTTTTGAAGATTATTATGTGGAAAACGTAACATATGCATGGAGGCAGCCATTTCATTAGTTTATCATTGTGTTTCAATTTTGCATGTTTATGGACTTCCCGAATAAACCAAGTATTATTCAAACAATCCACAGTCAGTCATACTTTTGGAAGTAAGTGTTGATTCAAGGCTGACATGAGGAATTAGTGGATTGTCCATAGAGATGGACATAACATAGAGATGCGCTAATTCTCATGTGTACTTAATAGAGATTAAGTATTGGAGTAACATGTACTTAGAGATTACTTCATGGAGTTTGTCACGAGTAATTCTAAGATGGTAATATCTTGTATTCTTCAAGTGGAGATGCATTGATTCTTAGTCTAGCAGTCTGTTATGCCTTGGTTTTCTCCAATGTTGTCCGTAACTGGCAACCATACAGGGACTGTCCAGATATGACATGATGAGTAGGCGAGATCCGTGTAGTCAAAGTTTATATGTTCCTTCTGCCCTAACAGGAGAAGTGATATCCGTGGGCCCCTCGATGATTTGGTGTTGACAGCAAATGTACGGTCGTACTTAAACTGAATTGATATAGAATCAATAAGTGCAGTTTGTTATGGTCATCACAAATCTCTATCGGGAAACATAATCTTGAATGTTTGAGACCGACAGAATTCCATGTCAAACATTCATATGGATATCTTGTAGAACAAATGAATATCTGATCACTTGTATAAGGGTTGTTTCATTAGATAAACACGACACTTGTATAGGATGGCATACTCCTTACTAGGTTAGGGAATATTAGACCATACATTTGTTATAACAAGTGCAAGTGGGAGGCTGTTGGTTATATGCCCATCGTTATAACAAGTTGGTAACATAACTATAAATAGTAGGGTCCTTTTGGGTTATAGACAAGAGATGATTTAGCTAAAAGAGATCGAAAAATAAACTTGAGGGGTTAAGTTTATTAATATACCAAAGTAAAGGTATATTAATTTGAAACTAAAAAGGATAAAGAACTAAAGTGAAATTATCAACAATTTGAATTTCAAATAGTCATCATCCACAAGGGAGAATATGAAGATGCGACTATAAATACAACCCTAGATTTGAGTTGTAAGTGATCTGAAAACCCCAAAATTCGTCACTCCCCTTCCCACCCTCGGTATACGGTCGATTTCTTCATAAACCCTAAGTACTACGTGCTAAAACTTCAAGCAAAGGTATATACTTCATCAACGTGTGCTGGATCGTCGTCTTGGGTGCGATTTCATTAGAGGAGTTCTGCTTTTGGCTCTTGACATCCTCACAATATCAGATCTGAGATCTAAAAGGTATTTCTTGAAACCTCTTCAATTTATAGTTACAAAAGTGTGCATGATTCCGTGATCATGTTGAGTACGATCTTGTTTTATGTTTCCATTGCGTTTGTTTTACGTTATCATATTCCAACAGAAAGTACAAGTCAAATAAAATGGTTATGTAGCCACTATGATACACATTGATGGAAAGAATATGGCACATGCAGGGAGGTGATTTTTTGATTTTATAAATTATTATCTAATTTTAATAAATCAAGACACAAAAATAGCAGTTGGATGAAGCCAAGGTGATGGTATATAGACAACAAGATCAGTAATAATTCGAGAAGGCCATGCAATCCTAATAAACACTTGCAAGAAAGGTGGTGGAATCAAGTAGATAATAAGGTCAAGAATAATTCAAGAAGGTCATGCAATCTAAACAAATACTTGCAAACAATGCGTTAGAATCTAGAAGTTAGATATGGAAGTTAGTAATGAATGTACCACACTATCAGTTGGAGTTTACTTTATGAAAAGAGATCCAAGGACTTGGTTAGTTTCTTCAAACCACTAAATCACTTGAAGGTAAGTTTAAAGAAATAAAGTCAAAGAGAGGGTGTATGTATGAAAAATGGAATATTAGAAATATTCAACCACAATACACAAGGATTTAAGAGCTTTGTACCCTACACCAAGAGGCTACATCCACTCGACGAATTACTCCGTCTAGACAGTTCACTCCCGACTTTGAACCACTAAAATAAGTTCCTAAAAGGTGGAATTCAAATAGTGTGTACAATGAAAAGTCCAAGTCCTTCTCAGCACTTCTTTTGAGTGATGAGTATGGATCTCTGTCGAGATCTCTCAAAAAATATACTTACACTTGTTTTAACCTCGAAGGTAAATCAACCAAATAATCCAAATACTCAAGATCATTATAAGTGAAAGTGAGGATTTTAAGAAATATTTGAGAGAGATTGGTGGAAGCATGTTAGATTAATGTGTCGAAACTAAGATCAAAACAATTGCTATATATAGTGCTTAGAAACTTATGGAGGCATAGAAGCTTGCAATCCTATTGATCGATTTAGTGGGTGGTGGATTGAAACATTTAAATTATTATTTAAAGTCATTTAGAAACTAGAAATTCCACCAACCTAGTTAAAACTCGTATATTTTATGAAGGATAACTTCAAACATACAAATAACTTATAATGTATTTTATAAAAAGCTTTTTTATAAAAAAATATTTATTAAATTTAATTTATTAAATATTTTTTTAATTTAAAGTTTTTAACCTCTGCTACATTGATCTAAATTATATGGATTAAATTGATTATTACCTAATCAAGGTAATATAAATAAAAGAATTCTTTAAATATCTCAGACTTTAATCTTTAATAAGGCTTTACAGTTCTTGAAATTGGCATGTAGATAAAGAGAAACTTTACCAACATAGCTCGAATAGACTTTGATCGCTTGAGAAATTTTTTATACATAAATATAAATATGGGTGATGTTACAAACACAAGTAATATAATTAGAACATAATATTGATTTGGATTATGTTTGCTATCATCAAAACATAAGTGGGAATGCATGGAATAAGCACTTGAACCAATAGGGATTAATGTTAATACAACAAAATTTTAACTTTTTGTCCTATCCAAAAAAGTTGGAGAGGAACTAGTGTCAAGGATACAATAATTGAGTTTTTTTTCCCATACAAAAAGGTAGGAGAGGAACTAATATCAATAAGACAAAACTTAAATCTTTTTTGTCCCAACCAAAAAGGTGGAATATAGATCAATGTCAATAGTCCAAAATTCCAATTTAAAAAGGTAGGAGGGAGACTAATGTCAATAGGACAAAAGTTGTAACTTTTTTGTCACACCCAAAAATGTTGAACATGAATTCATACCATTAGGAAAACTATTATAACTTTATGTGTCACCTAAAATAATGGGAGAGAGATGAATGTTAATAAGAAAAAAGTTGAAACTTTGTTGTCTCGCCCAATAAGGTAGAAGAGATATTAATGTCAATAGGACAAAAGTTGCAACTTTTTGTCTCATTCAAAAATGTGTTAGATGGACAAATGTTAATAGGATAAAGGTTGATACTTTTTGTTCTGCCCAAAATGGTAGAATATGGATTAATGTAAACAAGACAAAAATTGCAACTTTCTGTCTACACAGATGGGATAGACACTAATGTATGTAGGATAAAAGTTGAAACTTTTTTTCAACCTAAAAAGGTGGAAAAGATATTAAAGCCAATAGGAAAATAATTACAACATTTTGACACATCCAAAAAGGTGGGAAATAGACTAATGTAAATTGGAACAAAGTTGTAACTTTTTTGACCCACCCAAAATGGTTAAATAAAGATTAATGTTAATAGTATAAAATTTCAAATTATGTAGCATCAAAATAGATTTAATATGAACTAATGTCAATAAGACAATACTTGAAAAACATTTCCCATCCTAAAAGGTGGAGGAGGGACTAATGTCTATAGGACAAAGGTTGAAAGTTTTTTATCTGACCTAAAAAGATGAAATAGAGATTAATATCAATAGAACAAAAACTATAACTTTTTGTCGAAGCCAACATGGTAGGAGAGAGACTAATATCAATAAAACAAAATTTGAAATTTTGTTCCAACCCAAAAAGGTGGAATATAAATAAATGTCAATAGTACAAAAATTACAAGTTTTTGTTCCATCCAAAAATGTAAGAGGGGGGCTAATGTGAATAGGAAAAAAGTTAAAACTTTTTTGTCCCATCCAAAAAGATGGATAGGGATTAATATCAATATAACAAAAATGGCAACTTTTTCCCACCAAAAAGCTGGGAGAGTGACTAATGTCAACTAGGCAATAGTTGAATTTTTTTTTCCACCCAAAAAAGGTGGGAGAGGAACTAATGTCAATAGGATAAAAGTTAAAACTTTTTGTATCACTAAAAAAAGAATAAAGGTTAATGTCAATAGAACAAAAATTGTAACTATGTGTCTCTTCCAAAATAATGTCAATGGAACAAAAGTTGAAAGTTTTTTGTCCCACCCAAAATTGTGGAACAGAGATTAATTTCAATATGTCAAAAATTACAACTTCTTATGCCATAAAAATGTGGGAGGGAGACTAATGTTAATAGGAATAAATTTGAAACTTTTTGTGCCATCCAAAGCCAACGAATAAGGATAAATTTCAATAGTAAAAATTACTTTTTATCCCTCCCAAAAAGGTGGGAGTGGGCTAATGTCAATAGGACAAATGTTGAAACATTTTTGTACCACCCAAAAAGTTGGAATAGATATTAATGTCAATGAGACAAAAATTGCAACTTGTTGTTTTCTAGAAGAAGACGAATGAGGAATTAATATCAATAGGATAAAAGTTGAAACTTTTTTATCCCACCCAAAAAGGTAAAATAGGGATTAATTTAAACATGACAAAAATTGCATACTTTTATCGCACCCAAAAATCGTGGAATATTGATTATTAGCAATAGAATAAAAAATGCATCTTTTTATCCCATTTAAAAAGGTAGTAGCGGAACAAATGTTATTATGACAAAATTTGGAATTTTTTTGTCCCACCCAAAAATGTGGAATATGGATTAAGACAAAAAAAAAATATAACTTTTTGTTCCATCTAAAAAGGTGGGAGAGAGATTAATTTCAATAGGAAAAAAGTTTGAATTTTTTTGTCCCACCCAAAAAGATGGAATATACATTAGGGTATTGGTAAAAAAAACCCCCCACATGTAAGATGTCACTAAATAAAAGGAATGATAAGATAAGATTCTTAGACATTCATTAGTGTGAATATCACTATAAAAGAAAGATAAGATTCTTAAACATTCATACAATTGATTGTATGTGTCCTTATATATATTTGAGTTGGATAACATCATTTTCCCTGAGTAATTCTAATCCTACATATTCCAATCCTACACATTAAAAATATCTTCATGACGAGTTGGAGAGATCATTATCAGTCGTTTAGAAATTCAACTGAAGAGGTATTTTAATTTCCTGCGGATCATATATATTTTTTATATTCATTATCTTACTAGTTTGTATTCAAATCGTAATATGTTTTATATTTGTTTAGGATGACAATTAGCATGAAAATTGCTTTTTTATCCCTCCCAAAAAGGTGGGAGTGGGCTAATGTCAATAGGACAAATGTTCAAACATTTTTGTACCTCCCAAAAAATTAGAATAGATATTAATGTCAATGAGACAAAAATTGCAACTTGTTGTTTTCTAAAAGAAGACGGATGAGGAACTAGTATCAATAGAATAAAAGTTGAAACTTTTTTGTCCCACCCAAAAAGGTAAGATAGTGATTAGTTTAAACATGACAAAAATTGCATATTTTTATCCCACCCAATAAGGTGGGAGAGTGACTAATATCATAGAATTAAAAGTTGAAAGCTTTTTGTGCCATCCAAAAAGGTAGTATGGAGATCAATATCAATAGGACAAGATTCTAACTTTTTGTCTCATCCAAAAAGGTGAAAGAGGGACTAATTTCAATTGACAAAAGTTGAAACTTTTTTGTCCCACCCAAAAATCGTGGAATATTGATTAGTGTCAAAAGAATAAAAATTGCATATATTTTTATCACATTTAAAAAGGTAGAAGAGTAACAAATGTTATTATGACAAAATTTGGAATTTTTTTGCCTCGCCCAAAAATGTGGAATATGGAATAAGACAAAAAAAATGTAACTTTTCCTTCCATCTAAAAAGGTGGGAGAGAGATTAATGTCAATTGGAAAAAAATTGATTTTTTTTGTCCCACACAAAAAGATGGAATATAGATTAGGGTATTGGTGAAAAACCCCTCATGTAAGATGTTGCTAAATAAAAGGAAGGAAAAGATAAGATTCATAGACATTCATTATTGTGAATATCACTATAAAAGAAAGATAAGATTGTTATACATTGATACAATTGATTGTATTTGTCGTTATATATATGTGAGTTGGATAACATCATTTTCCCTAAGTAATTCGAATCCTACATATTCCAATCCTACATATTTAAAACATCTTCATGACGAGTTGGAGAGATCATTATCAGTCGTTTGGAAATTCAACTGAAGATGTAATTTAATTTCCTGCGGATGATATATCTTTTTTATATTCATTATCTTACTAGTTTGTATTCAAGTCGTAATTGTTTTTATGTTTGTTTACGATGACAATTTGCATGAAAATTACTTTTTTATCCCTCCCAAAAAGGTGGGAGTGGGCTAATGTCAATTGGACAAATGTTCAAGCATATTAGTACCTCCCAAAAAGTTGGAATAGATAATAATGTCAATGAGACAAAAATTGCAACTTGTTGTTTTCTAAAAGAAGACGGATGAGGAACTAGTATCAATAGGATAAAAGTATAAACTTTTTTGTCCCACCTAAAAAGGTAAAATAGGGATTACTTTAAACATGACAAAAATTACATATTTTTATCCCATCCAAAAAGGTGGGAGAGTGACTAATATCATAGAGTTAAAAGTTGAAAGCTTTTTGTGCCATCCAAAAAGGTAGTATGGAGATCAATATCAATAGGACAAGATTCTAACTTTTTGTCTCATCCAAAAAATGTGAAAGAGGGACTAATTTCAATTGACAAAAGTTGAAACTTTTTTGTCCCACCCAAAAATCGTGGAATATTGATTAATGTCAATAGAATAAAAATTGCATCTTTTTATAACATTTAAAAAGGTAGAAGAGGAACAAATGTTATTATGACAAAATTTGGAATTTTTTTCCCCACCCAAAAATATTGAATATGGAATAAGACAAAAAAATATAACTTTTTCTTCCATCTAAAAATGTGGGAGAGAGATTAATGTCAATAGGAAAAAAATCGAATTTTTTTGTCCCACCCAAAAAGATGGAATATAGATTAGGGTATTGGTAAAAAAAACCCCTTATGTAAGATGTCACCAAATAAAAGGAAGGATAAGATAAGATTCATAGACATTTATTAGTGTGAATATCACTATAAAATAAATACAAGATCGTTAGACATTCATACAATTGATTGTATGTGTCGTTATATATATGTGAGTTGGATAACATCATTTTCCCTGAGTAATTTTAATCCTACATATTCCAATCCTACATATTTAAAACATCTTCATGACGAGTAGGAGAGATCATTATCAGTCGTTTGGAAATTCAACTGAAGAGGTATTTTAATTTCCTACGGATCATATATATTTTTTATATTCATTATATTACTAGTTTGTATTCAAGTCGTAATATATTTTATATTTGTTTAGGATAACAATTTGCATTAAAATTACTTTTTTATCCCTCCCAAAAAGGTGGGAGTGGGCTAATGTCAATTGGACAAATGTACAAACATTTTTGTACCTCCCAAAAAGTTGGAATAGATATTAATGTCAATGAGACAAAAATTGCAACTTGTTGTTTCTAGAAGAAGACGGATGAGGAACTAGTATCAATAGTATAAAAGTATAAACTTTTTTGTCCTACCCAAAAAGGTAAAATAGGGATTACTTTAAACATGACAAAAATTGCATATTTTTATCCCACCCAAAAAGGTGGGAGAGTGACTAATATCATAGAGTTAAAAGTTGAAAGCGTTTTGTGCAATCCAAAAAGGTAGTAAGGAGATCAATATCAATAGGACAAGATTCTAACTTTTTGTCTCATCCAAAAAGGTGAAAGAGAGACTAATTTCAATTGACAAATGTTGAAACTTTTTTGTCCCATCCAAAAATCGTGCAATATTCATTAATGTCAATAGAATAAAAATTGCATCTTTTTATCACATTTAAAAAGGTAGAAGAGTAACAAACGTTATTATGACAAAATTTGGAATTTTTTTCCCCAC
Organism: Cichorium intybus; assembly: GCA_023525715.1. NCBI lineage: Eukaryota > Viridiplantae > Streptophyta > Magnoliopsida > Asterales > Asteraceae > Cichorium > Cichorium intybus. The sequence goes on along the minus strand of CM042015.1, from coordinate 67,960,469 downwards.
CCAAAAATGTGGAATATGGAATAAGACAAAAAATGTAACTTTTTCTTCCATCTAAAAAGGTGGGAGAGAAATTAATGTAAATAGGAAAAAAATCGAATTTTTTTGTCCCACCCAAAAAGATGGAATATAGATTAGGGTATTGGTAAAAAAAATCCCTCATGTAAGATCTCACTAAATAAAAGGAAGGATAAGATAAGATTCATAGACATTCATTATTGTGAATATCATTATAAAAGAAAGATAAGATTGTTAGACATTCATACAATTGATTGTATGTGTCGTTATATATATATATGAGTTGGATAACATCATTTTCCCTGAGTAATTCTAATCCTACATATTTAAAATATCTTCATGACGAGTTGGAGAGATCATTATCAGTCGTTTCGAAATTCAACTGAAGATGTAATTTAATTTCCTACGGATGATATATATTTTTTTATATTCATTATGTTACTAGTTTGTATTAAAGTCGTAATATATTTTAAATTTGTTTATGTAACACCAAGATACCCTTTATATGTAAATATAATGAAAGGGTAAGTTGGTCATTTTACCTTAGAAGGGTAATTTGGGCTTTTGGATAGACAAGGATTTAGTTTGTAATAATATTTTGAGTTCTGGACTTGAAATGTTATAAAAACTGGTTTTTGTCATAAAAATGTGTTAGTTGTGGCAAAAGTATAAAGAATGAAAGTTTTATTGTAATAAAATGTGAGAAAAGTGCCATAAGTTCAAGAAATGGGACTTAGGGACTAAATTTGAAAAAAACTGGAAAATATAAAAGGAGAATTATCTCCATAATTGTGGCTGATCATTGGAGAAGCTACGGGAAGGATTTTGATGATGCGATTTCAGCAAGTTCATAAAGAATTGAACTAGAAATTTGAAGCAAGTTTGGAGATTCAAGAATTCTTGAGCTAAAAGGTTAGTAAAAACTTCTAACCTAAGTTTTTGTGTGTTCTTCATGGGAGAACTTTTGTGACTGAAATTTCAGTCGAGAATCATGAAGTTTATGGTTCTAAACTTCTAATAAGTCATATGTTAAGAACATATCTCAAAAATTGAAAGTATGTTGTTATTGTTGAGAATTTGGAATTTTGCTAAGAACCCTAAAATCCAAGTTTATATGATTCAATGGATTCTAATGGATTCTAATGAGTTCCAGATATTATAACGAGTTGTAGATGCTATATTGACTGAAAGAAATCAGTAGAAGCAAGTAAAATTCAACAATTTCGGTTTTTGGACCAAAATTGTGAAAAACGGGAATTATTGGAAATGGATTGGAATTACCGTTTCCATGGTTTAAAACTTGAAGTAAATGAAGGGTTTTGGTCCTGGAACAAACCCCTACTGATTAAGTCGTGTATTAAGGGCATAATATGAGAAAATGGGATTTTATAGCATTAAATCGGAGTTTTCTGGATCTGCCAGCGGCAGGCGCGACGCGCCCTCACCCTGGGCGCGATGCGCCATCGCGGCAGAAAACTCCTGTGAAGATTTGAGCAATTTTCAAATTTGATTTTGATGCTAGGCTTATCCGATTGACCTGAAATTTTAAACATAGGTCTAATATGGTATGAAACTTCATAGAAAATTGTCGGAATACGTATACGACCTTCCGAAAGTACTGTAGCAAAATACGTGTATTTTCGGAAAATGTATAATTTAAAGAAAGATGGTAATTGAAAGTTATCATCTAGGAATGGTCCCCAATTATATTATATTGGACTCTCGTGTATTAGAGTCAATTGAAATGGTTGTTAACCTGTTATCATTTGGTATATAAATGAATATATAGGTACGGAATGTATAAAACGGCAAGAAATATCGGGATACAATCGCAGCATGTATCTAGGTGAGTAATCTCACTTATATCATATATGATATGTATTGATTGGATTGTTACAGATTGAAACAGATTTGGGGGACGAAATTTGATAGTTTACAGATGCATTAATACGACAATACCAGATAAGCCGTGAGTCTGCGAAAGACAAGAACGGAGCTGTGAGTCAACTTTATAAAGACAATACCGGGTAAGCCGTGAGTCAATGAAATGACAAGAACGGAGCCGTGAGTCTAGGCAAAGCGGGGCAAACTCGTGAGCCATAAATGATTATGATATTGTTATATGAAAATGGTGCGGCCACTTGTGGCTATGATATCAGATGTTATATCCAATTGGTGCGGCCTTATGGCTATGACATTGAACTTGAATCCAAATGGTGCGGTCTTATGACCATGATATCGGGTTATTGAACCCAGCTGGTGCGGCCTTCGGGCTATGACTTATATATTGAAAATGTTTTTGTGCAGCTTATATAGCTATGACACAGGGTGCGGCTTAAATAGCCATGAAATGCGATGCGGTCAATTGTGACTAAGAAATATGGGACAGAAATGTATGCAAATAACAACCCTTGAGACTATGCGGTAGGATGTGCAATCCTAAAAGATATACGGTCAGCCAGAATGGCTAGGAGTTTGGATCCGATATCCAGACAGAGATATACGGTTATGAGATTTATCATATATAGGAAATTATATATGAATATATTCTTATACGTGTTATTTGCAGATATGATTACTCACTGAGCTCTATAGCCCATGTTATTTGTTAAATGTCCCTGCAGGTTAGCATGACCCTGATAAGGGAAAAGATAGAGTCCGTGACTAAAGAAGTGGGACTTTTAGATGCTGTCAGTAGCAGCCCGGCTTCAAAGGAGATTACGGTATTTTATACTCTCCTTGATACACTTGTACCTATTTTTAATAAAATATACCCCTTTTGTTATGGTTTTATGTATTGAAACCTTTGTTTTAAATGAAAATTTTTCAGGGGTGTTTTTGTTTTAAAAGCCGAGTGTTACAAGTTGGTATCAGAGACGTGGTTTAAGTGAACTAGGTGTCTATAGAGTAGATTCCTGGACTTAAACCTTGAGAGATAGTAGACATGATGTATAGTTAGGTGTATATAGTCGTTATTATACATATATATAACCTAACTGTTGCTGACTTCTGATGTATAAGAAGTACAAGCAGTGAATCTTCTTGGGAGGAATTTAGGGCGGGGAGCTTTAAGTGGTGGACCAGCCCTTTCTCAAGGCTCCATTGAACGAGGGGCAAAGAGACAAGTAGCAGAAAATCCACATGACAAGCAATAGTAGCTGCTGTGGTCAGAAAACGAAATTGGGTGCTCACCCTGACTGATATTCAAGGTGAAAGAAAAGTAGCTGAGACTACAAGAAAAGCAGAAAAATATTGGTGGACGCTTCAGAAGAAGTTAACACGAAGTAGCTCTAACCTTAAAGGGATGGGACCAAAACTAAAAAGGTGATGTGGTGTAAGAAGTGCAGGAAAAGCACTAAGAAAATTGTAGAGTTGAGACTCTACCATTGAATTATTGAAATCATAGAAAACAGGAGCATGTTGCTCGAGCCTGTTGGATGGAACGGAAGTGTTTCCAGCGTGGAGCTATAGATCACTTTCCCACGAAATGTTCACATGCTAAATGTAGAGTAACGGGCGATGAACCCAGGAAAGAACGGGGAGAAAAGAAAGAAGAAACGAATGATCGTAAAGGACCAGTGGTACCATGAGCGATCCAGCAGATTGTGGAAGAAGCTCATGAGGAAACTGATATGGTCTCAAATATAATTGTTTTGAATAAAACCCCCGTGTATGATATATTTGATCCATGAAGCTATGCTTTGGATCGATAACTTTGATGTCTTGTCTGAATATTTCATCAACAATTATGGATGAAATTTCGGAAGTAGCTATAGCAGTTAGCAAATATGTTCAAGATATTGAACACCTGGAAGGTAGTCTACCTAGGATTTACGGGACCATTTTTCCCTATAAATCTGAAGCCGATGACTACCAATAAATCTGAAGAAATTGTGCATATAAATTGGTTAGCAATGAATGATGCTAACATGAATTGTGGAAATATGAACATTATGGTTCTAAAAATCAGAAATGAAATGGAGGAAAATCCACGGTAAATGACCGTTGTTGAGAATACCGGTTACTTCACTTTGCTTAAACTCGGAAAATAGTTAGTAAAGGAAGGATGTTTTAGTTGGCATATGCAGTATTGGCCAAGCTAAATAAAGCGGCGGTAGAAGTGAAAAACTTTAAATGAATTCTTGGATGTTTCTTTCAAAGAACTTCCAGAATTTCCGCCAGACTGATGAGAAGAGTTTATGATTAAACTGGTTTTGGGAGCCGTCCCTGTTATTTAGGCTCCATACCGATTAGCATCTGCAGAGATGGCAGAGTTGAGAGCAATTAGAAATTCTCGAATCAGTGTCTCATACGGCCGAATGTGTCATCGTGTGGAGCCCCATCGTGTTTGAAAAGAAGAAAGACAAGTTGATGTGTATGTACATTGACTACCGAGAATCTGATATTCTCGAAAACAGAATGAATTTGATGTAAAATTGTGCTAAATATTGGAGTTACTTCGTTGAGACAAGTGATATGCGAAGTTTTCCAAGTATGAAATTTGGCTAAAAGAAGTTTCAATTCTTTGGGCATGTTAATAGTGCCAAAGATGATAAAGTAAATCCAGTGAAATTGATGCTGTGATAAAAATGGAACCGCCTGAGGAATCTGACTAAAATTGTAGTTCCTTGGTTCGGCAGTTTACTATAGGAGAGTTGTAGAAAACTGCTCCTTGATTGTTGTCTAGTTGACTAAAGTTGACCAAGAAAAGTGAAAAGTTTGAGTGGGTAGAAAGACCACAAGTATCTTTTCAAAGGTTGAAATAAACCCCGTGTAAAGCTCCGATGTTAGCATTATCGCTAAGCGGAGAAGATAATTTATTTTCCAGAAATGCATCCAGAATTAATTTTGGGTACATAATATTGCAGTAGCAATTATGATTTTGGTATTTAAGCTTTAGAGACACCATTTGTATGGTGTAAAGCTTACTGTTTATACGGATCATAAAAGTTTGAAGTACTAAATTGATCAAAAAGAAGCTAAATAAGAGATAGCAAAGATAGATGGGTTACTTAAAGATTTCGGTTATGGAATCTTGTACCATCTCGGAAAGACGGATGTGGCTATAGATGCCTTGAATTGAAAAGAATATCCTTTGAGGGTTATATCCACATGCATGAATGTGGTGAATTGATTATCTGAGTTGATTCGGGTAGCATAAAAAGAAGTGTGCAAGTCTGAAAATGTAAAAAGTGAATGAATGATTGGATATTGGAAGAAGCTAGTTGGAAAATCACAGCAATTGAAAACCCTTGTTGGTTGTGTATGTGGATTCCAAAGCAAAGGAAACATGAAATTTATTTTGAAATGATGCATATTATAGAAGATATGCAGTATGCCCTGGGCAATACCAGACTGTGTAGGGTGATAAAACCTATGTATTGGTGGCCGGGACTGAAGAAAGATATTGAAAGACATGTGAAAAGTATTTGACTTGTGTGCAAGTAAAGTCAAACCAGTAGAAACATACGAAGAAATTTACCCGTTGTTGATTCCAGAAAAGAAATGGGACGATATTATATTATAAACTTTGTAATAAAGTCTTCGCAAGTACCGCATGAGTATGACACCATATGGGTAATAGTTAACCGGATGATGAGACTAGCGTAAATTTATACCGATTAGGGAAGAAATTAAAATCGAAAAGTAGTGAAAAACTACATAGAAAGAATAATTTGTCGACGTGAGTTACTGGTGTCGATTGTATCGGGTCGAGATAATAGAATTATTCGCTGATTTTGGCATAAATTCCAAGAATAATCAGTTCAAAAGTACTAGTAAGTACCGTATTTTGATGGGCGGGATGAGATAATGACGTAGACTTTAGAAGTTATGCTTGAAACTTGCATATTAGACCCTGGTGGAAGATGAGAAGATCGTCTATCTTTGGTAGAACCCGTAGATAATAACAGTTTTCGTATCAGCATTCAGATGGCCCGTATAATGCATAGTATGGAGTATCGTGTTGCACGCCGATTTACTAGACTAAAGTTGGGGAGAAGCCGTTGGCTGGACCCGAGATTTGTACCTCAAACAGAAGAAAAGATTAGGTAAATTCGAGAAAGCTTGGAAATAGACAAAAATTGACAAAAGTAGTATGCGGATTGCCGAGTAAAACTGTTGAAATTCCAAATGGGGAAAGATGACAGTGTTCAAAGTATCCCCTTAGAAATGACAAAGATTGTTTTGGGAAGAAAGGAAAGTCGAGTCCTTGTTTTATTGGAGCTTTCCATATATCCCACAGAGTAAGAATTGTGGTGTATTGATCGAAGTTTCTTGATGAACTTCAAGATAATGATAATGTTTTACATGAGTCTCATTTTGGAGAACATTGAATGATAAATTCCAAAAATACCTCGTGTTGAAATGGAGGTAGATGAGGAATTAGGTACTCGGGAAAACCCGAGAAGGTGTTAGACCAGAAAATAAGACAGCTGCGAGATAAGAAGACTAGTATGGTAAAAGTGCTTTGGCAATACCATAGAGGTTTCCATACGTTATGAGAAACTGAAATTTTAATGAGATAGAAATACCCCCAACTCTTTATTTGATTCCGAGGACGGAATCTTTCGAAGGAGGGGAGAATTTGTAACACCAAGATACCCTTTATATGTAAATATAATGAAAGGGTAAGTTGGTCATTTTACCTTAGAAGGGTAATTTGGTCTTTTGGATAGACAAGGATTTAGTTTGTAATAATATTTTGAGTTCTAGACTTGAAATGTTATAAAAACTGGTTTTTGTCATAAAAATGTGTTAGTTGTGGCAAAAGTATAAAGAATGAAAGTTTTTTTGCCCCACCCAAAAATGTGGAATATGGAATAAGACAAAAAAATATAACTTTTTCTTCCATCTAAAAAGGTGGGAGAGAGATTAATGTCAATAGGAAAAAAATTGAATTTTTTTGTTCCACCCAAAAAGATGGAATATAGATTAGGGTATTGGTAAAAAAACCCATCATGTAAGATGTCACTAAATAAAAGGAAGGATAAGATAAGATTATTAGACATTCATTAGTGTGAATATCACTATAAAAGAAAGACAAGATCGTTAGACATTCATACAATTGATTGTATGTGTCGTTATATATATGTGAGTTGGATAACATCATTTTCCCTGAGTAATTCTAATCCTACATATTCCAATCCTACATATTTAAAACATCTTCATGACGAGTAGGAGAGATCATTATCAGTCGTTTGGAAATTCAACTGAAGAGGTATTTTAATTTCCTGCGGATCATATATATTTTTTATATTCATTATATTACTAGTTTGTATTCAAGTCGTAATATGTTTTATATTTGTTTAGGATAACAATTTGCATGAAAATTACTTTTTTATCCCTCCCAAAAAGGTGGGAGTGGACTAATGTCAATTGGAAAAATGTTCAAACATTTTTGTACCTCCCAAAAAGTTGGAATAGATATTAATGTCAATGAAACAAAAATTGCAACTTGTTGTTTTTAGAAGTAGACGGATGAGGAACTAGTATCAATAGTATAAAAGTATAAACTTTTTTGACCCATCCAAAAAGGTAAAATAGGGATTATTTTAAAAATGACAAAAATTGCATATTTTTGTCCTACCCAAAAAGGTGGGAGAGTGACTAATATCATAGAGTTAAAAGTTGAATGCTTTTTGTGCCATCCAAAAAGGTAGTATGGAGATCAATATCAATAGGACAAGATTCTAACTTTTTGTCTCATCCAAAAAGGTGAAAGAGGGACTAATTTCAATTGACAAAAGTTGAAACTTTTTTGTCTCATCCAAAAATCGTGGAATATTGATTAATGTCAATAGAATAAAAATTGCATCTTTTTATCACATTTAAAAAGGTAGAAGAGGACCAAATGTTATTATGACAAAATTTGGAATTTTTTTGCCCCACCCAAAAATGTGGAATATGGAATAAGACAAAAAATGTAACTTTTTCTTCCATCTAAAAAGGTGGGAGAGAGATTAATGTAAATAGGAAAAAATCGAATTTTTTTTCCCACCCAAAAAGATGGAATATAGATTAAGGTATTGGTAAAAAAACCCCTCATGTAAGATCTCATTAAATAAAAGGAATGATAAGATAAGATTCATAGACATTCATTATTGTGAATATCACTATAAAAGAAAGATAAGATTGTTAGACATTCATACAATTGATTGTATGTGTCGTTATATATATATATATATATATATATATATATATATATATATATATATATATATATATATATATATATATATATATATATATATATATATATATATATATATATATATATATATATATATATATATATATATATATATATAGACTAAATATCAAATGGGAACCAATATTTTCCTAGGAACCGTAGGAACTTTTTTACTGAAATTTTTTTTTCAAAAAAAATGACATAATACACCTAATCGCATATATTTAAAACCTTTTGTAAAAAAAAATTGAAAAAATAATATATATACATGAAATGTGCACATATGCACGAAACGTGATCATATACACATGTGTGAAAAAAATGCATATATGCACATTTCGTGTATACATATTATTTTTCAAAATTTTTTTGACAAAAAGTCTTAAATATAAGCGACAAGATGTATTATGTCATTTTTTTTGAAAAAAAAAATTCAGTCAAAAAGTTCTTACGGTTCCTAGGAAAATATTGGTTCTTCCTTGAAACGGACTATATATATATATATATATATATATATATATATATATATATATATATATATATATATATATATATATATATATATATATATATATATATATATATATATATATATATATATATATATATATGAGTTGGATAACATCATTTTCCGTGAGTAATTCTAATCCTACATATTTAAAATATCTTCATGACGAGTTGGAGAGATCATTATCAGTCGTTTGGAAATTCAACTGAAGATGTAATTTAATTTCCTACGGATGATATATATTTTTTATATTCATTATCTTACTAGTTTGTATTAAAGTCGTAATATGTTTTAAATTTGTTTAGGAGGACAATTTGCATTAAAATTACTTTTTTATCCCTCCCAAAAAGGTGTGAGTGGGCTAATGTCAATTGGACAAATGTTCAAACATTTTTGTACCACCCAAAAAGTTTGAATAGATATTAATATCAATGAGAAAAAAATTGCAACTTGTTGTTTTCTAAAAGAAGGCGGATGAGGAACTAGTATCAATAGGATAAAAGTTGAAACTTTTTTGTCTCATCCAAAAAGGTAATGTCACACCCCCAAACCACGATGGCGGAAACGTCTGAGGGTGGATGACTTCATGAACAGTATCACAACAACGTTTGTACAATAGTGATCAAAGCAAACACATCCATCATATACATAATTGTAAATGTTACAAGAGTTCAAAAGATTGTATGTTTTAAATAAAATTACAATATGATATCAAAATACATAGTATGACGCCATAGCGACCCATCGTCAAAGGTTATAGTTACCTTATCAATTTCCTGAGAATACAAGTAGTTTGAAAGAGTGTCAACATTACGTTGGTGAGTTCATAAGATTTTTGTATGAGAAAATCCATAATCCTTTTTCCTTGTAAAAAGATAGTGTTGGAAACCAGAAAATCCAATATTTTCTTATAAATGAGTCGTAGTCTTAAAACCCAAAAACCGTAAATGTATAAGTATTTCTATACTTGAAAATAGTATTACGTAGTTTTATTGTTGTATGAAACAGTGTAAATACATGTTTACTCGTAGACTAATTGTAGTTTTAATTCCATAAAACTCGTATGTATAAGTAAACCGTACTTATATTTATATCTTTGATAAAACGCAGTTTTAATTTCATAGAACCAATGTGTATAAGTAAAACCATACTTATATTTGTAACTCGTTAAAATGTAGTTTTAATACCATAAAACTTATATGAGGAATCTCTTTCCTTGTAAAAGGTAGTATTGTACTCCAAGAAAATCCCATACTTTCTTATGAATGTATCCAAGTCTTAAAAATCCAAACACTAAAATGTATAGCGTAGCTTGTAGTATAAAACCTTTGAAAATGTATATTTCCACGTAAACAATTTATAAAGTTGATTTCCCATGCGAGACGTCCTATAACCATACTGTGACCATGTAGGCCTGCTTCGACGTTCTTCAGGCGTCGGACTGTTATGACATTTGTCACCTTAGACCCGTCGGTCCAGCTGTAGCTAGCAGCTCAGGTGCGGGGTTGTCAATCCCGTATAGATCTATACACAAATATCACGCTCTCTTACCGAGACTCTGGTTATAAATTTCAGGACTTATAGTATGTACTTAAATAAGCACTGTGAAGACCCGTCTCACAAAAATGTATGTATCAATCAACTTGTTTACGTAAAGTTTGTATATGAAAAACCCTTGTATTTGCCCATTATCATTTTTCCCATGATAATATAGTAATGTATAATAATTATATATTTGTATATAATTATTTGTCTTGTTCTAACCGTTATAGTAACATTTGTATCCACAAACTATTCCTATAATAGTTTATTTTTGGTATTCTGTCGTGAAAAGCATATATTTACGAATATATGTGAAATAACTTATTTAAATGGTTATAAACAACATCTTTTAAAATATTTTCCATAATAGTGGTGTAATAACTTGGTTATACTATTTATTAATTCCAATATAATATTTCATGACTATCAAATAAAGAACAGCCAGGTAGAAGATCAAATGGGGAGGCAGGACCCTTTCAGCGTATAAGCCTTTCGGAAATCCAGCAACCTAGCCCAAATGATTGGCCTAGACACCGCTCTCGTAAGTAGATCATTCGATATTATATTTTGGAACTATAATTGAATTGTTATCATAATGATGTTTACAAAATTCACATTTTGTTTACTATTGTTACAAATGAGTATAAATAGCTATTTTTATAGTATAACTTGTATTCTCCCCCTTAAAAACTTGAATAAAGATAAAAAGAAGGGGTATGAACTCACATTAATGTCGATGATGATCTTATCACCAATTGTTGTTAGATCGCCCGACTCTTACTGCTTCTAACTCGAACCCTCTTTTTCTATCTTTCTACTATATTTTCAAGCTATATCTCTACAACTCTCTCGATATGTGTATATAGCTTGTATTGGTGTGGTTTGATTATGAGAATTTGAGTCCTATTTATAGTAGATTTATTTTCGTATAGCAGCCCTCAAGATACAGGTATTTGACTTTTATAGCTTTTAGAAATTGTTTATGACAAAACATACCCTTAAAATACTCTTTAAATAGATTAATAGTTTTTATATAAAAAGAATGATTTTTGTTTATAAAACTATAATCTACAAAAATCGTAGTTTAATAATATCAACTTTTTAACTAAAAAGCTTTAACGAATTAACGTAAGGGTATTAATTGTATGTTTAATGAAAATATAGGGTTTAAATGTAAATACAATTTCATTTTAAAGAAAAAGAAAATATTAAATATAAAACTGATATCAATAATATTAAATTTTGACGTCAGGTTGTTCGTATCGACGATACGGTTTTGACGGTAAATTTTTCGTTTTATAAAAAATTATAATATTTTTGATAAACTTAACAATACGTATTGAATACGTAGTGTTCGAAATGAAAATACGAATTCTTTGGGGGTAAAATATATAAATATGAATAAATAATTAAGTGGGGCCCACTTTAATAAAATTACATAAAAAAATAAAAAATACAAGTTTCAAAGTCTTCCTACCCTTTTTGAAGAAGACTTTGAAATTTTGTTGTTTTCTTTTTTTTTTTTTACTGAATACTATTCACGTCGAATTACTGTTCACGTCGGACACTATTCTCGATGAATTTTTTTTTTATTTATACCAAAAAAATCTAACTTAATTGCATTTTTTTGTATAATTGACTTGAATTAACATACTTAGTATTATAATATCAAATAATACATCGTAGAGATTATGAAATTTACATTTCAATATATTGACCTAACGTACGCTCTGGTTGACTTGAGTTGAATTTCGTTGACTAATTTGACAGTTGTCACAGGTAAGATAATGATTAGTTTAAACATGACAAAAATTGCATATTTTTATCCCACCCAAAAAGGTGGGAGAGTGACTAATATCAAAGAGTTAAAAGTTGAAAGCTTTTTGTGTCGTCCAAAAAGGTAGTATGGAGATCAATATCAATAGGACAAGATTCTAACTTTTTGTCTCATCCAAAAAGGTGAAAGAGGGACTAATTTCAAATGACAAAAATTGAAACTTTTTGTCCCACCCAAAAATCGTGGAATATTGATTAATGTCAATAGAATAAAAATTGCATCTTTTTATCCCATTTAAAAAGGTAGAAGAGGAACAAATATTATTATGACAAAATTTGGTATTTTTTTCCCAACCCAAAAATGTGGAATATGGAATAAGACAAAAAATGTAACATTTTCTTCCATTTAAAAAGGTAGGAGAGAGATTAATGTCAATTGGAAAAAAAATTGAATTTTTTTGTCCCACCCAAAAAGATGGAATATAGATTAGGGTATTGGTAAAAAAACCCCTCATGTAAGATGTCACTAAATAAAAGGAAGGATAAGATAAGATTCATAGACATTCATTAGTGTGAATATCACTATAAAAGAAAGATAAGATTGTTAGACATTCATACAATTGATTGTATGTGTCGTTATATATATGTGAGTTGGATAACATCATTTTCCCTGAGTAATTCTAATCCTACATATTCCAATCCTACATATTTAAAATATCTTCATGACGAGTTGGAGAGATCATTATCAATCGTTTGGAAATTCAACTGAAGAGGTATTTTAATTTCCTGCGGATCATATATATTTTTTATATTCATTATCTTACTAGTTTGTATTCAAGTCGTAATATGTTTTATATTTGTTTAGGATGACAATTAGCATGAAAATTGCTTTTTTATCCCTCCCAAAAAGGTGGGAGTGGGCTAATGTCAATAGGACAAATGTTCAAACATTTTTCTACCTCCCAAAAAGTTGGAATAGATATTAATGTCAATGAGACAAAAATTGCAACTTGTTGTTTTCTAAAAGAAGACGGATGAGGAACTAGTATCAATAGGATAAAAGTTGAAACTTTTTTGTCCAACCCAAAAAGCTAAGATAGTGATTAGTTTAAACAGGACAAAAATTGTATATTTTTATCCCACCCAAAAAGGTGGGAGAGTGACTAATATCATAGAGTTAAAAGTTGAAAGCTTTTTGTGTCATCCAAAAAGATAGTATGGAGATCAATATCAATAAGACAAGATTCTAACTTTTTGTCTCATCCAAAAAGGTGAAAGAGAGACTAATTTCAATTGATAAAAGTTGAAACTTTTTGTCCCACCCAAAAATCGTGGAATATTGATTAATGTCAATAGAATAAAAATTGCATCTTTTTATCCCATTTAAAAAGGTAGAAGAGGAACAAATGTTATTATGACAAAATTTGGAATTTTTTTGCCCCACCAAAAACTGTGGAATATGGAATAAGACAAAAAAAATTGTTAACTTTTTCTTCCATCTAAAAAGGTGGGAGTGAGATTAATGTTAATAGGAAAAAAATTGAATTTTTTTGTCCCACCTAAAAAGATGGAATATAGATTAGGGTATTGGTAAAAAAACCCTCATGTAAGATGTCACTAAATAAAAGGAAGGATAAGATAAGATTATTAGACATTCATTAGTGTGAATATCACTATAAAAAAAGATAAGATTGTTAGACATTCATACAATTGCTTGTATGTGTCGTTATATATATGTGAGTTGGATAACATTATTTTCCCTGAGTAATTCTAATCCTACATATTCCAATCATACATATTTAAAACATCTTCATGACGAGTTGGAGAGATCATTATCAGTCGTTTGGAAATTCAACTGAAGAGGTATTTTAATTTCCTGCGGATCATATATATTTTTTATATTCATTATCTTACTAGTTTGTATTTAATTCGTAATATGTTTTATATTTGTTTAGGATAACAATTTGCATGAAAATTACTTTTTTATCCCTCCCAAAAAGGTGGGAGTGGGCTAATGTCAATTGGACAAATGTTCAAACATTTTTGTACCTCCTAAAAAGTTGGAATAGATATTAATGTCAATGAGACAAAAATTGCAACTTGTTGTTTTCTAGAAGAAGACGGATGAGGAACTAGTATCAATAGGATAAAAATTGAAACTTTTTTGCCCCACCTAAAAAGGTAAAATAGGGATTACTTTAAACATGAAAAAAATTGCATATTTTTATATCACCCAAAAAGGTGGGAGAGTGACTAATATCATAGAGTTAAAGGTTGAAAGCTTTTTGTGCCATCCAAAAAGGTAGTATGGAGATAAATATCAAGAGGAAAAGATTCTAACTTTTTCTCTCATCCAAAAAGGTGAAAGAGGGACTAATTTCAATTGACAAAAGTTCAAAACTTTTTTGTCCCACCCAAAAATCGTGGAATATTGGTTAATGTCAATAGAATAAAAATATCATCTTTTTATCACATTTAAAAAGGTAGAAGATGAACAAATATTATTATGACAAAATTTGGAATTTTTTGCCCCACCCAAAAATGGGGAATATGGAATAATACAAAAAAATGTAACTTTCCGTTCCATCTAAAAAGGTGGGAGAGATATTAATGTCAATAGGAAAAGAAATAAATTTTTTTATCACACCCAAAAAGATGGAATATAGATTAGGGTATTGGTAAAAAAACCCCTCATGTAAGATGTCACTAAATAAAAGGAAGCATAAGATAAGATTCATAGACATTTATTATTGTGAATATCACTATAAAAGAAAGATAAGATTGTTAGACATTCATACAATTGATTGTATGTGTCGTTATATATATGTGAATTGGATAACATCATTTTCCCTGAGTAATTCTAATCCTACAGATTCCAATCCTACATATTTAAAATATCTTCATGACGAGTTGGAGAGATCATTATCAGTCGTTTGGAAATTCAACTGAAGATGCAATTTAATTTCCTGCGAATGATATATATTTTTATATTCATTATCTTACTAGTTTGTATTCATGTCGTAATATGTTTTATATTTGTTTAGGATGACAATTTGCATGAAAATTACTTTTTTATCCCTCCCAAAAAGGTGGGAGTGGGCTAATGTCAATTGGACAAATGTCCAACCATTTTCGTACCTCCCAAAAAGTTGGAATAGATATTAATGTCAATGAGACAAAAATTGCAACTTGTTGTTTTCTAAAAGAAGACGGATGAGGAACTAGTATCAATAGGATAAAAGTTGAAACTTTTTTGTCCCACCCAAAAAGGTAAGATAGTGATTAGTTTAAACATGACAAAAATTGCATATTTTTATCCCACCCAAAAAGGTGGGAGAGTGACTAATATCATAGAGTTAAAAGTTGAAAGCTTTTTGTGTCATCCAAAAAGGTAGTATGGAGATCAATATCAATAGAACAAGATTCTAACTTTTTGTCTCATCCAAAAAGGTGAAAAAGGGACTAATTTCAATTGACAAAAGTTGAAACTTTTTGTCCCACCCAAAAATCATGGAATAATGATTAATGTCAATAGAATAAAAATTGTATCTTTTTATCCCATTTAAAAAGGTAAAAGAGGAACAAATGTTATTATGAAAAAATTTGGAATTTTTTTGCCCAACCCAAAAATGTGGAATATGGAATAAGACAAGAAAATGTAACATTTTCTTCCATTTAAAAAGGTGGGAGAGAATTAATGTCAATAGGAAAAAAATTGAATTTTTTTGTCCCACCCAAAAAGATGGAATATAGATTATGGTATTGGTAAAAAAAACCCTCATGTAAGATGTCACTAAATAAAAGGAAGGATAAGATAAGATTATTAGACATTCATTAGTGTGAATATAACTATAAAAGAAAGATAAGATTGTTAGACATTCATACAATTTCTTGTATGTGTCGTTATATATATGCGAGTTGGATAACATCATTTTCCCTGAGTAATTCTAATCCTACATATTCCAATCATACATATATAAAACATCTTCATGACGAGTTGGAGAGATCATTATCAGTCCTTTGGAAATTCAACTGAAGAGGTATTTTAATTTCCTGCGGATCAGATATATTTTTTATATTCATTATCTTACTAGTTTGTATTCAATTCGTAATATGTTTTATATTTGTTTAGGATAACAATTTGCATGAAAATTACTTTTTTATCCCTCCCAAAAAGGTGGGAGTGGGCTAATGTCAATTGGACAAATGTTCAAACATTTTTATACCTCCCAAAAAGTTGGAATAGATATTAATGTCAATGAGACAAAAATTGCAACTTGTTGTTTTCTAGAAGAAGACGGATGAGGAACTAGTATCAATAGGATAAAAGTTGAAACTTTTTTGTCCCACCCAAAAAGGTAAAATAGGGATTACTTTAAACATGAAAAAAATTGCATATTTTTGTCTCACCCAAAAAGGTGGGAGAGTGACTAATATCATAGAGTTAAAAGTTGAAAGCTTTTTGTGCCATCCAAAAAGGTAGTATGGAGATCAATATCAATAGGACAAGATTCTAACTTTTTCTCTCATCCAAAAAGGTGAAAGAGGGACTAATTTCAATTGACAAAAGTTCAAAACTTTTTTGTCTCACCCAAAAATCGTGGAATATCGATTAATGTCAATAGAATAAAATTTGCATCTTTTTATCACATTTAAAAAGGTAGAAGAGGAACAAATATTATTATGACAAAATTTGGAATTTTTTGCCCCACCCAAAAATGGGGAATATAGAATAATACAAAAAAATGTAACTTTCCATTCCATCTAAAAAGGTGGGAGAGATATTAATGTCAATAGGAAAAAAATTGAATTTTTTTATCCCACCCAAAAAGATGGAATATAGATTAGGGTATTGGTAAAAAAACCCCTCATTTAAGATGTCACTAAATAAAAGGAAGGATAAGATAAGATTCATAGACATTTATAATTGTGAATATCACTATAAAAGAAAGATAAGATTGTTAGACATTCATACAATTGATTGTATGTGTCGTTATATATATGTGAATTGGATAACATCATTTTCCTTGAGTAATTCTAATCCTATATATTCAAATCCTACATATTTAAAATATCTTCATGACGAGTTGGAGAGATCATTATCAGTCGTTTGGAAATTCAACTAAAGATGTAATTTAATTTCCTGCGAATGATATATATTTTTTATATTCATTATCTTACTAGTTTGTATTCAAGTCGTAATATGTTTTATATTTGTTTAGGATGACAATTTGCATAAAAATTAATTTTTTATCCCTCCCAAAAAGGTGGGAGTGGGCTAATGTCAATTGGACAAATGTTCAAACATTTTTGTACCTAACAAAAAATTTCGAATAGATATTAATGTCAATGAGACAAAAATTGCAACTTGTTGTTTTCTAAAAGAAGACGGATGAGGAACTAGTACAATAGGATAAAAGTTGAAACTTTTTTGTCCCACCCAAAAAGGTAAGATAGTGATTAGTTTAAACATGACAAAAATTGCATATTTTTATCCCACCCAAAAAGGTGGGAGAGTGACTAATATCATAGAGTTAAAAGTTGAAAGCTTTTTGTGTCATCCAAAAAGGTAGTATGGAGATCAATATCAATAGAACAAGATTCTAACTTTTTGTCTCATCCAAAAAGGTGAAAAAGGGACTAATTTCAATTGACAAAAGTTGAAACTTTTTGTCTCACCCAAAAATCATGGAATAATGATTAATGTCAATAGAATAAAAATTGCATCTTTTTATCCCATTTAAAAAGGTAGAAGAGGAACAAATGTTATTATGAAAAAATTTGGAATTTTTTTGCCCAACCCAAAAATGTGGAATATGGAATAAGACAAGAAAATGTAACATTTTCTTCCATTTAAAAAGGTGGGAGAGAATTAATGTCAATAGGAAAAAAATTGAATTTTTTTGTCCCACCCAAAAAGATGGAGTATAGATTAGGGTATTGGTAAAAAAACCCTCATGTAAGACGTCACTAAATAAAAGGAAGGATAAGATAAGATTATTAGACATTCATTAGTGTGAATATCACTATAAAACAAAGATAAGATTGTTAGACATTCATACAATTGCTTGTATGTGTCGTTATATATATGTGAGTTGGATAACATCATTTTCCCTGAGTAATTCTAATCCTACATATTCCAATCATACATATTTAAAACATCTTCATGACGAGTTGGAGAGATCATTATCAGTCGTTTGGAAATTCAACTGAAGAGGTATTTTAATTTCCTGCGGATCATATATATTTTTTATATTCATTATCTTACTAGTTTGTAATCAATTCGTAATATGTTTTATATTTGTTTAGGATAACAATTTGCATGAAAATTACTTTTTTATCCCTCCCAAAAAGGTGGGAGTGGGCTAATGTCAATTGGACAAATGTTCAAACATTTTTGTACCTCCCAAAAAGTTGGAATAGATATTAATGTCAATGAGACAAAAATTGCAACTTGTTGTTTTCTAGAAGAAGACGGATGAGGAACTAGTATCAATAGGATAAAATTTGAAACTTTTTTGTCCCACCCAAAAAGGTAAAATAGGAATTACTTTAAACATGAAAAAAATTGCATATTTTTATCTCACCAAAAAGGTGGGAGAGTGACTAATATCATAGAATTAAAAGTTGAAAGCTTTTTGTGCCATCCAAAAAGGTAGTATGGAGATCAATATCAATAGGACAAGATTCTAACTTTTTCTCTCATCCAAAAAGGTGAAAGAGGGACTAATTTCAATTGACAAAAGTTCAAAACTTTTTTGTCCCACCCAAAAATCGTGGAATATTGATTAATGTCAATAGAATAAAAATTGCATCTTTTTATCACATTTAAAAAGGTAGAAAAGGAACAAATGTTATTATGACAAAATTTGGAATTTTTTGCCCCACCCAAAAATGGGGAATATAGAATAATACCAAAAAATGTAACTTTCCGTTCCATCTAAAAAGGCGGGAGAGATATTAATGTCAATAGGAAAAAAATTAAATTTTTTTATCCCACCCAAAAAGATGGAATATAGATTAGGGTATTGGTAAAAAAAACCCCTCATGTAAGATGTCACTAAATAAAAGGAAGCATAAGATAAGATTCATAGACATTTATAATTGTGAATATCACTATAAAAGAAATATAAGATTGTTAGACATTCATACAATTGATTGTATGTGTCGTTATAAATATGTGAATTGGATAACATCATTTTTCCTGAGTAATTCTAATCCTACATATTCCAATCCTACATATTTAAAATATCTTCATGACGAGTTGGAGAGATCATTATCAGTCGTTTGGAAATTCAACTGAAGATGTAATTTAATTTCCTGCGAATGATATATATTTTTTATATTCATTATCTTACTAGTTTCTATTCAAGTCGTAATATGTTTTATATTTGTTTAGGATGACAATTTGCATGAAAATTACTTTTTTATCCCTCCCAAAAAGGTGGGAGTGGGCTAATGTCAATTGGACAAATGTTCAACCATTTGCGTACCTCCCAAAAAGTTGGAATAGATATTAATGTCAATGAGACAAAAATTGCAACTTGTTGTTTTCTAAAAGAAGACGGATAAGGAACTAGTATCAATAGGATAAAAGTTGAAACTTTTTTGTCCCACCCAAAAAGGTAAGATAGTGATTAGTTTAAACATGACAAAAATTGCATATTTTTATCTCACCCAAAAAGGTGGGAGAGTGACTAATATCATAGAGTTAAAAGTTGAAAGCTTTTTGTGTCATCCAAAAAGGTAGTATGGAGATCAATATCAATAGAACAAGATTCTAACTTTTTGTCTCATCCAAAATGGTGAAAGAGGGACTAATTTCAATTGACAAAAGTTGAAACTTTTTGTCCCACCCAAAATCATGGAATAATGATTAATGTCAATAGAATAAAATTTGTACCTTTTTATCCCATTTAAAAAGGTAGAAGAGGAACAAATGTTATTATGAAAAAATTTGGAATTTTTTTGCCCAACCCAAAAATGTGGAATATGGAATAAGACAAGAAAATGTAACATTTTCTTCCATTTAAAAAGGTGGGAGAGAATTAATGTCAATAGGAAAAAAAATTGAATTTTTTTGTCCCACCCAAAAAGATGGAATATAGATTAGGGTATTGGTAAAAAAACCCTCATGTAAGATGTCACTAAATAAAAGGAAGGATAAGATAAGATTATTAGACATTCATTAGTGTGAATATCATTATAAAAGAAAGATAAGATTGTTAGACATTCATACAATTGCTTGTATGTGTCGTTATATATATGTGAGTTGGATAACATCATTTTCCCTGAGTAATTCTAATCCTACATATTCCAATCATACATATTTAAAACATCTTCATGACGAGTTGGAGAGATCATTATCAGCCCTTTGGAAATTCAACTGAAGATGTATTTTAATTTCCTGCGGATCATATATATTTTTTATATTCATTATCTTACTAGTTTGTATTCAATTCGTAATATGTTTTATATTTGTTTAGGATAACAATTTGCATGAAAATTACTTTTTTATCCGTCCCAAAAAGGTGGGAGTGGGCTAATGTCAATTGGACAAATGTTCAAACATTTTTATACCTCCCAAAAAGTTGGAATAGATATTAATGTTAATGAGACAAAAATTGCAACTTGTTGTTTTCTAGAAGAAGACGAATGAGGAACTAGTATCAATAGGATAAAAGTTGAAACTTTTTTGTCCCACCCAAAAAGGTAAAATAGGGATTACTTTAAACATGAAAAAAATTGCATATTTTTATCCCACCCAAAAGGTGGGAGAGTGACTAATATCATAGAGTTAAAAGTTGAAAGCTTTTTGGGCCATCCAAAAAGGTAGTATGGAGATCAATATCAATAGGACAAGATTCTAACTTTTTCTCTCATCCAAAAAGGTGAAAGAGGGACTAATTTCAATTGACAAAAGTTCAAAACTTTTTTGTCCCACCCAAAAATCCTGGAATATTGATTAATGTCAATAGAATAAAAATTGCATCTTTTTATCACATTTAAAAAGGTAGAATATGAACAAATATTATTATGACAAAATTTGGAATTTTTTGCCCCACCCAAAAATGGGGAATATAGAATAATACAAAAAAATGTAACTTTCCCTTTCATCTAAAAAGGTGGGAGAGATATTAATGTCAATAGGAAAAAAATTGAATTTTTTTATCCCACCCAAAAAAGATGGAATATAGATTAGGGTATTGGTAAAAAAACCCCTCATGTAATATGTCACTAAATATAAGGAAGGATAAGATAAGATTCATAGACATTTATTATTGTGAATATCACTATAAAAGAAAGATAAGATTGTTAGACATTCATACAATTGATTGTATGTGTCGTTATATATATGTGAATTGGATAACATCATTTTCCCCGAGTAATTCTAATCCTACATATTCCAATCCTATATATTTAAAATATCTTCATGACGAGTTGGAGAGATCATTATCAGTCGTTCGGAAATTCAACTGAAGATGTATTTTAATTTCATGCGAATGATATATATTTTTTATATTCATTATCTTACTAGTGTGTATTCAAGTCGTAATATGTTTTATATTTGTTTAGGATGACAATTTGCATGAAAATTACTTTTTTATCCCTCCGAAAAATGTGGGAGTCGGCTAATGTCAATTGGACAAATGTTCAAACATTTTTGTACCTCCCAAAAAATTTGGAATAGATATTAATGTCAATGAGACAATAATTGCAACTTGTTGTTTTCTAAAAGAAGACGGATGAGGAACTAGTATCAATAGGATAAAAGTTGAAACTTTTTTGTCCCACCCAAAAAGGTAAGATAGTTAGACATTCATTAGTGTGAATATCACTATAAAAGAAAAATAAGATTGTTAGACATTCATACAATTGCTTGTATGTGTCGTTATATATATGTGAGTTGGATAACATCATTTTCCCTGAGTAATTCTAATCGTACATATTCCAATCATACATATTTAAAACATCTTCATGACGAGTTGGAGAGATCATTATCAGTCGTTTGGAAATTCAACTAAAGAGGTATTTTAATTTCCTGCGGATCATATATATTTTTTATATTCATTATCTTACTAGTTTGTATTCAACTCGTAATATGTTTTATATTTGTTTAGGATAACAATATGCATGAAAATTACTTTTTTATCCCTCCCAAAATGGTGGGAGTAGGCTAATGTCAATTGGACAAATGTTCAAACATTTTTGTACCTCCCAAAAAGTTGGAATAGATATTAATGTCAATGAGACAAAAATTGCAACTTTTTGTTTTCTAGAACAAGACGGATGAGGAACTAGTATCAATACGATAAAAGTTGAAACTTTTTTGTCCCACCCAAAAAGGTAAAATAGGGATTACTTTAAACATGAAAAAAATTGTATATTTTTATCCCACCCAAAAGGTGGGAGAGTGATTAATATCATAGAGTTAGAAGTTGAAAGCTTTTTGGGCCATCCAAAAAGGTAGTATGGAGATCAATATCAATAGGACAAGATTCTAACTTTTTCTCTCATCCAAAAAGGTGAAAGAGGGACTAATTTCAATTGACAAAAGTTCAAAACTTTTTTGTCCCACCCAAAAATCGTGGAATATTGATTAATGTCAATAGAATAAAAATTGCATCTTTTTATCACATTTAAAAAGGTAGAAGAGGAACAAATATTATTATGACAAAATTTGGAATTTTTTACCCCACCCAAAAATAGGGAATACAGAATAATACAAAAAAAATGTAACTTTCCCTTCCATCTAAAAAGGTGGGAGAGATATTAATGTCAATAGGAAAAAAATTGAATTTTTATATCCCACCCAAAAAGATGGAATATAGATTAGGGTATTGGTAAAAAAACCCCTCATGTAAGATGTCACTAAATAAAAGGAAGGATAAGATAAGATTCATAGACATTTATTATTGTGAATATCACTATAAAAGAAAGATAAGATTGTTAGACATTCATACAATTGATTGTATTTGTCGTTATATATATGTGAATTGGATAACATCATTTTCCCTGAGTAATTCTAATCCTACATATTTCAATCCTACATATTTAAAATATCTTCATGACGAGTTGGAGAGATCATTATCAGTCGTTTGGAAATTCAACTGAAGACGTAATTTAATTTCCTGCGGATGATATATATTTTTTATATTCATTATCTTTCTAGTTTGTATTCAAGTCGTAATTTTTTTTATATTTGTTTAGGATGACAATTTGCATGAAAATTACTTTTTTATCCCTCCCAAAAAGGTGGGAGTGGGCTAATGTCAATTGGACAAATGTTCAAACATTTTTGTACCTCCCAAAAAGTTGGAATAGATATTAATGTCAATGAGACAAAAATTACAACTTGTTGTTTTCTAAAAGAAGACGGATGAGGAACTAGTATCAATAGGATAAAAGTTGAAACTTCTTTGTCCCACCCAAAAAGGTAAGATAGTGATTAGTTTAAACATGACAAAAATTGCATATTTTTATCCCACCCAAAACGGTGGGAGAGTGACTAATATCATAGAGTTAAAAGTTGAAAGCTTTTTGTGTCATCCAAAAAGGTAGTATGGAGATCAATATCAATAGGACAAGATTCTCACTTTTTGTCTCATCCAAAAAGGTGAATGAGGGACTAATTTCAATTGACAAAAGTTGAAACTTTTTGTCCCACCCAAAAATCGTGGAATATTGATTAATGTCAATAGAATAAAAATTGCATCTTTTTATACCATTTAAAAAGGTAGAAGAGAAACAAATGTTATTATGAAAAAATTAGGAATTTTTTTTCCCAACCCAAAAATGTGAAATATGGAATAAGACAAAAAAATGTAACATTTTCTTCCATTTAAAAAGGTGGGAGAGATATTAATGTCAATTGGAAAAAAAATTGAATTTTTTTGTCCCACCCAAAAAGATGGAATATAGATTAGGGTATTGGTAAAAAAAACCCCTCATGTAAGATGTCACTAAATAAAAGGAAGGATAAGATAAGATTCATAGACATTCATTAGTGTGAATATCACTATAAAAGAAAGATAAGATTGTTAGACATTCATACAATTGATTGTATGTGTCGTTATATATATGTGAGTTGGATAACATCATTTTCCCTGAGTAATTCTAATCCCACATATTCCAATCCTACATATTTAAAATATCTTCATGACGAGTTGGAGAGATCATTATCAGTCGTTTGGAAATTCAACTGAAGAGGTATTTTAATTTCCTGCGGATCATATATATTTTTTATATTCATTATCTTACTAGTTTGTATTCAAGTCGTAATATGTTTTATATTTGTTTAGGATGACAATTTGCATGAAAATTACTTTTTTATCCCTCCCAAAAAGGCGGGACTGGGCTAATGTCAATTGGACAAATGTTCAAACATTTTTGTACCTCCCAAAAAGTTGGAATAGATATTAATGTCAATGAGACAAAAATTGCAACTTGTTGTTTTCTAGAAGAGACGGATGAAGAACTAGTATCAATAGGGTTAAAGTTGAAACTTTTTTGTCCAACCCAAAAAGGTAAAATAGGGATTACTTTAAACACGACAAAAATTGCATATTTTTATCCCATCCAAAAATGTGGGAGAGTGACTAATATCATAGAGATAAAAGTTGAAAGCTTTTTGTGCCATCCAAAAGGGTAGTATGGAGATCAATATCAATAGGACAAGATTCTAACTTTTTGTCTCATCCAAAAAGGTGAAAGAGGGACTAATTTCAATTGACAAAAGTTGAAACTTTTTGTCCCACCCAAAAATCGTGGAATATTGATTAATGTCAATAGAATAAAATTTGCATATTTTTATCCCATTTAAAAATGTAGAAGAGGAACAAATGTTATTATGACAAAATTTGGAATTTTTTGTCCCACCCAAAAATGTGGAATACGGATTAAGACAAACAAAATGTAACTTTTTGTTCCATCTAAAAATGTGGAAAAGAGATTAATGTTAATAGGAAAAAAATTCAATTTTTTTGTCCCACCCAAAAAGGTGGAATGCTAAGATAAGATTTTTAGACATTCATTAGTGTCAATATCACTATAAAAGAAAGATAAGATTCTTAGACATTCATACAATTGATTGCATATGTCGTTATATATATGTGAGTTGGATAACATCATTTTCCATGAGTAATTCTAATCCGACATATTCCAATCCTACATATTTAAAACATCTACATGACGAGTTAGAGAGATCATTATCAATCGTTTAAAAATTCAACTGAAGAGATATTTTAATTTCCTGCGGATCATATATATTTTATATATTCATTATCTTACTAGTTTGTATTCAAGTCGTAATATGTTTTATATTTGTTTAGGATGACAATTAGCATGAAAATTACTTTTTTATCCCTCCCAAAAATGTGGGAGTGGGCTAATGTCAATAGGAAAAAGGTTGAAACATTTTTGTACCACCCAAAAAGTTGGAATAGCTATTAATGTCAATAAGACAAAAATTGCAACTTGTTGTTTTCTAGAAGAAGACGGATGAGGAACTAGTATCAATAGGATAAAAGTTGAAACTTTTTGTCCCACCCAAAAAGGTAAAATAGGGAATAGTTTAAACATGACAAAAACTGCATATTTTTATCCCACCCAAAAAGGTGGGAGAGAGACTAATATCATAAAGATAAAAGTTGAAAGCTTTTTGTGCCAACCAAAAAGTTAGTATGGAGATCAATATCAATAGGACAAAATTCTAACTTTTTGTCTCATCCAAAAAGGTGAAAGAGGGACTAATTTCAATTGACAAAAGTTGAAACTTTTTTGTCCCACCCAAAAATCGTGGAATATTGATTAATGTCAATAGAATAAAATTTGCATCTTTTATCCCATTTAAAAAGGTAGAAGAGAAACAAATATTATTATGACAAAATTTGGAATTTTTTGTCCCACCCAAAAATGTGAAATACGGATTAAGACAAAAAAATGTAACTTTTTGTTCCATCTAAAAATGTAGGAAACAGATTAATGTCAATAGGAAAAAATTGAATTTTTTTGTCCCACCAAAAAGGTGGAATATAGATTAGGGTATTGGTAAAAAACCCCCTCATGTAAAATATCACTAAATAAAAGGAAGGATAAGATAAGATTCTTAGACATTCATTAGTGTGAATATCACTATAAAAGAAAGATAAGATTGTTAGACATTCATACAATTGATTGTATGTGTCGTTATATATATGTGAGTTGGATAACATCATTTTCCATGAGTAATTCTAATCCGACATATTCCAATCCTACATATTTAAAACATCTTCATGACGAGTTAGAGAGATCATTATCAGTCGTTTGGAAATTCAACTGAAGAGATATTTTAATTTCCTGCGGATCGTATATATTTTTTATATTCATTATCTTACTAGTTTGTATTCAAGTCGTATTATGTTTTATGTTTTTTAGGATGACAATTAGCATGAAAATTACTTTTGTATCTCTCCCAAAAAGGTGGGAGTGGGTTAATGTCAATACGAAAAATGTTGAAACATTTTTGTACCACCCAAAAATTTGGAATAGATATTAATGTCAATAAGACAAAAATTGCAACTTGATGTTTTCTAGAAGAAGACGGATGAGGAACTAGTATTAATAGGATAAAAGTTGAAACTTTTTTATTCCACCCAAAATGGTAAAATAGGGATTAGTGTAAACATGCCAAAATTGCATATTTTTATCCCACCCAAAAAGGTGGGAGAGAGAATAATATCATAAAGATAAAAGTTGAAAGCTTTTTGTGCCAACCAAAAAGTTAGTATGGAGATCAATATCAATAGGACAAAATTCTAACTTTTTGTCTCATCCAAAAAGGTGAGAGATGGACTAATTTCAATTGACAAAAGTTGAAACTACAAAAATCATGGAATATTAATTAATGTCAATAGAATAAAATTTTCATCTTTTTATCCCATTTAAAAAGGTAGAAGAGGAACAAATATTATTATGAAAAAATTTGGAATTTTTTGTCTCATCCAAAAATGTGGAATACGGATTAAGACAAAAAAATGTAACTTTTTGTTCCATCTAAAAAGGTTTGGAATACGGATTATCAGTCGTTTGTCTCATCCAAAAATGTGGAATACGGATTATCAGTCGTTTGGAAATTCAACTGAAGAGGTATTTTAATTTCCCACGGATCATATATATTTTTATATTCATTATCTTACTAGTTTGTATTCAAGTCGTAATATGTTTTATATTTGTTTAGGATGACAATTAGCATGAAAATTACTTTTTTATCTCTCCCAAAAAGGTGGGAGTGGGCTAATGTCAATAGGACAAATGTTGAAACATTTTTGTACCACCTAAAAAGTTGGAATAGATATTAATGTCAATGAGACAAAAATTGCAACTTGTTGTTTTCTAGAAGAAGACGGATGAGGAACTAGTATCAATAGGATAAAAGTTGAAACTTTTTTGTCCCACCCAAAAAGGTAAAATATGGATTAGTTTAAACATGACAAAAATTGCATATTTTTATCCCACCCCAAAAGGTGGGAGAGTGACTAATATCTTAAAGATAAAAGTTGAAAGCTTTTTGTGCCAACCAAAAATGTAGTATGGAGATCAATATCAATAGGACAAAATTCTAACTTTTGGTCACATCGAAAAAGGTAAACGATGGACTAATTTCAATTGACAAAAGTTGAAACTTTGTTGTCCCACCCAAAAATCGTGGAATATTGATTAATGTCAATAGAATAAAAATTGCAACTTTTTATCCCATTTAAAAAGGTAGAAGAGGAACAAATGTTATTATGATGAAACTTGGATTTTTTTTTGTCCCACCCAAAAATGTGGAATATGGATTAGGACAAAAAAAATGTAACTTTGTTAGGATAAATTTAGTTGGTTTGATCTTTGCATTTTATAGTGTCTAAATATGTCAAAAATCAAAGTTAGAGGCTGTTTATGGGTTTTTCGGTTGGGACCGAACAACCTATGAGTTGTTCGGTCTGGTCTATTGTTAATCGGCCCATGTGGCTTGGTTTTTCGGTCTATGACGTAAGGTATAAATAGGTGTCGAGTGCACTCTTTGTAAGGGTTGGTCCTTGTTGGTCATTGTGTTGTTTTGGAGCTCTAGAGATCATTGCAAAACTCTCTCAAGTTCAAGCAACTACACCTTATGTACTTGACAATTTCTTAATAAAATTGTGTGCATTGAAGGTAATTAGATTGTGTTCTTATTTTATGATTGGTACCATTGAAGATCTAGTGAATTTGGGACCTACAATTGGTATCAGAGCTTGAAAACTTTTTTTTTTAAGTTTTTTGTATCAATCTCATATTACATTTGCTTGGATATTGAAGATTTGAAGGTTTTTGGACTGTTTTTGGACTGATTGATCGATTTTTTGGTGTTTTTGTGCTTAATGTTCTTGATGTTCTTGGAAATCTTCAAGCAAAATCATCAAAAATCATGTTTTTGATCCAAAATAGCTGTTTGCGAAGGTGTTTGTGCGAGATCTAGATCTGCTATAGTTGTTCGGTCACGCTCCCTTGGATTGTTCGGCGACGGCACTGTTTGTTTGGGTTTTCAGAGGTTATTCGGTCTACTTAGGGTTGTTCGGTCAGCCCATTAAGTTGTTCGGTGCATCTTAGGGTTTCTCAGAAAATCGGTTTTTTTTAGTTGTTCGGTTTTAGTTTCTCGCATAGTTAATCGGTGGTCTGTTTGATTGTTCGGTTCAGCTGTTCGGTCCAGTTGCTTTTTGGTATGAAGACTTTGTCCAAGGTTCTTCGGTGAACAGTAATTTCACTAAAAAAGGGGGGTAATAGGAAAAATTTTGTTTTTTGTTCGGTTCAGTTGTTCGGTCCAGTTGTTTTTTGTTCCATCTAAAAGGGTGGGAGAGACATTAATACCAATAGGAAAAAAATTGAATTTTTTTGTCCCACCCAAAAAGGTGGAATATAGATTAGGGTATTGGTAAATAAAACCCCACATATAAGATGTCACTAAATAAAAGGAAGGATAAGATAAAATTCTTAGACGTTCATTAGTGTGAATATCACTATAAAAGAAAGATAAGATTCTTAGACATTCATACAATTGATTGTATGTGTCGTTATAAATATGTGAATTGGATAACATCATTTACCCTAAATAATTCTAATCCTACATATTCCAATCCTACATATTTAAAATATCTTTCGGACAAGTTGGAGAGATCATTATCAGTCGTTTGGAAATTCAACTGAAGAGGTATTTTAATTTCCCACGGATCATATATATTTTTTATATTCATTATCTTACTAATTTGTATTCAAGTCGTAATATGTTTTATATTTGTTTAAGACGGCAATTTGCAGAAAAATTACTTTTTTATCCCTCCCAAAAAGGTGGGAGTGGGCTAATGTCAATAGGACAAATGTTGAAACAATTTTGTACCACCTAAAAAGTTGGAATAGATATTAATGTCAATAAAACAAAAATTGTAGCATGTTGTTTCCTAGAAGAAGATGGGTGAGGAACATGTATCAATAGGATAAAAGTTGAAACTTTTTTGTCCTACCCAAAAAGGTAAAATAGGGATTAGTTTAAACATGACTAAAATTGCATATTTTTATCTCACCCAAAAAGGTGGAAGAGTGACTAATATCATAGAGATAAAAGTTGAAAGCATTTTGTGCCATCCAAAAAGATAGTATGTAGATCAATATCTATAGGACAAAATTCTAACTTTTTGTCTCATCCAAAAAGGTGAAAGAGACACTAATTTCAATTGACAAAAGTTGAAACTTTTTTGTCCCACCCAAAAATCGTGGAATATTGATTAATGTCAATAGAATAAAAAATGCATATTTTTATCACATTTAAAAAGGTAGGAGATGAACAAATGTTATTATGACAAAAGTTGGAATTTTTTTGTCCCACCCAAAAATGTGGAATATGGATTAAGACAAAAAAAAATGTAACTTTTTGTTCCATCTAAAAAGATGGGAGAGAGATTAATGTCAATAGGAAAAAAGTTGAATTTTTTTTCCCACCCAAAAATGTAGAATATAGATTAGGGTATTGGTAAAAAAAGGTTTCATGTATTCATCTCCCCCTCTATTTGGTAAATATCCTCCCCTTGTTGATTTGATACATTATTCTCTCTTATATATATATATATATATATATATATATATATATATATATATATATATATATATATATATATATATATATATATATATATATATATATATATATATATATATATATATATATATATATAGAGTTAGTATTAAATGAAATTGCTAAATATAGTGTGATTGTAAGACTGAACGTGGACCGTTAGATCAACAAAATCAATGGCTGTAAAAAAGGGTATTCTTGTAATTAAAATCAAATAATTCGCGTGTTTTTAAATGATAATACACGATCAAGGGTAAAACAGTAAAAAATCCCCCAAAACCCATAAGAACGGAATGTACGATTCGCATGCTAAAATCACGGACACGATATGATCGTTTCAATTAACACTATCAACAATCAAATAATACAGATGTCTTCTCGGAGAAATAAAGTTGCATTCTCGGAAAAAAAAAATTAGTTACGTAAGAGTTTTCAAAGTCAATTATCAGAGAATGGATAGTAGGATTGTCAAAACCATTCTCTGAGAATGGTTAAAACCAAAATAATGCAGACCATAACGTACAGAAAACCCATTAATAAAGTAGAATGTCATTCTTTAAGAATGATTTTTACATGTGGCAAAACTTCTAACCCAGAAAACCATTCTTCAAGAATGAATTTTACACACTCATTCTTCGAGAATGCAAACGCTAAGATACAGTGACTAAAACACAAAAACGGGAAAAAGGAGAAAAGGGAATACGACATTCACATTCTCTGAGAATGCCCCATTCTCTGAGAATGCCCCATTCTCTGAGAATGCCTTGCCTTTGAAAAATGTGATACGCATGCCCTGTAACTGTTATACTCATGCCTCATTCTCTGAGAATGCCTTTGAGCAGAGATCAATTTTTTTACGGAAGGTTGACGACGGTGTTCTTTTGATCAGTTCTTCATTCCATTCTTCAAGAATCAACTTCGACCACCACACCTTCTGTCCGATCGGTGTTAATTTGAAGAAGATCGTCGTTCATAGAACCGCGTAAGTCCGTCGTCGATCGGGTCGGTGGATCTGTCGAACGCCGGACCGTCAAAAAACACGATCAACACCACCTTTTACTTCCGGTTCCTCGCGAATTTCGTCCATCCCGTCGGCTGATTCTGCAAAGCTTCGACCGATAGCCATCCGAGATCCAGATCCATTTCGTCGACCTTGCTTTGTCGCTTCGATTCCGACGACCTCCCATGTCGCTTCAATCTTGCTGATTTCCCATATGTGAGTAGAAATTTCTGAATTCTGCAGATCTAGGTCCAGAATTAGTCTTACAATCACACAATATTTAGAAAATGTATTTGAACCTACATCTATATATATATATATATATATATATATATATATATATATATATATACATATATATATATATATATATATATATATATATATATATATATATATATATTAAATACACTTTATTTGAAAATATAAATTCTTCAATAAATATTATTACAAATTAAAAATAGTCGTACATAAAAATCAACGTTACATAATCGTAATTAAACTCTCAAACATTAAAACTAGAAAGATAATAATGATTATACATGTTTAGTCGTTCGATATACGGGGTGACCCATTCAGCTGCGCATAGACGTTTGCAATGAGTCAATTGCGGCGTAATATGAGGCATCTGGTACTCTCCTTCTAGCTCTATTTTGACATAATGATTACCGTAGACGAGCCCAATTGAAATAGCAATGCGTTCTTGAATTGGTGGTGGAGTAGACCGAAGCGGTAAGTATGTTAAATTAGCTCCCCTGCTGAAACAATGTAATATCACGTTATATCTTAAAGCAATCAAGACACCAGTATCGGGCATACTCATCTAGTTCTGAATCGGTGCAGTCTTTCCAAAGAAATTCAAAGAGTTATAGAGTTCAAAACGATATTGAATTCCAAATATATCGCCATATTCAGTAGTATGTGCTTCTAAATCTTCAATTAAATCGGCCCGAACTCTGCTCCATTCATTTTGATGAAGACCGAGGCAAGAAGCAATCGCCTGAAATCCGCAATGTCCATCACCTATTACATCATGTATCTGCTTAATATAAGGATGCACTACATTTGGAAATTCATTCATATATGAATGTGAATAGTTTTTTTGGTCTACATATGAACTATGTCTTGGTGGTTGAATCTTCGTGGAATTTAACCCACGTTTAATTGTGTTTGAACAACTACGTCTAGGGGATCTTCAATTGGCGCATCAACTAGATTATCTTTTAAAGGTTTCTTCTTCAAACTTGGACGACCATGGGTAGTTTTATGAACAGCGGGTTCAAAAACTGAAGTTCTTGACGGGTCGATAATCTCCTTTAACATCCTTACAATATTATACTTTTTAGATGTTGGCTGCTTTTTAAAGTCTTTATATATCTTTTGCACTTCATCATCACAATGAATATCATCATCAACTCCCATGTCTACGGACGATGAAAAATCAAGCTTCCTCCAAAAACTATCAATAGAAGCAAGTGGAAGAGGTTGACTTGCATTAAAATACATTATTTGTTCATGGGCGCATAGTAACCCATAACACGTACATAGTTGACAACCACAAATTAGGCTATCGACCTTACACCGCTCAAATTCATCACAGATAATGTCTAACGCCTGCAGTGAAACAAAACCCCACAAAAGTTCAAAGTGTCATGTGTGTAGTCGATGGTTGATGCGAGTTTTGCTATACTGAAAGCTTGCTTTGATGGTCGTCAGCTGTGACTGAACGATATTATGAACAACGGATTAACATTTCCATAAATCAGATTGTGGTGTATCCAAGTATAATTTCAACTTGGCATATTGACTTTCAACTCTATTAGTTGTGTTATTTCCAAAATGAAGAATCTTATCGGTCCAAACAACTATAAACATGTGCTTATATGGCTTCAACCATACATCATTAAGATAATCACGAACACCTAAATTTGATTCAAGTCAGTGCATACCGATTCTTCTATATAAAAAAATATAAATAATAATTTAAAACATACCTGGATATTCGAGCAATATTGTTTGCAGTCGTGTCACATTAAAGTTGTATTCTTCCTATGTTTGCGATATGACTAATGATGTCTAACCATTATAAAAGGAATTCCAAGAGTCTGGCCTCCTTATAGCTCGTTTAGCCTTCTTCCAAACACTTTGATTGATGTGTCATTACAGAGTAACTGCTTAGCATTTGGAAATACATTGTGGCACCCTTTCATCAATGCTAACTCTTTATCTGTGACAATAACTTGAGGGCAAAGAGATCCACCCATTGTCGACTTTAAACAATTTAATGCCCATGTGTAATTGAATTCTTTTTCCTTATGCATAAACAAGAATGCTATGCAAAATGTCATCTAAGTTGAACTTACACCGATAATTTCGAGCAACAGCATATTATACTTGTTCGTCTTGTAAGTTGCATCCATGAACATCACTTGTGGAAAAGCTTGCCATATCTTTAACGATGTTGGATGAATAAAGAATAAATCCTCCAACTCGTTAGACATATTATTCGTACGATAATATAATATATAACCTCCTTCTTTCAAGGATGACAAAAGACCTTGCATTTGGGTCATACCTGACTGGTCCTGCTTACGTATTTTTTTCTTGACGTTGTATATCGTTTGGAGCGTAGACACGTTTTCTGGATATTGCTCTTTCAACGTTGATAAAATATCACGTGGCTTCACATTCTTTGGTGACAAAATGGCCACCAAATGAGTTTCGTTATCAGTCAATCGCATTGTCATTGCATTACCCTCCATATCTTCTGCAGGTTCATAGTTATCACACCCCACACTTAACGTCCAAAAATCGTGCAATTTCGAATATTTCCCCTTCAACTCAAAAGGACAATTAAGTTTTTTGTCCTAGTATTTCTACTGGAGATTTGTGTACCTTTATAAATACCACCACGATCGTATATAAGAATAAATTTAGTTAATAACCCACTTGCTCTTATCTTTCTTCTTTTAATGATAATAATGTAACCAAGTGAACGACCCATCTTTTGCACCCAGTCTATTAAATCTTCAAAAGATTTGAACACCTGAAATTGACTAAGTCTTGTTAAAAACTCATAATGTTACTTGAATAATCAAGAAGATACTATATAGTAATAACATATACATCATACCATGTTGGTTGAAAATTCCGACAAGTTCTTAACAACTTCACTTTCTTCGTTTGGTTGAAAACTCACCATTTGATATTGATGAAAATTCGCTATAGTAATTGTAGAAGAGTTGTAATTGAGAGTTATAAAGATATTGGTAATGTTCATTGTAGAGGTGTAATACTTGACATTTATAAGAAGATAGATTACTCTTTCAAAAGTTGCAAAAAAAAGTGATGAATTATTTTTTGAAATATGTAAAAGTAAAGATGAATTGACGTGTTATTCTTTCAATTTTGGAAGTTACAAAAAGATAGAGAAATTATTTTTTGAAATTCGTAAAAGTTACAAATGAATTGTTGTGTTATTCTTTCAAATTTCAAGTTGTAAAAAAGAGTTGAATTATTTTTTGAAATTTGTAAAAGTTAGAGATAAAAGGATATGTTATTCTTCAAATTGCAAGATATAATAAAGGTAACGAATTATTTTTTTGAAATTTGTAAAAGCTGTGAAAGAAGTTATGTCTTTTTATATATAAATGTTGGAATCTATTATCCCTAACATATATAATGTTAATCTTTATAAAAAAAACGTTGAAATAAATTTTATATATATATATATATATATATATATATATATATATATATATATATATATATATATATATATATATATATATATATATATATATATATATATATATATATATATATATATATATATATAAATGAAAGTGGGGTGGCCCATATGCCGTTCAAACCAAATGAAAGGAAAAAAGGCGCATAAAAATTTTTCAGGAAAAGAAAGCGCGTTGACTAGGGGGATATTTAACAGGACCATCTATCTTCTTATAAAAATCCTCTCATTATGATCTTATAATATCTCATCAATTAGGGTTATTTTTTTAATGTTTACTTTTAATAATTATGATATATATATATATATATATATATATATATATATATATATATATATATATATATATATATATATATATATATATATATATATATATATATATATATATATATATATATATATATATATATGCGTTAGATAACATCATTTTCCCTGAGTAATCCTAATCCTACATATTTCAATCCTACATATTTAAAATATCTTCATGACGAGTTTGAGAGATCATTGTCTGTTGTTTGGAAATTCAACTGAAGAGGTATTTTAACTTCCTACGGATCATATATATTTTTATATTCATTATATTACTAGTTTGTATTTAAGTCGTAATATGTTTTATATTTGTTTAGGATGACAATTTGCATGAAAATTACTTTTTTTATCTCTCCCAAAAAGTTGGGAGTGGGCTAATGTTAATAAGACAAATGTTGAAACATTTTTGTACCACCCAAAAAGGCGGAATAAATATTAATGTCAATGTGACAAAAATTGCAACTTGTTGTTTTCTAGAATAAGATAGGTGAGGAACTAGTATCAATAGGATAAAAGTTGAAACTTTTTTGTCCCACCCAAAAAGGTAGTATAGGGATTAGTTTAAACATGACAAAAATTGCATATTTTTATCCCACACAAAAAGTTGATAGAGATAAAAGTTGAAAGCTTTTTGTGCCATCCAAAAATGTAGTATGGAGATCAATATCAATAGGACAAAATATTAACTTTTTATCTCATCCAAAAAGGTGACAGATGGACTAATTTCAATTGACAAAAGTTGAAACTTTTTTGTCCCACCCGAAAATCGTGGAATATTGATTAATGTCAATAGAATAAAAATTGCATCTTTTTTATCTCATTTAAAAAGGTAGAAGATGAACAAATGTTATTATAACCAAATTTGAATTTTTTTTGTCCCTCCCAAAAATGTGGAATATGGATTAACACAAAAAAAATATATAAATTTATGTTCCATCTAAAAAAGTGGGAGAGAGATTAATGTCAATAGAAAAAAAAAGTTGATTTTTTGTCCCACCCAAAAAGGTGGAATATAGATTAGGGTATTGGTAAAAAAACCCCTCATGTAAGATGTTACTAAATAAAATGAAGGATATATACGATTTTTAGACATTCATTAGTGTGAATATCAATATATATATATATATACTACAATATCCCTATAAAATGATTGGTCCAGAATCATCCTCGCATTCTCAACCTTTTAATCCTTCTCATTTTAACCTCTCCTTATATATATATATATATATATATATATATATATATATATATATATATATATATATATATATATATATATATATATATATATATATATATATATATATATATATATATATATATATATATATATATATATATATATAATTTGAAGTACACTTTGTTTTACAAGCTTCTCTATTTAATTATAGTGAAGGACAATGCCTTACACATGTAAGATGTCACTAAATAAAAGGAATGTTATACATATATATATATATATATATATATATATATATATATATATATATATATATATATATATATATATATATATATATATATATATATATATATATATATATATATATATATATATATATATATATATATATATATATATATATATATATATATATTAGTTGGATAATATCATTTTCGCTGAGTAATTCTAATCCTACATATTTAAAATATCTTCATGACGAGTTGGAGAGATCATTATGAATCGATGGGAAATTCAACTGAAGAGGTATTTTAACTTCCTACAGATCATATATATTTTTTATATTCATTATCTTACTAGTTTGTATTCAAGTCGTAATATGTTTTATATTTGTTTAGGATGACAATTTGCATAAAAATGAATATATCATAATTTTCCACCGATTAGGTATCACTCTCAAGTTTCTCATTTATACATCTTATATATATATATATATATATATATATATATATATATATATATATATATATATATATATATATATATATATAGTCATGTTCCTGTGAGGACTCTTTTTTCGGTAAGAACTCGCGAGGACACCTTAAAAAATTGAAAAAAAATATAAAAATAAATACAAATCATAAAATCGAGAATAATACTATCTCATTATCAAAAAAATTGAAAAAATACTATCAATGCACTCTATAAATTTCGTATGACTACCAATGCAGGAAAAAGCAATATTCAAGTGCTTATGGAGTTTTTACAACAAAAATACTATATTTCATCCTTACATCAGTCAAATACAAGATGTGAAACGTGATGGAAATTGTGGTTTTAGAGAGATATCTACTTGTCTCGGCAACGATGAAGAAGACTGAGCGATAGTTCGATATAATTTGATTCAAGAGTTACACAATTACAAGGAAGAATATGAAAACATGTTTGGAATTGGATATTTGGGTGGCATATATAACTCGATAAACTTTTTTTGGGCGGATATGTTTGCACCCATCGAATATTGGCTAAGTACTGATATGAGTCTCATGATTTCCTCCTTTTATAACGTGGCACTACACATATTAAGCCCGACAGGCAGTATGACATACTTACCGCTTCGATCAAATCCTCCACCATTGCATCAACGCACCCATATTGCAATTACAATTGTTCACGGTTGCCATTACGTAAAAGTTACATTGAATGAAGGATACCCAATGCCTCCAATTGCTCCACAATGGAATTATTTTAAGTATAACAATGCATCTGGATAGGCTACTCCGTATAAAAGACAACTATAGATGTACATGAATCATTTTCGCTCTAATCGTAGCATTGAAAGAATTATATTGGATGTTTGATAATTATTTAAGTAATTTAATATTGTATTTATTATCTTCATTTATGCAAAAAAAATAGCTCGATTAGAATAATTAGAACAACACTATATTACAACATTGGATAATATAAACGAACAAAACATATAAAAATGTATTCAAACAAAATGTCAAAAATTACAAAATTAGTACGTCAAAATTAGAAAAATAGTAAATTATAACATTAAATAATTCAAACAAACAAAAAGTAAAAAAAAATATATTAGAAAATATATTCGAACTAAACGTCAAAAAGTTAGAAAATTATTTAAATTATAAATACCAAAATAAGTAAATAAATTAAATAAAAACAATTAATAGTAATAAGACAAAATTAAAAAATTGATCCCTGTGAATGTTATTTTTATATGGTTTTGGTCCAAAAAGGTTTGATGGTACATCAATGGTCCAAAATTGAATCTTTCTAGTGTTTTTGGTCTCTATCATCTTGAAAAGACAATTATACCTTTTAAATTTGTTTTTTATTTTTTATATTAATTTTAATAATTTTAAATAATTAAAATAAAAGAGGGCCTCTCTTTCTCTCGCTCCCTCTCAACATTGGAGAAAAGATACACAGGAACCCTTCAGCGAAAACCTTCAGCGACTCTACTTAAAGTTTCATTGTCGGTGTGCCGACGTGAAAAGCCCTAAGTCATCATCAAGAGGTTTGGGAAATCAAATTCCAGAATTCAAGATTCATTAAACGCAAAGGGGCCAACCACAATTCATCCAAATAATCATTTGGGTATTCCGAAATCAAAAACCCCAATATGAATAACAACTTTTAATTCTACTTTATTCTCCTTGAATTGCTCTGTTTCTTACACCAACTCAAGATCAAAATCACTGATTGATCGTCCAAAAATATATTAAAGCAATCACCATTGCATTCAAGCTCCATGAGTAGTTTAATCTCTAATAAAATAGCAGAAATTCGTAAAATCGAAGCTAAGAGTTTCAATCAGTTTACCGGAAAACTAGATCTCATTGAAGTGAAGAGGGTAATTGAGCTTTGTTATAGACAAACTTGAAGAAGACCCGAGTTCAAAACTAGTAATTCGAAGGGTATCAGTAGGACTCTATAAAGGAAAGGTGTTTTAAGATGACAGAATGGAAATTAGACCTTCTTTTTCCATCTCGAATTCATCAATACCATCATCACACATCAATTTCATAGACATATGTTTGTTTTGACCTTTATCAACAACATCGAACCTTCTTCTACGCTCAGGGTTTTGAGATCTCACAGAATTGCTCCAGCTAATCCTGCCATATTGTATCAATCGCATCAACTTCTTCCTTGATACAACTAGAGGTTCTAGCCCTACCTCCTCCGGAACTCCGAGATTGACTGTCTCCGACGGTAGAACTAGGGTTTAACGTATTGGGGTCGTCTTCGTCTTTGTTTCTGTCGATTTCATGACTGATTCGGTGTTTGATGATGAAAAACTTCTTCTTGAAAACCTTTGATCATTCCTCGTGGTATGTGGTTGTTGAGCGTTCGATTTGAGGTCGGATTGTGGGGAAACAGGATTAAGAGCGATAGTGAATTCATGTGGGTAGAGAGAGATCGACGAATTGGGATGTACGTACCTTCAAGAAGGGGGAGGAGAGAGAGAGAGAGAGAGAGAGATCCAGAAGGAGAAGGAGAGAGAGCGGGGGAGGGGATGGGATGGGGTAGTATTTTATTTTTGATTTATTTTAATTAAAAGATTTACGGCAAAATTACATTATAGTCCAACCAACTCTTGATTGTTGATTTAAAAGGTCCCTCAAGTTTTTTTTTTTTTTTTTTTTTGTCTTCTAGGGGCATCAACTCACTACACTCACACATGTGGTTGTATCTTTCAAGAGATACTCTTTTCAACTCAAGGCATCTATAACCATATTTGCTTTACCGAGAAGGTACAAGATTTCACAATCGAAATCTTTAAGTAACTCATCTATCTTTGCTATCTCATATTCAGCTTCTTTTTGATCAATTAAGTACTTCAAACTTTTATGATCCGTATAAACAGTAAGCTTTACACCATATAAGTAGTGTCTCCAAAGCTTCAATGCCAAAGTCATAATTGTTACTGCAATATCATTTACCCAGAGTTAATTCTGGATGCATCTCTAAAATAAATTATCTTCTCCGCTTAGCGATAATGCTAACACCGGAGCTTCACACAAGGTTTATTTCAACCTTTGAAAAGATACTTGTGGTCTTTCTACCCACTCCAACTTTTCACTTTTCTTGGTCAACTTTAGTCAACTAGACAGCAATCAAGGAGCAGTTTTCTACAACTCTCCTATAATAACCCGCCAATCCAAGGAACTACAAATTTCAGTCGGATTCCTCAGGCGGTTCCCGTTTTATCACAGCATCATTTCCACTGGATCTACTTTATCATCTTTGGCACTATTAACATGCCCAAAGAATTGAAACTTCTTTTAGCCAAATTTCATACTTGGAAAACTTCGCATATCTCTTTGCTCAGCGAAGTAACTCCAATATTTAGCACATCTGTACATCATATTCAATCTGGTTTCGCGAATATCGAATTCTCAGTAGACAATGCACATACACATCGACTGATCTTTCTTCTTTTCACACAAAATAGGGACTCATCACAATGACACATTCGGCCATATGAGTCCCCGATTCAACAATTTCTTCTAATTGTCTTCCCACTCTGCCATCTCTGCAGATGCTAATCAGTTTAGAGCCTAAATAACAAAAACGGCTCCCAAAACCAGTTTAATCATGGACTCTTCTCGCCAATCTAGCTATAATCCTGGAAGTTCTTTCAGAAAAAAAAACGTCTGAGAATTCGTTTAAAATAATACACTACTATTACTGCTTTATTTAGCTTGGCCAATACTACGTAGGCCAACTACAACATTATTCCTTTACTAACACTACTCCGGATTTAAGCAAGGGAAAGTAACTGGTATTCTCAACCACGGTCGTTTTCTCTGGATTTTCATCCATTTCACTTCTGATTTTTGAACCATAATGTTCTTGTTTCTCTACAATTCATGTTAGCATACTTCATTGCTAACTAATTCATACGCACAATTACTTCAAATTCATTGGTAGTCATCAGCTTCAGATTTATAGGGAAAAATGGTCCCGTAAATCCTAAGCTGACAACCTTCCAGGTGTTCAATATCTCGAGCATATTTGCTATCTACTATAGCTACTTCCAAAATTTCATCCATAATCGTTGATGAAATATTCAGACAAGACATCAAAGTCACCGATCCAAAGCATAGCTTCATGGATCAAATATAACGTACACGGGGATTATATTCAAAACAATCATATCTAAGACCATATCAGTCTACTCACGAGCTTTTTCCACAGTCTGCTGGAATGCTTATGTACCACTGGTCCTTCTCGACCATTCGTTTCTTCTTTCTTTCCTCCCCGTTCTTTCCTGGGTTTATCACCCGTTGCTCCACATTCAACATGTGAACATTTCGTACGAAAGTGATCTATAACTCCACGTCAGAGACACCTTCATTCCATCCAACAGCTCGAGCAATATGCTCCCATTTTCTGAAATTTCAGCCATTCAGTGGTAGAATCTCAACTCTAAAATTTTCTGAGTGCTTTTCCTGCACTTTTTACACCTCATCACCCTTTTTCGTTTTGGTCCCTCCTCCTTAAGGTTAGACCTAAATCGTGTTAACTTCTTCTGGAGCGTCCACCAATATTTTTCTGCTTTTCTTGTAGTCTCAACTACTTTTCTTTCACCTTGAATATCAGTCAGGGTGTACAACCAATTTCTTTTTTTTTTTCTCTGACCACATCAGCTACTATTGCTTGTCTTGTGAATTTTTATTCTACTGGTCTCTTTGCCCCTCGTTCAATGGAGCCTTGAGAAAGGGCTGGTCCACCTCTTAAAGCTCCACGCCCTAAATTCCTCCCAGTAATAGTCACTGCTCCTACTTCTTATACGTCAGAAGTCAGCAACGGTTAGGTTATATATGTATAATAACAACTTATATACACCTAACTATACATCATGTCTACTATCTCAAGGTTTAAGTCCAGGAATCTACTCTATAGACACCTAGTTCACTTAAACCACGGCTCTGATACCAACTTGTAACACCCGGCTTTTAAAGCAAAAACACCCCTGAAAATTTTTCATTTAAAACAACGGTTTCAATACTTAAAACCATAACAAGTGGGGTACATTTTATTAAAAACGGGTACAAGTGTATCAAAGAGGGTATAAAATACCATAATCTCCTTTGAATTCGGGCTGCTACTGATAGCATCTATAAGTCCCACTTCTTTAGTCACGGACTTTATCTTTTCCTTTATCAGGATCATGCTAACCTGCAGGGACATTTAACAGATAACGTGAACTATAAAGCTTAGTGAGTACTAATCATATCTGCAAATAACATGTATAAGAAATACATTCATATATAATTTCCTATATATATGATAAATCTCTTTTAACTCATCTTTTCAATGTTAGGTCCCATTTTATAGCCCCTTCCGGCTAACCGTATATATGTTTGGATATCGGATCCAAACTCCTAGCCTTACTGGCTGATCGTATATCTCTTAGGATTTCACATCCTACTTCATAGCCTTACAGGCTGAACCATAATACGTATAAGTATCAAATCACGTCAGTTATTTGCACGTTTAATCATATCTAACCATTTCTGACCCATATTTCGTAGTCACAATTTGACTGCACCATATTTCCTGGCCATATAAGCCACACCAAACAGTTTCATCATTATTATCATAGCCAAATAGGCCGCACCAGTTGGATATACATCCAATACCATAATCATTTATGGCTCACGAGTTTGCCCCGCTTTTTCTTAGACTCACGGCTCCGTTCTTGTCATTTCATTGACTCACGGCTTACCCGATATTGTCTTTTTATTGACTCACAGCTCCGTTCTTGTCTTTCTTAGACTCACGGCTTATCTGGTATTGTCTTTTTACTTTTATTATTAACTCACAGCTCCGTTCTTGTCTTTCACAGACTCACGGCTTATCTGGTATTGTCGTATTAATGACTCACAGCTCCGTTCTTGTCTATCGCAGACTCACGGCTTATCTGGTATTGTCTTTTCAATGCATCTGTAAACTGTCAAATTTCGTCCCCCAAATCTGTTTCAATCTGTAACAGTCCAATCAATACATATCATATATGATATAAGTGAGATTACTTACCTGGATACTAGCTGCATTTAAATTCCGGTTGTTTCTTGCCCTTTTGTACGTATATATTCATTTGTATACACAATGATTATAGGTTAACAATCACTTTAATTGACTCTAATGCATAAGAGTCTAATATAAGACCAATTCCAAGCATTTCCAAGCAACAACCATCGTTATAAAAATTTGATACACTTTCCGAAATACGCGTATTTTGCTACAGTACTTTC
This sequence comes from Cichorium intybus, assembly GCA_023525715.1. Lineage (NCBI taxonomy): Eukaryota > Viridiplantae > Streptophyta > Magnoliopsida > Asterales > Asteraceae > Cichorium > Cichorium intybus. Next base: position 67,917,054 of record CM042015.1, on the reverse strand, counting down.
GGGAGGTCGTATACGCATTCCGACAACTTTCCACGAAGTTTCATACTATATTGGACTTGTGTTTAAAATTTGAGGTCAAACGGACAAGCGTAGCCCCAAATTCCAAAAATGAAACTTCTCTTAACAGGGCTGATTTTTGCTGCTGAGAAGAGATCGCGACCCGATCTCTTTAGAGATCGGGACCCGATCCCTTATAGATCGCGACCCAATCTCTGCTGAACAGACCAGAATCACGATTTTTCAGCTAGAAATCCCCATTTTCACCCATTAAGTCCTTATTACTCTACTTAATCAATAGGGGATTGTTCCAGGACAAAAACCATCAGTTAACAACTAGTTTTAACCCATGGAAAACATATATATCAAACATTTTCCAACAATTCCCGTTTTTGACATTTTTGACCAAAAACTGAAATTGTTTGAAATTAACTACTACTACTGATTCTCTTCATCAAATACAACCTTTGGAACTCATCAAAACCCATTAAAATCAAGTTGATCTTATAAACTCATGATTTATGGTTCTTGAGCAAAGTTCCAAATTTTCACTAATAGCAACATACTTTCAATTTGATATGTGTTCTTACAACATAAACATGTTTGAGGCTTAGAATTCATTTAAACCTCTTGAATCATAACTGTAATTTCAGTTCAATTCATCCTATGAAGAACACACACAAAAGTTAGATTAGAAATTCAATTTACTAACCTTATATACTTAGGAATCTTCAATTCCAAGCTAGAATTCCATCTTCCCACTTCAATTCTTGTGAATTCCAGAAATTTCCTCTTCAAGAGCTCTTCCCGTAACCTCTTCAAGTTCAGCCAACAATAATGAGAGATACTTCTCATTTTTATATTTTCCAGTTTTTCATTTTAGCCCCTCAAGTCCTTTTTCTTGAACTTTTGGCCACATGATCAAATTTCATCACATAAGAGCTACATTTCTTACATTTTTACCACAAGTAAACAATATTTTTACATAATTGGTCCTTCACTTGGTCAATTGACCAAATTACCCTTTTATGGTAAAATGACCAATTTACCCCTTTTTGCTAGAATTAACTTTCAAATACTTATCACAAGTACTTGGTGTTACAGTCGGGCCTGCCTTTGAGTTCACACAGCGTAATTTTATTCCAACTTCCTTCAAAGATGCAAATAACTACAACTTCAAAGAGCAACAATTATAGTAACTAAAAAAAATAAGGTTTCATTTAAAACAAAAATTAACCCAAACGTGCCTAGTGACCTGGATAGCAAAAATAGAACAATTCGTTACCATCTGATGAACTTAACCCTAAAATACAACTCATATAGATGCCACACCACCATGGTAGCAAGTCAAAAACTGGCTGAGTGCCTTCATTGGAACAAAATTAGAACGTTTACTGACTTGGGATGTCAAAAATGGAATAGTTCATTGTCATTTCATGAGCTTTACCCTTAGACATATTACTTGAAAAGTTGTAAGTTTTAGAGTTTATAAATAGAGAAAATTAAATGAGGCATTGCTAGTTATAAACCTGTGAGAATTTCTTCATTATCGTCTTTCCATCATCATCAACTAGCTCCACCAGTTGGTTGAAGCGATGATGACTTTTTCTTTTCATTCATTAAAATTGAAATTTACTAAAATAACAAACCGACATAAAAAAATAAAAATAAAAGAGTAAACTAACATTTCCCACTCGCCGGTTGCCTTTGCATGCCTCTCCACGGCTCTGTAAAGCCAGTCCAAAGTATGCAAAATCAACCCATGCATGCACTGCGCATCTTTAACCTACAAAAAATAATAATATAAGATCCTAAATTTAAAAATTATTAAACTTATATTAGTAAAAGAATAATAAATAAAAAAACATAATCCTTTTTTAATTTTTACCAGCCCCTAATCAATGCAATTTTGAAACTGCACGATTTTCTTCTCGACTTCAACAATTAATAGCCTTCTTTGGACTCGCGCAATTTTCCCTCTGCCTTCTACCCTGGTGTCCTGAGAAAACAGGTTAAAAGATAATTGGGGGGTATTTTGGTCTTTTAATAATTATATTGTAACGAAATACCTGTTTGACTGAAGCGCGCAATAACATGAGCACCACAAGAGAAAGAAACAATGCTGGTAAAGCAGCAAGTATGGAAAAGTTTATCTCATTTGCCCTCAATATTTGATTCAACTCCAGCATTGCCCTATTTGTAATAAATTCATTAGTGTGAATAATATTAATCAGAAAATAATTTATATAACCTCAAGTCACGTTTCAATGTCAAGTTTTAACTTTTGAATTTGTCATGACCAAAAAAAACAAGGTCATTTGTGAATATTTCAAATAATTGATCAAAAAATAGAGTAAGAGGGTGTTAGTGTGTGTGTTTGTGTGTGTTTTACTTCAATTTGCATTGCACGGGCAAATTCTCCATGAAGAAGAATTTGGATTCGATGCATAAGCTCCTTCGCGTATCTACAGCAATTCATAAAGTCATTAAGAATTAGACAATAATAGAAGAAATAGCAAAGTACTTTCATTTTTTTCCTAGTACAGCATTGTACTTTCAATTTTTACTTAATAAGGCATTTAAGTATGAAGTATCAAAAATCTACCAATTATAGCATTGTACTTTCACTTTTTTTCTAATTTGGACATTTAGATTAGAATGTCTACCTAATTGTAACAGTGATATGGTTTTGTAATTTGAAGATATCGCTATAATCGGGTAAAATTTTCGTAGTGCATTGCTGTATTAAGAACAAATTAAAGTATGATGTTATATAAAACAAAGCAACGGAAGTATGTTGCTATTTTTTGCTTCTTTCTGTAGAGGAAGGGGCGTTTCGAATTAAATCCCACAAAATGTTTGTGTGCAAATAGTTTGATCATTGATGGTATGCGTATGTGTATTGGTCCATCGTATAACAGAAGGCTAAATCAAGAGATAGCAACCTACTTCCATTTACTTGTTAACTATAGCATTTCACTTCCATATCTTTCTATTACAGCTTAATACATTCAATCGTTTTCTTATTAAAACATTGTACTTTATAATTTTACCTATTTATCACATTCCACTTTCAGTTTTCTTATGAAACTGCTTTGAATTTGCACAACATTGCTATAATTGGGTAGGTTTTTCAAGCTACAATTTTGTAATGGGAAAAAAATAAGAGCATAATCCTATAAAAAAACAAATAATGAAAGTACATTGCTATTTCTTGCATTTAACCCAATAAAATACTTTTCAACAAAATAGAGGAATCTTGTGAATAACATTTTTAATGACTACTATTAAACAAAAGAGAAACTATTCATACCTGCCCATAAGTATTTCAACCATCTCCTGGTCCGATGCATTTTCCGGGAACTTTTGGCCTTTAGTATGCTAAACTGGTGGAATCTGTAGAGGAAAACCAAATCATGGACATGATTAACGTACCTCAAGAATACAATAAAGAGAAATTCAATAGTTGGCTAAATCGTCTTTAACCACAGCAACACGCATCACAAACTCTTTTACCCAAGGCACATGTATCAAGTACGCTTCAAATTTATTTTTCTAAATGTATGTTTCAACACTGCACTTTGATTTATTTGTTTTTCTTATTACAGCGTTGTATTGTCAGTTGTTTTCTTATTAAGACATTGTACTTTGGAAAACCTACCCGACTATAACAATGAAAATTGTTTCACCACGCATGTAAGCCTCTTAGTTATATTGTAGCCAAAACCTTCCATCTTAGAAATTAAAAAGGTTTATAGACAATATTAATTTGCAAAAAGCACACAGTCAACCACAAAAACCAGTTTGAATAATCAGAAAATCATACTCACAATCAGTTTGAATCTAATTTTTGCAGCTTCAAATGAAAACAATCACTTTAAATAAGCAGGAAATCTCTCTGAAAGTGGACAGATTTAGTTTAGATCAAGAGTATTTATAGAGATATATGCAAATGAAGTAATTAATTTAGTTTATTTGTTTATGACTTATGAGTTAATGTCATATTATGCTCACCAACTATCATCTTTAAATAAAAAAATAATTATTTAGATATATTTAATGTAAAATGTAGTAATGTACCAAGAAAGAAGCAACCCATTTTTCGTTGATGAATTCTTGATGAGGTCTTAACTCAGAATGTTGGAATTCAAATTCCTCATTGGTTATCCAAAATAATAGACATACAAATAAATGCATACTAACAAACAGATATATGTATATCATAAGATTTCACTTCTAGATTTTGTGACTACTGTTCATCAAGTAAACCATCCTGTAAATCATCTGTAAAAATTAGGGAAAAGAGGTAAATGTGCGAACATTTACCATCTTCTATGAGAAAGAGAGCGACAGTCATCAATTAATTAGGCGCTGCATACCAACGATTCCATTGAAATGTCCCAGTAATAATAAAATGCAAGTCAAGACCTACACAAATATACCAAAGAAACAAACTAAAATCAACGCAATCATGAAGATTAAAAAAAGAATGGGATAAAATAGAAACACGAAGGAAAGCAAAAACCCTAAAATTAGGACGATAAACACCTCAAATTAAAACCAAAAACCTAGCAGATAGACTGCATTTACAGGTCAACAATGCAGTAGGAAATTAAATAATACGACAAACATAGCCCCACCGACACGAGACCTCAACAATTTGGCGCAACCAAAAGGAACCAACATAACCATACCTGAAGAAGAACGATTCAGTAAGCACAATAGAAAAACTGGAGCCGTCGGGAGGAAAAAAAACTCCGTTTCGTTGAGTGGACCACGGGATAGCAGAGCTTGAATCAGCGAGTGTTGTCGGTGGGTGGTTGCGATTGGGACTTGACGCGTGTGTCGTGATCGGATATGTTGACCGGCGGAGAATCCGAGAAGTGAAGCGGTGGAGCGGCGAAGCAACATCATTTGGGGAGGATGGGTGCAATCACTTCGATTCTTCACACTTATCCAATTTCAAGCTTATTATCGCCCAAATCCAACACACATTTGCTAAATTGCACACATGAAGTTCAAATTACCCGAATAGCAACCAGATCCAAGCATGAAAAACGAATGAAATCGACTAGAACTACAAACCTTAGAGCGTTTATCACCACCAAGATCAGCATCTTCAAGCGCCTTTTTACCAGCAACAATGCAATACCGTAGACAATCATCAAGCCTCCGGTCATTCTTCCCATCGATATACCCATCCGCCTTAAACCCCCGAATCTGACCTCCAAGCCGTGTCGGAAACTTGGACGCATCGAACCGGTCTATCAATCTACGGAACAGCGGTGGAGAGTGAATCGTGGGCGAGGCTTTGACGGTGAGTGAGAAAGACGAATACAAAGGGCGAAAAGACGCAAAATCCACGGAGTTGTAGAGAAATCGAGAAAGATCGGAATAAGGATCAACAACCCAAAGACAGCCAATCGGAACTGTTGAAGATGCCGACGGATGGGTGAGAGTGGAGAGGAAGATGGTCGCAACTGCAAAGGCGGTGGCGGTGTAGAAGACACAAAATCCACACAGTTGTAGAGAAATCGAGAAAGATATTCCGATCGGCAATCCATAGAAAAACGACCTTGGTTAACCTGATCGAAACCCGAATCACACGATCCAAATCCAACATAAGACCCGCGTGTCACAAAGCAGAAAAAAAACATACACCACATGAGGAAAATCACGCAAATTGATTAATAGATTAATAAAGGGTAATAGAACATTCTACAATGAACTACACAACAAATTTATAGTGGATGAGATATGGAGTCTATTTATGATCGTGCACAAGATCAGTATGGCAATTATGTAACTCGAGTTTGTTTCATTAGTCAATCACACAACTCTAAAGCAACAAAAAAATCAACTTTCTTTCTATTTCCGACTAATCGATGTCGAAATAAATGACGTTTAGAAAGTACTTTAGAAAATGATAATAAAAAACTTGAGGAATAGAAGGAAAAAATAAATGAGGGAGAAGTTGTAAAAAGTTAGGACCTAATAGGTACAACCTCGTTACATTGACTTTCTTTATTAATTTGTTAGTTCTTGATCAAGTAAAAAAGAAACACCCGTATATAAAGTCATTATCATTCAACATCAATTTTAAGCTCATGTTTCGGTTTACAGGACCAAAAACAGACTAGACCTACAATTTTGTATTACAAAATTTGTACATCTTACGTAAATAATGCAAAATTTGTTGCCAAGAAAGAACGATCAATAATAGACATGCAAACGGAAGCTAAGTTTCTAAGTTGGCTTTCATTGTTGACGGAAACTTATAAAACTTTCCTTTTAACAAAAAGTGAAGATACGCTTGTCTGACGTCACCATCCTTTTTGCCGGGGCGGTCCCCACAATCCTTTCCAGCTGGACAAGAAGTAAAAGATATAAAAACAATAAAATAAAATAAAAAAGATAAAACATTATGAAAAAATAGTAAAGAATAATTTGTTACCTTGAGAAGATCAAAGCGAGAAAAGAGCACAGTGCAGTTCATGCTATTTGATCCTTCAAGCATGTTCACAATCTACATTTAACAAAAAAATAACATTAAAAAAAGAGAGGGTATTATTTGTAAATTAAACAGAAAATTAGGGTTAGAAAATGATAATACCTCGGGGTAGAACTCTTTCCTCTCGGGAAGAGAATAAATAATTAAATTCTGAATCCCACGAATCTGTTATTAGTAAACAAAGTTAGAAACGCCGAACGTAAAGAAATTTAAAAAAATATGTATGAAAAATATATTTAATAAAATTGAATTTTGGTTTACTTTATATCTGCGGTAAAAGTGGGCCCTCTCGGTGTACAACATAATCTTCCGTTTTCCTTGAAAGAACCAAACTCGTGCACGAGATATATCACTTTGTTTTGTGTACCTAAAATGGTTTATAAAAATAAAATATAAAAGTTTGGATAATATGTGAATATTATGAAAAAAGAGAAAAAAAGATTCTTACTCTCCAAGTAAACACATGGATGCATCTTGTGACTTCAAGAAACTCCGTACGCGAACAAATTCAAAGTAAGAACTAATAAAGATCATAACTCCACCCTGAAAAATAAAATTATTTTGTGAATTAAAATAAGGGATATAAATGTAAATGTATTTCTGTTTATCTGCTTATTATACCTGGACAGAATCTTTAATCTTTGGGAAGACCTACAACAAGAAACATGAAAATTTGTCAAATGTATTAATTATTAATTATTACATCACTTGGGTCTTTCACATCTTTGGTCAAACTAGTCAACACCTTCCATGGTAAGGGCATTCACGTCTTTTTGCATACCTTTTTCTTGAAGTATTCGAGGCGGGCGTCATCAGCATCCACTATTGATTCGGTATCAATACGCTCATATATCTGAATATTAAAAGGTATAAATAAGTAAATATATAAGGAAACAATTTATTACACTTGGTACAGTTTATAGATAAAGATTTAAAGAGATTTTAAAAAAGGAAAAAAAAAATACAAACCTGTCTCACTTGAAGCAAAACTTTTGGAAGAACACCTTTGTGCTCACATAACAGTTTCACCTGCATATGGTTTTATATAAATCATTTAATTAGAAAATAACAAGACATTAAAATGTAAAAAAATAATTCGAGACTTCTAAAAATATAAACAAAATATTTTCTCACCTTTCCTTTGTAGTTGAGGCAATGGTTGTTGAACAACGCGTTAATATCTGGATTAAGAAAATATAAAACCAGATAAATTCAAATGTTGAAATATATAAAATAAATAAATAAATAAATAAAAATTCCCACCTGGATTTACATGAGTTCCTAAAACAATAGTTTGACGATAAAACCGAGCCTGTCCATCAAGGTACCTATAAAACTGAGAGCTTAAAACCAGAAAAGCACATTCCATTCCGACAGAATTGGAATGGAATACGAGATTCCATTCTATGGCACCATTGTTGTCAAATGGACGGAATCCAATTCCATTCCTTTCAAAAAAATACTAAGAACTTTAAGAGAGAAATACCATGGTCTTATTCTCATTATATCAGTTCCATGTTGCTTTGATGGAATGCGATTTAATTGCTCAACAACAGTATTCACATGGGACCAATTCTGAAAAAAAAAAAAAGTTAGAATTTTAAAACAAAACAATAAATCAAAAATAGAAATTATTTATATATCACAACAGTTTACCTGCATTGCTATAATATCTGCATGATCAACAATCATCACCTATTCACAAAACCTCCTTTTATTAACAAGTATATAAAAAAAGAAATGTGTGTGTGTGTTTGTACTATGTGTGTGTGTTTCATTATATAAAGAAAGTTATAAATTACCTCAATAGAAGAAAGATAATCCACATCCTTTTCCTTTTCCATTTCAGCCTCCCCAATTTTCTAAAAAAAACATGATTTTTTAATAAAAATAAACAATAAATTAAAAGGAGACAATTTTAAAATATATTAGTACAGTACTTACTGTGATCAAACCAAGAGGTGAAGCAACAATTATGTCTGAGGTATAAAAATCACTATACAACTTTATCGTCTTCCTACAAAATGTATATATATTTATATCAATAAAAAAGAAACAAAGAATAATCAAGAAAATTACAAAACACATATAAAAAAAATTACTTGGTAAACTTGATGCCAATCATGAAATGATCATTATTATTCCCTCCAAAAAGTGCCTGAAAATCTGATGGTTTTGATGTTTTTAAAGATTTAATTTTTTCACCATCTTCATCTTGTTGGTCATCCGACTTTCCATGACCAAATTCATCTGTGAATCGACCAATATGGTCTACATTAACCTGTGGGGCCCACAAATATTTCATTAGTAAAACTAAAAATAAGGTCATCAACATAAATTTGTATAATAATAATAATAATATGACATTGAAAAGATTTACACTTACCCTATGCCCTGAAGGGGTGAGGTGAATCAGCCTATTTACTACTCGATATGCAATGCTTGCCATTGGTAATAATATCAACACCTGAAATTATTGATTCAGAGATTTTATTTTTTAAAGCTTGATGTAGTGAATATAATAATACATCAAAAGTGAAACTTACATAGGAGATTGTTTGTATTCTATAAGATTAAACGCAAGAAATAGCAATGTACTTTCGTTTATTCTATAGAAAGAGACCAATATTAGTATATTCTTATATTTTATAGTTATTTTTAACTTTTAAATTGAATTCTATTTGTTTGAATATCTTATCTGAAAGATTTAACTTGTTTTGGAAAGAAATAAATTTTTATATATTTCTTACAATTTGAAATAGAATAAAAACAAATAAACGGAACTACGTTGCTATTTCTTGCATTTTGTGCTATTCTATATAATATTAACAATATTAACTGTTATTGAAAATTATGTTCAAATTACAATATTGGCTTGCAGTAAATAAAATAAAATTATTACGACAAAAAATATAAATACCTTAGGACGAGTAAATCCATGGTCAAGAAAATTCTCATTCTCTAGAACTTTCTCATGGTTACCCTCTTTGTGATTTCCCAACTTTTTGTCATTCTTTGTCACAAGATCTCTTGTTTTAAATACGTGATTTAGCTGCACAAATGACAAAAATACCCCTCCATTTAAAAAAAATAAAAACTTTCATTTGTGAGGTTATGAAAGTATTAAAAATAAAAATGTACACACCGAGTGCAATAAATAAGCGTCCATGATACTCGAGTCTTCTTCTCTACCTTTAAGATAAAATGGCTTTTTGTTGTGGTGTAATATATCCCGATAGCTGTTACCTATATAAAAAATAAATAAGAAGTTAACTAACTAAAAGAATTCCGAAAATACCCTTTTGTGGTTACTTACAAAGGGAGAAAAACGATCTTTGTCTTGATGAATGAAGATCATGCCCTCCAGATGTCTTGTAAATATTCAACCAATGGTCATATAACTTGGGATTTAGACCGTAAGGAGAATTCATGTTGGAATCCTGAAAACATAGCAAGATTTTAAAGGGCGAGGGTATTTTCGTCTTTTAACAAAAAAGAAAGAATGAAACTGAATTCCTTCTGAGGAATATAACTGAAACGATATCATCCGTTATGTCCATTAATTCAGTTAATAAGAGTACTAAATTCCATGAATGATTATTATGAGATGTTAAAAAAATAAGTACAGTTTTAAAATGTTAAAATAAGACATGAATACCTCTAAAAGGAGCTCTTTAGTTGCTACCCATTTGCAGTTAGCTGCATCAACCTCCCATTTATATTTTCCTTTTTTTATTGGAAGACTTTCAGCCTCTTCTTTTGATAATTTGTAACACAAGTGAGTAGAAAATGAACTGCATATAAATGACAATAAAAGGAAAGATAGTTTTGAGTCGTATACCTTCTATTATATGACAATATAATGCATACAAAAAGTTAAATCTTGCTAAAACTGAACATAAAAATTAAAAAACACTAAAAAGTAAAAAATAAAATATAAAAAATATCACAATACCTTGAGCTTTCTGATTCTTTTGCAATAGATTGATCGTCTGTTTTAACATCTTCTTCTTCATCTGATTCAAAGATCTCATCTTCACTATGTTCTTCAATTTCTACCAAATTAGATTCTTGTAAATCATTTGTGTCCAAATCGCCCCTAAGAGACCCCGTTTCAGTTTCTAATCATCAAAACAAAACAACAAAAAAGTTAGAATTATGAAGGAAATAAATAGTTCTCTAGAAATTAATGATTAAATAAAGTGGTATTTTTATACCATCATCATCTCCTTCTTCAGAACCACTTAAAGATTCTAAATCATTCTCTTCATCTGTGTCACTTTTACCTTCTTCTGCACGTTGCCTAAATCATAGTAGAAACAAATGCTATGAATTTTTTTCAAAAAGCAAAATGGGCATCATTTTCTTGAACCAATTAATTAATTTTTAATAGAAAGAGACTTACCTTCTTTTGTAAGCATCAGCAATTGATTCACTAGCTGACCCAAGTGTCTTCAATAAATTATCATACATTGATGGTTCTTTGTAAACAGCAACCTCTTCTTGTTCATCTTCTGAAGCTATATCAGAATGTTCCTCAGAAGAATTGCCTATAACACATAATGCAAGCAACTTAAAATCCCTAATTTTTGATTGATAACAATTTCAAATTCGTATTGTAATAAGTTAACTTTGAAATCCCTAAATTACTTCACTTGCCTGAATCGCTAAGAGAAGAGGGAGTATCTGGAATTTTCTCATCTTCAACTTGATTTCTTCTACCGCGCTTGTTTTTAGTGTTTTTTGTAAATTCATTTGATTTTGGCCCGCTAAATCCTAAAATATGATTTCAAATTGAATTGAATGAAATCGGGAAGGAAACAAAAAGATATAAAAGTTTGAGTTGTATACCTCGTTTCTTCCCAAACCTAGGTTTGGCCATTAGATTTTAGATTGAAGATTTCTGCAGAAAGAAAGAGCATAAGAAAGACGCTTTTAGAAAAGCAATTTGTCTGCTAGAGAAGGGTATTTAAGTATTTTCATCATGTCTAGAAAGTCAGGAACTCAGGTAACTTTTATTGCTTTTATTTTCTATCGTAGAGTACAGATACTAAGGCCCTGTTTGACAGGATCTTAATGTTTAAGAGCTGAATCTTTAAGAGGTCTGAATTTTTAAGAGGGTCTGAATTTTTAAGATCTGAATTTTAACATACTGTTTGGTTGAAACCTCTTAATTGTTGTGTTGAATGATAAAATGACCATTTTACCCTTCTGTATTATTTTTTTCTAATAAATGTTTCTGTTTTATAATATAAGTTCTTGAATAATTATAAAAAATATAAAAAAATCATACAAAATCCAAACATAAATCCAAAATAAACACATATCTATTTAGAACCAATACACAAGTACTATGTTCCTAATGACTATGAATGCAACGAATTATGTTTCGAAATCAGAAAATTCAATTGTTTATACATGGGGGTGTTTCATCAAATTGAAATTACTCAAACAAACACAAGTTTCACAAAAATATGAATGGGAATTGCACACTGTGATATGCAAGATACAAATCACAAAATCAACACAAAAATATGAATGGGAATTACACACTGTAATATGCAAGATACAAATCACAAAATCAACACAAAAATATGAATGGGAATTACACACTGTAATATGCAAGATACAAATCACAAAATCAACACAAAAATATGAATGGGTCAAACGAAAAAGAGAAAAAGGAAAACTTACCAAAATCAACACACTGTAAATTGCATGTTCGGAATTTTTTGAAAAACAAGCGCAATTGATATGAACCAATTAGGTCAAACGAAAAAGAGAAAAAGGAAAACTTACCAAGTGAGCAGCGATGACTCGGGAATCCAAAAGGAGAGATGAATCAGCGATGGAGACTTCGATTCCGTTTGGTGGAAGACAGAGGAGGGAGAGAGACGCCAGTGGATGTCGATATGAACACCGGAAAGCAGCAGCGGAAGGCAGAAGAGAGAGGACGTCGAAGATGAAAACCGGAAAGCAGCAGCGGCGCCGGCGGCAGTCTGGTCTAGGACGGCGGTGTCACGATCGGAAGAGAGGAGGGAGAAGGGAGTCGTGTCGCGATCATAAGAGAGGAGAAGGGAGCTGTAGGCGGGATAGAGCTAGGGCAAAAACGTGAGCTAGGGAGCTGTCGCCGAGAAGACCGAGAGAAGACGACGGCGAAAGAGGAAAGACAAGATATTTGGTGAATCCGGGGAAAACTCTGGTAAGAGGAAGATAGCGGCAAGGGAGACAAACGCTATGTTCCCGAGTTTTAGCATGGAGAGAAAAGAAAAGAAAAGAAAAGAAGGAGAGAAAAGAATGGAAGGGAAAGGAAATGAAAGTTATATTTTCGTGTTCCCGAGTCGAAAGAAAATTAAAGGAAAGAAACATTTTATGTGTTCCCGAGTGGAAAGGAAGGGAAAGGAAAGTTATAATTAAGTGTTATTTTTACCAGTAATTTCATTTCCTTCCAAATCCTTCCAAATCGGAAGGAAAGTTAGGAAAGAATATTAACCCTCCAATTCCTTTCTCTTCTTTCCACTTCCTTCCGTAAAAAAAACTCGGGAACATAAAAAATTTTCTTTTCCTCCCAGTTCCACTCATTTCTCTCCCTTTCTCTCGTTAAATGAGACTCGGGAACACAGCGAAAGAGAGATACCAAAAACGGGTCGGGTTGTTTTATAAACCCTTTATAAACCCTATCAAACGTTTATAGATGAACTAGGAAAGTAAAAAAGTTCAAGATTTTAGTTTAAAAAAATTAAGTATGATATTCTACGTAATTAGATTTTCAAAGTATAAATGTTTCAATAAAAAAACAAAAGATGCAATATTATAATTGGTTGAATTTTAAAAAATACAATGTGCTTACATGAAAAAGTGAAAGTATAAAGGGGAAAATGAAACTACAATGTTATAGCATGATAAATTTTTGGGAAGTACTATATGTTCTTGTACATCTAGGTGAACGATGGTATCATGACCGGTTATTGTATACAAAAAGTTAAAAATTGAGATGATAACAAATATAAACTATCAGAATAATAAATGATTACGATGTAAAGAATTACAATAATAAAATACGTGCTATTTCTTGTATTTTATAGGATGACAAACCATATGGTGAATTGGAAGTTGATATCCCAAATCTACTGGATATTTGTTCTATAATTTCATGAACTTGACATATGAGTTCGGAGTTTCTAATATGTAAGGTCGTCCGGTGTGAGGTGCGATCCCGGGTGCGATGTCGTGCGAGCCCATGGTGAACACCGCCTTGCCTGTGCGACGAGCTCGCATAATCGAACCCGCACAAGCATGTGACGTCGCACGAGGAGAGGAGGAATGTTGAAGACTAGCCGTTGCCCAACGACTTCATAGCCGTTAACATTTTAAAATAAAATTCATACACCCACATATATATATATATATATATATATATATATATATATATATATATATATATATATATATATATATATATATATATATATATATATATATATATATATATATATATATATGGAAGGGTTCAAATGAGAACCAATTAAAGGTTGAGAACCGTGAGAACCACTAATTGACAGTTTAATATTCTTATATTTTTTATTTTTAACACTTGTTTTTTATTAAAATAAAATCACCAAACACATAAAAATCAGTGTTGTAAAAGTCGGCCTAGGCGGCCGCCTAGGCGCTAGGCGGACCAAAATTGCACACGTTTAGTGCTATGCGGCTTAATTAGTCGGGCGTGTTCAACATCGGTCAAAACCGGGCTAGGCGGTCAAAGGCGGTCAAAATGCGGTCAAAAACGGTCAAATGCGCTGGTGAAAATTTTCAAAGTTGCCCCTCAAATTTTCGAGTTTCCCTCACAATTTTGACCTAATCGACCAAAAGTTTCTCGTCTCCCACTCTCCCTCCCATTTTCTCGTCTCTCGTCTCCCTCCCAATAGATCCCGCTTCCATTGTTGATGTTCTTCTCCGATGCAGACATGGAGTCCTTCGGCTCCGCAACAGCCTCCTTAGCCGTCGACGCCTATCCTTCCTCCCTGGTTCCTTTTTTCCCTTCTTCAATTCAGCTTGCGTTCCTCCGCCTGGATCGAGACACGAATTGAGACACGCCTCCGCCTGCCTCTGGCTCCCTCCGACTCGTCCTCCGGCTTCATCAGGTTCGTTATCGATTGCCAAGGTTGTTATCGATTGCCAAGGATTTCTGATTTCTCTGATTTTCAAATTACAGATTCGTTATTGATTACCACGATTCGGTTTGATATTGGTTTGATTTCTCTGATTTTCGGTTTGATTTCTCTGATATTGGTTTGATATTGGTTTCGGATTTCTCTGATTTTGGTTTGGTTTCTCTGATTTTTGGATTTCTCTGATTTTCTGGATGAATTTTGTTACACGGACTTGTTGCACATCTTTGGTGTACCGATTTGCTGGTTTTAGGTATTTTGAAAACAATGCCATTTGGTTTTATACTTTTATTATCTGTTTGAATCTAACAAATATTATTGGCTAATTACTGGTGATCTTGTATAGCTTAGGGGCTGATGCTGTTTCTGCGCATTTTCTGGTGGGCTGGGACGATTTTACTCCTGTGTTATTATGTTTTGTACTCTATCCAGCATTGTTATTGTTGTACTCTATCCTGTGTTGTTATGTTTCTGCACATTTTCATATCTTTTAGCAAAAGTACATTGCTATTGTTGTATATGTTGGGGTTGTGGTTTCATCTCTTTTAGCAAAAGTACATTGCTATTGTTGTATAGTTTTGGTGCTTGTCTGTGTTGTTATGTTTTGTACTCTAAGTTCTGGTTCTAAGTTTTAGTTCTAAGTTCTGGTTCCAATGTTTAATTTCATAGGTTTGATATCAACTTCTATTCCAATATTTGATATCAAGTTCTAAATGTATCAATTTTATGGTTATTAACTTATTTTGTTAAGGTATATGTACTATTATTTTTTTTAAAATAAATTTTGTTACAATTCCCGACTAGTCCTCGCCTACACCGACTAGTCCTAGGCCCCAGTCGACTGCCCGCCTACCGCCTAGCGACTTTTACAACCTTGATAAAAATATATAATTATTCTTCATTTGCTATTTGATATCAATATTGATGTGTTTTAAATAGATAAAAAATTACGTTATAGTATTCACAATTTAATAACTATAAATTTTATTATATTGTGAATATTGTAAAACGTATTAAAAAATAAGAACATTTATTAAGTTTGATGTATTTTCACATAATACACAAATGTGAAAAAATGAAAAAAAAAACAAAAAAAAAACATTATTATTAATGTGTGAATATCAGTTCTCACGGTTGTTAACATTTTATTAGTTCTCATTTGAACTCATTTCTATATATATATATATATATATATATATATATATATATATATATATATATATATATATATATATATATATATATATATAATGAGTAAAATGAGTATTTGCGTGAGTTTTAAAATATAATTGTGTGTGTGTGTGTGTGTATATATATATATATATATATATATATATATATATATATATATATATATATATATATATATATATATATATATCAAGGTTGTAGAAGTCGCCAGGCGGTAGTCGGGCGGTCGACTGGGGCCTAGGACTAGTCGGGTCTAGGCGAGGACTAGTCGGCGCCTAGGCGGAGAGTATTATTTATAAAAAAAATATATGAATAACCATACAAAATGTCATGCCATACATATATATCCTAACAAAATATATGAATAAGTGAATAACCATACAAAATGTCATGCCATACAAAATGTCATATTAAAGTGTTCAATTATTTAAGTTTTTAAACAACATACTATAAGTCTATAACAAGATTCATAATCTCACATATTTAATTATTTAAAGTGTTCTACTCTTTATCTCCGCATTCTTCCATGATGCGAACTCCATCCGACTCATATTCAACATCTTCATATACCTCCTCCTCGCTCCCAGACTCAAAATCTTCATCTAAAAGTTCTCTTGTTCTTGAAGTTTGTCCTAGCTCATCAGATCCGTGAGCATCACCAACTACTCCCTCATTTGATTCGGGGTCAACTCCATCTTCATCACAGTTAACAATCCATTCTTGAGCTGTGTGACTCTCACTTGCTAATAGCACTTCCGTAGCCCTATCTTTCCTTTTTTTGTTTTTTTCCATCAAATTAGCATTGAATTGGACATAAACAAGATCATTCAATTTATTTGCATCCAATCTATTTCTTTTCTTCGTGTGAATCTACAAAGTTAAAAGATAAAAATGATTAATAAAATTATATATTAAATAAATTACTTGACATTTAAAGTTTGATTTACTAACCCCTTCAAATGAGCTCCAATTCCTTTCACAACCAGAGGAACTACTAGTTAGAGAAAGAACCCTCATAGCGATCTTTGTCAAATGAGGAGTTGAGACACCAAAAGTTCCCCACCAAGTAGCTACCGTTTTGAAACAAAAAAAAAACATTATTAAATTCATGATTTGATAAGTATGAAATTTTATAAAATAAATAAATAAAAGTAAAATGCATTACCTGGATCAAAGTTGGCATCATTCACTTCACAACTTCTAATTGCAAGTTCCCGACCAAATTTATCTAATTTTTTCTTGTACTTTGGCAACTCAATAGTTACGACTTGCTTTTGCATCTCTAAATCTCCGGCAAGTAATGTATCAAAAAACTCAAGAACCGCATCCATTACATCGGGATCGTGTTGGAGTTGTGGATCATTATAATGATAATAAGGATTTAGAAGATAAGCCGTCAAATGCAATCTTGAATCTAGCCTACCTTCCATCTTCTTTGATATAATATTTATTATAGGATCGTAAGCTTTTTTGTTACCACCTAAAGCATCGATGAGTTCTTCTTTTGCTTTTTTAATTTCTCCATAAACAAAACCCATAGATGGTTTCCAATCCGCATCAACCATTCGAAGGACTTTGACCAAAGGGGAAAACACCTTTAAGCAATATGTCACACCGGCCCAAAATGTGGAACCCGTCACTGCTGTACGTGTGGAACGACCTTTATTGGAATGTGAAAATTTACATTCCTCCCATTCATTGCTAGAAAACATACATCTTAGTTGCTCTTTTTTTTCTGACAAACTTTGTAATGTAAGATACGCGGAAGCAAATCTCGTGACACCCGGTCGAATAATATCCCTTTTGTTGGTGAACTTTCTCATCATAGACAATGTTTTGTGGTGGCCATAAATAAAGATGGTCAATTTCTTTGCTTGATCTAGGACTTTCTTAAACCTTGGAAGTCCACCAATACCTTGAAGAAAAATAATCACGATTAAAAAACAAATAAAGTAACAAACACGATTAAAAAAACAAATAAAGTAATAAATACGATTAAAAAATAGAAATACCTTCAAGCATAAGGTTAATGGTATGTGTCGCACATGATGTCCAAAAAATCTTTGGCCTTTTCTCTTTTAATAACTTTGCCGCTCCCATGTTATTCGTGGCATTATCGGTCACCACTTGAACAACATGTTCGGGACCAACATCTTTAATGCAAGCTTCCACATACTCATATATGTGTTGACTTGTATGTGATTCACCCGAGCATTCTTTCGAAGATAAAAAAACAGTACCCTTCTTTGAATTTGCACATAAATTCATAATGCTCCTCCTCTTTCTATCAGACCAAGCATCTGTCATAATCGAGCATCCATCTAGTTTCCATTCTTCTTCATTTGTTTTAACCATTTTTTTAATTCTTTCAACCTCTCCCTTTAGAATTGTGTTACTCAACTCATATCTACTAGGTGTTGGTAGCCCGGGTCCAAATTGGCCAATCACTTCCACCATCATTTTAAAGCTATCCCGCTCAAAGGCATGAAAAGGAATCCCAGACTCGAATGCCCACCTACCAATATAACTCTTCACAATGGTTATTCTTTCTTTCCGAATAGCATCATTAAGATTGATGTTTCTTCCATTTCCCGACTTCTTTGCTTCTTCGTGGTTGATTTTTTTGGTAAAGCTATCCATCGGACCTATAGGATGTGGTGCCTTCATGGTCCCTAAAGAATTCTCTATATCATCAACGTCAATAGTACTTTGATTAGTACCAAATTGCACCTCCGATCTTAATGATTCTTCATATGCTTGTTTACCTTTCTTTTTTAACTTCCCTTCCTTGAGAGCATCTCGACATCTCAATTGATCATCTTTGGTAGACTTTGGACATCGAGCTACATTCCCCGGCACATGAGCAATATGTTGTTTCATTCTATTCACCCCACCACTCATAATTTTTCCACACAAAGTGCATTTAATTTTATCCAAGTTGTTAGCATCCGGGGAAATAGCATACTCCCAAGCAATGTCATTTGATTTCCTCTTAGGACATGTAGCGGTTGATTCCATTGATGGGATCTGTAAAAAAAATATACAAATTCAATATACAAGTAGAAAATAATGATAGGAGCTATAATCCAAACATGGAATCAGAAGCTAGAATTAATCAATAATTCAATATACAAGCAAACTCAATATGGAATCAGAATCTATACAAGCAAACTTAATATGGAAATCAGACATGGAATCAGAAGCTATACAAGCAAACTCAATATGGATTAAGACATGGAATCAGAAGCTATACAAGCAAACTCAATATGGAATCAGAAGCTATACAAGCAAAACTCCAACAGGAAAGACAAAAACCGGAATTAATTTCTGGAAATCAGACAAGTGAAACTCCAACAGGTAGAAATAACAATCCGACAAGTAGAAATAACAATCCGACAAGTAGATATGCTGCCAATTAAACCGACAAGTAGAAACAATCCGACAATATGGAAATCAGACGGAGCTCAATAATCCGACGAGTATATATGCTGTCAATTAATGATCAGGAACTCAATAATCCGACGAGTAGAAATCAATAATCGGACAAGTAGAAATCAATAATCCGACAAGTAGAAATCAGAATCCGACAATTACAATTCCGAAACCTAAAACTTAAAATCCTTACCGCAGACATGGTCGATTTCTAAGTTATCGCACCGTCGGAGCTTCAAGGACACCGTGTCTGGACCGTCGGAGCTTTGACAGACTAGGTCGGACCGTCGGAAGTCGTAGATGGAAGATGGAAGGGGAAAGCCGGAGATCGATTTCTATGTTGTCGGGTGGAAAATGGGAGGGAGAAACACCATTAGGTCAAACAAAAAATGAGGGGAATCAAAAAAAAGAGGGGGTAGTCTAAAAAAAAAGGGGTAATTTTGAAAAATTTCATCCCAATCTGTTGACTTCGTTTGACCGCCCGTTGACCGACTTTGACCGACTTTTCCGCCTAGACCGATTTTGACCGAAGTTGACTACGCCCGACTAAGTGAGCCGCATAGTACTAAACGTAGGCAATTTTAGCCCGCCTAGCGCCTAGGCGCCGCCTAGGCGGCCGCCTAGGCCGACTTTTACAACACTGATATATATATATATATACACACACACACAATTATATTTTAAAACTCACGCAAATACTCATTTTACAAACAAACAATATTCAAAAAAACTCTCAAGAAAAACGTCGATAGCTTCCAAGAAATCGTCCCAAAGAAACCCAAAGCCGCAAAAAAAATATTCTCGCAACCGGAATCGTCACCGCGCCGTACATCCTGCAAATGGAACAACTATTTTTCCCCACCACAATTTCAATATCATTCGATGCCCCCACAATACCAATACCCGCAATCGTCGTTCAACCCCTTTTTCGAGACACCTAGCACGACTTTCACGGAACCACAACAGGTGCAAGTCAAGGAGTATGATTCGAGCGAGGACGCCGTGTCGGAGACACAACCTGAGGAAGTAGAGGAATCCAAGCCCGAAGAAGTTCCACTACAACGAAAAAGAGGAAAGAAAACTGACGGTCCTCTTACACCGATACCGTGGACCCAAGAAGAATAAGTTATGTTAGCCCGTTTGTGGGTTGCCGTTTCCGAGGATTGTGAGGCCGGACACGTTCAATCCAAAACACATTTTTGGGAGATCATACGCATTTTATTCCACAAAAATTTGGAACGCGGATTTTATCGTTCCAAGGATACGTTTTGACGAAAAAATTTCGAGTCGTAAACGGGTCTGCGAGGAAATTTAACGGCTTGTTCGTTAACTTTATGGGACAACGGGAATCGGGCGAAAGCGACGAAGATATTCTAAAAAAAGCACTTAAGGTTTGCCAAGCGGAAAACAAAGGTAAGCCGTTTAGACACATGGCTTTTTGGGAGGTCGTCCGATCGTACCGGAGGTGGAAAGGGGTCGGGACTGACTCGACACCGACACATGTGTCGAAACGATCCAAAACATCCGAGACGCAATACACGACGTCTTTGGATGCAAATATCGTGGCTGACGTCAACGAGGTGTCCAACGAGTTTGAAAGGTGATGGGCCGCAATCGGGCGAAGGCGAAAGGAAAGGCGGATTCTTCGAGTTCGGTCAACGACGGCCGCATGGATGAAGTGAACGAAAAATTCGATCAAATTATGTCGACCATTTCATCTCACATCAAATTCGACGAAGAGCAAACGTTGAAGAAAGATCGTTCCCACGAGAACAAAGAACGAGCCGTCGACATGTATCTTTTGATGCAACCGACCGAGCATCTCACCGACAATGCTCTCGAGTTGGCGTTGAAGCTCAAGGAGGACATCGGCACAAAACACGGCTTCTAGTTTTTTAGTTGTTTTAATTTAAGTTTTAAGTTAAATTTTAGTTTTTTAATTTTAGTTTAACGTAATGTTTAGTTTTTTTAATTTTAACTTTAATGCAATTTTAGGTTTTAATTTATATATTTTAATGAAATATTTTATTTATGAAATTATTTGTTTTATTTTATTGTAAATTAAAATTTTAAATTAAAAAGTGAGAGGAAATGAGAGCTAGTGAGAGGTGACCATTTTCATGTGTGAGGGGAGGAGGTGAGAGGTAGTGATGTGGCACCCAAAAAATAAGATCCAGTGCAATCCCGCTCCTGAGAGCCTAAAAGCAATCAAATTATAATTCCAAGTTCAACCTAAAGAAATGATAACAAATTATTTAATTGGTCAATAATAGATCTTAAACATGCATACTAACAAAGACAATACATTTTTCCTAATTTGCTTAAAAGGGATGGGTCGAAACTTGTCCATATATATATATATATATATATCGTCAAACGTAACTATTAGATTTGATGTAATTGCATGCGGCGCTCGTCCATGGAACGTAATGTTGACTCCATGATATAATCGCATGATAAGCACGTCCGTCCAAACTTATGTTGTACGGACGTGCGTAATATGTGATTATATCATCGAGTCTGTATTACGTTCCATAGACGAGTTCTGCATGCGATTATGTCAAATACAAAAATTACGTTTGACGTTATTGTCATTGACGAAATAAGTGTACGAGAATTGTTCTCGCAGTATCACCGAAATTATAGTCCTCACTGGATCCAAACCCTCTCTCCCTCTCTCTTTATATATATATATATATATATATATATATATATACTAGGTTATAAGCCCGTGATAATCACGGGTTGTCAACTTAAAATTATATGTATTATAGAGAACTTTAATTTGATTTTTTTGTAGCATATGTATCTTTCACCCTCAGGCTAGTCCAATTAATGAGCACTTTGTAACACAAATCAGCTAGTATTGTGACTATTGTCACACTTGAAAGAAACAAATCATAAATGATGATATATTATTTATTTTGTTTTTTTCAAAAACACATTTATTATATAGTAATAAAGGAAAGATAAGAGAATAACTTTGAGAAGTAGATAAGAATCTTAAAATTCATTTGTACCCGACAATCATCCAAGAATATACAGAGTTCATACTGTATACCAACATAATCTATATTTTTATAATAATAAAAATAGGACAAATACAAACCTGGGCACATCCAAGAGCAAATGCAGGAATCTAACACCTTTCTTTCATTGGCATTACATTTATGAACCTATAACCATATTTATCATTTGCATGTATTATTTGTTAAGATATAAAAAATGTATTTTTAATGACAAAAGTGAATCGGAAGGATACGATATCCGGACATACACTTTGACGAAGAAATTGAATCCCAATAATAATTGAATCCTAAAAGTTGAAATACTAAGAGCACAACAATTAACAAAACAACCATATAATTTACGGATACCTACTTAAAATAAATTAAACGGGGTATGGGGAGAGGAAAAAACAAATTAAAACAAATAAAAGTATAAAACCTAAAAATATGGCAAAATGTACACGAAGCCCTTCTTTTGTGGTCATCCATTTATCTGTAATTAGAAAAGCACCGATTATATGAGCTTCTTCTAGCTCCCCAAAATCAAACGATGACCCTTCTTGATTATTGAAAAACAATGAGTAATATTGGAAAAGAAAAACAAACTCAAAAGAAGATGTATAACTTATAAAGACCGAAGACAAATAACCTTTGAATTGAGCATCAGTCTTGTTCGCCAAAATTTCCTTCAAATCAACCACTGCTAATTTAGAAAACTCTTGACCTGAATTAAAAAGATAACATTGAACATCTTGAGGAACACCTGAAATCACTTGAGAGTCATTGGTGGGCATTTTTTAGTAGACTTTAGTATTGAAACGATTACCAAACGTTTTT
The DNA here is from genome assembly GCA_023525715.1 of Cichorium intybus. Lineage (NCBI taxonomy): Eukaryota > Viridiplantae > Streptophyta > Magnoliopsida > Asterales > Asteraceae > Cichorium > Cichorium intybus. Next base: position 67,893,907 of record CM042015.1, on the reverse strand, counting down.
ATACTTGCGTCCAAATCTAACACCAAAAACGTCCAAAGAGAAAGAGAAAAATTGAAATTGAAAATATCATTGAGCAGTGTAATTACCATTATTAAAGTCCTAAACCTAACGTCAAATTGTAATTATATAAGAATTTTTTTAAAGAAACTAAACTTCAGAAGCGAAACTTTCTTGGTAGAGTAATCCCCCTCCCTATAAGGGATCATAAAATACCCAATTCAGGATCTTTTCATAAAAAAGAAAAAAAGAAACCCTAGATTGCAAAATCGCCATCATTAGGTAAGACAAACAGCAAACGTCGGCAAACATAAACCTACCAATAACTCCAATTAAACCACCAGTGACCATCGTTGACCCCATATCCCTGTTATTCTTGCAAAATGAAGAAAAATTTAACGTTATTCAAGAATCAAAACAAGAATGACAGAGATGCCGAAGATTTTCAAGTCTCCGACCGGAAGTGTTGGTGATGAGAGAGATTATAATCTTAGAAGTAAACCTGTTAAATTTTCGGCAAACCCGATCACAAAATACATCGACGAACCTAGAACGTCAAAGAAAGAGAGTAGCTATGAGTGTGTTCTTCACATTGTACTACTCCACAAAACGTGCGACTAAGAAAAAAAGAAGATCACTACTGGTGAAGACGGAGAAGAAGAATGGTTGAATCAAGAAACATCCGTGTTTAGGGATACATATCGAGAGACAGAGAGATAACCCAACGAAGTGAATAAAACGTATGATACTAATTAACACAAAAATCTCGGTAACGAATAGCTGATTTAAAGCTTATATCAGTTTCAAAGCGGTGATTTGAAATGCACAAAATCAGCATCACCCATTAATGGAAAAGAGAAAACTGAAAAGAATAACATGAGCGGGAAAAAAATCTCTAAAGTATATAAGATACTGCCACGTGGCAGTAGGAATACTGATTTATTAGAATAGGAAGATGTGTGTGTGTGTGTGTGTGTGTGTGTGTGTGTGTGTGTGTGGATCCAATAAGAAGGAAAACTTTGGTAGGAATGGTAAGAAGTGATTCATTTGTATTATTTTTGACGAACCAACAAAATTAATCATCATACGATGCAAAAAAACACGTTTCACAAAAAAAATCTATGAAAAAGCCTCGATGGTTCATTTTTGTGATGCTTCACTAAAATTGTCCGCAGAATATATACAATTGCTTCAATAAATAATGAATCATCGAGTTGTTTTTTGGGGAATATTTTTTTTGCATAATCTAATTATTTATTTTGTTTGTTGGTCAAAAACCTGCAAATAAAACATTTATAACCTTTCTACCAAACTTTTTCCTTTTATTTGATCTCAATTATATATATATATATATATATATATATATATATATATATATATATATATATATATATATAGGGATGGGTTCAATGCAGAACCAAATTAAATCACCTAACTGCAGAACCATGTTGTTAACCGTAAGATTAAAATCTAAGTAAAAGGGTACGATCGTCAAAAATCTTAAATTGCTATGTTCATCAATGAACATATGTTCATCTATGAACATATGTTCATCAATGAACATATGTTCATCAATGAACACATGTAAATTACATGAGCAAAGTTGTGTGTTCACTCTTGTATTTTTTGCGTTTCTCTCTCCCTTTGATCAAAATACAAACAAAAGTTCAATCCCAATAAGAACACAACATCAAAGTCTCAAACAAATGAAACAATGTTCATATATGAACAATGTTCATATATGAATCATGTTCATATATGAACATTACATGACAGTTCTCAATCACTCTGTTCTTGCTTCTATACATCTTCAACATCGAACGAATCCTTGTGTGTACGTCATATTGTTGATTGACCTGTGAGCAACGAAGCATCAAAATCGATTAGGTTCTTGGTGCTAAAATCGTATTCCCTAAAATACATACGAACTTCACCAAAAACGTGAAAACGTTTACATGTAAACAAACATTGCTCAAAATCAATATATGTTCATTTATGAACATATGTTCATTAGTGAACATATGTTCATTAGTGAACATATGAAATACAATACCAAACAGGATACCACAATACCGTGAATAATTGAACACATATCGGACTCCCTTCAATACAAACTCAAACGAAATATGCAATTCCAATTGAAATAAACCAAATTGCTAATTTGCAATTCCAATTGAAAGAACTAGATATTGAAACCAGTTTGTAAGAAAATGTTCATTAGTGAACATATGTTCATTAGTGAACATATGTTCATTAGTGAACATATGTTCATTAGTGAACATATGTTCATTAGTGAACATATATTGAAAACGAAATATGCAATCGGGCTCCCTGTAATACGAACTCAAATTGAAAAAAAAATCACATTACTAATTTGCAATTCCAAATGAAAGAACTAGATATTGAACTAGATTTGCAATTCCAATTGAAATTCACATTACTGCCATATGAACGAGATTTGCAATTCGAATTATATATAACCTAAAACATAACCACGTAACCACATACCTGATGATAAACCCTAGGATCAAGAACACTGGCTTCGTTTACAGGAGAATTTATCGGTGCCTTCGTTGAAGGAATTTTCGTAATTGGAAAACTTCAAGTCTACTCCGGTGGAGGCTCGTGAGAGGGTGAGGTGTGGGATGTGGTGGCAGCCGGTGGAGATTAGGGTTTAAAAGTTTGAAGTTCCCACCATTTACGAATTAATGTCGTCGAGGATTTGCGTCACGGCAGCCAAATCACCTCTTTGGGCTGCTAAGTGGAGTTCGGTGTCATTATGCCTTCCTGTAACTTGCTTAACGTATTTCTTCTTCCCTACATGGTCAATCCGCTTCCCGGAATTCGTAAGTACCAGTGTCGGAGCATGTCGGAGCATGTCGGAGCAGAGGTGGAAGATGGAGATGGTGATGGTGATAGATCACTGATTGAGTTGGATTTTTGAATATGCTTTGATGGAGTCATGTGCCTTTTCAATAAGCCTCCTATTCCTGAATGCCAAATTGAAAAAGAAGCCAACTTAAACCTAAACCAAACTAAGAACATTAATCGATTTTGAACATAATTTCCGTTTTACGTGACACGAAAGGCATTAATCCAGTTAATTTTCATCTCAAAACACCTAAAACTTCGATTTATACATTTAACCTAACAACATGATACGAAAAACTTCAGGAATTCGCATACAGATATATTGTAATCAATTACAAAATTAATAGAAAGCAAGTACATGAATACACGCATTTTAAGAGCAAGAAGCGTACCTTCATCTATGGTTGAAAGCATCTTTGGATTTAGAGAAAGGAAAACAGCGACCAAACTCTAGAATCTGAGGTGTTTCACAGTTATTTACAAATGCAAGAGTTTCAATGGCATTTGACTAACGACTCGACACTAATGGCGAGAAAGAAGCGAGACGAAGGAGATGAGAATGCCCTTGTTTGGATAGAATTCCCTGCATAAGGAGTATAATTCTTTTGGTACACCCTTTTTAATTTAGACCATTGATATAATGATACAAGGGTTATAAATGTGGTTCTGCAGTTAGGTGATTTAATTTGGTTCTGTATTGAACCTATCTATCTATCTATCTATATATATATATATATATATATATATATATATATATATATATATATATATATATATATATATATATATATATATATATATATATATATATATATATATATATATGGGATGCTTCAAATGAAAACCACTAAAATGTTGAGAACCGTGAGAACAACTCATTCACAGTTTAATAATGTCGTATTTTTTATTTTTAACACTTGTTTTTTTATCAAAATAAAATTATCAAACACATAAAATGTATAATTATCATTCCTTTGCTATTAAATATCAATATTGATGTTTTTTAAAGAATTATTTTTTTACGTTATAGTATTCACAGTTTAATGTCTACAATTTTTATTAAATTGTGAATATTGTATAACGTGTTAAAAGATAATGAAGTTTATTAAGTTTGATGTATTTTAAGATAATAAACAATTGTGAAAAAACAAAAAAAAATGAAAAAACATGATTCTTAATGTTTGAATATCGGTTCTTACGGTTCTTAACATTTTAGTGGTTTTTATTTGAACATTCTATCTCTCTCTCTCTCTCTATATATATATATATATATATATATATATATATATATATATATATATATATATATATATATATATATATATATATATATATATATATATATATATATATATATATATATATATATATATATATATATATATATATAGACACACACACACACACACACACATACACACCAAAGTTGTAGAAATCGTTTGACGGTAGGCGGGCGGTCAACTGGGGCCTAGGACTAGTCGGTCTAGGCGATGACTAATCGGGCACCTAGGCGGGGAGTATTAATTGTAATAAAATTTATTTTTTAAAATTTAAATATTACATATATCTCTACAAAATTAATAAATAAGCATAAAATATTGACACATCTAGGTGTTTAAATATGTAAGTCATCAAAAATCCGAATGTTTAGACTAATTAATGATATTTTTAACAATTTAATAATCAATAATCGTAACTTAGCAAACGATTTTAATAATTCATATATACAATAAAAAATTTGAAAACTTTTGAAAATTTTGAAATTTTTTTAAAATTTGTAAATTTTAAATTTTGAAAAATTTAAAAATTTGGCCGTCTAGACCAGCCCAGACCCGACTAGACCCGCCTAAACCCGATTTTGACCGCTGTTGACCAAATCTGCTTAACTTGACCGCCTAGCACTAACCGTAGGCAAAACTCGTCGATTATCACCGCCTAGATCGACTTTTACAACACAAAAGTTATATCTATACTTGGATTACAAATAATATAGTGTGATAGCTCTTTTTCGAGTAGGGAAGGGCGTTTTATATTGAAAAACTGATGACCCCCACCCCTTGGTGTCTATCGAGGGGTTAGTGGAGGTTGCTTGCCATTAATGAGATTATTGAGGAGCTACTGTGGTACTGGTTTTTGGTGAGGGGCTACTGAAGGTTGCTTTACCATTAAAGAGATTATGCTAAAATTGACGAGCATGTATCCAGAAAATATCACCACAAGCATTAGATCCAATCTTATAGTTGTGTTATATTTTTATTATATTTACCTTATTTTATTTCCGGTTATGTATCAACATCTTTTATTTTGTAATGACTTGCAATTTAGTTTTGATTATCTGTAGAAGGAGATGGTTTAAATTTTTTAATATTGTTCACTAATTGATTTTTAATTTGTTTGATATTAGGAAGCAACATTTTATCATATGTCTATATTGGTATGAATTGTATTGATTTGTAACGACCAATTCTTTTAATTTTAGGAAACAAACGTCATCTGTAATAACTTTTATAATATTCAAAACCAAATCTAAAGAGAAGAAATAAATATTCATTTGGAGGGTTCGTTCGGTCCAAATTAGGGATATGTTTGACTTTTAGAATAGGACCTAACCGGTCCAAAACCGATTCAGCTGAAACTGAAATTCCTGTTGTCGTTGACAATCAAATTGATTGTATGTGTGAGGTTCCAGTTATGGAGTTATGGTACTGGCAATTCGGCTATGAAACCGTACTAGACCGAAAATCAGTGTATGGTTTGAAATGGAACCGGTTTCAAGTTTGGAACCAAAATAACTGAAATTTTCAAGGATGTTTTTGGTACAAAATAAGTGCAAAGGGGCTGTTTGGTAATTGTAAGTGTATGGGCTGTTTTTGTAATTAGAAAATCATATGATCTAACTTAAGAACATGTTATATTTCCAATGAACATCGTAATATTTTAACACATATTTAATTGCTACATTCTACAAACTTAGAACTTGTTTTCCATCACCTACATCCCATTTGTTGAACAATGTTTAAAAATGAATGTATTCAAGAATCTTGACAATTTACTTGAGTTTCTTCAATGTTAACCCAAATCTCTGTTAGTTTTCAATGTAAGTGATTGAACAATTGTCTCTTGGAGCCGATAGAAAGTGATCGGATGTTAGCAGAAGCTTTAGATGTGTTTTTTGATAATCGGTTGCATAAGGAGTAATAGAGGCATGAGCTTTTATTGGTATATGACACGCCCCACTTAGACAAGCCGGTGGGACACGTCGAGTGACCTATCTGATATGCACTAAAATCGAAACGAAACGATATCCCAGGGTACAACTTGGGATCCGGTTAAAAGGGAACTGAATAATATCTATACTCGAATAGGGAAGTGTTGAGTATGTGGAGCCTAATCCGAACTGAGAAGTCACTATGATCGAAGAAGATCAATTGTTCGTAGTAGCCAAACCGAGGCAAGGATTGCTGACACGCCTTGGTCGTCGTGCGGTCAAAAATAAGAGAAAACCTAACACACACTAGTATAGCGGTAGTCAGGGTCGATCCACAGGAGCTTCGTGGTTAGACTAGATGAGAGATTACCAACTAATAGTGTCACAGCTATAGTCGGAGGATCTGGTTTCTATTTTTCTAATCACTAGCAACACAAGCAATGATCAAACACTCGAGCCAAGCTAAGCTATGCTCAAATGACCTAGTCACTTTCTGAAATCAGAAGTACATCTCTGAATCAGAAGCAATCAAAGGCATCCAAACTAGCAAAACCAAGCAAAGCATAAACTAACCACTAGCTAAAGTCCTACTGAACAGTTACTAGCCAAGGTTTAATGCTTACAAACTAACCTAATTAGCTACTGATTTCAGCTAAAGAAAACAGTCCTAACAAGGTCCAAACACCATTCAAACACAAACAATCAATCAAAACCAAACACAAGCATGAAAACACCGAAAAGCTAAGATTAAATGTAACCAAATGCTTTTCATTCACTAAATCCGAATTCCAAACACAAAAACAGTAACCAAATGTTTCCAAATCAGAAACCTAAGTGCTCAAAGTAAGTGGTTATCACTCCCAAAGACTTTAGCTACAAAAATTACTTGCTACTAAAAGGAAATTAAATCAAAAATCATAAAATACCAATTGAGAGTCTTCTGAAATGAAATCTTGGAGTCAAAGAGCTTCAAGGTCGATTTTACACCCGGTCTTTGCTAGGGTTTTCGGCTGGAAATGCATCTATTTATACTTGCAAATTTCCCGCAGCCGCGCCGCGCAGAAGTGAAATCCGCGGCGCGCGTACTGATCTCTTCCCGATTCTTCGGCATTTGAATGTGTTCCACCGCCTTAAGCCCGCGTCGCGCAGATGAGATATCCGCGGCGCGCGTACGAGTTTCCTTGATTTTTCATTCTTTTCCAAACTTCTTCCTTTTGCACGCTTTTAGTCCCTGTTTCTATTCTTTTTCTCCAAACAAGTCCTGGCACGAAAAGTGAGAATACCCAGACATATTTGATATAATTTTATCAAGAACAGGGGTCAACAACGCCTAAAATACTTGATATCACTAGGTGTTGTCAATTGCCAATGCGCTTGATGGTCAGGTTTCGTCTTGAGATCAGTTTCTTCGTCCAAGTGTGAGCTCCGTTTCGGATGGTCATTGGTGTGAAGCGAAGATCGACCAGTTGTAAAGTAGGTATCACGAGTCTAGTGTATACTTAATTGTCATACTCTACTTTAAGCTCGTTCGTAGGAAGGCATCATCCGGACCGAGGAGCAGCCTCGCTCCGGTCTGAGGCTTTACAGTAGATCTATTTCATGGATCAGATGGAGAGAATGGTGATGTTGATAAAATGGCTAAGCTACTTCCGAAATCGAAGTGTCCCTTGTCACAGGAAAATGACAGCAGGTGTCAGAAAGTTGGTCTGCTCAGCACATTCTATGACTGTTGATGTACACTGTTTGTCTTCCAAAACATGTTCCTTGTCATGTCCCATCAGCTGGCCTATGTGTAGAAAGTCAAAGGCTAGACGATCTTCCATAATCCATCTCGGGTTCCTCACCTGGCTATATATATCTCCCCATTTCCAAGAGTGAATTATAAGAGTGTGTGTGAATATTATAGAGTGCATATATATACTTGTAATTTATATAGCATTTAGTTATAATAAATTTTCTCTCTAGTTCCATAGTGGACGTAGCTTGATCTCGCGACCAGGCGAACCACTTAATTCTTTGTGTTTGATATTTGCTTGTTCTTCTTGTATTTCTTGCTGCAAGTTATCGTGTGTCGAGTGCTTACCGTCGAGGATTGTTTGGCCGTGTCTTATTCTTGAGAGGTTGACTTTACGATCTCGCTTGTTGCTTACCCAACAGAAAGCATGTCTGGGTATTTGGCACAAAGGAGTATACCCCTTATTCTACATTAAAGAACGTATAAAAGCCGTTTAAACAAATGCATTCAAGTACCCTCAACAAATTCAAAAGCCATACCAAATGCAATATAAATAGCAAAGCAAGCAGGAGCTCAAGGTAGGAGAGATAGAGGTCACACAACTTTTCTCTGACTCAGAAACTGCCAATACATTGACCATATATCCTAAATTAGGCTTCGAAGAATACTATCAGGAGTGATCTTGGTAATGTTGAGCAAAGTGTGGAGGCTAATATGAACCGGAGAAGTCTAGATAACCGAAGAGGATCAGTTGTTTGAAGCAACCAGAAACAGAGGCAAATACATACCAGTGCTGTTGAGGTTTGCGCCTCGAATGGATTCTCAGTTATTGGTCAAGAAAATTCTTCACTCGGGTCAGACTAACCGAAGCGGATCGACAGTTGGAAGAAGTATCACGAGTCGGGTGTATCTTACTTAGAATGACAACAGTACTTCTTCAGTGCATCAGCAGGACCGAGGAAAGTCACGCTTCTCTGGACCGAAGAGTGATAACGTGTTCATTTTGCACATATTTCGGGCGATATCATAGTGTTTTTATGGATAAAATTAAGTTAAAAAGGGCTAAAATACTCACTATACTTGGAAAATGACTTTGTATAGGATTTTTGGACATTTGGGCGAAAACTAGTAAGAGTTGGAGAAAAAGGGCCAAAAATGAAAATGCTGGAATTTACAGTTAGCATATCTGACTTTTAAAGTTAGCGACTCTAACATTAGCGACGCTAACTTTAACATTAGCGACGCTAACTGCTGAAATTGCGAAAAATCAAAGGAAAAGGGGGCAAAACTGACAAGAGGCTGAAAATTCACATATTAGCGTCGCTAATATCATGGTTAGCGCCGCTAATATGATGGTTGCGGAAAATCACAGGCTGTCGAGATTCACGGGCTGACCAAAGACCAAATCCTCCGGAAATTCAAAATTAGCGATGCTAACTCTAATGTTAGCGCCGCTAATTCTCCTACATCCTATAAATAGCGGTTCATTTCAGCCAGAAAGGAGTTCAGTCCCCACTCTCAAGACCCACGACTCCAAGTTGTTCCGAGGCAGTTTTTAGAAGGTTTCGAAGGTCGAATCCCCCATTTCAAGATTCGGTTTACGCATCTTTGTTTGTAAGCTTTAATTTACAATCCAATTCTGTATTTTGATTCCGTTCTAGGAATAGTTCTAATGATCATTTTCTTGTTTCAATTTAAGTCTTGAATCTGATTTGTTTTTTACTGATCCCCCTAAATAGATTTTTTTCATGCATTGTTAATCGACTGTGTGAGGCACCTAATAGTTTTGCACAGTTGATGTTTGGTAACAAACACACTTCCAAGCATACGAGAAGAATTGGACATTGATTGGTACTTGCACACCTCATGCAGTTCCTGCATTCGGCCTAAGAGCGTACTTTAGGTTGGATAAAACGTAACTAGGTTTAGGAAATAAGCGGACTTTTATATAAATAATTTAGCAAGTTATTCTCATAAAGACTGCATTTTATGATTATCTAAAGCCAACTTAGAATTGCATTCTTAAACACATCAAAGTGAATTCATTCTAATTCGATAAACATTGAAGACTCGGGACTAGGCTTTTATTTATAGATTTTCTCAAAAGTTTATTAATTGCATGCTTCTTTTAATTTTCACTACTTTTTATTCAAAACCCCCTAATTACATTACACCAAGGAATAAGCTTTGAACTCCGTGTCCTTATCAATCAACCCTACTTACCCTATACTCTAATAAAGTGCAGTAGAGCTGTGTTAGGTTGGATTCATTTTCAATCTTATTTGTTAGGGATTGACGCCCTTAACAAAGAGCTATGTCAAAGGAAGCCTATCATCAGCAACTTCTATGGACCGTAGTTCACCATCACAACAATAGCTTGGGCTACGGTCACAGGAGTGAATGCATCAGTAGTAGAAGAAGATGAAACTGCAGTGCCTTCGGACTAAAGCTCAGTTCAGACCGAAGCTCGGTTCAGACCGAAGCTCGGTTCAGACCAAAGAAGGTTCTTCTCAAGCGGAAGAGTTTTCACTTAGTCGAAGACCGATGGTGTAACACCCCTTTCTCAAAACCATTTTAATACAGTTTACTTTACAAAATAGTATACAACTCGTGACTATGAAAAAGTCACTTAAAATTTTCTTTTACAAACGTTATACTGAAAGGGTATTACAGACTCAATACAGAAACCATAATTTAAACTTACTGTATACACTGGTCCCAACTTCCTCTTCAGCTTCTCTCACCTAAGTACATAGCATTAAAAAAAATAACAATAAACGTGAGACATAAAGCCTCGTGAGTGATATGGGTTTAGACCCAAAACGTTTCTGTTCAAAACATGAAATAATACAAGTAAACTGCTGAAAGCTCGTTTTCATAACATATCTCAAATCTCTTTACTCTTCACTTTTCACTTTTCAAAACTCAAAACACTTTCTTTCTCAAAACTGCTTCTTACTTTAAAACTGTTTTATTCATTGAAACTGATTTCTTTCTTTAAAACTGTTTTCTTTCTCGTTTTCTAATGACCAACTGAAACTCATGAATTAATTTAGTTTAATTCATTCTACTAGCTCACCTCGCGGGACAGAACAGATCCGTCCGCTAGGTTATGCTCATTCTGTCTCCCCTTTGTGACTTGGAACGGATTCAAGCACAAGGGTATACTAAGCTAGACAACTACTTCGCGACGGGAGGTACCATCCCAGTAGTGTCTTCTGATCTCCCGATTATGTGGGTGATCCTAGTCCGGACAACTAACTCTTACTACTTTCTTTGCTTTGGTTCTTATCTTTTTACTTTCTTCATTTTATCTCAAATTGGTCAAATATGGACACAATTTCAAAACAACTCAAACTTTAACTCTTTGACTCATACTCTTGAAAATCACTTTAAAACTTACTTCAAAATCTTTAGCTTTCATATGGAGCTTCTTTCAAAACTTTACAAACTATACTTCTTTTAAAAAAACTGAACTTCTTTAAAGCTTCTTTAAAATCTCTTTTAAACACTTAGCTCTTTGAGCTACTTTCAAAACTGTTTCCAAACTTTAGTATCTAAAAACATTTGAAAATCTCATACTTTTCTGAAAATATCATTTTGCTATGTACTAGAAAAATCCTCATAAAACTCACCTTGATGTAGCTATAACTCACTAAACTTCTCGTACACCTTTCCCCTTTCCGTGCTCCATAATATTTGAAGCACTTCCTACACAAGTATCACGTATATATATATACTTATTAATTACATAATACAACTGACTCTATGACTTAAGAGTCTCATATGACATAACTACTGGCCATATAAATGTATAACCATTAATAAGCTCATTTTATAGTTTTCTCCGATATACGCGTATTTTGCTACAGTACCCCCGAGGGGTCGTATTTCAGTTCCGACATTTTTGCATGAAGTCTTAGGCCATATTAGACTTGTGTTTCAAATTTGAGGTCAAACGAACAAGTCTAACCCCAATTTCCAAAAATCAAAACGGAAAACCCATCTCAGTGAGTTACACGGTCGTGTAACTTTGGCCCTATAAATTACACGGCCGTGTAACTTTGTTGGCCTAATTTGGTTACACGGTCGTGTAACTTTGGCCTGGAAAATTACACGGCCGTGTAATATTCCTGGCCTGATTTCTGGTCCGATTTTCGAGCTGCAGACCTCTATTTTCACCTATTAAGTGCTTAATACCTAACTTAATCGTTTTGCCATCATTCCATGACTAAAACCCTTACTTTACATCAGGTTTTAACCCATGGAATCACTGATTCCAACTCCAATTCTTTGAAAACCCGTTTTTGATTATTTTCACTAAAAATTCATCTTTTTGAAATTAACCACTTAAGAGTGTCTTAATACATTTTAAGTGATCCTTTGGACTTAACAAAACCATAAAAATCAGTCTTGATCACACAAACCCGTGAATTAGGGTTCTTGAGCAAAAATCATCATTTCTTGATTTTTCAACATGTTCAAGGACTAGAACATGCTTACTTGATGATTTTAGCATACTTAGATGAAGATAAACCTCTGGAAACATTTCATGAACTCCATGAATCGGATTTCCAGATTTCATCTCAAGAAGACGATGAATAGTAAGTATTCAAGCTTGATTTCTTACCTCTTGAAGTTTAAATTCTTCAATCTTGGAACTTGATTGTGTTGTTCTTCTTGATTGATCGTATTCCTCTCCAGAGCTCTCTCGTTCTCTCTAGAATTCTCTACAATTTTTCTGAAAATGAGAGAATTAACTCTCATATGTATTTATATTTAATGTTTATAAAATAGTTACATTTTAGTCCCTAGCCTTCTTCCTTTGTTCAAATCTAGTCCTAAAACCCATAATCTTACAAACAAGGCTCCACTAACTACCAACTTAACATTTTCTTGACAATTTGGTCATTTTCATGTCAAATGACCACTTTGCCCTTTTTTGGTCAAATTTCACTATTCATGCGGTAAAACTTCAAATTTCACATAATCTCTTCTTTCTTATATTATTATTTCACAAATTCATATTATCTTACATAATGGTCTTATAATGGGTCGAAAGACCATTTTACCCTTTTTCAACTTTTTCGCGGGTTCTTACAGTCACCTCTCCTTATGCGGATTCCGTCCTCGGAATCTTATCGTAATCTGTGAAATTTGGATATCTTCTTTTCATCTCTTCTAACGTCTCCCAAGTTAGGTTTGACCCTAATGGGTGCGTCCACTTGACTAGTACCAAGTCAATCTCCTTGTTCCTTAGCTTTTTAGTCTACATCTCTAGGATCGCTTCAGGTTCTTCAATCAGTTTGCTAGGAGTCTCCACCCTCAGGTCAGTATACGGTATTACTAACTCTTCTTTACCAAAATACTTTTTCAAGTAGCATACATGAAAGTTATCATGTATTCCACTAAGTTCTGGTGGTAACTCCAGCTTGAACGCCTGTAACCCAACTCTCTTTAGGATTCTGAAAGGTCCAATGTATATTGGACTCAGCTTTCCTCTCTTGCCAAATCTGACCACTCCTTTCCATGGCGACACTTTTATCATCACCAAATCTCCTTCTTGCAAGTCATACGGTCTCTTCTTTAGATTCGAGTAACTCTTTTGCCGATCTTGTGCTGCTTTCATGTTGGCTTGAATTACTCCAATCTTCTCATTAGTTACTCTAACAATTTCTGGCCCTGTAAGCTTAGTCTCACCCGCCTCCAACCAGCATAAAGGAGTTCTACACTTTCTACTATACAATGCCTCAAAGGGTGGCATTTTAATACTAGAATGGTAGCTGTTGTTATAAGCAAACTCCACTAAGGGCAGGTGTTCATTCCAACCGCCTCCAAAATCCATCACACATGATCGTAGCATGTCTTCTACTGTCTGAATCGTTCGTTCACTCTGACCATCCGTTTGTGGATGATTCGCTGTACTTAGCTGAATTCTTGTCCCCGTTTTCTCTTGTAAAGCTCTCCAAAAGTTAGAGGTAAATATGGGGTCTCTGTCTGACACGATGGACAATGGTGCACCATATCTTCTTAACCCTTCATCTATATACAACTGGTCTAACTGCTCCAATGGAGTAGTTTCTTTTATGGCTAGAAATAGTGCACTCTTGGTTAACCGGTCCACTATGACCCATATACTATCATAACCTCTTCTCATTCTCGGTAACCCGACAATAAAGTCCATGGTTACGTCTTCCCACTTTCCGGCTGGAATGTGCAATGACTGAGTATCTCCATACGGGACCTGATGTTCCGCCTTAACTTGTGCACAAATAACACACTTGGAGGTGTACTTAGCTATCATCTTCTTCATTCCAGGCCACCAGTACTGTCTTTTAAGATCTTGATAAGTCTTGGTACTCCCTAGATGTATGGAATACTTTGACTTATGCGACTCTTCTAGAATCAGCTTCCTCAAACCTCCTGCTTTCGGTACCCAATTGCGGGTTCTAGAAGTCTTTAACTCTTGTCTACTTATCTCAAACTGTATGTCTTCCTCGTTTCTCATCTTTCAAGTCTATGCTTTTTCCAACTTTTTGTTGGACTGCTTTAATCTATTCTATAATACCGGACACTAGTTATATATGTATCAATCTTACATTGATTCTTTTCTCTGAAACTTTTCTACTCAATGCATCTGCTGCTACACTTGCTTGCCTGAATGGTATACAATCTCGCAAACATAATCACTGATCACTCTAACTATCTTTTCTGTCTTATGTTCAGCTCTATTTGAGTGAACTCATACTGCAAACTCTTGTGATCAGTGAATAGCTTGCGCTTTGTTCCATACAGGTAATGCCTCCAATTTATAAGGCAAATACTATTGCTACTAACTCTATAAGATAAGTAATATACTTTGTTTCTAGGGCTTTCAACTATCTGGGAACATATGCTATACTCTTACTCCTCTGCATCTACACACAGCTGAGCCCTCTATGTGAGGTATTGCTGTATACTTCAAAATCTTCTGTCCCATCTGGTAACGTAAGGACAGACGCACTACACGACTTTTCTTTTAATGTAATAAAAGCTTTTACTTATTTTTCTTACTTGAGTAAATTTCATATTTTTAAATTTACTTTCTCTCTCTTATTCTAGGAGCTCCATCACTTCATACTTTATTATAGAAAATTGACTTTTTAATAGTCAATTTACATTTTTAATTACTTCTTTCTTGTCATTAGACTCAAATCTCATATATATATACACGATATCTGTCACTTTACCTTTATACATTTCTTTTAGAGGTTTTACAACTTCGTATATCTACACATATCAGAGGAATTGACTTTTCAAAAGTCAATCGTTATTTTTGTTTCTTTTGTCTTATCTTTCATCTTTAATTCTCGAATAATTTTCTATCTTTTTCTTTTCTGTTTAGATAAAACCTTTTATATCAAAGATATTGCTATGATTTCTACTAAAGATTTCTTTGTCTTTACTACTAGTTTTCATACATTTCTCATAAGGTTATTACATTTTTTCATCTTGTTGCTTGCATGTATTACTTTTATACATACATGTCTGGTATCACTCTTTACTTATATCATTTTCACCTTTCGACCTATTACAAATAAATACTTCTTCCTTTTTCTTTATAGTTTATGAGATTTCAACCTCTTTTATTCATTATACTTTCTAATATAGTCATGTCCTTTTCATTTCTCATCTTTCTTACTGTACTCTTATGAGTATACTTCTTATCTGCTTAGGTACCCCATGTACCATTCTCATCTTATTACTTATGTTTTAGTGTTTTCTTATAGTTCTTATTTCTCATACTATTGCTTAGTTTAACATTCTATCTCTTGCTTACTCTTTACTTGCTATGGCTAATGCCAAAAATAACTTTACTTCTCTTTTATTCTGACTGCCTTATAACCATATTTCAATAAGGATTGGCATTTCTGACTCAGCAATTTCTTATTTTATCTCATTATACTTATTAAGCATACACTATTTTTAAATTCATATAAATTATTCCCATATTATTTTTATATTCTTTTTACCATTTCTTTCTATGTGTCATAAGGCTATATGCCCAACACATTACATTGTTCTTTCCTTTAAGCTTCTTTTCTTTACTCTCTTTATTTGTGTATATCTTAAAGCGATATACGCTATACACTTTCTTACGTTCCATAACTACTAGTCATGTACCGACCATTTTTTTTTAATCTTGGGCTACTTTTACCTGTTACTTCCGCTTAGAGGTAGTAACTTCCTGTCTCTTTATTTTAGTTCTTATTTCATATTTGACTCTTTGTCTAAGACTTATCTGAATATTCACCTTTACTCTTTATCTCGTATTATTTATGACTTTCAGTCATTTTTTTCTCACATTCTTTCGGTTATCCTTTTATCATTCACAATTTTTTTTATTTATATTTTATATAGTTACTAAATCTGATTTCAATTGACCATTTCTTTGATAACTGTCTTTATATTCTTCTCATTATCATCATTGTCTGTCTTATCTTTAACTTTTTGCCCAACACTTGATTAGGCATTTAATCTCTATTTCTCAACTCATTCTCTTGCATTATAACAATGCAACTTGCTCATAGTCTTTAACGATTTTTTTATAGGTAACTTACTTTGTTATTTTACTCATTACAGCACTATACTTACGACTTATTTATTTATTCCAATGATTGGATGTCATTTATTATCATACTTCGTTCGAGTTTGGAAGTCACAACTTCCCATTTCTTACACTTTCTTTTCTGTCTTTGATTCCTCTTCTAATACTTGGTTAAGTATTTTGCTTTCATTTTATACTATCTTATTTAATCACAACTTTTTATATACATTCTTTAATCTCTTGGTTGTCCATAAACAACAATATTTATTCTATACTTCTTTATACATCTTTTGGGTTTGTCTACAATTGCAAACCCAACTCATTTCCTTTTTACTCTTCCTGCTTAAATGTTTTCATTCTTCTTTCTTATATGAATTTCATTCATATATCTGTATTCACTTTCTTTTCCAATCTTTCTTTCTTTGGTCACTGTAGTGACATTACTCTTATTTTTATTCCATAATCATAATTCGTTTCCGTTAAACAACAGAAATTTTTAGTTATACTCTTTCTTTTATAATTGTACTATATACTCCATTACTTTTATTAACACTTTCAATACATTATACGGTGGTTATCTTAACCACAAAATTAAACTTTTCTCCTTCATTACTTTGGCATTATTGTCATCTTATTTTCAGTGCTTTTTACTCATACTTTCTTATGTTTTATTACATATACTTTATACTGATTCATATAGGGTATGGGGTTTTTCCCTTATAAATCTCATATTTGCTACTTTATCATTAACACTTTTTCTTTTATACTGTAGTATTTCCAGTCATACTGGATTTTCTTCCATAGGTATACTGAATCTATACCCCTCAAACCTCTTATACTTATCTCTTACAGCTTCACATGATTCCTGTGTGGTTCCACCAGACTCAAATGTATATCCTGTGATTAGAATAGTACGGGCCCATATTATTATAACCACCTATACACATTTGCTTCCAGTTTACCACCAGGACTCATGTTCCACTATTATGAATTTACTTCTATCTCTACTTACTTTCTACATCATACCCAAGTATGTACTCTACTTAGCTCTCACATAGTTTAAGTCTAGGTTCAAATACTGACACCTAGTTCGCTTAAACTAAGGCTCTGATACCAAAACTGTAACACCCCTTTCTCAAAACCATTTTAATACAGTTTACTTTACAAAATAGTATACAACTCGTGACTATGAAAAAGTCACTTAAAATTTTCTTTTACAAACGTTATACTGAAAGGGTATTACAGACTCAATACATAAACCATAATTTAAACTTACTGTATACACTGGTCCCAACTTCCTCTTCAGCTTCTCTCACCTAAGTACATAGCATTAAAAAAATAACAATAAACGTGAGACATAATGCCTCGTGAGTGATATGGGTTTAGACCCAAAACTTTTCTGTTCAAAACTTGAAATAATACAAGTAAACTGCTGAAAGCTCGTTTTCATAACATATCTCAAATCTCTTTACTCTTCACTTTTCAAAACTCAAAACACTTTCTTTCTCAAAATTGCTTCTTACTTTAAAAATGTTTTATTCATTGAAACTGATTTCTTTCTTTTAAACTGCTTTCTTTCTCGTTTTCTAATGACCAACTGAAACTCATGAATTAATTTAGTTTAGTTCATTCTACTAGCTCACCTCGCGGGACAGAACAGATCCGTCCGCTAGGTTATGCTCATTCTGTCTCCCCTTTGTGACTTGGAACGGATTCAAGCACAAGGGTATACTAAGCTAGACAACTACTTCGCGACGGGAGGTACCATCCCAGTAGTGTCTTCTGATCTCCCGATTATGTGGGTGATCCTAGTCCGGACAACTAACTCTTACTACTTTCTTTGCTTTGGTTCTTATCTTTTTACTTTCTTCATTTTATCTCAAATTGGTCAAATATGGACACAATTTCAAAACAACTCAAACTTTAACTCTTTGACTCATACTCTTGAAAATCACTTTAAAACTTACTTCAAAATCTTTAGCTTTCATATGGAGCTTCTTTCAAAACTTTACAAACTATACTTCTTTTAAAAAAACTGAACTTATTTAAAGCTTCTTTAAAATCTCTTTTAAACACTTAGCTCTTTGAGCTACTTTCAAAACTGTTTCCAAACTTTAGTATCTAAAAACATTTGAAAATCTCATACTTTTCTGAAAATATCATTTTGCTATGTACTAGAAAAATCCTCATAAAACTCACCTTGATGTAGCTATAACTCACTAAACTTCTCGTACACCTTTCCCCTTTCCGTGCCCCATAATATTTGAAGCACTTCCTACACAAGTATCACGTATATATATACTTATTAATTACATAATACAACTGACTCTATGACTTAAGAGTCTCATATGACATAACTACTGGCCATATAAATGTATAACCATTAATAAGCTCATTTTATAGTTTTCTCCTAAATACGCGTATTTTGCTACAGTACCCCCGATGGGTCGTATTTCAGTTCCGACATTTTTGCATGAAGTCTTAGGCCATATTAGACTTGTGTTTCAAATTTGAGGTCAAACGGACAAGTCTAACCCCAATTTCCAAAAATCAAAACGGAAAACCCATCTCACACGGTCGTGTAACTTTGGCCCTATAAATTACACGGCCGTGTAACTTTGTTGGCCTAATTTGGTTACACGGTCGTGTAACTTTGGCCTGGAAAATTACACGGCCGTGTAATATTCCTGGCCTGATTTCTGGTCCGATTTTCGAGCTACAGACCTCTATTTTCACCTATTAAGTGCTTAATACCTAACTTAATCGTTTTGCCATCATTCCATGTCTAAAACCCTTACTTTACATCAGGTTTTAACCCATGGAATCACTGATTCCAACTCCAATTCTTTGAAAACCCATTTTTGATTATTTTCACTAAAAATTCATCTTTTTGAAATTAACCACTTAAGAGTGTCTTAATACATCTTAAGTGATCCTTTGGACTTAACAAAACCATAAAAATCAGTCTTGATCACACAAACCCGTGAATTAGGGTTCTTGAGCAAAAATCATCATTTCTTGATTTTTCAACATGTTCAAGGACTAGAACATGCTTACTTGATGATTTTAGCATACTTAGATGAAGATAAACCTCTGGAAACATTTCATGAACTCCATGAATCGGATTTCCAGATTTCATCTCAAGAAGACGATGAATAGTAAGTATTCAAGCTTGATTTCTTACCTCTTGAAGTTCAAATTCTTCAATCTTGGAACTTGATTGTGTTGTTCTTCTTGATTGATCGTATTCCTCTCCAGAGCTCTCTCGTTCTCTCTAGAATTCTCCACAATTTTTCTGAAAATGAGAGAATTAACTCTCATATGTATTTATATTTAATGTTTATAAAATAGTTACATTTTAGTCCCTAGCCTTCTTCCTTTGTTCAAATCTAGTCCTAAAACCCATAATCTTACAAACAAGGCTCCACTAACTACCAACTTAACATTTTCTTGACAATTTGGTCATTTTCATGTCAAATGACCACTTTGCCCTTTTTTGGTCAAATTTCACTATTCATGCGGTAAAACTTCAAATTTCACATAATCTCTTCTTTCTTATATCATTATTTCACAAATTCATATTATCTTACATAATGGTATTATAATGGGTCGAAAGATCATTTTACCCTTTTTCAACTTTTTCGCGGGTTCTTACAGATGGGGTTATTCAACCAAAGAAGGAGTCATCGGTTGAACCCAATATTGGTGTTGTCACATCAGATGTCAAACTATCTTGGGGTATACACGTGGGCACAAGTCTTAATGTGTTAGGGCAGCAATGTGAGCAAGGAAGACGTTCCTGCCCAAGACCACGCATATTTATCACCATGTATAAGTCTGAATATATGAACATTGTCATACACATTCAATCATGTTTGATATTTTATTACAATAAAGCTATAAGAGATGTATTATGGGTTGGCTAAGAGATTTAATAAATTGTGGCAAATCTGAATACAAAACTTGGTAGGTTGCGAGCATGAAAAGATGGTACAATTCTTCAAAATATTAAATGGGATGTAGTATTTATTTAGTTGAAGAACAAAATCAAAACTAAACCGTTCTTTTGGATGTATGAAAAGCATCGCTATGCTGATTCAACAATTGAAGGAATTTTGAAGAGGATTGCTTTTTGTGATACTAACTCAGAGAAAGAACATAAGGAAGTAGCAGAACATCTACGCTGGTGGTTGGTAGTTCGAAAGAGGGATAATGTTGGGCTCACAAGTGATGTTGTGACAATTAGTGTTTAGCAAGTCCATACTTGTTCGCAAATGTTCTCTATTATACTGAAGTAGTTAGAGTGTTAATTCTCCTTTCAGTACCGACCATAGAGTTGTTATTATGCACTTAACCTTTAGCATAAGTTAGTGAATGCCATCTTCCATGTCACATATTATATCCATGTGTCTTTTTGTGATTAGTTGTATGCTTACACCGACTCTTTAAATCTCTATATATAGGTGTAGACGTAGAGTTTATTTCTAAGTTCTTCCAAATGTTCGGGTGATTTCCCAATAACACTCGAGCCTTTCTTTGTAACCAAATTTCTACTGATCATTTGAGCTTCATTACTATTTACATATTGTGTCACTTACATTCTACATTTACTCTTTGTTTGGCTCATCATAAAAGAATGATGATGGATTGCTATTAGGTACATGTATATGCAAACGATAATCCTATATGCATACAATATGGAAAAACACTTGGATTTTTTATCAACTTTGGTTATACCAAAATATGGTTATAATTATGTAACGTGTAAACGTGGACATCTTTGACATAAATTGTATATTGGTAATGCATATGATGAAGATGATGATATTAATTTAGTTCTTGGTATGTGTTATGAAGTATGTGAGAAAATGGATTGGAATTTTTTATTTTAATCTTGATAGGACAATATTTGGTACATTCAAGAATGTATGAAATTGGAATGAGTTCAAGAATAATAGAAACTTATTATTTGTTTAGTTGTGTAATAGACCACTAATATTTTAATTAACAAATAAATATCAAAAGGTTTTGGAAGTAGGCAAGGTCAAGAGCAAGTGAAGCATGTGATTTTACTTTGAAAAGTAGTTTACTATAAAAGTTGAAGTATATTGTTGTGAATATTTTGACTAGAATTTTGACTAATACATTGTCACTACTTGAAAGTGTTTTACTTTGCTTCAATAAGCAGTTATTACTATGAGATTTGAAAAAATAGTACTTTGAACTCTACATAAGTATAAGTAATGGTTTTTAAGAAATATTTTGATATGATAAAGAGTTCTTTGAAGTAAGAATATTGAAACATATAATAGATTAATTATCCTCATTTTTTAGATGAAAAATATGTTTATGACTTCATGATGAAAGTAAATTTATACTATTAACATTTATGCAATTTCTATGAAAGATTCAAAGTTGTTAAAACTTATGCTCTAGTATATACATATCATGACAATTGTGTATGATTGACTTGCATAAAAGAAAAGCGGTGAACATGCATACATTGAATGTGATTGCATAAGAGTAGAGTAAGGTACATACATGTCCCCGAAATGCGACAAATAAAACTTTACTAGGATGATACCTCCCGTCGAGAAGTAGATCTCTAGGCCAAACGTGTCGTCGATACCTTAGTGAGTTTATATGTTATTCTTATTTTGGAGTATGATACGGAGAAATCCGTGAGGTTTTCTTGATTGGTCCTTTGACCCAATAACACGGAGAAATCCATGAGCTTTTCATTTTAGGTGTATGACCTAAGACCGTATTTTTATACGGAGAAAAAAATATGCGAAAATCCGGAAAGTTTTCAATTGTTTTCAAGTGTGAATCATGCATTACACACATATTGCATATCATATAATTCTGATAAGTAAAAGTAAAGGTTATGTTATTAAGTGAGATTATATCAAATTTTAAAAGAAACCAAAGATCTCAAAAGAAGCTTGTTTATGAATGAAAAAACTTATGTTTCTACGTATAGATATGATATGTTTTAAAATACATTTATATATTCTAGAGTAATCCTTATTATCTTTGAAGAAACTTATACATTGTTGAGTAAAACTATAGCAATTGTTGGAAAATTGCATGTTCTTTAAAAGGAAAATTTATACTATTTTGGAAAGTATAGATTTTAAGAATTGTTTTAAAAATATTTATATGCAAGGTTGATGTTTACAAGTAAAAGTATACAAATAAAGCAATTGATCATGCTTTTCTTAAATAACATATATTATGTTAGGATTTGAAAGATTTTGGGTCTAAAACTCATGTTCTCACGAGACAATTCATTGTCTTACACATTCTCTTTTAAATGACATAATATATAATTAAAGTCTTCACAATTAGATAACATCTTGCGATGGACTTAGTATAACGAGATTCGCAAGAGTAAATAACTAGAGTTTATGCATTGTATAATTAGCCTTTATATTTATTTAGAGTTTCTATATGGATTACAATTGTAACACCCTTTCAGTTTGGGTTGTATTGCATTTAAAAAGAAAGGGAAAAATTGGACCGTATTTCAGCTGGATGTTGAAATCAAGGCAAATGATTGTCATTTAGTTGTTAACTACCGATGATAAAAAAATAGGATATTACAATTTGGTATCAGAGCCATAGTTTTAGCAAATTAGATGTGGAGACTTGAACCTTAAATTATGATTGGTAACATGTTAGTTGGGTTTGTTTGGTACGAAATCCATAACCCTATGAGTAAGTATCATTTACTCGGACAAGCTTCTGATCAAGCTATGTAGCGCGTATCATTACAAAATATATTGACGATGTAACGATGTTAATTAACTTTTGTATGCACTATTTAATTTTTTACTTTATTTATGTTATTATATATTTGAAAATATGTCATATTTACATATACTCTTTGTTTCTCGATCATTTATCAGATTCTTCATGTGTATTTGCATTCTATAGGAAACCCTTGAGGAAATCGTTTAGTATCAGTGCAATAGTTATAAATCATGTATTTTTTCTGCACCGATTTCATTTCTTGCACACTTGAACCATCTAGGGATTCTGTTATCCATGCTTCATGAGAACACGAAGATGAAGAAGGCTGTTCACATACTTGTGCCCCAAAATTTGTATAAGATGCAGTAAAGGGAGCTTGGGTCCAATCCGTCTTCACAAAGCCACCTCTCGTTGCCCAATCCTCAGCGTCCCAAAGACTAGAAAATATCCACATAGGTTGTTTATTTGGGAAAGGAATGTTGTACGTTTCCAAATTCTTGAATTGTCTTATAGGAGTTCCATCAACAAATAATCTGCATTAAGAGCAATAAATTAAAATAGTTCGACCATAAATTTAGTAAGAAGGTTAACAAATTTAATTTCATTATCCAAAAAAAACATCGTTTCCCATCAAAAAATTCTTCTTTATTGTTTGTAGTTTCTATTTGTACGCATGAAAGTGTTTTGTGACGTACGAGTGTCTTACATGATGCAAACCATATACGATGTTAGGAGTCAAGATAAATAAATCATACATGATGTTTTCAGGGTTCCATAAAATGGAGTACGTGTGAAAATCCGTAGTGGGGTCAAACCAAAGATAAAATTGTTGCTCTCTATTGCCTTTTCCTTGAACGAAAACATTGGTATGAAGAATATAAGGATCTCCACTAAGGTTACCAAGAAATTCAAAGTCAATCTCGTCATGAGTTGACCCGAGAGAAGACAGCTGCAAACAATCCATTTTTATTAGTATTTTCACAAACTACACCTAATTGTTTATTTAAAAAACTAGAAAACTAGAAATTTAAGATAAAGACAAGCAACATACGTAAAATGAAGTGACAGTGCCTGCAGAGTTTCCAGGAACGAGCTTTATCTGCATATCGATTTTTCCAAACAAATACTGGTTCTTGGACTTAAACCCTGATCCAGAAGACTTATCTAGTGACAACGTGAGTAGTTGACCGTTATTCAAGGTCTTCCCTCGTCCATCTCCCCATGTGATGTCGAATTCTTGGTTGAAGTTTCCACTAGCGTTTGCTGCCTTAGTCATCAAGAGAAAGGAAAAAACTATCGAGATTATTAGAGTTGTTCGTGCCATGTTTAACGTCTTTTGTCTTTTGAATAGAAAACAACGATCTTTGTGGTGGTGGTTGCTGTGTTATGAAGTGAATATATGATGTATAGAGTTTATATAGTAATGGAACTACAAGGGTGGTTAAGGAGAGATTTGTGAATGAAAGACGACTATTGGGTGTAAGATGAAGTGGTTGAGAAAAAAAGAATATGGGTATCACGGCATGGTTCGTTTTCTTTCGATTTTTAATTTTATCTTTATTTTTAAAATTAGAAATTTGAAGTACATGTTAATCGTTTGTGATTAATATACCTATAAATAGACGATCTTGATTTAAATTTACAATATTCTGTTGTATTAAAATGTAATCTAAACACTTAAACACTTTGCCAAATATTTTTATATTATGTCAAATTAAGTATTACAATTAATAAGATAAAAGTAATTGATGGTTTGATTTATTTTATCACAATGATATCAAATATCTTTGGTTTCCCTACTCCACATGAAATACAAAGGAAAAAATTCATTGGTCCCGAGATGCGGACTAGACCAAGATTAACATTGATCACACAAATAAATATGTTCAAAACGTGACATGAAATTTTCTTTTTTTGATTTTCAACTTGAATTTAAACATGTGAGCATATTTCTAATACGACTCGTCTAAACGCCAATATATATTTGATTATTTTGTATACCACTCGTTTTTATAAAATTTTCAAGCTTCAATAAATTATAGGAAGTGACACCTACACAACAGTTTTTAATCATATACAACAATTTAATGTATTTTATGTATAATATACAACCCTTCTAGTACATAAATTGTTATGTATGACTAAAAACTATTGTCTACTAATCACAATGAAGCTAGATAGTCTTTACATTAATAGGTTTATGTGATATATCCGAGTATGAATAACCAAAGAAAATTAATTATTACTTTGTTAATATGTGGAGTGTTTGACTTGGCTTTTGTCAAGTGAAAAGCCGTGGGACCCGTGACAGCTTGTCAAGAGTATGATGCCAGCTGGCAAGGTAAATGACGTGCGACTCTTATCACCATACCATGAAAATGGATTAGGAAAAGAAGATTGGTTCAAGGGTTACTTTCATAAAACCTTTGATCCACTTTATATTAATATAAATAATAATTTATAGTGGTCATGTTTTATAGCTGGTTAAATACTAAAAATATTATTTGATAAGAATGAAATAGATGTTTCTGTATTTTGTAATTATTATTCATGGACAATAGTTTTGATTGAAAGTTCTCCTATATTAACCACCTATGATATTTCAGTTAGGTTGCCTGCTTTTCCTCCTTCACTAGACTTCTACTTTTTCCTCTCTTATATGAATCGTTTTTGAAAAGTTAGAGCCATATTTAATTAGATTATTTATTGCTAATAAATAATAACCATATGTGAATTAATATTGTATTTTTGGTCAAATTGTATAAAGTAACAATTACTTTTGTTGTGTTTTGATTTGATTTATAACAACTAACTTTTATAACTAAACCTTGGAACTTATTTTTAAACTTTCATTTATATCAAGCGTGCAAATACTGTTTATGTCATTAACATGTAAATTTTTAATGAATCGTGATAGTTTTATATATGTAGATACCAACTAAACATTATATATTAGATGGTGTCAATCTTGTAATAAAATGAATATCAAATTGCTCCACCACAGCCTACAACTACTACGTTAATCCAAAATATACTTTACTATTTAATCAAAATAAAGTTGCACATTAGGACTAGAGGTGCAAAAACCGGATTTTTTTCAAAACCAGATCGGATCCAAAACTGGTTTGATTTTGGTCAATAAAGTCAAAACCGGTTCGGTTTGAAACCGGTTTCTACAAAAAATTATACTCAAAACCGGTTTTGGTCAACGTGGCCGAAACTAGTTTTACATACCGGTTTAACAAACCGGTTCGGCCAAAACCAGTTTTAAATTTTATATATCCAAACCGGTTCGAACTGGATCGGTTTTAGAGAAACTGGATCGGTTTGAGGGAAACCGGTTCAAAACCGGACCGGATCCGTTTTCAAACCGGTTGAGAATCATAAACCGGTTTTTTTGTTCACCTCTAATTAGGACTGGGCATTTGGGCCAGGCCCGACCTGTATGCGGGCTTGGCCTGGCTTTGACTGGTCAACAAACGGGCGAGGCTAGGCCTGTGGGTCAGGCCTATACTGGGCTATACCCGGGTTTTTTTGGGCATGTCTGGGTTTTTTAGGGCATGCCCAGGCTTGGGTTTAGAGTCAGGCCGGGTCGGGGTTTGAGTCTACTTTTGTTTATCTGATTCTTTATTTCCACTAGAAACTTGTCCAGAAGCTACAACCCATTTGCAAGATATGAACGATATGCTTATTTCCATATAAAATGATCTCGTTGACACTGTTAATGCATTAAACTCTAATAACTAGAAAAGCTTCGTGAAGATAGATAATGTCACATTTGTGTTTTTTAGATGAATAATGAAATTTCACTTTTGGCATTTGATCTATATTTGAATGATGTAATCATAGGTTGCAATTGGAAAAGCATCCAACAATTTAAACAAAGTTTTTATTCTAACATGATGTATGATGAATGATACAAATCAAACTCTTCTGCAAATACAAACATTAAAGATTTTAAATATCGAACACCATAAACATTTACCTCAAGGCTTGATCCTTTTAGATTTTATGATCTATTTTACATTCATCAATATCACATTCATAACAAATGAAAGCATAATCTATCTATCTTTTCTAATAAAACAAAGCTAAAATGCCACTTGGCATCTATCTAATGTGCCATTTTGCCACGTGTCAGCGTATAATGCAAAGCTGAATTTTTTTCCCGCCTACACTATTTCTAAGGAACTCGTCGATTTGTTTCCTGGTAATTGATATCATCCTATAAATTTAGGCTTCAAATTAGAATCTTACGATTTCTTCGTAACTCATCTGTTATATATTCATCCCAAAATCACGCATCTTTCCTTCAATTTCGCCTTCTCAGTTTTTGGAAACCAAATCGCCGATGATTATCTTCAAACTTTTAAATACCCACATCTCCTTTTTACCCTGTCACATTTCTGTTCATGGAGTGCAACCCCCAACCAACGTCGTTCTCTTAGGTATTGTTGCAACTATTCTTCTTCTTCTATTTCCTTCACTTTTACAATATTTTTTGTATTCGATTTGTCTATTTGAGACTGAACAAGTTGGATTTCTTGATTTACAATTCCAGTTGGGATTCAACATTTTTGCCACCTGAATCGATCCTACAACTTGGTCGCCTGCTGCTCTCGTTCCACACCTCCTGCTTTGTTTTTATGGGCTTTATCACACCTGTTAAATGTTTCAAAGTATCTAGAAAACACAGTAGGAAACAAAGGGGAAACCGAAGTTGATCCACCTGGTGATGAGTAAGAATGGTTAGTTAAAATGAAATATCTTTGTCCTCTTTTTTCATGGAGGTGTTGATATTGATTGTTGCTATCGTGAACATTGTGATTGAAATTCGTCATTTACTTCTCAGACTTTGAAGAAACGATGATCACGATGTTAAAGTTATTATAGGGTAAGATCTATATGTTTCCGGAGGCAAACGGAGGTATGTTTCATATGGAAACAACGTGTTAATTTGCTAGGTTTCGTGTTTGTATCTTTTATAGAAATATTGCAAGTTTTTCGCATTTGATCACGGTTTCACTTTATCATCTGTGTTGCCTGAAATTGAGATTTGATGATTAGTAGTTCAACAAAACCGATGAACATCAATGATGAATTGTGAAAATTTACGGTTTATTATGGGTCGCAATCGAGCCGGCACATTAATGAGCGCCTAATAATGAGGCCGAGTCTACAATGGTGATTTATGTCTCAAATCTGTAATGATTTTATATTGTTACCCTGCTCTATGAAGAACTCTGTAAGTTGATTATGTACGTGATTGCCAAGATTGTCTTTAAGTAGAGTTTTGATAACCACCCTAAATTTTCGTTAGCTACTTATTTAAGAAAGTTAAAGTGAATGATTAATTTGGTTTGATATGTATTGGGAGGCATTGAACAAAAAAAAAACTTTTGAAACAACCAAGACGATTCTACTCCTTGGATATTATATATGGTGAATCTTCCTTGATTACTTTTATACTATTTAATGACGAAAGTCACGTTTCATTTTAATAGTTATCATCTTTGCTGGATAGTGATGGGGTTTGGGATTAATATGGCGGAGATGCCTCTTAGGAAGCTTAACAAAAGTAATATCTGGAAAGGTATGGCAAAATTCTAATAAATCCTTTTTGTTAATTTTTCATATTACTTTTACAAGAAGTGATTTTCGTTTTTTAATAATTTTTCTTCTAGGATTTGAATTACAGTAACTAAAACCCTCAAAATTTAGATGCTTACAGGGATTTTATCATCTTCATTTCTTTTCTATCCCCCTTCAGGTGAATATAACTCTAAGCTATCAAATACAGGTGAATCTATCGCAAATTCCAGAGGGACACGTGTAAACATGTGATACGTGTTCACAAGTAATCCACAGAGTTGCATTGTAAACGATAAATGCCAAATCAATATTGTGTTACACTAACGACATAAGATACCGGGTATGTCATGTGTTTCATGTGGTTATAGATATACACGAGCATGTCTATAATTTCAATATATAATACTTTTTGAACGTTGCTAGAACAATCATATAATTTCAATTACCAGAACAAGGACTATTATGTTTGCATCACATTTGGAACACACACCCTAACTAATATTTCACAGAACATATATTGTCATGTTCATGTCTATACTTTCAAAGTATATTAATAATTTCCGCATGTTACTTGCTAGAACAAACTTATATGATTTCAATTTTGATAGGCCGAAGACTATTCACAGGAACACAATGCCAAAAGGTTCCCAGAGAGTTAGCTCTCTACACCCTAAATTTAGACCCAATACAAAAGTTATCGTTTGTAGAAAAGTATCTATATCCATAATTCTGACCCAATCATAAAGTTCAGATGAAAAATTTCTACATGAAAATGTTCATAGTAATTAAAAAATAAGCTTCTGGCCCAAATAAAGGATCTTTTGTGCAAAACTTCTCAAATTTGCACAATCATCAGTACCATTTGTTCCCGGTGGTTAACTTGCCTATAAATTTCATTCCACTATATTATTCATACGTTACTTTTGTAACTGATTTTACACAAATTTTTTACTACATTATTTCAATTGTGTAGTTCAAATTAGATTGTCCAATCTCAACAAGACATGGTTGTAGTATTTCAACAGACATGAGATGCGTTTTATATTTGCAGAAAATGGTCATGATCTTGATCTCTTTTTGGTGTATTCATTATTTGCTTTTGAAACACAAGGGACGATTGCAATGTTCATGGTACACACAAGAGGAGCTGGAAAATAATGTGGCAGAGTCCTCCTAAGGAAGTTTGCTAGGCTTGGATGATTTTACCCGTTGTGTTAATTGAGGCATGATCCCGTCACAGACTGTACATAATGAGGTGCCTTTTGTCTTGGGGTTTCATGCTTCAAGGATCAAGCTTAATCATTGGAATATTCCTCATATTTTGATTTGAATGGGTGCAACTAGGGAGTGACAAGTGTTACCAAGAGTTACTGGGTTTCTTTCCTAAATTCATTATTATTCTAGGAATGAAACCAATTCTGGAAAGCTATACTTTAGGGATGCTTAGATAAGTTTATTGTTTTCTAGGACTGAAACTAAATCTGGAGAGATATACTTTACTTCTCATTTGTAAAAGGCTATTGTCGAACATTCTGTAATGGGCCAGCCCCCACTGGTCTTTTCATTTTAACAAAACTTGATGTGCTAAAAAATTATTGTTTTTATTTTTAAAGGGACTGAAAATGAAGTAAAGGCAAGTTGGACAAAAGAAGTATAACGGTTAAAACTAATAGGGTGCAACTAATTTATTACTTAAAAAATAAATAAATGATAGAGCCTCCTCCAAGAGTATACCAAGTATACTCATGTTTATGCGAATGCTACTTTAATTACTCCTTTATGGGTCCAAGAATTAATTCACTGCTAATACAAAACACTTTATATATTTTTTTTTCTAAATATAGTTATACAGATCATTAAAAATAAAATTAAAGTTGGAGTAGATTATAAATTTGCTCATTTGTTTACAGTCGACAAGTGGGACACATGCAACATTTTTTATACGATTCTACTTGGTAAAAGAACGTGTATTACGTTAATCTTTTGAAAATTTGTCTAATATTTCTAGGGATTTTCTAACATGTGCCCTAAGGCACACATAATAATCATTAATTATGTTGAATATTCTTATTGGAACTAGCATTTCATATTAATGATAAAATATTAGGAGACAATAATAGAAGGGTAAATCAAGAAAAGAATACAAAACCTAAGCTAATTAATATGAAATGCTAGTTCCAATAAGAATATTCAACATAATTAATGACTTTTATGTGTGCCCTTAGGGCACATGTTAGAAAATCCCAATATTTCTAAAGACATTTTTTATGAATGATGGTTTTCGATAAAAGTCGATATATGTTTAATTCACATTGTCTAAATAAATACAACTAATCGAAAATAAGAGGTTCTACATGTAAAAATTTTTATGGATGGTTTAATAAAGATTTTCATAATGTTTTTAGGTTTTCTTAAGTATTTTAATGTAAAACTAATCTAATAGCATCATACTTTGAAAAAATGTCGTTTTTGAAATCTCTTTAAATGATCTGAAGAGGTTTCATTTCTTTTACATTGAAGCTTATTTATAAGACATTTTTTTTGGAAAACAATATCGGTTTCAGTATTGAACTTTGCAAAAAAATTCATTAATAGCATCGTACTTTGAAAAAAATGACTTTCTACGAAATCTTTTTAGATGATCCGGGAAAGTTTCATTTTTTTTACATTAAAGTTCATTTATAGGACCTTTTCCTGAAAAATTAGCATTAAACGTTGCAAAAAGTTCATTAATAGCATCGTACATTAAAAAATGACTTTTTTCAAAATCTTTTCAGATAATCGGGAAAATTGTTATTTCTTTTATGTTAAAGTTAAAGCTCATTTATAAGGCACTTTTATGGAAAAATATCGATTTTAGTATTGAATTTTTTAAAAAAAGTTTATTAATAGCGTCGTACTTTTAAAAATAAATGTTTTTCTTACTATATAAGTTTTTTTTTGTCAATCGTGTAACACACGAGTTTTTAACATAGTGTTTTAATAAACAAACAAATAAAATTGGGATGCTATTACTTAAAACCCATGAAAATTTCGAAAAACCAATAAAGCCCAGATAATGTAAGACTTAAGAGTGCCTTATATTATCAGTCTATTAGCACTTCATTGCAACTCAAAAGAAAAAAAATCGCAACTCGAGAGAAGAAATTTGCAGCTCAATCCGGTCCAACATCGATTTTCTTGATTAGGCGAAAATTTTCATTTTCTCTAAAATGTTATTGCATATTAACAAGAATATTATCGTCAAAACTATCAAAACATATTTTTTCTATTTCGTGATTTCAGAATTCAGAGTCAATTTGTACGTTCGCAAACCTAATTAAAAATCAGAAAACGTTATTATTGCATTGGGCCACTTTTGTATGTTGTATGCACATAGCCCATAAACTCGACCCACTATTGTACGTATTGCATTATATATGTTGTACGATCACAGTGTGAATTCAATGAAATTATTATCGCATAATAAGTCACGTGATCTTCATGTGGATTATCGATGTGAGTGACTTGGTCACAATTGGATTGAACTTAGTTGGGCTTACATATTATATTATATTTAACTTTAGCGTATTACTATTAACGATTTTATAAAATATTTATTCTCGTTGAATTGTGTGCATCATATCTGTTTCTACACGACTCATTGAGTAATAACATGTTCCTCATTAGAGCTTATAGCCTAACCTTTTACTTTCGATATGTACTTAAGGAAAAAATTGGACTACTCGAGTTTCAAGTTTATGCTTGCACGATATATAGAAGTCCTAATTTCTATATTTAAGGATAATTGGTGATAGTTCTAGGAATTTTGTCTCATACATGATGTTTAATAACACTTTACTAGTATTTTGATGTTACTAAACCTATTTGATGTGATAACACGTGTTGATGATTAATTTGGACTATATTGTATAATCATGTGGGTTGCTTTAGCAATAATTGATCCAACTTTTGAATTATTTGGCGTGTTGTATTCCTCGGAAAATTTAAGGATATCACAACCTCCCTTCCAATAGCATTTTGCTAAAAGGTTCTTCCACACCCTCTTATTTATTAATTAGAGAAACTTTTTTTTCAATAACAACAATATATCAATGTTTTAAAATACGGGTTGACTTGGCTAGTCAAACCGGTTGAATCGTGACCCTGTGAAGATAGTTGATCAATTATGACCAGGTTTTTGTTAATTTTCGACTCGGATTGAACCGGTCGATTTTCTCAAAAAAGAAAACCCGGTTGGACCAGTCACCAAGAACTGGGTTGACCTGACAGTTGAAACAAAAAAAAATAGAATTTGGGCTTTAAAAACTTGGTTAAAGAGTTCAATGATTAAACTTTTAAAATTAGTTCGGCATTAATTCATCAAATTTAGTAAAAGTTTCCTATAATAACTTGATAAAATATATTTATTTGTGTCAAAAAGGTGAAATTACATTGTTTATGTTTTATAAATATATAATTATGCTAAAAAATATAAAATGTAAGAAAATTCTAAAAGAACCGAGTTGACCCGTTGGTTAAACTGGTTTGACTGGTTGAACCGTGAACCAGTCACCAAACCAAGTCAACTAAAAACCTGAATTTTAAAACATTGCAATATACCTCGGGTTAATCTAGATTTGGTTTCCTCAAAGCTTATTCATCATTTCACACCTAATTAGGACTCCTTTTAAGAAAATTAATTCATTTTACCACATTCATCAACCTATTAATTCAGCTTAGTCGTTATTTAAATATTCTATTTATTTAACCCAACTTCCATTACGGTGTATACTTGAATTGTAGTTATGTTAAAAGTTGGGTGTTGTTTTGTAATTTCACATAAAATAGAGAATTGTGTTCAAGCCTAGTGAAAAAAACATGTCTACACTACACGTGCATTTAGAATTTTACTACCAAATCATGTTCATTGTTTGTAGGGCAACTAATTGGAAATGGCTATCGGTTAGATTTCATTCACACTTAACAATATCGTGTCTTGTAGTGAAATAAGCTTACAAATGAATACTACTAATAAGAATTAGAGGTGGTAAAAACATGTAGAAAATTGGATCAAATTAGTATGGGTGCGATAGGTTTGACAGACTTGCCAATATATACTTTTTCATCTCTTTGAGTTTTTATTAAAACCTCTTAATATATTAAATATGATTACAAACGACATATTATCAAA
This sequence comes from Cichorium intybus, assembly GCA_023525715.1. NCBI lineage: Eukaryota > Viridiplantae > Streptophyta > Magnoliopsida > Asterales > Asteraceae > Cichorium > Cichorium intybus. The sequence continues at coordinate 67,859,988 of CM042015.1, read as the reverse complement.
ATTATAGTCAAACATGTTTGAAAAAAAAAATCCCAGATGCCGTAAATATTTTTGTTAAAGGTTACGTTACATGAACACGTGAATTGGTCCATTATAAAACCTAAACACTAAACACTTTCTGCAATCATCATTAAGGTGGGAGAGTAGTTCCATCCCATCCCACCAAACTCATTCGCTACATCAGCTTTTCTCTTTCTTCTCATATTCATCTTTCCACATCTTTCACCATTTTCACCCATGGAATCAGTTCCTGAACCCACGATCCCACGTCATATTTTCTATTTTTAAATTCAATTATTAATTAAAAAAACTAATTTAATATTTCAAATAATAATAAAACGCAATTAAAAAATTAAAAAAAAGCCAAATAACATTAAATTAAAAAGCACACATTTTCAAGAGTTTAAAAAAACCTAACTTGAAAAAAAACGAAATACGAAAAAAAAATCCTAAATACGAAAAATAAACCTAAAAATCACAACCGTACATCAGTGTTATTTGCTGCTTTTTCACAAAAACCAAAGCCAGTTGACTTCTGGTCAAATGGTCATGGGGGCAAAGAAAGAATTATAAATCCTTTTGTTCGCGTACGTATTTGAGCGTTGCTATCTCTTGCTCAATAAGGGATGCGTTCTTCCTCGATTCATCCTCCAGTACAGCCAACTTCTTTGCACGGTAGTCGTCTTTCTTATTCATTTCAACATCATTGTTGTCTGCGAGTTTGGATGTCTTGCTTCGTTTGGAGGAATGATGTGGGAAATTCATCCACATTACCTCGACTCTGAGCCATTTGGCATGGTCTTTCAGTATTTCCCATGCCCCCATATGTTGGAACCCATTCCGGACGATTTTCCGGTACTCCAACTGTGTGGCCTTTAAAACATCCACATCGCCCCTGCCGTTGGCACGCAAGTTGCATTTGTTGTTGTAAAGGCAGTTGAACTTATTTACCTTCATTTGCATGTCCTTAAACTTGGCGTTGACTTGATGTTGTCTCCGATCCGACCCTCCAAGTTGCTCCCTGAAATATTCTAATACGCTCTCCCAAAAGGAGTCAGAGTGTTGACGGTGTCTGCGTTCATGATCCTCGGAAACACTAATATACGCCTTCGCAAAGGCGATCTCCTCTTCCTCCTTCCACGAGCAACGTTTCACCCGTTAAGTGTAAGAGCATTTCGTAGTACGCGTAGGGGGTGTTGTTGTTGTTGTTTCTGTGTTTTTGGGACTGCCTCCTCGTCATCCTCCTCCTCATACTCCTGCTCCTCCTCTTCATCCTCGTTCTCCGAGGGTGGAATGGTTTCGTCACTTGACTCCTCACGTTGGCTACGAAAATGAGAAGTGTCGGGGACATAGCATTTGGAATTGGGTAATTGGGTGGGGCTATGTTGGAACTGGGTAGGGTATTGTTGGAACTGGGTAGGGTATTGTTGGAACTGGATAGGATATTGGGAAAAATCTTGAGAAAATTGTGTAAAATTTGGTTGGAATTGGGGATATTGTGTGTAATTATGAATGTGTAGGGATGGGGTTGGTGGAACATCTTAACGATTTCGATTTAGTGAGGAACCACGTCTCTTGGATTTTCCTCGGCTTGAATCCATTTTATAAAAAAGTGTTTTTATAAAATAATAGGTAAAGGGTTTTTGGAGAGAAAATGAGAGTAAGAAAGAAGGGTGAATGCGTGATTTTTTAAGGAGTGAAGAGGTGATATTTATAGGGATGAGGGGAGGGTAATTTTTGAATGAATAATTTTTTTTCAAAATCTTGTGGGTTCAATAGGTTTCACCATCCCACACCCGAACCCGCCTTGGCCTATCTATCGCAAACACAAGACCATAGGGCAGCGGTACCGACGGTACCGCCTCCTTCCCGACCCGAACCCGCACGATCTTTCCCTTACACCGTCTACCCTTAGATGGCTCACAGTCTCTATTTAGAATCAAATTCAACTCAACTATATATTAAAAAAGGTAATTTTTCTCTATTTCACCTACACAATTCAACTAAATCCAAACTTTTACTCTCATTAGCAACCTGACTCAAATCAATTTTTTTTTGTTATTTATGGTTCTCTTTTCTTCTATTAAAATTTATTTAAAATAAAATTAATAATTATTTTCCGTAATAACTAATTATTTATTAACATATAAAAATATTTAAAAATAGATATAAAAATATTTTACATTCATCGAACAAACTTAATAAAATGGATAAATCAAGTTACAAGTGAAACATGAAATATAAAATTATAGATACAGAATGTGCAAACTACATATTATTTATCATTGCAAAAATTTTACGATATGTGTTCAATCAAATTGTTTTTAGAGCGATATGAGCTTCTCTATTACAAAGTTGTTCTCTATAGGTCATATAACTAGACAGGCTTGCAAATCGTTCAGCAGAGTATTCAAAAGGTTGTTCATCATCTTCAATATAGCTGCTTCGTTGCTGGTTTGTAGGCATGCCATTTTAAAAACTCAAATAGATTATAACAGTGAAGGTATGTATCATGTCCATCCTCAAAGATTATATTATGAATAATGATACATACAATCATAAATTTCACCATCATATCATTGTCCCATATTAGACATGGGTATCAAAGAAATGCAAAACGAGCTTGTAGAACTCAAAATGCTCGTTCAATATATTTTCTAGCGGCCTCTTGATGTGAAGCAAACAGTTTGTGTTTTCGGATTTATAGAGCAATTATTGACTTGATAAAGGCAGCCCATGAAGGATATATGTCAATAGTGAGATAATATACCACATTACTTTCCTGACCATCCATGACATAACTTATATTTGGTGTTCAACCTATAAGAGCATCACTAAAATAAGAGATCAATGGAGTATGCTAATGTCATTGCACGAACCTAGTGTTTTGATGAATGTGTTCCATATCCATAAGTCCTACGATGCAACAACTTCCAAATGGTTATTGTTTTACAGCTTCTACCTGCATATTGCCCTGCCCAAGTGGTGGGGCAATTTTTCCATCTTCGATGCATGCATTCAATGTTTCCTATCAAATCAGAAAAACCACGTTCGTCCCCCGTGTAGAGTCATCTTGCCAAATCATCTTTGTTTGGCCTTCTAAGGTATTTTTCACAAAAGCATTAAATGAAACCTTCTATAAACTTTATAAGAGAATCCATTGTTACCGTTTTACTAATTCGAAAATATTCATCCTATGCATCTGTTGATGTACCATATGATAACACTCGCATAGCTCCGATACATTTCTACGATGGTGAAAGACTTCATCTACATGTGGCATTACGTCTTTGTTGATATATATATATATATATATATATATATATATATATATATATATATATATATATATATATATATATATATATATATATATATATATATATATATATATATATATATATATATATATATATATATATATATATATATATATATATATATATATATATATATATATATATATATATATATATATATCATTGGTTGTAATAGTGGACACTATATGAAGGAATAATGGTTTTCGCATTTGAAGTTACGTCGGAAGGTTACTTGTTCATAAAATAGTCTTCCATCAAACATGTCTCACCCTACTCACATTCCCTATCACGATACCTACTTCTTTCTCTAGCAGGATGATCTCATATGATCATATTTCATATGCTTATGAGTAAGTGTGATGATCTCCTATGATCATGTGAATTTACGTCAGAAGGCTACTTGTTCATAAAATAGTCTTCCATCAAACATGTCTCACCCTACTCACGTTCCCAATCACGATCCCTACTTCTTTCTCTAGCAGGATGATCTCCTATGATCATATTTGGCATGCTTATGAGTAAGTCAGTAACAATGTCATGAAGTTGTCGAATGGCATGCTTATGAGTAAGTCAGTAACATTCAAATTAGATGAATCGGAACCCAATGGTGAGTTTTCATTATGAAACATTTTTAGATAGATTGAAAATGAAGAGTAAGTGTTTGATATGAAAACATGTTAATGTTACACTCTATTAACACAATAAAAGTAATTATTTTGTTAATTTTTATAATTTTTAATATAAATAACGATAATGTTTTTATCTAATAAAATCCAAGTATCCAATACAAGTTGACAAATACAGATGATGTTTATACAATAAAAGTAACGATAATGTTTTTAAGTTAATGAAATTGACAACTTTGTTTTCAGTAAAGGAAATATTAGTGATTCGTAGCTCACTTCTAGAAAACATAAACACAGAAAGAATTTCAAACAAATATGTGAAACAACAAAATTACTTAATGACTATCTTACAAATACGTGAAATACAAAAGTACATAATAAAGTATCTTACAATTACATGAAATACAAAAGTACAAAATGAAATACCTTACAAATGCATTAAAACATATTCAAAATAAGAATTGTATTTAGTTTCCATAATACTTTCATGTTTTCTTCTTTAGATGACTAGTGCTCCTTTTGTACAATGTGTTCAAAGGCACAAATTGCATCTTCTTTAGCTTTCTATCAGTGATTGTGTAACACTCGGTTTCTCAAGTTTAGGATATACCAATTCCTTTAGTCAAACATAATATCATTAGAGGTATAATCCCAAAAAGAGTAACAAGTATACACAAGGTTGTCATCAAAAGCTTAGTTCAAGTCCTAAACTAATCAACTGTTTACAACTATTAAACAAAACCGGGTTTACTTCATATTTCAAAGCAACAAAAGTAAGTCTAAGTCAAAGTCTAAGTCCATGTGTAGCTATCCCTCCATGTTCCGCTTCCCGCGGTCACCACTACCAGAACCTAACACAAATCACAGTAACAAACAATTTATGAGCTTTGAAAGCTCAGTGAGTAATTTAAGGTTAGTTAAATCGCATCATTCATCATCTCATTTGATTGTATCTCAATGGACTATCTCAGTCCATAGTGTGTCTCACACACTATTCCTCTTTCTTCCATATACTCAAAATTTAGTTATATTCAACCAAATTAAACATAGCTTACTTCTTATCTGTAAATAACATCATAATAAGGTATAATCATCTAATAATTAACTACTCACCTGAAGTTGAGTCGATATGTGGAACTCCCGAACCTCGTGTGTGTTCATGTCTAGCTTTAGCTGTAACACAATGACTCAAACTCAATACTCAATTTCAAGAAAATCTCAATCATACTCAATATTCATATCAATCAAGGAATTGGAATCATAAGAGAGGGTTACAATCAAAAGATAGCAATACTATCCTAATTGTAACTTCCAATTTCACAAATTTAACTCATATAACCCTAAAAACACAATACAAGCACTTTGCTAGCTTGGGTCTCGAATTAGAACTCCATTACACACACTAATCCAAGTAAACTCACTCTAATTCATGCTAGTTGTAGGTGGTTCATCAAAACCACCTGAAACCATCTCAAATCAAACAATCCAACCGTCAAAATGAAGCAAAAATCGAGGAGAATTACCTTTCAAGCTCAAAGTGTAAATCCCTAGCTTCAATTCGTGAAAGATAAGCTCTAATCTTGACTTTGGAGGGTTAGAATTAAGTTTCTAGGGTTTTGGAGAGGTTTTGAACGAAGTGGGTTTTCCCAAAAATGAAATAAAGTTGACTTTAAAAAGTGTTCTGCGCGCGTCACACGCCCCGTGTGGATTCTGCACGACCCCGTGTGGATCCACCGCTTCTATTGTTTGCTTCTGCAGGATTTCACACGCCCCGTGTGAAATCTACACGCCCCGTGTGATTCTGAAAAGGCTTACTGCAGGATTTCACACGCCCCGTGTGAAATCTACACGACCCGTGTGACAACTGGCACGACCCGTGTGGAACCTGGCACGACCCGTGCAAGTCTGGAACTCAACTTTTAGCTTACTGTATGATTCTACACGACCCGTGTAGAATTTACACGATCCGTGTGAGTCTGAAACTTCACTTTTAAGCTTTAACTTCTTCTTCCAATTAAGTTTCTAACCCTCTTAATCCATATAAAAACTTGTTTAACCTTATTTACACTAAAATTAACGCAATCTCACTACTATTTAATATTACGGTATTACAAGTTCTTACCCCCTTCGAAAGATTCCGTCCTCGGAATCTCTTGAAACAAGTAAGGATATTTCGACCGCATCTCTCCTTCAGCTTCCCAAGTAACATCTGCTCCTTTATGATGTCGCCATTGCACTTTCACTAATCCCACTTCTTTATTTCGCAATTTCTTAACTTTCTTTTCTAGAATTTGCTCTGGCATCTCTTGATATCTTAATTTCTCATCTAGTTGAACTTCAGCTAAGGGTACCCAAGTGGATTGGTCATACAATGTTTTTCTAAGGTGTGACACATGAAAAACATCGTGGATACCCCGTAACTCCTCTCGAAGCTTAAGCTTATACGCAACCGCTCCAATTTTCTCCAAAACTTGAAAGGGTCCGATAAAGCGTGGGCTCAATTTACCTCTCTTGCCAAATCGAATTATTCCCTTCCATGGGGACACTTTCAACATTACAATGTCCCCAACATTGAACTCTAACAGCTTTCTTCTTCTATCTGCATATTGCTTTTGGCGGTTTTGGGCTACCCGCATGTGCTCACGAATGCTTTGTATTTTCTCTTCGGTTTCAGCTATAATTTCTGGTCCCGCCAATGGTTTCTCTCCAGTTTCTGTCCAACAAGTCGGGGTCCGACACGGTGCACCGTATAAAGCTTCAAAAGGTGCCATCTGTATACTGGAGTGGTTAGTGTTGTTATAGGCAAACTCTACCAAAGGCAGATGATCTTCCCAACTGCCTCCAAAATCAATGATGCAGGCTCGTAGCATATCTTCAAGTGTTTATATCGTTCTTTCCGACTGTCCATCCGTCTGGGGATGATACGCAGTACTCAATAAGGATTTTGTACCAAAATGCTTTTGGAAACTCTGCCAGAAATGTGAATTGAACCGACTATCTCTATCAGAAATTATTGAAGTTGGCACTCCATGTCGTCTCACAATTTCTCTCGAATATATCTCAGCTAGCTTTGATACTTGATAATTTTCTCGAATTGGAATAAAATGAGCCGACTTTGTTAACCTGTCAACAATCACCTATATAGAATCATATCCTCGAGGAGTCCGAGGCAACTTTGTGATGAAATCCATAGTGATTTCATCCCATTTCTTCATTGGTACAGGTAACGGTTGCACTACTCCATATGGCTTTTGATGATTGGCTTTTACTTGAAGACACGTCAAGCAGTTCTCCACAAAGCGTCCTACATCTCGCTTCATACCCGGCCACCAGTAGTACGGTTTTAAGGTATGATACATTCGTGTACTACCAGGGTGAACCGAATATCTAGTACAATGAGCATCATTTAGCAATAATTGTCTCACCTCGCCATGCCTTGGAACCCAAACTTGCCCTTGGAAAGTCTTGATTCCTTGTGCATTCTCCACCAGTTTCTCTATATAACTGATCATCCTTTTTTTCTTTAAATCATTTGCCTCGCTTTGGCACCTGCGTATCATCTCTGGCAGTTTACTCACAACTCCTATCCGAGCCGACACAACTCGAATAGGCGATTCTTTTCGGCTCAATGCATCCGCCACTACATTTGCTTTACCAGGATGGTAAAGTATCTCACAATCATAATCCTTTAGTAGATCCATCCACCGCCTTTGCCTCATGTTTAACTCTTTCTGATCAAACAAGTATTTCAGACTTTTATGATCTGTATAGATGTGAAATCGCACTCCATAAAGATAATGTCGCCAGATTTTTAATGCAAAAATTACTGCCGCCAACTCTAAATCATGTACTGGGTAGGCTTTTTCATGTGGTTTTAGTTGTCGAGAGGCATATGCTATCACTCGTCCTCTTTGCATCAACACGCATCCAAGACCACTTAAGGAGGCATCGCTGTAAAGAACAAAGTCTTCCCCTCCTTGCGGTAACGCCAACATTGGAGCCTTGCACAAGCCATCTCGTAGTTGTTCAAAGGCTGATTGTTGTGCCTCAGTCCAACTAAATTTCTCCGTCTTCTTAGTCAATTTGGTTAAATGTGTAGCTATACGAGAAAAGTTTTCTACAAATCGTCGATAATAGCCTGTTAACCCCAAGAAACTACGAACCTCCATTGGACTCTTTGGCGGCTCCCAACTCATTACGACTTCGATCTTTGCTGGATCTACCTTTATACCGTCTTCATTTATCACATGGCCAAGAAATTGAATCTCCCGCAACCAGAACTCGCATTTTGAAAATTTTGCATATAATTTCTCGTCTCGAAGAAGATCTAGCACTTGTTGCAAATGAAATCTGTGCTCATCTCGACTCTTTGAATAAATCAGGATGTCGTCAATAAACACTATTACGAATTTATCAAGAAAGGGACGACAAACCCGATTTATCAAATCCATGAAAACGGCTGGAGCATTAGTCAAACCGAACGGCATGACTAAGAACTCGTAATGACCATACCTCGTGCGGAAAGCTGTCTTCGAAATATCAGCTTCTTGTACTCTCAATTGATGATAACCGGATCTCAAATCGATCTTTGAAAAATACGTGGCTCCTTGCAATTGATCAAATAAATCATCAATCCGTGGTAACGGATAACGATTCTTTATCGTGATCTTGTTAAGTTCCCGGTAATCTATACACATTCTCATGGAGCCGTCTTTCTTTTTCACGAAAAGTATTGGTGCACCCCACGGAGATGAACTCGGACGAATAAACCCAAGTTCTAACAACTCTTGCAACTGTCTCTTTAATTCTTCCATTTCGGACGGTGCCAATCGGTAAGGCGGTCGAGCTACCGGCTTCGCCCCCGGTATGACATCAATTACAAATTCAACCTGCCGACTCGGTGGTAAGCCTAGAAGATCATCTGGAAATACATCGGGATAATCACAAACCACTTCTACTTCTTCTATTTTGGAATGTTTTGACTCGGCACTAATCACATGTGCCATAATCAATTCACCCCTTCTTTCCATATATCTCCTAGCCGTTGTAAGTGACACTATCGGTACTTTTCGGGAACATCGTTCACCTCGTATCAAAATTCGGGAACCACTCGGTGTCTTTATGGAAAGTGTTTTCTCATGACAATCCATTTGACCTCTATTATCATCCATCCAATCCATCCCGACTATTACATCAAACTCATGATTAGTGATCGGCTTCAGATCAATAAGGTACGTAACCCCATAGATCTCAAGCCGACACTGCTCGTAATGACTCTTTACAAAAACACATCTCCTATCTGCTACATCTACTATCACTCTCTCATATAAATCAACTAACGGAATATTTAGTTTAGAGGCAAAGGACTCCGATATAAAAGACACGGAAGCACCGGAATCAAAAAGTACTCGTGCTTGAGAAGAGTTCAGGCTAAAAATACCTGTAATAACATCAGTTTGATCTCGCGCCTCATCGACGGTTAACTGAAAAGCTCTCGTTTTCACGTGACCGCCGCTTCTGTCTCCTCGATCATCTCGATCTCGGCCTCCTCCTCGTCCGGTCCTTTGAAAATCTTTTTGAGACTCGGACTTCATCTTTGGGCAATCGGGGCGAATATGCCCACTTTCTCCACAGTGGAAACAAACAGGGCGACTCTCAGTACACTGGCGAGCCATATGTCCTGTCTTTCCACATTGAAAGCAAACTGAGGGTGGGGTTCGAGAATCACATTCCCCAGTGTGATTTCGCCTGCACTTCTTGCACCATCTTTCTTCCTTCTTTTTGGGTTCACCACGGAATTGAGAACCCGTGGTAGTGGATCTCTGAGAAGTATCTACAACTTTACCTTCCCACTTTCTCTTGAATCCTCCAACTTCTCTTTCAGTTCTTCTCTCCTCCTCCTTTCTTTGTAACTCCCTTTCTCTCGATCTTGCTGCCTCGGCAACTTGCTGAAAGGTCGTATATCTAGAACTCGGCAAAAACTCTCGGATCTGGGTTTTTTAACCCCACAAGTAACGATCCATCTTACGCTCCTCAGTATCAACTTGATGTTGTGAAAATCTTGCCTTCTCATTGAAATCCAGTGTGTATTGTTGCACTGTTCTCGACCCTTGTTGTAGCTTCAAAAACTCTTCTTCTATTCCCTTCATAGCATTATTGGAACAATAGTATTCAGTGAACTTCAACTTAAATTGTTCCCAGTTCAATGTATACGCCAAGCTCTCTCCAATCTCCATACAAGTATTCTCCCACCAAAACTGTGCATCCTCCTTTAACAAGTTTGTTGCAAACTCCACTTTATCCGCCTCGTCACATTTACTGGTGCGGAATATCTTTTCAACATGTGTTAACCAATTCTTGGCTGCTATGGGATCATCCTTCCCATAAAAAAGTGTATGGTTTGCATTTTTGAAAAACATCTTAAGTGCACTTTCTCGTTTTCTCGGGCACTCTAGCTCTACTCGCCTCAGTAAAGATCTCTCCACGATCCTCTCTCTGCTCAGGCTGGATCGGGGTGGGTCTCGAAGTACCTCCAGTTGTAGTCTCCGTTTGAGGCTTCAAATAAGTTGGTAATATATCTTTGATTGCTTTTGCTACCTCAGCTGCAATCATCGCCTGCATGTTACTCTGTATCTCGGGAGGTCGCTCTCCCTCGGGTTGATGCTCTTTACCCGAATCTCGTGATCCCGATTTATCTCTTGGTGGATCACCTCGCTCTTTTTATTTTCCAGCACTCATTTTAACTAAAAAAGAAAATCAACTCGTTTAGTAATCACCACCATAATACTCAATATGGTGTGTAATCAACTCATTTTGTATGTCACCATAATACTCAATATGGTGTATAATCAACTCAATTGTATATCACCATAATACTCAATATGGTGTATATGAAAGGTTTTCTGCAACTATGAACTAAAAATCCTAAGTTCACATGCAACCTATATAGATCTAGTTTTTCTTCTAATTAAACATATAACAATTCCTAAAAGGCCAGAAAGAATTAAACTAAAAGAAAGATCAAGAAAAACCAACCTTAAGGTGAATCTTGGAAGCAAAGCAACAGAAATCTCTTGCCTCAAATGCAGTCACACCCAAGCTGGAACTTTGGCCGAAAATCCTTCAAAGAGAGCTTCAAAAATCGTGGCTTTAGGGTTAGGGTGAGCCTCCCTATTTATAGGATCCAAATGGTGATCAGATAAACCTTAAAGATAAACCTTTTTGAATTCAAATTAAGATAAGCCTTTATCTTAATAATTCAAACCCTTTTATCCTCATTATCAAAATCGAAAATATATATGTTTCCATATATAATTTCGTTCACCACTCTCACTCACTCAACTGTCACTTACTCAACTATTGAATAATTACAGTTTTAGTCCCTGCACCTTAATTAATCAATTTAACTGTCAAATTAATTCCAATTAATTCCAGAAAAATTTCTAATTAATTATTATAGTTTCTAATTAATATATTATCACTTAAATATATTAATAAACTATTTATTTAATTTCTATTGATTTATTAATCACATAATAAATCAATCTTTCTCTCTACCGGACTTTCTGCCAATCCTCCAACTATGAGGGCAACCCAAATGGACTATGCTACTATTAATTAGATAATTATTAGTCATGGCTTGGACACCTAATCCAACAGTCTCCCACTTGGATAAGTCTATGACTAAAATTACCAATTTAACCTCTAATTAATTAGCAACTGTAGCTTCCTAGAAACCGCTGCCGAACTCTGACCTAGTCAGTTCTGTCCAATGATAAGTGATCATATGATCCTTCGTCCAACAAGATATTTTTCAGACACGAGACATGGATTGAGATCAATCTCTGTCCGATACTCTGTTTCCCGATTTTCGATTCTGCTTATGACTTTAGAACTTCTAATTGAACACATCAATTTAGTCCAGGCTGGCCAGCACTTTAGTCAACTTCAAAATCATCGAGAGGCCTACAGATATCTGTTTCCCATCAGGGTCAAGGAACAAATAAGCTTTGACTTATATGCTTATATCTTTTACAAGTCAAATCATTCACAACAACATGTTTTATAACATCGAGTTACCGATGCGTTTTCATATTATCAATGAACAACTGCCTTGTAAATCATAACTCATATCTCTCCACTTCAAGATCATAAGATATTATCGTCTCAACATTGCTTGTGATATAATCCATGAAGCAATCTGTTGAGCGTGGGTTTATCCAATACTCAAATCTCTATTTCTAAGTACTCATGGATGTTGTAGCAATCCTATTGCTATGTCTAACTCCTTAAACAGTCTACAAACCAATTCATGACAGTCTTGATTCAATACTTACTTCCCAAAGTATGAGCGACTGTGGACCTATCTGAATAATTAAATTATTCGGGAAGTAAAACATGCAAAAGTGAAACATAAAGATCTGACTGGCAGCTACTCCTGCTTATTACCAAGTCTCCACAAGGTAATCACCAAGTCGGACCTTGTCATAAACTGTTATCGTTTTCAAGATTTCTTTTAAACTTTCAATTCTAATTTTACATCTATGTCTTTATGAACCTTACACTCTTTCTATGTATCCAAAGTATCTTATACTTATACATTTTATTACAGATGATCCAATCGGATGCTCATCCGATAACATCTCAATATGTTATCCTGTCAATTTCTTTTAACTCCATTCTGTGTACTGTGACTTCCTATGGTTCTGGGTCTGCACCCTAAGACTATTTCGAGGTGTTATGATGTGCCGGTGAACCACACGCGCTCCATCAGAATACCAACGAGACTCTTTAACCATGAAGTCCTTTAACATCATGTCCTGATGTTAATAATTACCACTTTGAAAATCTTTCAAATTAATACTATCACTTTCACCCTAATCATTTCCTAATGAATTCTCACTTGAGTTCAACCAATCCATCCAGTATTCCCAGCCAGGCAATGTCCTGAATCCAACTTACTATGCCCTAAGCATTAAGTTATCAGGACATGTTCATGACTTTATGATCGATCCAAAACTTGTGGAACCCGATTTAATCCTATTCCAAACCCTTTCGGAATCCAAGGATTATTTATAATCCTTTGTGTCATGATTTTCGAAAAACTATTTTCCTTTCAGAGACTTTTCTCGTGCATCTTGAATCTTATCAAGATCATGCTTACAATGGCTAGGTCTATGTTGGCGACTTCATCTTTCCAATAGATGACTGTGAATTACATGAGTATGTTGCACCTTCTTTATTTCTTTCATGCCAAGTCATCACACTTTGCAATGAAAAGAAAAACTTTTCCTAAGTCTATGCATCTTGAATCTCATTAAGAACATCTTGGCAGAATCTGGATCTATCTCATAGACGTTTACAACCACCTGAGTATGCCGTATTTTTATTAAGGCTTTCATAGCGATCCGTCTCTTAACACCAAGTCATTACACTTCGTAATGAAAAGAGACGTTTCCTAGAACCATTATTTATCCCACATGTAGGGATAGTGGATAACGGCGACTCCCATTGGCTTTGACACAGTTATAGGCTATTCACAAAATCCAGGACTTATGACACATTTTGAGAATCCAAACCTTTCTGACATTTTAATGGAAATCTTTCAGCCCTTTCTCAAAATCCAATCCTTTGGCATATTTTGAGAATCTGAATATCCTTTCTTGTGAGATGCCCATGGGACGAAACCTGGGGCCATGTACCTTTGTAATGGCATGCTCTATGTGTGTCCCTATTAGTGTGCCGGTAAACCACACATGCTCCACTAACAACTCACACTATGCCATGCAGAATCCTCTCGGATTTCATCTTCTATTGAGAGTGCTTTACTCGGAATCAATTGCTTGACTCTGAGTATCGATTCACTCAACTAGATGCTCTGAAGGTATGTATATGTCCATGTTGCTTTCTTTTGATGATTCAGTTACACCCACTGGTTTTTAGACCAGGTGTAAAATCAATCAAATTTTCACACAGACCGTGTCTCGTCCTAAGGTCCTCTTATTTGGCAGCAGCCGGGCTCACCAATGCTTCCAAGTAGTCGGATTGCAAATCCGTACCAACTACAGTGTTTTACCACTAATCAGTATGTCACCCCGATCACAACTACTTATGATGGTGATCAATACTACTGGTTAAGAGGAGATTATGTCAGTTGTAAAGCAGAAATCTGATTTCTGCTCTAAGCCTAGTGATGACTAAAAGGTTCTTTCATTGCTAATCCTAAACTCATTTAGGACTGTCCCAACTCCCACTGTTTCCTTAGACCATGAGTTATTTCTAAAAGAGCTCTTTAGTTACAGTGGGATAGCTAATGAAACGACAATGCTGATCAAGTTCAGCTGGTCATGAGGTTCAGATGAACACTACAAGACCCTGGACTTTCTATGTACAAGTGGGATAATCCTAGCTTTACATTTCAGGCAGTGTCTGTAAGACCTACTTAGTCTAGGATGTGGTCGGAGTATGGTTTATATGGACTGACTGGTATAGTGTTCATCTTATTGGAAACTAATTGGCAATGTATCTCATACATCGAGGATCGAACTGTTTCGACCAATGCTCCATTATCTTCCCTAAGACACATTATAACCATTAATGCTCTTGGAAGAGAATGAACTGTGAAATCTTTTTCTCAGTTTATGTTATCGCTCAGGTTCTGTGAAACTTGTACTCCCTTTGAAGTCCTTGGACTTTTCAAGGTTTCAATTCAATTGCTTATCCCGATAAGCAATGTCATATTCATCATACCGAATGATGAATATTGCGAAGTACAAACAATTGTGTTCTATGTCTTTTACATATCTATGTAGACTAATGACTTTGTTAACTTTGTTCAAGACTTGCAATCTTCAGTTGACTCTAAGTCAACTGATTCCAAAATCCTATCCTCTGGATCTTTGGGTGATTCATTTCTTGCCATATGTGCTTTTTCAAGAACTTAATCATCATCTGACTCTAAGTCAGATGATTCCAAAGTCCTGTCCAACTGGTCCTTTGGTTGATTCATTTCTTGACACATTAGGAAGTCAATTCATCAAGTGACTCTAAGTCAAATGATTCCAATGTCCTGTCCAACTGGACCTTTGGTTGAATTGATTCTTATAACATTTGTATTAACAATCATAATGACACAATTCTTGATTTCAAAACATTTCGGATCATCATTCAAATTATTACTAAACACACATTCAACACATTCATATAACATTTCAAGGACAATTTTAGACAACAGGTGTTAAAAGAAAATATGACAATTTTATTAAAAATAAAATCCTTGAACAATGTAATAGACAATGTCAAAAATGTATCTAAAGACTAATAACAATATTCCAATATCTATCTAAACTTCAAAACTGCACGAGCTTGAGATCCAATCCAAATGTGCTCCTATGCGCCAGAGTCCCGTGCCTTCTTGATTCCCTGCATACAAACCAAAATGCGACTGTCACATTATGTATCAAGAAATCTTGGAACAGGAGTTTTGAGGTTTTTAGATATACCTGAGCTTTCAAAAGAGTTGGAGCATCTTCCAATCTTCCCGTGACTGTATCCGATTTAGCGGATTCCCAGTTTGAGACATGTCTAGTCGATCTCGACCGTTTCTTGTTACGTCTCTTCACTAGACTTAATCCAGAAGTAGCTGAGCCATTGGAGCTATGCCTGTCCAATAGTGACTCGTATAAAGTCAACAGTGGACGCATTTCCATGAGGGTCTTTTTCTGGTCTTCCTTTCTATACGTCTGAATGAACAGATCGTACTCATTTGTCAGCGAAGCGAGTATGATGTTAACACTCTCTTCCTGACTCATGGAATAACCAAGTTTATGCAATTCGCCTATGTACGCTTCAATCTGAAGAACATGCGAATTGACGCTACTTCCTGCTTTCAGCTTGCACTCTGCAAGTCTTTTGAAGATCCTGGTTCGTTCCTCTTCAACTGGTTTCTGGAACCTTTTCTCAACCAGTTGCATTAACTCATATGGCCCCAAGGATTCAAAATCCTTGCGGAACTCGGGGTCAATGGTTGATAGCATGAGGTCACGAATCTCTTCGGATTCATCATAAGAACCTTTTATGATGACTTGTCCCGGTGGAACTGGGATCGGATACTCAGTGAGATGTAGCTTGCCAGCAATACCGAGAGCTAGTCTCCAATTGCGAAGCCATTCTTTACAGTTGAGGCCAGTCAGCCTTTCCAAATTTAGCAGGTGCATTCTGATGCTTTCAGAAATGGGTGAAGGAGGAGAATTCACACTTGACATCTATAAGAGAAAATAGAATTTATTAGTTTAGTTGATCCTTTTTAAATAATTACCCAATATGATATTTAATAAGGCTAGGATCCAAAATACCCCAACTATGGTATGAAGAGGGATGCCGTAATCACAACATAATGGTCATTAAGGTAGATAAACACTTATCAATTTCATCTTATGAAATTCCTAGATCTGTTGAGATTCATTAAACTCTTCAATGGCATGTTTAATCTCGGATGTGCTCTACTGTTTGTGACTGGGATGCCGAGGATCACAAACTGGATGTGAATAACCATGCAAATTAGCTTGGTACTCTCGGGTTAATTATCATCTCTAATTGATGTGCCGGTAAACCACACACGCTCCATCAACAATGATAATACCCGGGAAACCCATTTCAACTCTTTATAAACCCCTATTGGCATGCCGGTAAACCACACACGCTCTACCAATGTTTCATAAAGTGCAATGTGCAATTTCATGGATTCGCACCAATTCACATTTTTTCTAAAGTAACTAGATTTGGGTTTTATTAAGTGTTCTAGTACTTTGAATCATTATACTTTTAGTGATTATTAGGTGGTCCTATCAAACCTGTTCGGCTAACGACCCTCCACTGATCAGGCGAGCGGTGGGTGAGAGTGTTCACCCATTAGACCGCCATTTTATAGGCAGTCTCCTTATACCCACTTTATAGATCAGCTTCGTGAATGAGGCCTACTAATGATTTGACTAACCATTTTAATCTTATACATATAATAATAACTTCCTAATTATAATATATATAAGATGTAATTTTTTAAACCTTTAAAAAATTGTTTCTGGTTTGTCTTTTAATTTATTGTCGATTTAAACTATTAAATTATAAATTAAATTAAACCTTGAAAATTGATTTTAATTATCTTTTAATTAACCAATTAATTAAATTAATTAAATTTGATATTTTAAACCTTTTAAAATATTTTAGGATTTATCCTTTTAATTTTCGCCAATTTAAACAATTAAATTCTAAATTAAATTAAATCCTTGAATTATCTTTTAATTACCAATTAATTAAATTAATTCAAATGTAGATAGGTTTGTCAAATTAATCAAATTAATTAAAACCTATCCTTATCCCCTAATTTTCGATTTTTAGGATAAAGGTTTTAAGGTTTATCTTTTAAACAATTTAAAGTTACCAAAAATAGAATACCTTCTAAACCCTAATCATAAAATCGCCAAAATAGAGGGGAGGGGCTAGGGTTTTTCAAACCCCTAACCCTAATTGTCGATTTGCCCAAAATTAGGGTTTAGAGACTATAAACCCTAATTACAAGGAAAGCAGTTATAGCAATTTAACAAGAAAAACAACCAAATGCTCTGATACCACTGAAAGGTTTTCTGCAACTATGAACTAAAAATCCTAAGTTCACATGCAACCTATATAGATCTAGTTTTTCTTCTAATTAAACATATAACAATTCCTAAAAGGCCAGAAAGAATTAAACTAAAAGAAAGATCAAGAAAAACCAACCTTAAGGTGAATCTTGGAAGCAAAGCAACAGAAATCTCTTGCCTCAAATGCAGTCACACCCAAGCTGGAACTTTGGCCGAAAATCCTTCAAAGAGAGCTTCAAAAATCGTGGCTTTAGGGTTAGGGTGAGCCTCCCTATTTATAGGATCCAAATGGTGATCAGATAAACCTTAAAGATAAACCTTTTTGAATTCAAATTAAGATAAGCCTTTATCTTAATAATTCAAACCCTTTTATCCTCATTATCAAAATCGAAAATATATATGTTTCCATATATAATTTCGTTCACCACTCTCACTCACTCAACTGTCACTTACTCAACTATTGAATAATTACAGTTTTAGTCCCTGCACCTTAATTAATCAATTTAACTGTCAAATTAATTCCAATTAATTCCAGAAAAATTTCTAATTAATTATTATAGTTTCTAATTAATATATTATCACTTAAATATATTAATAAACTATTTATTTAATTTCTATTGATTTATTAATCACATAATAAATCAATCTTTCTCTCTACCGGACTTTCTGCCAATCCTCCAACTATGAGGGCAACCCAAATGGACTATGCTACTATTAATTAGATAATTATTAGTCATGGCTTGGACACCTAATCCAACAGTATAATCAACTCAATTATACTACACCGTGGAGGATAGCTACTCGGGGCTCTTTGGGACTTCTCTATCTTATTGGTTTAAGTTTAAACCCATCTCAAGGTTTAATTCCCTTAAACCACGGCTCTGATACCAACTTGTAACACCCGGTTTCTCAAGTTTAGGATATACCAATTCCTTTAGTCAAACATAATATCATTAGAGGTATAATCCCAAAAAGAGTAACAAGTATACACAAGGTTGTCATCAAAAGCTTAGTTCAAGTCCTAAACTATTACATCAACTATTTACAACTATTAAACAAAACCGGGTTTACTTCATATTTCAAAGCAACAAAAGTAAGTCTAAGTCAAAGTCTAAGTCCATGTGTAGCTATCCCTCCATGTTCCGATTCCCGCGGTCACCACTACCAGAACCTAACACAAATCACAGTAACAAACAATTTATGAGCTTTGAAAGCTCAGTGAGTAATTTAAGGTTAGTTGAATCGCATCATTCATCATCTCATTTGATTGTATCTCAGTGGACTATCAGTCCATAGTGTGTCTCACACACTATTCCTCTTTCTTCCATATACTCAAAATTTAGTTATATTCAACCAAATTAAACATAGCTTA
Organism: Cichorium intybus; assembly: GCA_023525715.1. NCBI lineage: Eukaryota > Viridiplantae > Streptophyta > Magnoliopsida > Asterales > Asteraceae > Cichorium > Cichorium intybus. Next base: position 67,841,033 of record CM042015.1, on the reverse strand, counting down.
CTTCTTATCTGTAAATAACATCATAATAAGGCATAATCATCTAATAATTAACTACTCACCTGAAGTTGAGTCGATATGTGGAACTCCCGAACCTCGTGTGTGTTCCAGTCTAGCTTTAGCTGTAACACAATGACTCAAACTCAATACTCAATTTCAAGAAAATCTCAATCATACTCAATATTCATATCAATCAAGGAATTGGAATCATAAGAGAGGGTTACAATCAAAAGATAGCAATACTATCCTAATTGTAACTTCCAATTTCACAAATTTAACTCATATAACCCTAAAAACACAATACAAGCACTTTGCTAGCTTGGGTCTCGAATTAAAACTCCATTACACACACTAATCCAAGTAAACTCACTCTAATTCATGCTAGTTGTAGGTGGTTCATCAAAACCACCTGAAACCATCTCAAATCAAACATTCCAACCGTCAAAATAAAGCAAAAATCGAGGAGAATTACCTTTCAAGCTCAAAGTGTAAATCCCTAGCTTCAATTCGTGAAAGATAAGCTCTAATCTTGACTTTGGAGGGTTAGAATTAAGTTTCTAGGGTTTTGGAGAGGTTTTGAACGAAGTGGGTTTTCCCAAAAATGAAATAAAGTTGACTTTAAAAAGTGTTCTGCGCGCGTCACACGCCCCGTGTGGATTCTGCACGACCCCGTGTGGATCCACCGCTTCTATTGTTTGCTTCTGCAGGATTTCACACGCCCCGTGTGAAATCTACACGCCCGTGTGATTCTGAAAAGGCTCACTGCAGGATTTCACACGCCCTGTGTAAAATCTACACGACCCATGTGACAACTGGCACGACCCGTGTGGAACCTGTCACGACCTGTGCAAGTCTGGAACTCAACTTTTAGCTTACTGTATGATTCTACACGACCCGTGTAGAATTTACACGACCCGTGTGAGTCTGAAACTTCACTTTTAAGCTTTAACTTCTTCTTCCAATTAAGTTTCTAACCCTCTTAATCCATATAAAAACTTGTTTAACCTTATTTACACTAAAATTAACGCAATCTCACTACTATTTAATATTACGGTATTACAGATTGTTAATCCTATTTTAATTGAAATAGAAAAATCAGTGCTAATTGAAATTAAAAAAATGTATTATTTTTTTACTAGTGCTAAATTTGTCGTCTTCTTTAAACGACCATAACTTCATCCTTTGAAATCGGAATGACATAATTTTTTCAACATGTATTTTACTTGTTGTAGATAATATTAGACTATAACGACATTTGATTTGGTTACACATTGATTGAATTACAAGCCCTGAACACTAGGTATCAAAGATGCATTGTTTTTTGTTTCAGTAACACCGTTAAATCTCTCTTTTTTCTATAAGCGATCATAACCTCGTCGTTTGAAATCGGAATGACATGATTCTTTTTCCAACATGCATTTTAAGATTTTTGCATAGTTTTAGACTCTAGAAACTCCGGATTTTGTTACATATTGATTAAGTTACATGCACCAAATCACGAGGTATCAAAGCAAATTTCTTTTCTGTTTCAACAAAAGTGTTGAATCTGTCGTATTCTTTATATGGCCATAATTTCATCGTTTGAAGTCAGAATGACACGATTTTTTAGCAACATGTATTTTTGACAACGCCTAGTAATATCAAATATTTTAGTCGTTGTTGAGCCCTATTCTTAGTGAAATTATATCATATATATCGTGGTATTATCACTTTTCGCGCCAGCACTTGTTTGGAAAGAAATAATGAAAACAGGGACCAAAAGCGTACAATTTGGAAGAATTTTGAAGGTCAAGGCAATATCAGGCGGATTCGCACGCGCGCCGTCGGATTCACAAAGGCGCGACGCGGTGATGAAGCGGTGGAGAAAATTCAAATGCCGATAAAACGGGGTAAACCCGCACGCGCGCCGCGGGATTCATTTATGCGCGGCGCGGCCTCGTGATTTTTGCAACTATAAATAGAGTTAATATGGAGTTAATACAATTGAGTTGATCTGGTTTCCAAATTAATTAAAGACGTATAATCCAAATGGTTATAAGCAGCTAGAAATTCATACAAAACTTTAAATTCAATAATTAACTTCATGTAATTGCATAATGTATATGACACTACTACAGATTTCTAGCATCACCAAAAGGGAAACTATTATCAAATATAATTATTTATTAGGTAAATTTAAGAAGTTGTCCAACTTGCAGAAATAGTCCATGATCAATAAAAAAATTACAAAAATGATCCCCTCAAGCAAATTGAGGAAGTTGTAGTGTTACTTTTTAATAGAAAGTTACAAAAATGTCCTTAATGTTTCATAAAATTATAAGGGTTAATTTCACTATAGTTTGGTTTTTTTGTTTAACCACCGACACAAAAACCACTACATAAAAATTTGGATTATATAAAAGCCATTACTGTTTGATTCTTTTTTTTTTTTTTTTTTTTTTTTTTTTTTTTTGCAGTTTAACGACCCACACAATTAATTTTATGATTGAACCATTAAACTTTGAATTCTTTTTCCTAAAAAACACATTTAACTAAAAAAATATTTTTTCAAATGGTTTTTGTAACTCATAACCTATAAAAACTTACGGTAATTTTTTTGAAAATAAAAACAAACTTATGGGCTGTTTGATTTGCCTTTTACTGGGCTAGTAAGAGGTTACGTCTAACTTGGTCCGAGTCAGACCGTTTGATAACCCTAAAATTACCTCTGACCCGATCCTAAGCCCTAAAATTTACCTCTTGCCCGGCCAGCTTCAGGATAAGTCTGACTGATTGGGTCAGACATTGACTCAGTAAGCTCTTACTCAATCAACAAGTATCAAACAACCCTTACAATGGTTTTTTGAAAATAAAAACAAACTTTTAATAGTTAAACTAGAAAAAGAATTCAGTGGTTAAACCGAAAAAACCAAATTATAATGTTTTTTTTATGAAATTAGCCCGAATTACAATAGTGGTCTCTAGCTAGTAAAGACTTTAGAGAATGACCAATGTGTTTCACAAAGTTATAGTAGAGGTCTCTACGTAATAGCAAATTTGCACAAATTGTCCATCTGTTTTAGAATTACCAAAATTGTCCATGTACTAAAGAAAATTACCAAAAAATCCTAGTGTAATTCTAAAATTTCAGAAATGGTCCATGTTTTCTATAAAATTAAGATATGATCATTGTCTAATAACAAAATAACAGAATAACATAAATAGTATGTATGTCACATAAATTTATAGAAATGGTCACTGTTCAATAGCAAATTTACCGACATGGTTCCCTATTTCACAAAAATTACAGCAATTGACTATATATAAGAAACCATTACAGAATTTGTATCAAAAATATATAACTAATAAACTCATCACAACATACAGAATATTCCACTCGTTTATACTAAAAATAAAAATCAACATGGAGGTTTTTAATCGTCTTTTTATCATACTTTAGGGCTACTATTTTCTATTGACCACTTGGGAAAACCGTGATGTAGGTTTAGTAAAATGCCCATCGGAAGGACTTCCCGGTTATAAAAAACTCAAACAGGTAGTTAGTGTAATGAAGAAGCGGGGGTTTATTGTGAAAGATGATATGCTTAGGGACCAGTACGGAGTAAATAGAAGTTGAGGGGTCTAAGATCAAATGTCATGTTCTTGATAAAACCGCCATAAAGTAAACGACCATGTATTCCCTTTCGAAGACTTGAGAGATGTATCTCTGACTTCAAACACTCGCACAGAGAGATCAGATAGAGAGATCGGTGTGAAATCGTTCAAGGAGATTGCTGTACGCCAACCACTTTTGACGAAGTAAAACAGTTGATTATCATAAAGCCATAAAACCGCGGGAAAGAATTCTGTTTTGATTTTATGTTTTAGAGAGAAGACTAGCGATGGAGAAGAGATATCCGGTAGCGACTGGTGGAATCCTCCACAAAATTAAGGTGAATTTTGTGTTTATGCGATCGTAGTATTGAATAATTTTGTTATTAGTTACAAAATAACTGAATTTCGGTGTGTTTGAATTTTTAGTGTTTCGATCTGTTAGATTTGTGTATAAGCGGTTATGATTTTAGAGTTTGCTTTGCTGTGCATGCCGGTGTTTTCAATAAGCAGATTATAAATTCACGATGACCTTCCTATGAATATGTTTATTTTTGGTATAGTTATCCTTAATTGAATGAGTGGTTGAAACCTTTCAATTCATCACGTCAGTTGTAGAAAATAAGCCTGATCTGTTGGATAAGATGACTCTTCTATCTTTCTCAGGCGTGTACTCTTATTTACTCCCTCCGTCGTCCCACACACGTATTCGAGTTTCGATTTGAATATTCTAATCTGATGATTGTCGTATTCAATTCGAACATAGTCCTTTTGTTTGTTTGATGATAAGAACTTTATTACTTTCGTACCTAAAATTTTCATAAAACGACGTTCAATACTTGGAAAGGAACTTTTGTCGTGGATGCGAGAGTGTTTAATTTTTATTCGAGGAAATTAGGTCGATATCGTTTAGATTTATCATCGTTGTTTAGTGGTTATGGATGAACAATGCTAAGTATTCTTTGATTCTCTCTAGAATTAATTGCGATATTGAAATATTTACTATCTCAATACTCCATTGCAATGATTCCGGATGAATTCGATAGAACATTTCCAGACTTTTAGGCGTAACTTGAAACACGATGCAGTAAATTTCAGATCCGGAAATCGGAATTTCATTTTCGAGAGGAGTGGACCTACATTGTCCGCTGGGTGTATACCCGTAAAATCTTTGTTGTTTACGCATCAATTTTGTTATCTGATACTTGTTTTGTTCTTGCACCATATTTATACCTAAACATTTCAATTTGAGATTTTGTCTTTTCCCTTTAGACTGTATTAAAGTTTCCTTTTATGATGGAATGACAGAAAGCTGCTTGCCTCGATGCATCATCATCTGACACTGGAAAAGGAAAAAGCAAGTCATCTGATAACCAGGTGTCTCATGGATTTCACTTGGTAGAAGGGCGATCTGGTCATGACATGGAAGACTACCACGTGGCTGAATACAGAAACATAAAGGGCCATGTACTTGGACTATTTGCTATTTTTGATGGCCATCTTGGTGATCGTGTACCAAGTTATTTAAAAGACAATCTCTTTAACAACATACTTAGTGAGGTAAGTCTCACTATACCATTCCACATTTGTCTTAATCTTAAATTTTATGAAATCGTATGACTACAATTATAATTTTTTTTAAAAAGGGAAAAACTTAGCAAACCAATGAATAGGAGTACATGATAGAGGAAAGATAAGGTTGCTTAGGTTTGTTTATCTTTCAAATTTCAAGATAATAGATCCCAAAGTTCTGTTGTCCTTTTTTAGATTTCTTTTTGTGGAAAGCAAAGAAATTTAATGTTAAAATAAGCAAAACTCTGATTAATTTAAGTGAATTCAAATAGATGGTGGTGTTTTCCATAACTATGCACTAGCAAATCGTTATGTATTATTTTATATATGAAGAACTTCCCTTAACATCATTTTTCATGCCTCTGAAATGGTCCTAAACATATAAATTTAATGGTTTTAATATCGGTTGCAATTAGAGGGCAATTCTCATACATTTATTTATGAATGATATCATTTGGAGTATATTCTTATTTCCAATGAGTCAAATGGGGAAAATCAAATAAATTTAGCTAAAAAAAGTAACAATACCGGAATGTACTTATAATGCTTTTTGCCGTGATTATTATCCAAATGCATTTTTAGAGCTTTTTAAAAGCCAATTTCCGTACTTAATTTGACCCGAATGGAAATTTGGAATTGGTCTACTCCTTCCGTGTTATAATTTTATTTGGTCAATGGCTGAATTTTCTTGCTATCTTTAAACAAAAGGGACCCACAAAAATTTCCAAATGGGGCAAAAAAACAATTTTCCGGTCGACGCCTCGCTAGTGGCAATTTATCAAATTATTAAAAAACAAAAAAAAAAAAAACAAAATCCTTCAAAGAACTTCTCCATGTCCGTATATTTGATTTTGTTTATTTAATTAAATGTTTCTATGCAAATTAAAAACACGTATTTATTTAATTATTTGATTTCTATAGCCAAGTTTTTGGAAAGATCCGAAGAAGGCAATAAAGGATGCGTATCGTTCTACCGACCAATTTATCCTCGAGAACTCCGGCCAGTTGGGTCCCGGCGGATCAACGGCGGTGACGGCGATTGTGATTGACGGTAAAGATTTGTGGGTGGCGAATATTGGCGATTCAAGAGCTGTATTGTGCGAAAGGGGTTCAGCCAATCAGCTTACGGTGGACCATGAACCGCATGTAGAAAGAAAGAGGATCGAACAACAGGGTGGATTTGTGACTATTCTTCCAGGTTAAATAGTGCACTTTTTTACTTTTTCAAAGTCTCCTTTTCACCAAGTCTTTTTCATTTTTTAATGATAAAATACATTATACTAAAGTTTTTCTTTTCACTAAGATTAGTTGTTGTTCCCAAGGTGTTAGTTGTAGTTGGTGTATTTTATAACCTAATTGGTATAAAAATAAATAGATATGGAAAACAATGAAAAAGTTCACTAGAAAAAAGTTATTAGAAAAGCTCAATAGCAATCCCAATATGAGCTTCTTAAAGATATTTCTCTTTGAAAAAGCTTATTTCCCTATATTGTAGATTTGTAGGTGTTTTTTTTTTTTGTTTTTTTTTTCTTAAAGTTTTTTAATCAATATTTTAAATTTAAAATCTTTTTGTTGGAGTTTTTCAATTATTGTTATGGGTGTTATAGATTTACAATCAATTGAAGATGGTAAACTTATTATAATAAAACAATAAGATATTATAAATAAAAAAATTGGTTCGCATAAATAAATTGATGAAAAAGCTCCTTTAGTGTAGGGGTCTTTTAAGCTTTTTAGATTGATTAATTGGTATTGAGGTGTATGAAAAAGTTCAGGAAAAAAAAAAGGCTTTCTTATTGTCGAAGCTCCAAATATAAGTTTTTTCAATAAGGTTTTTGGTGTCAGGTAAACAAATCAAAAAACCTTTTAACATATCTCCAGTAGTAAATTTGTCTCACAAAGCTTATTTGTGAGTCTTACCAATAGCTTTTCATTTTAGTTAATAAAATAGAGGAATATAAAATATTAAATTTGAAAAGATGAGCTTGTAAATTTTCAAGAAATTTGAAAAAGCTTTGCACTAAAAAAAAACTCACAATACCTTTTTCTATAACTTCACCAAGCTTATTTGTCCGAAATAGTTTTTCAAAAAGCTATTATTGTTGATGTTCTTAGTTATTTTTCTCATTTTTCTTAAGGTTTTTTTTTTTTTTATTTATTTTTTTTTTTTTTTATAATTAGCAGTCCAGTTTCAGTTTGAACCCGACTTTTTTCATCCTCAACAAATTTTGTTTGTCTAAAAATATTTCCTTTTTAATTATTTTTATATAAAAACCAAAATCATTCTTGAGAAGTGCATAATACGTATTGTTGCAAAGTGGTATCGCTAAGGGCCACGTAAAATCTAATATATTTATAAAAAAAACTAATTTTGCCTTTTTGGGCCAATTTAAGGCCGATTTCAGTTCTTAACTAATCAAAAGCACTAGTTTCAGTCTGATTACCGGTCACTTAACCAGGATTGGGACTATTTAATGAATGGCAGGACCGGGATTAGTTTCAGTTTTGAACTGTTTTGCCCAATGTTTTAAAACCCGGGTTTTTAGTTGACTCGGTGTAATGACCGGGTCACGGGTCAACCGGTTTTTTGAGAAACCGGCCGGTTCAATCCGAGTCGGAAATTAGCAAAACCCCGGTCATAATTGACCCGCTCTCTTCACCGGGTCACGGTTCGACCGGTCAGGTCAACCCGGGTTTTAAAACATTGGTTTTGCCCGTCTCTAGAATCTAGATCCAACTATGTATTATGACATAAGCAACCTTTCACTACCTCTCACTAACATTTCTGTTATAATTTTCAAGGTGATGTTCCTCGAGTGAACGGTCAGCTGGCAGTTGCACGCGCTTTCGGAGACCAAAGCCTAAAAGCACATCTAAGTTCCGAACCCGACATAAGACATGTACCCATCGACTCCACCATAGAGCTTGTCATATTAGCAAGTGACGGCTTATGGAAGGTAATACAATTCTACAACACAACATAACAAACCTAGACATTATAATAAACAAATCAATAAAAGTACATTGCTATTTTTCCCATCAGGTGATGAACAACCACGAAGCAGTTGACATGGTCAAATCCATCAAAGACCCCTTAGCAGCCGCGAAACGGTTAACCTCAGAGGCACTCGCCAGAAAAAGCAAAGATGATATATCATGCATCGTTATACGGTTTGGGTGACGTGTCAAACATATTCTATTCGGTAATCGGTAATCCATCCCACTTACTTACATTTAGACGATTATATATATATTATATGTATATATATTAGAAAATTAATAGTTTCATCTTTTCTTTTTCGGTTGTATATGTATTATAAATAAAAACTTTAGCAGACAGTGTATAGTGTAGGTTTGGTATGTTTGTCCTAAAGTGTGCTTAATTTTTTGTCAAGTCTTTTTTACAATTTAATAATGCATGAATCATGATCAGATTGTTATATAAACCAAATTCTCATATTGTCATGCCGGTTTTTTATAGAATAAATATTCTACAAAAATATAAAATGTGGAAATATAATTTAATGTGTGTAGCTGGCACAGTGAATGCGCAAAGTAGAGTAGTCTGTATATTTTTTTGAAGAACAGAAGCATGTGATTGAAGCACATGATTTTGTTTTAAAACGGTGGACAGGTACGTATGGGTGCACTACAATTATTCATCTTTTATTCTCACATGTAATCTATCCGTTGCAAATTAACATTTATTATTTACATCGACCCATATGTCCACATAAGTATACGTACTTGAAGATTATATAATATTAACGGGAAGTTGTATTTAATGTCTACATAGAAAGCTATAACAAACTTTATTATTTTATTTACACATGCAAGAATCATTAAAAAATGTCTAGTGGGTTTTTTCGTATCTGAAAGATTTGCCAAAATGATCTCTTTTGAATCACGAAGTTCTTCATCACAGAAGCAATGGAATTTTCTTTTGGAAGTTCGTGGAAATGAGAAGTTTATTACATTCATAATACATATATGTATACATAAATAATAATGAATAAGAATACGCTAAGATTTCCTAATTTGGAAGCTGAAATTGTACATGATTATATCATGAAATGTAAATACGTAACACACAAATAAAGTATGCAAATCCCCTAAAAAAGAAGATCACATCGATCGAATGATCTCAGCCCCCGAATCCCCAAAAAGCTGCAGATTTTATCCATATTTCTCTATGCATTTTTTTCTCCTTAATTTTCAAGGAAAATTGATGGTTGTGTATGTATCGATAGATTAGGTTATGGGTTGTTTAATAGTAGGGGATTGCCGGTGGTGGTGGGGAGGCGTAGGAAACGCCGACCACTGGCGGAAGAGGGGTGTTGTCTGGCGGGGATGGTGGGTGAGTGTGTTTACTGGGTGGTGGGGGTGATTGGGTTTGATGAGGTGGTGGTGGAGAATGATGAGGGATAGTGGGTGGTGGTGGAGATTGAGGTTGTTGTGGTGGTGGTGGTGGTTGATGCCATTGTTGTGGTGGAGGTGGCAGTGGTGGTGTTGGTAGAGTGCATCCGGATGATGGGGGTGGTGGAGGAAGTGAATGAGATGGAGGAGGCGGAGAGGTTTGGCTTCCATGAGGCGGAGATTGGTGGCTACCCTGTGGTGGAGATGGGGTGTTTCCTTGTGGTGGAGATCCGTGGCTTCCGTGTGGTGGTGATGGCATTGGTTGACCCGACGGTGGCGATTGGTGGCTACCGTGCGGTGGAGATTGGTGGCTACCGTGTGGTGGAGATGGGGTGCTTCCATGTGGTGGCGATCCGTGGCTTCCTTGTGGTGGTGATCCATGGCTTCCGTGTGGTGGTGATGGTACAGGTTGTCCCGATGGCGGCGATTGGTGGCTACCTTGTGGCGGTGATTGGTGGCTTCCGTGTGGTGGAGACGGAGAGCTTCCATGTGGTGGGGATCCATGACTTCCTTGTGGCGGAGATCCTTGGCTTCCAGTTGGCGGTGATGGTACAGGTTGACCTGTTGGCGGCGAGTGGTAGCTTCCTTGTGGTGGAGACGGAGAGCTTCCATGTGGCGGAGATCCTTGACTTCCATGTGGTGGTGATGGTACAGGTTGACCCGCTGGCGGCGATTGATGGCTACCTTGTGGGGGCGATTGGTGGCTTCCGCCGTGTGGTGGAGATCCGTGACTTCCCTGTGGCGGTGATGCTGGTTGACCCGTTGGTGGTGAGACCTGCGACACAGGTGGTGGTGGTGGTTGATAATGCGTTGATGGAGAACTTCCTTTTGTAGGCGGGGGTGGAGGGTGTGATTTTGTACTTGGTGAAGAGTCTGAAGTAGGCGGTGGTGGAGATGGCTGAACTGATGGCGGCTGTGGTGTAGGCGTGGTGGTAGGGGGTTGAGATGGTGTCGGAGCCGACGGTGTAGTAGGAACAGACGGCGTCGTCGGAGTAGGAGCTGATGGCGTAGTCGGAACAGAAGGTGTCGTCGGAGTAGGAGCTGACGGAGATGTCGGAGAAGGAGCTGAAGGTGACGTCGGAGAAGGAGCTGACGGTGAGGTTGGGGTAGGAGCTGACGGCGTAGTGGGAACAGAAGGTGACGTCGGAGTAGGAGCAGATGACGGTGACGGCGTTGAAACACCACCACATTGTAGCTTCCTACAATCAACAGGACGGGCATCTCTTGAAGAACACTCTCTAACAGTCCGCTGGTTCGCCTTTCCAACTATACAATTCTTTCCATCATCAAACACCTTACCACCACCACCTCCGGCAGCCGAACACGACGGCGCTTCACCAGTGAAGTAATTAAACGAGTACGTAAAGTTCTGCAACCTCGGCAACCTACAAATACTATCCGGCACCACTCCCGTCAGCCGGTTATGCGCCACATCCAGTTGCTCCACACTCCTCATTCCACCGATCGCCGCCGGCAACGGCCCTTGAAGATTGTTAAAGCTGACGTCAAAAACCGTCACTTGCTTCAACATTCCGATCTGCACCGGCAAACACCCCGTTAGATTATCATTCATGAGAATAATCTCATTCAAAGTGCGCCCCATTTGGCCGATGCTCGCCGGAATACAACCGCCGAGATTATTGTTCGCCAAAACAAGAACGGACACCGGCGAGTTACCCAAGTTCGGCGGAATACCGAACTGAAACCGGTTATCGTTAAGAAAAACCGCATCAAGATCTTTATCAAACAGCTTTGTAGGTACAGACCCTTCAAACTCGTTGAACCGGAGATCCAAATACTTCAACGCCGGCAAAGACAACACCACCGTCGGGAAAACTCCGACAAAGCGGTTGTTACTTAAATCAAGCTCATATAGCAATGTAAGGTTCTTGAAAGTCGTCGGAACAGTACCACAGAAGCGATTTGAGTTGATGTGAAAGAGCGCTAGGTCAGTGAGTAACCCAAGCTCCGGTGGAAGATAACCGGCGATATCAGCATGGTTGAGGTCTATCCCGGCGACGACACGGATGGAGGGGTTGGTTGGTGACGGCGCGCAGTAGACACCGCCGTAGGAGCACACGTTTGAGCCGTTCCAGTTGGCGGTGAAGTTGTAGGGGTCGGAAAAGATGGCGGTTTTCCATGCTTGAAGAGCAATGTAGGCTTGCCGGAGCCTTGGGTTCTCGAAAGTCAGACTGTCTACATCGACGTCGTTATCAGCGGCGGAACAGATCTGGATGGTGGCGGTGGAAATGAGGAGGAGAAGGAGGAGGGAGCGTAAGCGCGGCGGAGGCATGGTGTATAGAGAGAGAGAGTGACAGAGAAATAATGAATAAATGTGGCAACAGGGTAATGTGTGGGATTCCTGTTATATTTCCCCCCAATGTCAGAATTTAAAGCCTTTGATATAAGTTTTCATGAATTATTGATATTTGAATTATTATTGTACTTTTTTAAAAAATTGTTATAATATTTGGCTTCAAAAAGTAAAAAAATGCTAAAGAAATGCTAAAAATTAGACATACTCTTGGCCAAGCGGCACCTGGAGTTGACTGGAGTTCCTTGTCTCCCAAGTGGTCAGGGTTCAAACCCCACTGGGAGCAGGTTGAAAGGTGTACTAACAAATTAACTTGGTGTATTAATAGTAGAATAGTTTAGCCGTTCAAAAAAAAAATTAAGTTATTAACTGTAAGTCTATAACAACGTTAAAAATAGAAAGAAAAAAAAACTAATTTATATATGTATAAAATGATGATGAATAATATATGGTTTATTCTTTTTTAATATTTAAAAGTCGCAAGATAAAAGTTAATGTAATTTTAAAGGCCTTGTTTTTCGAAGTAAACTTCAGAATATCAGATATACTAGTTAATCTATGCATTATTTACTGACAGTATACAGATTCATTTATTGATTACTTATATTTTACAGTTTATCATCCCTTTTATGTTATAAACTTATACTTTTTTTGTTAAATTATAAAAGTTGTTGAATCCTTTTATCAATATTTATGGTAATGATATTTTAATCTATTACCCGATTATGCAATCACTTATATAGAATTTTTTTTATTTTATATATATTTTTTGCATATATTGATAACTAATGTGGGCATGAGGGGTGGAAAGTAGGGTTGAGGTTTCCATCCTAATTGTTTAGGTTTAAAAAAGAACTTAAAGGCTGAATGATTATTTTATACAATTTAGGTGCCTTTTGCTGGCATACGTAGTAATTTGAACAACTTAAACGAAAGCTATCTAAATTGATGGATTTGTTTACCAAAACCCGATATACAACCGTTTGAATTTGTTTTTTTATTTTTGGATTTTTTTGGGCTTTGGAGTCTATGTCTTTGGAGAGAAATCAAGTCCACAAATGCATCCATCGTGTCGACAAAATGTTGATCCCCATAACTTCTTCGGTGGTTGGAAGACGGGAAAAAATCAAGTGAAGAATATGATCCGACAATTCAACCTTCTAGCCTGCGATATGGTCTTTCCTCCGGTATCTGGTTTCCTTTCCTTCCTAAGTAACTAAGGATTTTGACGTTGGATAATTGGTTGGACAAGCGTTGAATGCTTGAATTCAGTGTTGAGGAGAATCATACACGATTATAGAACTTCAGACGTTTATGGTAATGTTGATGTTAATATCTTGATGTGGGTTCCTATGCTCTATTGATCATATATTTTTTACATTTCTTAGTTATATCGCGTACTCAGTAACCGAATTTCCAATGAGAGATACCAACAACAACCATAAATCCATTTGAATGATTCTGGTTGTTTAAAAGAAGCCCTAGAGATGGAAATTTGGAACTTTGTTTTTTACCTACTAAGTGTTTGTTAAAACGCCACAAATGAATTTCAAATGTTACTGTCATGTATTTTCACTCCAAACAAACCGATTAATTAATCTCAATGCAAAACAAAGCTTTTAAAGGTGCAATAGATCATCTCGAGTATATGTCTTGCAAATTGAATCTATATTGATCGCAAAACGCCTTGCCCTAGCTCTCAAGAATATGTATAGCATCTAATTGTGATTGTATGCATTTTTTGAACACCAACTGTTTGTTGGAGTGTCACTTTTTAGGGTATTTGCATCAAATTTTGAGCTTCGACTCCAGGCTTGATCCATTTGTCTATTTTCATGACGTCATCTTTTACATCTACAAACAAATCTTGGTCGCATTCGTTTTGGGGGTTCTATTGTTGTCTGAATGGTGAAATGGGAAATAAGATTTCTTGTATGAAGTCTCATCTCACAAGGTTACACCTTTGCTATTCTTGTGTGTAACGCCTCTCTTATGGGCTTAGATGGAATATACAATCATAAATAACAATACATTAGTATAAAAAAAACATGAATCTATTAGAAAGAGTTGTGGAATTTGGTCCCAAACGGTATAGTTGTTAACAATTTAAAATTTTCAAGTCAAACGAGAGTGCACAAATTGAAACAAGACATAATAATTTAAAGTAAACAAATTACATACAATGATCTAAATTTATAAGTATTCTAAATTTCCATACTACTGCTTCTATCGGTCTTTACTAAACCTACAACCCGAGTACATGTCCAAATATATGTTAGTATTAGAAAGCCTAATGAGTATACTTAGGGTTAACACTTAGAGGGTAAAAGGTGATGATGGTAATCCTATCCCAAGGTCAAACCCCCATAATATTTTGAAAACATTGATATCCATAATAAGATCAAAATATCATACTCTAATATCCACAATTCAATATTAACACTTAGACCAAAACAATAATCACGACTTTTCTGTAACTTGCAATATATGGATAAACAATATAATAATGATCAAAGTTAAAACTAATAAACCAAAGGAAATGATGTAATATATATATATATATATATATATATATATATATATATATATATATATATATATATATATATATATATATATATATATATATATATATATATCCCCAAGTCAATCTCAAAGTCCAACTTGGCAATGGTTATGTTTCATACATATGTGAGGTTAGCACTAAACAGACCACACAAGGTTATCCTTATAAGCAAATGCAAATTCCATAAGGGTCTCCTTTTGTTGGGAATATGTGAAATTTCAAGGCTCTCCCATTCAAACTAAGTTCTAGGAAGTCACCTTAAAACCACACAGTGGGTAGCTAACAATCTTGTGCATTGTGAGACTTATCTAGAAAGCAACTCACCCCAACTAATTTTTGTGCAAAATAACCCATCCTACGTGAATGCACAAGTAAGATGCTCAAAACATTTCAACTTTAAACATATTCTTGATTGTAAAACATAATTCCAAAATAAGTTATTTGAAAATATACAAAATACTTATATTAGCCGTATAACACATAAAAGTATATGTTATGGATCAAATCCTAAAAAAATATAATATACTAATTAAGGACATGCACTCTTGTTGTAACTAACATTTGCATTTAAACTTATTCTAAGCATTTCTATTCACTCATTGTGTTGCATAAACACTTCCTACGAATGTATGTTTACTACTCAAACCATACATCAAAGACTAAATAAAATAAGTATTAACTCTTAACTCTACTCCAAATTAATTTATTCTAATCATAGTCCAGCATATAAGAAGTTGTAAATAAGTTTTGGAAGCAATTTGAGCCTAATTGGACAAACTTGAACTTTTTGATTTTTTCCTTCATTTACTTGATCGAGTCAAGGCCACAGCAACATATGACTTGACTGAGTTAATATACAATGCAAACATATACAAAATTTTCTTGTTCCAATACTGTCAAAACTCACTCCAATTCTCCTTAAACCCTTCCAACCACAATCAATGGTTGAAGAAGTATACTAACATTTATTTACTTGGTTTAAAATCATTAAAAACATAACTGAATTACGTTTAAATGTATAAAAGTGATGATCTACATGTTCTATAACATTAAAAAGGTTTTTAAACTCATTTAAAGCTATATGAGTTCCAATGTAACATTAAATCTTTTAATAACTATTGATCATCAACGTTTATGTTTCAATTTTACTTAATGACTTCAAATTAAACATTTCAGTGAGTTTTATTAGATCAAAAGCTAGTCTAATTCCAATCTCGTCCATGATTCCATCCTTCAATGCATGATTCCAAGTTCAACTATGAAGTTGTGAGACTTAAATCGATATTTGTCAATTATGAGATCAAATAATCATTTAGTAGTTTTTAAAGCTTTGAGAAACCTCTAGTATACGTCTATTGCTTTAATTTGAATAGATCAAAACATTTTTGTACATAACTTTATTAGCAATTATGTCATTCCATTCCAATAGTGAATCACTACTGAAAAACATCTATTGACTTTAAGAAATCAGATTTTGGTGAAAAACCAAACCTAATGTTAACATATAAGAGATGCAAAGTGGAGTTGTACCTTTCCAAACTCCGTGTTTTACTTTCAAACTTCTTTTCAATCCTATTCCAATCTCATATCTATTGTCTAATCTATTTCTAAATCACCATGTGAGCTCTCTTTCCCCTTTACTAAGTTGTTTTCTCTCAACTGGGCAGAAGGAAGTTGGGTTATATCTAATCTATCTGTAAATCACAATGTGACGAGAGCATCCACTGTCAAGATACCAAATGTTTTCATGACCCTAGAACTTACAAAAAATAGGTTAGATACCTTTTTGAACCCATTTTGAAAATGGTTTTACATAGGAGTTTTGAAGCAAGAAAAGATTTCATAGCACTCAACATGATGACAGTTTATAGAATTTTCTTTTTTAATCCACTTGTTACATCGTTTAAGAATATTATATTTTCTCTTGGATTCTGTCTAAAAATTACAATCAACAACATCATGAGATGGATCTCCACATTTATAGCACTTTCTAACCCCTGCTTTAGCCTTTAATTTCTTTGAACACATGAGATTTACTTGTGTGAAGAAATATTGGTTTCCATGCTTTGGTCACAACATCTATTTCTTTTAAACATGAATTTTGAGAAGCTAACTCATTTGAATGTTTATTTTGAAAGGATTTTGGAGATGATTCAATGTTATGACATTCGAATAAGGAACATGAGTTTCAGTGTCATAACACACGAAAGTATCAATGTTAGTGTTGCTAGTGATGTTATCTGGAAATTCATGAAGAATATTAGTGATATCATGGAATTCATCATTAGAGATTGGAGGGTTTATTAAATTTTTACATTGACACTGACACATTCCTGTTCAATCCCTTTCATTGAGAGATCAATAACAGTTAACTTACTCCGTAAAGTAGTGATACCTTGAGAGTCGGTACCACAATGTTTGTCTATTAGATCTTGCCTTTTAGCTTCACCAAATTTTACAAACTTGGTTTTAAAATCATGAACTAACTCTTCTACTGAAGGAAAACATGGCTCAGTCACAATTTGTTCAAAAAGCTCAACTGCAGCTTGAAAGTAACCACCAATAATCTATTCTGATTGAGGGGAAATTTGATCATTTGTTAGTTTGGTGACTCTGTTGTGGGAAAAAGCCCAATTTTTATAATTTTCGAAAAATTTAGAGAAATAAGTGATTAATTTCAAAGGGATAAATCTCTAAGATCAATCCTCACTTGTGAGATGCAGTTTTCCTTTGTGTCAAGTTCAGCAAAAAGAAGTTCAATTTTTTTCTTAAGATCGTGTTTTTCATGGTTTGATTTACGAAGGTTAAGACACAAATAATCAAACATTGCAGTTTTCTCATTATCAAAATATTTAGCAAACTTATTGACCTACTAAAGATGAATTCCAGTCATGGGCAGTGCAATCCTTAGCAGCTTGAGAGAGATCAACGTCAACTGTACTGGAGTTAGTGCAAGAGGCTTCAGTGCATTGATCATTTATTACAGCCATCAAACAGACATCTCTTCCTTGAACATCATCATCAGATGAATCAACTTCATCAACCTAATTCTTTTTTCAGCAACCACAACCTTTACCCCCAAATTTTGCTTCTTCAACGAGGCAACCAACCTTTTATACTTGATTTCATATAATTCTTCATTGGGATCAGTTCGTTTGGATCTGTAGTCTTAGGAAAAGTGATCAGCGCCTCCGCAATTGAAACATTTGCCACCACTTTTCTTTTTAGTACTGAACTTCTTGGAGGCATCAATGTCAATTTTTCTTGACGCCGAGAAGTTTTTCTTGGAACCACCAGACTGAAAACTTCTCTGTCAATTAGTCTTTCTTGCTTCCTTGAACTGATTGAACTATTTAACAAGAAGAGCAGCTTAAGAGGCAAGCTCAACGAACTATGGGTATTCTTCATCATCAGACTCAACATCATCTGACTTTTCATCATCACTGTCAAGACCAACAACTTCCTTTAAAAGAAGGGTTGAAGATCTTTCTCTGGTACTATCCTTCATTATTTTCCATTGAGCTTTAGTTTCCTCATAGTTCCTTATATTTCCAAACAAGCTTTGGAGATCCATAGTTTTGCTTTTCTCGCTGTTCTTCAAAACGTCAACACGATGTTTCATTTTTCATCTAGTAAATCAAGGAACTTAAGAACAAAAGTAGTATCATGCTTACTAATGTTAAACCTTAGTATATCATTGATTAAGTAGTTGATACGATTAAAGGTTTGAGTATTAGACTCATTTCTGTAAGAAAAAGAATGTCCATACTTCCTGTTCAGGGTATTCTTCTGAGTGGATCTAACTTCATCAGTGCCTTCATAGGTAACTCTGAGAGTTTTTAGCATTTCTTTTGCAATTATACATTTTTTAACAAGGTGATAAATCTCATAAGGAAGGGCATTACCAATTGCAACTCTGGCACGAACATCAAGATTTACCTTCTTCTTGTCCTCATAGGCCCATAAATGTCCAGCGGTTCTCTTCATCTCACCAGGTACCTCGTCCTTGGTTTCTTAATACATAGGAATGTAAGGACCATTCTCTAGAATGTTGAGCATGTTGTAGTCCATAGTTTCAAGCACCATTAAGGCTTTGCTCTTCCACATAGTGACGTTGTTTGTATCAAATGGAGGATTTGTTAATGGAGGAGGAAGAAAAAGAAGAAGATGTAGACGATGAGGCTATTGAATTCTTGTTGAAGAAAGAGCAACCCGTTTTGATACTGGTTGTTGGATTGTAGAATATGCAATAAAGAACACAAGAATTCAAAATTCAATCAGAAACTAATTATGATTGATAATATATTATTTCTCATACATATAATTTCAATTAAGGGCACACATACAAAAGAACCTTAGACGATACATATATGCTAAGTAAAAACTATATTTATGGTAATTCTCGGTAAATTAGGGATATATATATATATATATACATACATATATATATATATATATATATATATATATATATATATATATATATATATATATATATATATATATATATATATATATATATATATATATATATATATATATATATATATATATATATATATATATATATAACTATACAAAGATAAGATCATAATAACTAAGATTACGAATCTGTAACAAAATAGCTTCATGCTGTCGCTGATGAACAAGCAGCGTGACACATACACGGAGCTGATAACCAGCATGAAGACATTTTACATTCATCAGATTATCAAATGTATCCGAATAGAAACTATTGTGGTACTAATCATTTCCATAATTGCATATGGAAATTGAATGTCAAAATTGCTTTCTTATTATGAAACTTTTTTTTACTAAGGATGTGTTTATGACACGACTTGAGGGTTTTATACATCATTAGAATCCCGATAAAGTGTGTACACTTTAGGGGACCAATTTCAGAATCAAATGAGCATCTCATAGATGGGTTCTTAATTTGATTTATCAAAGATATAAGAATCATATGTAAATGTTAGAACTAGTGGGAGAGCTATCATTAGACATGTATTCATATGTATGACATGCCTTAATGGAAACACACGAGCTTACTCTATAAAGAGTATCGAATTGTATTAATAGGAGATTCAGTAAACCTAACATATTAAGATGTATGAGAGATAAGTGTAGACATCTTATTGAAATAAGCTTGAGTATGTAGACAAAGTTTTTTACACTTCGATAGTCTAATGAACAAAAGGAGTCCTCTTGTGTAATTTAAGTGATCAATGAACAAAAGGGTTCCCTAATTAGCGCTATTAATATTTTGATGTACTTAGACTGATATAATGTAAGTTATGGGTATTAATGAAACAATAGCAGACCTATCTTAATAAAGCTCATTGAATGGTAATGTACTATGACTGATATGATGTATGCTTTAGGCATGACGAGTCGATATCATACCTATCCAGACAAATAGTAGTCAAGAACTCTGTAAAATGTTTGAGATAATATATTCAGATTTTTTTGGTCTATGTAGATAAGGAAGAGTTCAATATGATGAGTTACATTGAGCAAGCTTCTAAACAAAAGGAGACGCTTTCTGTGCGAAGTTAGAATTCGTCCCTTTATGGAAAGTATCGTTAGTAGAATTGTATCAAACTAGAAAGCAATTAGCTAATCAATTTTCTAAACATTGTCTCAGACAGATCATGATGCTTATAGTAGGTTTATAGACATTGGAGTTTGGCAATTTGGCTTAGATAAAATTATTTTAGTTCAATTAAAACTTCAGAACATATGCATTTTATGTTTCAGATGACTTGATGATTGTCATACGGTGTCATGGATAGGCTTGGAGCAGTCGTTTCATTGGTGTATTATTGTGTTTTGTTTTTGCATATTTATTATACTTATTTTGAATACATGTCCAAAAATTCTCCACAGTCGGTCATTCTCTTCAGGAAGTGAGAAATTAATTAAGACTGATGTGAGGTGTAGTTATAAATAAAGATGGGCAAAGCCATAGACATGGATGTAGCATTTGCAGCTATACTCACGTGGGTTTATGACGATCAAGCTATGGAGCGACCAATACTTAGAGATTACTTCGTAATATTTGTCAAAAGTAATTCTAAGATGGCAATATCTCTTATCCTAGAGTGGATGATACATGAGACACCTGACTCAAAGTCAGTTATGTCTTGACTATAATCCAACATTGTTTGTAAATGGTAACAATAAAGGGTATAATCAGATATGGCTTGATTAATGGGGAGGTCTATGTAGTTAAAGTGATTTGCTCGCTTTTACCTCAGAGGGTAAAGGACGATATCCTAGGGCCGCTCGATGATTTGGCGCTGGGGTTGTACGGTCGTACCAAGAGTAAATTGATTGGATCGATTCTATAGTCTAACCTTCCTCACCATAAATCTTGATCGAGAAACATAATTTTAAACAATATGAGAATGACAATATATTGTATACCATGTCTCGTGTTTATGGGGATATCTAGAACAAAAGGATAAGTGGATCATTTGCCTAAAGGATGGTATCATATCATTAGGTGATGATTACTGAAGGTGTGTCTTGGATGACAACCATGCCATATATGTGCTGGTGTATCTTAGAGATGACAGCCAAGCAATATATGTACATATGTTGTGTCAAAGCACAAGTGGGAGTTTTTTTTAGAAATATACCCATTGCCACAACATAAACATTGCATATTTCCTATTGGGTCGCATGGAAAGTCCAAACAATAGATGCAAGAATAAAAGCTAGTTTATTAAACACATTGTGAGTTAATGAGAAACTAGAAATTAAAAGAAAGGCTATTTTAGGAATATTTGATTAGTTAAAGTTGTAGCTTGTAACTAATCAAAATTGAGGGATTGGAGTGTAAGTTTTGCATGGATGCACTTATTACTTTTGATTTCGTTGGTGGTATAAAGTTTGCTTGTATTTACAAGCAATCTACATATAAATGAGAATCCATGCAAAAAGAAGAGATATGATTCTCTCTAATCTCTATAAACCAAGAAAATAAGCCCTCTTTCCTCTCCCCTCTCACTTACTCTCGACTCTCTCTCCCCTCTCTATCTTTGAATGAACTGAACACTCACAGATAGTGTGTCTTCTTGGTGTTATTGAGATCTACTTGGAGATTTGGAGAAGATTCTTGCATGTTTAGAGCTTTGGGTGTGCGCATGATAGAGGGATTCTCCTTTGGATCCTCCAACACAAGAATAAGGTCCATTTATTCCTCTTACTGACTTTTATTTTAGTTGCTAAAAACTCTTGTGCCTAGATCATCTAGTGGAAGAAGATGACATGTATGTTGATTTTAATGTATAAGCTTTCTTTGCATGTTTGATTTGTGAAAGTTATCCTCTCCCAACAAATTTGATGTTTGCTTGTGACATCTTTTGTGAAGACTGTGGCAATACAACCATAAGAAAATTAAGGATGGGTGGCCATTAATGTTGGTACATATCGACAATAAATATAGTGGCCTTTATTCCTTGTATGAAAAGACAACATGAAAAAAATCATGCGAATGAGATAATACGGGGAAAGTGGATCCAAGTTTAAAGACAAGTCGTTCTGAAGTAATGAAAGGAAGATGTCGGACGCCTCACAAATAACAATCCAGATGAACAAACAGTCGACATTAAGCAAGTCATAAACATACCAACACAACTTGCGATTGGACCGGTCATGTAGTATCATGAGATAGATTAGGTGGTCCAGGTGGATTGATCTAATGAAGGAAGCAACACTCGCTCCGGGATTGAGACCCATCTGCGTAGTGCTTGGGAGGAAAGGGTCGCACTGCCGATTTTGAAACTCGGGAGGGTAGAGGTGAGTGTGGTGCAGTTTTAGGCTAAAACCGCACAAAAAACATCATAGATTTGTTTTTAGATTGTTAAAATGCACCGTTAGGTTTTTGTATTTGTTAGTGTATCCCACATTGGTGCGACACGGTCTTATAAGTTTGTATATATGTTGGAGTCTCCCCTCTCTCCACAAGGGCTCTTTTGGAGAGACAATCTTAGGCTCCACATATATTTACATTGTATCAGAGTCAGTGTCCCGCACCCCTGTAACCTCATCGAGCCTACGTCTCTGAGGGGGAGTGTTAGTGTATCTCACATTGGTGCGACACGGTCCTATGAGTTTGTATATATGTTGGAGTCTCCCCTAACTCCACAAGGGCTCTTTTGGAGAGACACTCTGGGGCTCCACATATATTTACAGTATTTGGTGCGGTTTGCGGTTTTTAAGTATGATTCGATTTTTATATGGTTCGGTTCGGTTTATAAATTTGTAATATATATTAATTACATATTTAAAAGATCATATGGTGCAGTTTTGCAGTGCGGTTTTTGGCATGCGGTTTTACAAATGGTACGGTGCGGTATATAATTCAAAACCGCACTGCACCGCTAATAATCAGTTTTTAAAAAACAAAAAACCACACCATCGATTTATTTGTCCAGTTTCGATTTTTCGATTTGCGGTTCGGTTTTTATTCACTCCTACGGAAAGGTTCCAATTGAGATTTCAATTAATCTAGCTCATGAGCATGCTGATTTTGATCCTTTTTGTGCTTTCTGTAGGGTTTTGTCCTTTTGATGTCTCTTGGGTTTTTATAGTAATTTCCTAAATAGTTGTTTGTTTTTACTTAGGATACATATTATTTATAAATAAGGAGGCTAATTAATTTGTTTCTTCACATCAGAATAATTTCATTGAAACTCTGAGGTAATTAGAAACTCTTTAAACTTCCGTTCCCTACTAATTTGGCATCAAAATACTATCTATATAAACCTTTTAATGAAACTTTTGTTGTTATTAAAGAATAAAGAAAGATATAGAAAATACTTAAATACATGAAAGTATTATACAAACTCTTTTAAGCATTAATCCCTTAACCCCGTAGGAGGAATGGAGCGACAACAATATAAAGTGGAAAGCACTCACTTTGCCAGACTAAAAGGAAAAGAATTTTTCATTGGAAAAATAATAATAATGTTATCATTATACGAAATATATGTGGGAAGCAAAAATATACGTGGAATTGTGGTTTAAGAATGAATCAACAAACTGTTTAGGATAACACACTATTATGTGTATTGCTTTCTTAAAAATATTATGTTTTTTTATAAAATCTTGAATCGTCCTAAAGTATAAGTAATTTTCTTTTAATAGTTTCAAAATAAAATCGCAAAAATCAGTTTTATGTAAAGTCTCCAACCTAAATTCAACATGAATTCAATCAACTTGGAAGTTAGCTTAAACAAAGAAAGAGCTTATCATAAAAACTTATCATATAAGATAATATATTAATACATTTATTATGCTACAACATATTTATATATCTATCTATATATCTATATCTATCTATCTATATATCTTATAAAAGAAGCATATTTTCAAGCACCACATTGATTTGAAACTTTCATGTCTTTTCATATTTCCAATTACTTTTCAAATTTCGTTTTATATTATTTACTAATTTCTTTATCATAACCATGTTTTATAATCACCTAAACTATATGTATATTTAATAAAGACTATAATGAAGTATTATTCTTGTATTTCTAATAAAAATATAATTATCACTTACATTTGATTGAACTGAATGGTTTTTACAAAATATACTTAGTGAATATATTTTTATTTTATTTTATTTATTCTATACTATAATAGAGGTCATCCAAACTCATATTGTTAGAGATATTTTGTTATCTCAAACCATATTGATTTAAAACTACCACAACTCTTGAAATTATCTTATTTATTTACTACAATTGAAAAGACTATTTAACTTATGATATTTAATTTGTTTATTGAATTTTGATGTTAAGTACTACCACTCAAAAGACTATTTCACTTAAGTTAATAACATTTTGTATTTCTTTCATTTATATATGTTGTTGCTATATTAGTAGAGTTTTCTCATAAAAACATTCATATATTTCAAGTGTTTGTGATTAAAATATGAAGAGTAAAAGAAATGAGAAAATACATCAAAAGTATGTTGATTTTTATATATTCTTGAAATTGTTCTTGATTTTTTTCTTGAAATAGTTTTTACATTCTTTGTATGATTTATGAGTTTTTGATGTATTCTTTAATACAAATATTATGATACTTATTGTGGTACTGTTATTAAAAGTTGTAGTGTTTAAATTTTCCATAATATTTGTTATTTGTAAAATTGTGATATATAAAATCATGAATTTGTTTCTACAAAATTTTTTATGATTTGGAAGTTTGATAATTTTTAATACAAATATTATAATAGATCCATAAGTGCTTTTATGTTATTAAAAGTATAGTAAAATTGTTTTTCATACTATTTGCTTTTTAATAGTTTGTGATATATAAATTCATAAAAGTGTTTATATAAATTTTTTGTATGATTTTGGAGGGGTTGATGTAGTTTATTAATATAAATGTTGTAATACATGTGTTGATGCTTTTATATTATTAAAAATTTTCATCGTTTTTGTTATTCGTTAAATTTTGAAATGTAAAATCATGAAATTGTTTCTTACAAATTTTGTATATGATATAGGAGTGTTTGGGTTTCGAATAAATATGTTATAATAGATATTTCGATGATTTCATGTTATTAAAAGTTGTACTATTTGATTTTATACTATTTGTTATTCGTTAAACCGTGATATGTATATTCATTCGATAATCAATATATGAAAAAAAATCTAATGTTTTAATTATATTCCTTATTGACAAACAAAAAACACCAACAAATTTTTAGATGTTTTAACAAAACAACCATGTGAGGGTATTTATGAAAAGTAGTTTTGAACAAAGAAAAAAAAGAATATGTTGATTTAATTAGTATTGAAATAACGTTTGACATAACTTAAAACACTCTATAAAATCAACAATTAAATAAGATGCATAGATAATTCATTAATGATACATGAACCTTTTGATTTCTTATATAAAATTGTTATTTCATAGTTGATGACAGTGACTTGGATATTTTTTTAACAAAACATATTTATTATAATTTTAGCTATATAATTTTGTTCCAGCGCAACATACGAGATTTCGTCTAATTATATATAATAAGATAAGATAATCAGTTGTTTGAACGTTTACAATTTTTGATTATTTAAAAAATAATTTGACAGAAATTACATTCATGTACATTATCTAAACCTAAAATATAACATCTTATATTCTATCAAATATAATAATATTCCTATAAATTAATTAATAACAAACATTTGCAAATTACCTAATCGGGTCTATAGTAATTGCTACGATACTAATAAGTAATACTTATAAATTTAAGTTGAAATAATACTACAATGCATATTAAAATACTCCGTTAATATATTAACAGGAAATGTGATAAAACATAAAAATAGATGTAATATGTATTTTTATACAATAAATATCTAAAAAAATAAAACTTTGAATTTAATATAATACTTTAATTCAAGGGATTTCTTATTTTAATGTAATTTAACCTTTGCTTGTTTTCATGTTAAATATGTGTTTTCTAGGAGTTGTTTTTACACCAGTAAAATTAAAAGAGGAGAACGGTGTTGTGAGCCAATGGATTTGTGACTCGTTTTTAAGTTATTTTATAGGATTAATGACTTTTAACATATTTTTTGCTTTCTTCATCTTTAATCAACTATGTTTTTTTCGTTAACATATGACCATTTATATTATTAAGTCTGTTAAAAACATAATTTATTATTAAGTCTGTTAAAAACATAATTATGACCGGTTTTAGTAGGTTATTGTTGACGTTGCAACATACGTGACCAGGTTAATGACTTGATAGGGTAACATACTTTTTATCATATTTACATTTAGACAACTATGCTTTTCTTGTTCACATTTTACCATTTAACTTGTTAAATCTGTTTAAAAAATATTATTATGACCCACACCTCCATCAACTTTAGTTTTGCTCCGTTAACCCTCGAATTTTGGAAAACACGTCCTACGCCATTTCAACTTTAGTTTTGCTTTAATTTCATATCTTAAACAATTAACAAAAAAATCGATTTCATTTGCTAATACAGATAACAAAGATTGAAAATCACAAATAAATAAAAGTCAATAATGGCTTTCACTATTAAGTTTTTTTAGCAGCAAAATTCTATTAAGAATGACAACATGATGCATGCTGACCAAAAACATTGTATGTCAATTTTCCACTTTTCTAAGCTATTGAACTATATCAATCCCTACCGAATCAATACTTTATGATGATTCATCTTCTAAAAAAGCATTCTACTTCCAATTCACCTATTAAATCTTTCAAGGGTGTTTGACTTAGTTTCCAAATTATATGGAGAATTAATGTCATGTAATTCACTTAGATGGAGAGTTAATTCCTCGTAATTCAATTTAACCTGTAAACCTACTACAACCGGTCAATACTTTTATTTGTCATTTATAAAAGTATTGATTTGGTAGGGTTGATTTGACATAATTCGATAGCTTAGAAAACTTGAAAAATTGTCATACAATGTTTATTTTTCTACATTATATGTTATTTCTGGCCAGCATCATGTTGGCATTCGAAATAAAATTTTGCTGTTATAAAAACTTAATAGTAGTGAAAGCCATGATTGACTTTTTATTTATTTGTGATTTTTAATCTTTGTTATTTGTATTAGCAAATGAAATTGAATTTTTGTTAATGTTTTAAGATATGAAATTAAAGAAAAACTAAAAGTTGAGGTGGCGTGGGTCGTGTTTTCCAAAACTCGAGGGTTAACAGAGCAAAACTAAAGTTGAGGTGGTGTGAGTCGTGTTTTCCAGAACTCGAGGGTTAACAGAGCAAAACTAAAGTTGGAGGTGTGAGTCATAATGATGTTTTTTGAACAGAATTAAGAAGTTAAATGATCAAATGTGAATGAAAAAACATAGTTGCCTAAATGTGAATACGAGGAAAAGTACGTTACCCTATCAACTCATTATTCCGGCCACGTATGTTGCCATGTTAGCATCAACCTACTACAACCGGTCGTTATGATGTTTTTTCAACAGACTTAACAAGTTAAATAGTCAAATGTGAACGAAAAAAACATAGTTGCTTGAATGTAAACACGGAGAAAAGTATGTTACCCTCTCAAGTCGTTAATCCTACTTTAAAAGGCTTTTACTCGTTTTCATCTATAATTCAATCTAAATAAGAACCAACTTAAAAGAACATTTTAGTTAATCAAAGATTCAAAGTGAATAACTTTTGCCCACAATTTTAAATGTGTATTAAAACCATAAACGTATTAAAATTTATGCTACAGAACTTATGTTTAATTTTCGGCAACATCAAAACTTAACTTTCTTACGATAGTTCTAAGTTGGTTTATAAGATATCCTCGTATTTATTCACCCATAATTCAAAAAATTGTTGAATCCGAAAATGGCTGACTAATTATTTAAACGGTTTAAAAATCATCTATAAACTAAAAAAGAGATGGAATGTCTTTACAACAGACTTTTAAGAAAATTTTAAAATTATCATGTCTGAAATAAGACATTTGGGATTGGATTTTAGACTAACTATCAATATTTCATCAAAGTAAGTATATTTTGGATTTCGGAGTAAAACACCATATTGTAGTTAGGAATTCCAGATTTCAGGTTTTTTAGGACAACAAATCTCTCGCATCCACTACTGAAAGCTCCCAAATATGCAATATGGGTATAGAGAATTCCGGATTATACGATGCGGTGCACGTCTTTTAGAAAGAATAAGTTTTTTATAGAACAACATATATTGAAAACAGCTAGCAAGATGCTAGAACAGGAAACAAAATTACAACGAACAGTTAACCGGATTATCTAACCAAACATTCCAATCAACATCTTTGCTACATCTAAACTTAAACCAATTAAACACGTTAATCTTAATATCATCCACAATTCGGGAAGCCTGTGGTTTTATCTTCTTAAAAACAGCGTCATTCCTCGCCCTCCAAATCATCCACACCGTCCCATACGAGATCCCAAGCGTTAAATTAACCATGCTTTTCGATCTTCCTTTGTAATTAAGAATATATTTGAAACTCTGCAAGTTACCTGGAATAGCATTAAAAACCGAGCACCATCCCACAATTGCCACCCATGTGTCCTTAGCAAAACTGCACTCAAAGAATAAATGTTGCAGGCTCTCCACATCAGTCCCACAATAGCTGCAATTGCAAGACTCAAGTCTTACACTCCGAGCAACAATGTTGTCCAGAACAACAATACAATTTCTAACAAATCTCCAGACAAAGCAATTAACATTTAGAGGCACCGGTCTTAACCAATGAAAATTATCATAGCATCTGCCCCATCTGGATTTAGCGATTTCACCTCTCAAAGATTGAAGAGAAAAGTGCCCATTTGAACTACAATTCCATCTCCAGTAATCCTCATCAGAAGATAAAGCAACGTCCCTTAGAGTATTGCATAAATCAATTAGCTCTCTTGTCTCCAAACCCCCTCCTTACTACTCTTTTCCAAGTCAAATTGACTTCTACAAGGCCTGCTGTACCAACTTTATCCAAAACCAGGCTGTTTTTAGAAACATCCAAAGAGTACAACCGAGGAAATAAATCTTTAAGAGTATTGGATCCCAGCCATCTATCCTTAAAGTGATTTATCTCCTTTTTCTAATTTTTTTACCAAACAATTATCCAAGTCAAAATTCCATTCTTTCAAATCACTTACCACCTTAATGATGGATAACCAAATTCCATTTAAACTCTTTTTGGCTAATTTTTCATTTTCAATACCTCACAAACCATGAATGGATCTCAGGAAAGATGCCCAAAGGCAGTCTGGCTGTGATTTAAGCCTCCATGTCCATTTAGTAAGCAACGCAATATTCATCTCCCTTAAACAATTAATCCCTATACCTCCTGCCCTTCTCGGTTTTGTTATACCATTCCAAGCTATCTAGTGAATCTTCCTTTTTTATCCATAACTTCCCCATAAAAAGTTTCTTCTAATGGACTCGACCGAACAAATAACCTTCTTTTGCGCCTTGAACAACGAAAAATAATATAAAGGCAGGCTGCTTAGGACAAAATTAACAAGAGTTAACCTCCCACCAAAGGAGATCATCTTCGCCTTCCATTTAGAGAGTCTCGATTGAAATTTCTCTATCACAACTTTCCAATTTCTAGAAAATTTCATATTTGCTCCAATAGGAAGCCCAATAAAAGTACAAGGAAACGCAGCAGGCTCACACGATAAAATATTAGCTAATCTAATGAGATCCCCCTCCTCTACTCCCACGCCAAAGACTTTACTTTTAAGAAGATTCACTTTAAGCTCCGAAGAAATATAAAAACATCTTAAAACGTGATTTAAGTTTAACAAGTTCGATTCTGACCACTCACCTATAAAAGTTACGTCATCCGCATACATCAAGTGAGTTATACATGGTCCATGTGACAACTAAAACTTTCTTGAGTTATATGAATTTAGTATTCTATAAATCTAATATTTTATATGTGCATAAAAGTATCATAATTACTTTATAGTAATAAGAAAGTAACTTTAGTAAAACAATGATAATATATGAACCCGAGTAAAAGATGAAATCGCATAAAGGACCTAAAGTGAAAATTTTATTTAGCAATCTTTAGAAATTAATATCTCGAATTCTAAAAGGAATTAGGAAAAGGTCATCAAGGTGACTTTGGTAGTATTTGACATAACAAGAATATAGGAAAAAGAATCAGGCCATTTGGAGTTGTAACGAAGGAGTTATAGAGGTTTTAAAATGGTCCAAAAGTGATAAAAATGACCAAGGAGTCATTTCAAGGGTTAATAACTGAAACTCCAGTAAGATCCAGACGAAACTCAGTAGGGGAAGGTTGTAGAGCTCGTTGCCACCTTTCTAAAGGTATAAAGTTTGCAAGTTTTGGATTTCGTACGAAGAAGTTATGCCCCTGCAAAGTCAAAAAAAATAAATAAATAAAGAGAAGCTGGAAATTTCTAGACTTTGACAAATCGTCTTAGTATTATAAAGTCAATTAAAATTTAGACTAAGAGGACTCGTCTTAGTCTTAAGTCTGGAAAGTGGAGGGGTAAACTTGTCAATTCGGTTTTAAAAACCCATCAGCCCCTTTTCTAGTGATTACCTGTGTGCGATCCCTTTCCCATTTACGAAAACTCAAACCAGAGAAAAGAGAGGTGAGATCGAGAAGCAAGAGAGAAAACACACACACACCTCGACTACGTGTGTGTGCGTGAACTCAAAATCGAGAGAAGGGAAAGGCGGGGCTGAGAAGCATACGAGCAAGGAGGTTCGAGGAGAAGAGGGCTGCTCTTGCAGCAGGTCGTCGACAGCCACCAGAGGGTGACAAATTGCTGCTGCCGGTGCGATTTCTCCGGCGAATCAAGCTCCACGGCCGGCGGTAGCAAGGGTGAGCAAGGAAAAAACTTAAGCTTTGTAGATTTTCATGTTTAGATTATTTATATTTCAGAAATTTTGAACTTTGGGACAGAAATTGAAAGAAGGGAATAATTGATTTTTCAAACCCTAGTCCCCAAATCCGAAAATTGTACCTGTATGTTGAAATTGAGCAAGGGGTTGGGTTTCTTTTGTGGTTATGAGCTCATAAACACTTATGAGACTCAAGTATTGAACTTTGGTTTGAATTTCCTTCTTTCATGTTGGCAATTAGTTGAAAAAATGAAGAAATTATAGTTCTATAACATCTATGATTGAGTTTATGTTAGATATCAACTGGTTTTAATTGGAATTTCACATGCATGTTAGCAAATGGTTGGATTGATGAAGAATCATGGAATATTTATCAATTTTAATGGAGTTTTATGTCAAAAAGTTTCTGTTTTGGAATTAATAGTTTACTAAACTAGATGGAATAATGTTTCAATGCATATGGATGTTAGACATAGGAATTGGAAAGGAAGGTTGGAATGGAATTGGTCATTGTGGACTCAAGAACACAAGTATACTACAAGTATACAAAGATTCAATAAAAATAATAATTGTTTGACGTTTAATTTATAAACTTTGAGCTTTCGGGTAAAATGAGGAACCAAGTTGTTGGTTTGACGGATTTGGTCAAACTTGACCATAAAAAGGAGAAATTGTCGTGAGCAATTTATTATTGGAAAATGTTAGATTATTACTTGCCAAAGGAACGCCTAACTTATTAATGGCCTAAAATTTGAGTATTCATAGAATAACGCTAGTTTGAACTAGTTAGAAAAAAAGTTATATGAATTAGACTTGTTTAGTATGTTATATGAATTTAGTATTCTATAAATCTAATATTTTATATGTGCATAAAAGTATCATAATTACTTTATAGTAATGAGAAAGTAACTTTAGTAAAACAATGATAATATATGAACCCGAGTAAAAGATGAAATCGCATAAAGGACCTAAAGTGAAAATTTTATTTAGCAATCTTTAGAAATTAATATCTCGAATTCTAAAAGGAATTAGGAAAAGGTCATCAAGGTGACTTTGGTAGTATTTGACATAAAAAGAATATAGGAAAAAGAATCAGGCCATTTGGAGTTGTAACGAAGGAGTTATGGAGGTTTTAAAATGGCCCAAAAGTGATAAAAATGACCAAGGAGTCATTTTCAAGGGTTAATAACTGAAAATCCAGTATGATCCAGACGAAACTCAGTAGGGTAAGGTTGTAGAGCTCGTTCCCACCTTTCTAAAGGTATAAAGTTTGTAAGTTTTGGATTTCGTACAAAGAAGTTATGCCCCTGCAAAGTCGAAAAAAATAAATAAATAAAGAGAAGCTGGAAATTTCTAGACTTAGACAACTCGTCTTAGTCTTATAAAGTCACATAAAATTTAGACTAAGAGGAATCGTCTTAGTCTTAAGTCTGGAAAGTGGAGGGGTAAACTTGTCAATTCAGTTTTAAAAACCCATCAGCCCCTTTTCTAGTGATTACCTGTGTGCGATCCCTTTCCCATTTACGAAAACTCAAACCAGAATAAAGAGAGGTGAGATCGAGAAGCAAGAGAGAAAACACACACATACACACCTCGACTGCGTGTGTGTACGTGAACTCAAAATCGAGAGAAGGGAAAGGCGGGGCTGAGAAGCATACGAGCAAGGAGGTTCGAGGAGAAGAGGGCTGCTCTTGCAGCAGGTCGTCGACAGCCACTAGAGGGTGACAAATCGCCGCTGCCGGCGCGATTTCTCCGGCGAATCAAGCTCCACGGCCGGCGGTAGCAAGGGTGAGCAAGGAAAAAACTTAAGCTTTGTAGATTTTCATGTTTAGATTATTTATATTTCAGAAATTTTGAACTTTGGGACAGAAATTGAAAGAAGGGAATAATTGATTTTTCAAACCCTAGTCCCCAAATCCGAAAATTGTACCTGCATGTTGAAATTGAGCAAGGGGTTGGGTTTCTTTTGTGGTTATGAGCTCAAAAACACTTATGAGACTCAAGTATTGAACTTTGGTTTGAATTTCCTTCTTGCATGTTGGCAATTAGTTGAAAAAAATGAAGAAATTATAGTTCTATAACATCTATGATTGAGTTTATGTTAGATATCAACTGATTTTAATTGGAATTTCACATGCATGTTAGCAAATGGTTGGATTGATGAAGAATCATGGAATATTTATCAATTTTAATGGAGTTTTATGTCAAAAAGTTTCTGTTTTGGAATTAATAGTTCACTAAACTAGATGGAATAATGTTTCAATACATATGGATGTTAGACATGGGAATTGTAAAGGAAGGTTGGAATGGAATAGGTCATTGTGGACTCAAGAACACAAGTATACTACAAGTATACAAAGATTCAATAAAAAAATAATTGTTTGACGTTTAATTTATAAATTTTGAGCTTTCGGGTAAAATGAGGAACCAAGTTGTTGGTTTGACGGATTTGGTCAAACTTGACCTTAAAAAGGAGAAATTGTCGTGAGCAAATTATTATTGGAAAATGTTAGATTATTACTTGCCAAAGGAACGCCTAACTTATTAATGGCCTAAAATTTGAGTATTCATAGAATAACGCTAGTTTGAACTAGTTAGAAAAAAAGTTATATGAATTAGACTTGTTCAGTATGTTAATATGTGAATATAATACTAATCTTCTATATTATTAATATAGAAGCTAAGGAGTGCGCAGAAGCAAGTAGAGGCAAAGACTAGCGGACCGAGGTGAGTACATGTGACATTTTCCCTCTTTGGGGTACATGGCAAAATGTTTTTGTAGTTTATGCGATTTTCGAGTATGAGATGTTATGCAAATTTATTTACCTATGACATGATTATTTTAAAGTCTCATACTATGATTTGAAAGCATGTTTTGGTAATCAAACAATAATGATTTGAAAGTTATTTGAAAAGCATTTTTGGCATTAAGCCCAAGTAATTTGAAAAGTTTATTTTGGCACAAATTTTTAATGGTTTGAAAGCAAGTTTTGGCATTAAGCCTAACATGCTTTAGAAAGTGTGATTTGACATCAAATTGAATTGGAATTTGAAAAGATTGGTTTGACACTAGCCTTAATGTGATTTCAGCAAGTAATCTGATGTCAAATCATATTATGTTTTCTTTTATGACTGGTATTTGAAATATGAATGAATGCAGCAATGCAAGTTAGTATGTTACCCACTTTTTCCCGGGCCATGATATTCCCATAACGGAATATAGAGGAGTCTACTGAGGTGGTACCTTCCCCTTCGCGAAGTAGATGTCCTAAAACACAAGATGCTAGGATGGACTGATCTTGTTCTTTCCATCTTAGTATAGACTTGGGAAAATCACTACGTGTGATTATCCTAAGTATAAAAATAAAGCATGTGGAGATACCAGTTAAAGCATGTGATACGATGCTGAAATGGTTTGATTATGTTCTTACCATTTCAGTATAGACTTGGGGTATCACCAAAGGTGATTAAGGCCCTAAGTATAAAAATCCGGACCCGAATGAATACTAGTCAAGTTTGAATAAAGAAAGTTTTATGATGACAGTTTATTATCAAAGGCTTTAAAAACGATATATGTTATGCTTTTAAAAGTTTTCAACAAGAGATATGATATGATTTGGTATAAGGGCTTTGGGAATAAGATATATTATGTTTTTAAATATTTTGAGTCTAAAATCCATGTAGCTCACGAGACATTTTTGTCTTACGTATTTTATGTTTCATGCCATGTGTCCCAGGTCCAGGTTCGCAAGAGTAGGATGACTATATGAAGTGCTAGATACGTTTTGGGAAGACTAGATGGAGTGGAGCTAAGCATAGCTCTCATCTTTTGATGTTATGGTTTAATCCTTCTCTGCTTGCTATGGTTTGTTTTGATATAAATTCGTAACGCCCGTGGTTGTAAACTTGTAGACCAAATGTTTGGTTGAACTTTATTTTTGATATTCATGTCTTATAGACATGAAGTATAACAACCATGTTTAAGCGATAGCACCATTGTGCTTTTAATGTTATTATGTTTTAAAAAAAATGGACAAATTTTGGGGCGTTACAGTCCACTTGGGCAGCGAAATACCATTGTAAATAATCTGATTACACGCTTCCTTGATTGAAATCGAAAGACCCTCCATAGCAAGCATAAAAAAGGAAGCCATAGGATCTCCTTGCCTAACACCCTTCTTAATCTGAAATTCTTCCGTAGGGGAACCGTTTAGAAGAACCGAAGCTTTTCCAGAACTAAGACATCCTTGGATCCAACTTCTCCACCTTGCACTAAAGTTCATCTGCTCCATTACTGAGTCCAAAAAACCCCAATTTAGAGAATCGAACGCTTTATCGAAATCAACTTTAAATACCAACATTTTTCTTTGTCTTTTTCGCCCATGTTATCAACTCATTTAAGATTAACGGCCCATCTGTGATATTTCTACCCTCTATACAAGCACTTTGTTCTTGACTCACCACTTTCCCAATCACAAACTTTAATCTGCATGAGATAACCTTAGATATAATCTTGTACAAACACCCAACCAAATTCACCGGTTTAAAGTCTTTCAAAACAAGCGGATCCTTTCTCTTAGGAATGAGAGCGATAAAAGACGAATTACATCCCGAACTGAACACACCTTGATTCTCGAAATGTTTAACACTACCAAAAATATCATCTTCAATAGTATCCTAAAACTTCTTAATGAATTTAAAAGAAAATCCATCCGGCCCGGGAGCTTTATCATTGCTGTAATCGTCAATCGCATGCTTTATCTCCTCCATATTGAACGGCCTGTTAATATGGTCCATGTCATCATTCGAGAGCCTAGAGAACCTTGAGCTGACCAACTTCGGGCGAAAAGGAAACTCCTCATTGAATTTGTTAGCAAAAACTCCAAGTATGATGTTTAATAACAGCTGGATCAAAATTCCACGTGCCATTCACATTAAGCCCATTTATTTTACATTTAAGCCTCTTACAATTGATTATCCTGTGAAAATATTTGGTATTCTTATCTCCCTCCGCTACCCATTTAAACCTCGCCTTTTGCTTTAGGTCCATCTGTTGAATTTTATCAATTTCATTCGTTCTAAGTACGATTGACAAACATAAAAATCGAAGGAGAATAGGTCTTCATTTACAACAAAAAACGAGGAGTACCATTTTATATAAAGAAGGTATTTATATCATTCAATTTAGGGTTTATTACATAAAAGATCCTATATTCTTCCGGTTTAGACCGAAAGTTTTTTTTTAAATACCTAAATTTTAGAAAAACTTTTTAATTCAGTTACATTACCTGGTTTTCCCGGTTATCTTCCAATAATATATTTTTTTTTCAGAAATGACCCTAAATTTTTTTTTTGTAAAGGACCCTACAAATTTCTTTTTACGATGATAAAATAGATGTTCCATTATATCCATGATTGTTTCATCCATAAATGTGTGTATATGATGAAGCTCTTGCGACTCATGATAAGGTTCGTCATGATGTGATACATGGTTTACCTGTAGAAGACCTAATTGTTTAGGTTTTAGAGATCTAAATCACGTAAAGTGGATCAAAAAACTTGGGTTTAGGTGGATTTGTATATGTCAGACTTACGTTCACATAACAAGCACTTTAAGTCACCGACCCATTTTCTTAGTAATGAGCTTGTATGGATGAATTTAGATAAGGGAATGGGTCGGTAGCTTAGGTTATGAATAATATTTTCATGGGATATACGATATGCATAGGTTCCAAAAATTAATATATCTACACCACTTAAACACATTACAGATACACACATTTTGGGACAAGAATTGCTTTCAAAAAAACATTTCAAAAAGATGGAAAAATCAAGGATGTTTACATATGTAGGAAAATATATGTCATACAAAACAAATTTCAGCTTCTTCAACTCCTCCAGGTAATATGGATAGCTAAGCTTCCAGTGTTAAGTCCCCATATAATGGATGCATATGGTTTCTAACAGATTATTTGATGGATGTATCTCATATTGATCCTTAAACTTCTTGAACTTAGGGTCGAAGTTGGTTGAACCAACATTGCCCTTCTATTTTCCCATCCACTAGCTTGTCATCATTGTTTTAATACCTCCCTCCCTTATAGCTAACATAGGAGTACTTAGGCTAGAGTGTTTCTTTTTGGCCATGTTAAACTCAAGAGTCTTAGGCATGTAATGCAACTCTATGATAGACTTTTCCAAATTATTTGTCGCTAATTTATGCATATTTGGGAAACCTACATTCCATGAAAGCTTTCATAATGTCACATCGCTCTTGTCATGCTTGTTCTTGAGAACATTTCTTTGAGAAATAACATTATGTCATATGCCTCAAGATTCTCAAAGCTCTTTTAGAAATCTGGAACCATGGTTGCAAGCATGATGCAAGCCACCTTAGCTGACTCTATGAGACGAGAATCATACTCATTCTTTTCTGCTCTTGTTATATTAGTTGGAGGAGCTTCTAGGATAGGTTCCTCAAGGGCCCGACTTTTCTTATCGCTCTAAGTGCAATTCTCAAATTATGATACCAATAAAGATAAATTAAACTATTCAGTTTATTTTCCAAGAGGATTCAATGAAGAGTTTAAACCCAAATAGTTTACGTTTGTAGACATCTATAAGACAAGAATTTTTATTAATAATTTAATAATTATCCTATATAAAATTAATTACATAAAATTTATTTTAACAAATGCTAAAATTTATACATAGTGGATCTTTTTATAATTCATAGGAGCTTTATATATATATATATATATATATATATATATATATATATATATATATATATATATATATATATATATATATATATATATATATATATATATATATATATATATATATATATATATATATATATATATATATATATATATATATATATATATATATATATGAAGCAATCACAGATACAATGAAACATCTATTTTATCATGGTAAAACATAAATATAATCGAATTTCCACCTTCCTTCATTGAAAGCACAATAACCAATACAAATATGAGGTTTTTTTGTTAAAAAGAAAATTTGATGGTCCACACGAAAAAGTTTGTCAAATGTGAGGTTTTTTTTTAAAAAAATTATAGATTTTTTTGGTAAGCCTAGGGCCTAGTGAGTTCGTGTTGCACATAAATGTCCATCATTTAAGAAAAATCAAATAGTTTTATCATACATTTCTAGTACAAAACATATTATAACGCCCGATGACACAATTTAGTTAAACGTGTACAATTCTCATCTTATTACTCCTATGAGTATATTTCTTATCTTCTGAGGTACCTCGTGTACCATTCTCATCTTATTACACTTTTTTTTATGATATTATCATCTCGTGGTGTAATTAGATTTCACAAATCATATGTATTAACTTCTTGATCACAAATATCAACTCTCAGTTGGTTACCATTTTTAAGGAATGCATTCTTTTCCTTTCATTTTATCTTACATACTTTTACTTATAACTTTCTAGGCTTTAAACCCAGCTTTTCTTCCACTATATCTTTTACTATCTTTTCTATGTGTTTTAAGGCTACATGCATAACACATTACATTGTTATTTCATTTAAACTCTACTTTTTTACACTATATATTTCTTTACAACATTATATTTTCATATTTCTTATAAAACTTCCTTCTTATGTATCTCTAGGTGATACACAACTGCCCTTGATTTTCTCATCATCTTTCGTTCTTTTGTATTTCGAGGCAATTTGCCCAATACATCATTTTACTCTTTGCTTCATACTTTATAGTATTCTAATTAGAATACTTATTTCATAACCACTTTTATACTTTTATACATTATATTTATATATATCTCAAAACTTACTCATGCTTTTACATTTATAAGAACGTATAAACATATATACACTTTCTTGTATTTCATGGTTACTAGTTATGTACTAACCATTTCTTACTATCTTTGGAGACTTTTACCCATTATTCCCACTCGGAAGTAGTAACTTCCTATCTGTTTAATATAGTTCTTATATTATCTTTAATTCTTCGTCTACTGCTTATTTAGACGTTTACTCTTGTTCTTTACTTCATATGTTTATGTCCTTTAGTAATTTTCCTTTCATGCTTACAACTTTCTTCAGTTAACATATGTCATTATACTCTTTTATTACTGGTATTCCTTCTTATACTTCTTTCATTTGGTTGCGGAATTAAATTCCCAACAACCAATATTTTACCATTCGTCATTCTTTTCCCCGTTTGGGTATCTTACTTTGTTTTTTTTATTACTCATTATAGCACTGTACTTATAACTTATTCAATTTTTGAATCTTTGAAACACTTTCATGCATCTTCTTTGTTCAATCTGTACGTTAATCTTCCATTCCCTTTTAGCATTGCCATCTTCTATCTTCAACTTTTCTCATCATTTTACTCCTATCGTTCTACAACGATATCTTACTTCCTTTATATATTTAATATTCACACGACTTTTAAATAAGATTCTGAATTTAATGGTTATGCTCAAAGCACACCACTTGTCAACATTATACTCTTTTTTTTTTACCAAATTTATGTACTATTAATACACTCTACTTATAATTTTCATCATTTATGTAAGAATCTTACAACTCTTATATAGGTAATAAATACCCATAATTCTTCTTTAAGTTGCTCTTATTCATACTTCCTCTCGCCTTGGCAGGCATATACTTTAATGTCATTTAATCTGTCTAAGAAGTATTAATTATCTTATTGATTTCTTTTTTTCTTTACCATACTAAATGGTATAAATCCACTGCATTATCTTTTAATACTTATAATCTTACTTGTTCTTATTACATAGGCATATAACTCCTATGTTATCCTTACTACTTTCTTCAAAACCTTTACCCACCAGATTACCATAGTTCCTTTACGATTCCACCAGTCTCAATACATACCCTGTGATTATGATAATACGGGCCCATATTACCATAATCACCTATACATATTGATTCTGCTGTTACCACAAGGTCTCATGGAACACTGGTTCCCTTAACACATAACACCATTATAAGTACATGGTGATCACTACTAGAAATCTCACTACTTTATAAACATAGCCTTTAATAAATTTAGACGGTTACGGAAAATATCATATAATTTTCCTAACGATCAGATTTTTTGCTCACTTTAATCGTTAGCTTAACACTTCTTAGTGTTATATATCTACATATTTTAAATAATGCATAATGTCTTAATCATTTAAGACATCATATATCATATTTTCATAAACTAACATTTCTATAGCATGCGTTTAAGCCTAGGAGTGGAACAAGCCAATCCTAATTCGCTTAAACCATGGCTTTGATACCAACTTTGACACCCCAATTCTACTGTTTTCAAATACTATGGTTTTTCGTATAAATACATGAATACAAAAATACGGTTTAACAAAAACCGATAATTTAAATGTTTAAAACAGTGGGTGTACAAATTCATATCAAGCTAACCATAGTAAGCAAGAAAGGATTTAACCTTGAGTCCAATATAGGAGCTAACTTAAGCTCCACTCCAGCTAAACTTCATCCCATTGATATCAACTTATTTTGACCTGGAATACATGGCAAAACATAAAATACGTAAGACAATAATGTCTCGTGAGTTACATGAGTTTTAGACTCAAACTTTTAACTTCTTTTCCAACCTTTTTATAAAAATTATGACATAAAACATCTCTCAAAGTTTTATAATAATATTATACCATAGCTCTTTACTTTTTCAAAATCATTACATGTCATACCTTGCAAAAAATATCTTCTTTCAAAACTTTATAATAGCAACATACTATAACTCTTTGCTTCTTAAAAATCATTTTACGACATACTTTACTAAAATAACATCTTTCTTACTTTCTTTGACTGGTTTTATAAGCTTGCTGGATTTTTATACTTAGGGCTTTAATCACTATAAGTGATACCCCAAGTATCTATGGCTAGAAAGAACGGATCAATCCTCACCATAGAAGTGCTGAGGCAATCTACTTCGTGATGGGGAATTTTCCCCAGTAGACCCCTTACCTAACCCGGGTAGGTTGGAACATAGTTCCCTTACTAACGCTGCTTGCTACAATTACCAGTCATACAAAACATCTTCTGCTTACTTTTACATTACTTACTTGCATAATGGCTAATTGTCAAACTTCACCATTTCTTGTCTTTATGGCTAAATGCCAAATTCATAACTTTCGTTTCACATAAACTATACGTTTAAAACATGTCTTTATAACAATTTAGGCTTAATGCCAAATCATATATTTCAAACATCTTATGGCTATATGACCTTTCATACTTGAAAACATATACAATTTGTAACCAAAACATATTTCTTAAACATATTGTGGCTATATGCCTATCCATACTTCCAAACGTATAACTTGTATTCAAAATATACTTTTCACATAATTGGTTCATAGACCAAAACATACTTTCACATAATTGGTTCATAGACCAAAACATAACTTCAAATATATCATTATACTTTCACAAACAAGTTAGAAATAATACTCTTGCATATAATTTCACACATAGAAATTTTATAAGAAATCTTGAATATACTTACTTGCCATGTAACCCAGAGTGGGTAAAAATACTGCATGTACTCACCTCATGTATTGCTAGAAGATTGACTACACGTTCCTTGTATTTATACTCTTTTGTGATTAAATAATCACTTGGCATGAACCTATAATTAACATGTTATACATTAACATTCATGCTAACTGATTCTATAACTCATTAAAGTCCTTATAATACTATCTTGGGTCATAATAAGTATATAACTTTAAAATGACCAACTTTAATTAAATCGTATTTTATACGTATTTTACTACAGTACCCTCAGAGGGTCGTATTTCGATTCCGACAATTTTACATGAAGTTTTGGGCCATAATAGACCTATGTTTAAAATTTGGGGTCAAACGGACAAGTATTGGTCAAAATCTAAAAACTCAAAATCACTTGGCAGGAGACTCACTGCATGTTTCTGGTGGCGCCGCCTCGCGACTCGACCAAGGGTGTGGTCGCGACTCGAAGGCTGCTGGCGCCGCCACGCGACTCGACCAAGGTGTGGTCGCGACTCGAAGGCAAAGCAGATTGCCTTATTTGGCGATTTTTCAAACTGCAGTTTCACTATTCGCCCCATTAAGCTCTTAATACTTAACTTAATTGGTTTAGGGTCATATCTAGGCCCTAAATACCAACTTACACTTATTTTTAAACTTCAAAATCATCAAACCTTCTTTAAAATCTTGAAAATTCTTCCGAAAACACCATTTTTCACCAAAAATCATTTTAGTGAGTTTTTAAAGCTTGGAACTGATTTCTTACTTCTTTTATGACACTTTGGACTTATTAAAACATTAGGAATCATCTTCAAACTCATATACCCAATTTCTAGGGTTCTTGACTCAAATCATCATTTCCTTGAATTCCACCATATTCAATGGTTAGAACTTGTTTTCTATGATGTTTTGAGCTAGAGAAAATATATGGATTCGTTGGATTAACCTCATCCATAGAAATCAGAAGTTGGATTTAAAAATCGTCCAACAAAACTTGAAGAATTAAGGAGTTCTTACCTTATAAAGCTTGAAATTACTAAATTCCAAGTATAAATCTCTAGTTTTCCATCTTGATCTTGCTCCTCTTCTTGAAAGATCACCCACGGTTCTTGAGAGAAGTTTCTAGTAGATAACTTCTGATTTTTATGAGAGTTATGACATAATTTTTCATTTATATATTTTTTTCCAACTTTGGCTTAATGACGTTTCAGTCCCTGGACTTCCATTTCTTGCACTTTGGCTACTAAAAATCAAATTTTATCACATATAACTTAGTTTCTTACATTTTTGGTCCAAAAACCAAAAATATTCTTTCATAATAAATCTTATACATGAGCAAATGACCAAATTACCCTTTTATGGTAAAATGACCAAATTACCCTCTCGAACAAACTTTTATTACATCAACTTCCACTTTTCACACTTTTTCCCACAAACACAAATACTTTTATACCAGGGATCAAAACATGGCAAAAGACCAATTTGTCCTTCTTCACAAATTTTTCTCCAAACTATTGAAATTTTACTACATTTTCCGCTACATTATTTTACAACTTTTAAAATCTTTTCTCTTTACTTTAAGCGTTATCTCGAATATAAATTCAAAATTTTTGGGTCGTTACATGATAAACATTTTTGTGCAAGCAACCACAACACACGAAAACCTCACCTCGTAGGCGTTAGGTTCTAAACCGAATCTTGTTATGCTACTCGTACCCTACATATCACCAACAAGTTTTTCTAAGGCTACAATCTTCAAAAAAAACATCATCCGTATCCGTTTTGGTTCACTTATCCATGTGTCTTGTTCGACCGACTAATAACGTCTATTCATTTATGTTGATTAAACGTTCTTAACAATTTAGTAAAAATATTATTTCCCATTTTGTTAATAAAAATATTTCCTAATTTATAAAATTTCAGTCTTGAAGATAATACCCAAAAATCTAAACGACTAAATCATTAAAATATAGAACTTATGCTTTTAAAAGTAACTAGGGTTTGGACCGTACGCGCGATACTGCGGAAGCCCAGTATATTGGAAAATGCAGCTTGACAAAACAAATCATGAAAATGACAAATAATGTAACTTTAAAATATTATAAGGGACCGGAATCGCAACTTACAAAATACCAATAATATAAGTTTATAATAAATAAGGATCAAAACAGTTAATTCGAAATTAGTTGAGGGGAAAAACATAAATATAAAAGTTTGCTATAAGAAGAATAAAAAATGCTATTTACAAATAGAAGCTTATTTGAATTTTGTACCAAATGCTTTAACAATTATAATATGATCTTGATTTAGTAGGATTTGTTCTGAAAATACAAAAATGAAATGAACAGTGAAAAAGCTCTCACATGCTAATGTTGGTAATTAATATATATATAATATTAATAATGAAAACTAGCAAATTAACAAATTACAGGACTATTTATGTAATTTATATTTCCACTCAAAAGCTTCCGTTTTAGAAAAAGAAAATGTCAAACCATAACAAATGGAAGGCAATTTTTGTACTTCTGTATTTTGTACTTTTGTTTAAATACAAATGAATGTATATGTTTAAAAAAATTGCCAAGCTAACAATACTGCATGGACCATTTGTGTAACTCTACATTTCAATTCACCAATAAATAAATAATGGAAGTAACGTGA
The DNA here is from genome assembly GCA_023525715.1 of Cichorium intybus. NCBI lineage: Eukaryota > Viridiplantae > Streptophyta > Magnoliopsida > Asterales > Asteraceae > Cichorium > Cichorium intybus. Next base: position 67,796,958 of record CM042015.1, on the reverse strand, counting down.
GAATAATCTTTCTCATCAGAACATTTCCACCATTTTTAAACTGCAAAAAACGTTGATTTCCACTTGTAACAATATCAATTAATTTTAGACAATCACTACTAATTATCTCCACCCTTTATGAATAATTACCCAAAAAAAAAATTCATGATTTTTTTTGTCAAACATTATGAATTAACACTCTTATTGCAACCAAATATATTTTTTCAAAGTTCTCATAAAATTGCCACTTATCGGCTCGAACAAAGACACGACAATTAACCGAAATATGTATAGCATGCAAATAAAACTTTCTAAATGACTATTAAGAACTTGGATCCAAAAATCATACCTTAATTGCTAAAATTCCGAAAAAAAACTCACAAACCTCATTCTCCAATTTCTCCATTCATTCTTCACCGTTTCTCGCAATTTCTGAGTGCATTTCAAATGATATCTCGGCCTTTTTATAATGCTCACGTTCTCATAAGTTATAACCCATTCAACCGTCCGAATTTATGCCACATTCAAATGTGACGGTTTTGAAACTAAAATCTCATAATTTTCTCTCGATTAAACCTAGTTACTTCTAATTAATTTCTTAATCATAGATATGATAATTTAATCAGATTTTACACATATCTTTTTAATTTCCGTTATCACATGTTGTGCATCGAGAACAAAAGTTAGTCGATATTATTTTATTTCGGCATCTATATTATCCTTGTTTCTTAAGTGGATTTGTACCTTGTGTAGTAAATGTTGTATATATATATATATATATATATATATATATATATATATATATATATATATATATATATATATATATATATATATATATATATATATATATATATATATATATATATATATATATATATATATATATATATATATATATGGTATATGGCTACTTAAAAGAATAATTGCTTCATTTGTCATCTTTACTACTTTCACATACATTTACTGTAGAGAATACCGAGTAGTCAAGTACTTCAAAAGTGTACAACATTTATTGCATATGATCCAAAGTAGTCAAATCACATCAAATAAAAAGTGATCAGCCTAATATTGTTGTATGGACTGGACTTATCTGTTTTGATTTGGTTTTGTTTAATATAGCTTGAGGAGTTTGTCGAAATTGGTTTAACTTTAATGTTTTTAAAGAGAAATGAGATAAACGAGACAAATAAGATAAAAATTCTATGATCGTTCAAATAAGTTTAGTGGGTTGTGGTATTAAACATAGATCTCCTTGGAACATAATATGATGAGAAGTCATTTTAGAGATAGAAACAAATGAAAACTATAATTAAATCAATAGAAATAAAGAACTACATATACCAATTTTAGTGAGTTGGTTGAAGTTATATATAATTTTTCTTCTGTCAATTTATTTTTTTGTTTATCATTTACATATTAGCTTAATTCATTTACTAAACATAGCCTACACTACTAGAATCAATTGCAATCCTAATCAGATGGCTTTACAATCTTTTAAAGTTTTGATTGCAATTTGAACACTGGTATCGTATTTAACCGGTTTAAATGAGAGAAAAAGAAAAATACAAGCAACTTGTTTAGGTTGCGTTTGGTTGCGGAAAAGTGTTTTCCGTTTTTCAATTTTCATTTTCAGAAAAATGGAGTGGAGTTTTCATTTTCATTTTCAGTAGAAAACGCGTTTGGTTAATCTAATTGAGTTTTCGTTTTCCGTTTTAGAAAATTAGAAAACGCGTTTGGATGTGTATTTTCTGTAAGTTTTCATTTTCTATTTTTTTACTTCAAAATAATACAAAATAACACATATTTATAAACCAACCCCACTACGCACCCTACCCACCCCACACCGCCACCCCTACCCTCACCCATACCCTACCCCACCGACCCCTACCCACCCCCACCGGGTGGGGGTAGGGTGGCCAGGTAGGGGTGGGGTGGGTGGAGCTGGGTAGGGGTGGGTGGGGGTAAGGTGGGGTAGTAGGTGGGTGGAGTTGGGATGGGTTTGGGGGCAAAGTAGGGTAGGGGTGGGGTGGGTGGGTAGGGGTAGGATGGGATGAGATGAGATGGGTAGAATATGTGTATAGGGATTGTATTTTTGAAAAAATTTGGAAATAGAAAAGTTTGGAAAATAACAATTTTGAGTTTTCTAAGTTCTATATAATTTTGGAAAACGGAAAATTTTCATTTTCTAGGAAAATTTTGGAAATTTTGATTAACCAAACGCGTTTTCCAACTTTTCATTTTTCTTGAAAAACTAGAAAATTTTCCGCAACCAAACGCACCCTTAACTTTTTTCCAAAAAAAATTCACAAATTAAAAAAAAAATCTAATAACCATCCATGTCTCATAGGCATTATGAAATGGGCTTTGGCACTGCAATACAAACCCTCAATTTACAAGACAAATTTTTAGTTAGTCTTTAACAAATAAGGGTGTATGCCACTTAATACCTTGATGCCCAACGAAACACTCCTACTTCTATTAATTTCTTCTTAATCGAAGATAAATTTTCTTCAATTTAGAAAACTTGTGGCTTTTGTATCCTTCTAAATTCAAATGAATTTATATAGGTAGATTGGCAAAGTTGAGTATAATTCTAGTGGCATCACAAAGGGAGCGATTTCTTCGTTCAATAACATCATTCTGTTGTGGTGTGTACGAAGCCGAAAAGTTATGAGAAATCCATTTATCAATTCGAAAAGATTTAATAGTGTGATTCCTGAACTTGGTTTCATTGTCGCTTCGGATAGCAGAGGACAAGATGACTTATAGAGAGAGATATTAATATATTATAAGGATAATATATTAATTAGAAATAGTTATATTTAATTAATAATTAATCAGAAATTAATTGGAATTAATTTTAGGATTAATTGGATTAATTAAAAGTGCAGGGGCTGAGTTGTAATTGTTTAATAGTTGAGCAATAGACAATTAGGGTTTGTATTGGGTTGGACGAATCCAAGGCTTAAATCCTTGTGGATTTCGAAACCCATATATGGGTACAAAGTCTATTTATGGCAATGATAAGCAGATTGAGTTATGTGATAAAAGCATTATCCTATCAGGAATTCAAATAGGGCAGTTAGATGCCTTATGACTTATTATTCTAGGGCTATAAATAGAGACCCCTAGGAGCCTCATAATTCACGCCTAACTCATAGAGTTCCTCTCCTCTCTCTAGTTCTTCTTGCTTGCTAAGTTCTGGGTGTGAGTCATTAGAGGCACGACACTTGTGGTGCTTGCTTCCAAAGGTTAAAGGTATGACAATATCATTTATGAATTTCGATTTATACATTAGTTATAGGTTCAATTGATAAAAACATAGATCCTTATTAGGTTGCATGACTTAAGATTTAAGCTCATTGTTTGCATAGAACCCATCAGTGGTATAAGAGCTGTGCTTCTTTTTCTGTTGAATAACTTTAACTGTTATTAGGGTTTATTGAAATTAAACCCTTTCCACCATGAATGTCGACTTGGGCTAGAGTTTTGGAAACCCTAGCTTGCACCATTTGATTTTCGAAAATTGTATGTGCCTTCTTAAGGTTTTCTACTTTTGGTAAATATGATTATCTAACAAATGGAAACCCTTGACCTTTATTTTTGGAAAACTTAGTGGGCAAGGATAGGATTAAATTAATTGATTTATTTTGTTAATCCTAAATTGATTTAATTGATTTAATTGTTAATTAAAGGATAAATCAATATGGTTTTATTTTTAGATTTAATTAAATTAGATTTAATTCGAAAATTTAAAAAATAAAACCAAATATTTTAAATTGTTTAAAATACATCATATATATATATATATATATATATATATATATATATATATATATATATATATATATATATATATATATATATATTAAAATTTAATATTTATATGTATAAGATTAAGTAAGTCAAATCGCTAGTATGCCTTATTCTCAAAACTGGTCTATAAGGAGGGTATAAGGAAACTGTCTATAAAATGACGGTTGAATGTGTGTCCACTCTCACCCATCGCTTCCTTGATCAGTGGAGGGTCGTTAGCAGAACGAATTTGATAGGACAAACCTTATCTCATTAATAGTATAATGCTATTAGAAAAAGTACTAAAACCTTAACAAAATCCCAGTCTATTTACTTTAGAAAAATGTGAAAAGTATGCTAATCCATGAAATTGCACGTTACACTTTGTGAGTTGTTAGTGGAGCGTGTGTGGTTTACCAGCACACTAATAGAGACTCATAAAGGGTGGTAACAGGTATCTCATAATTTATCATTGTTGATGGAGCATGTGTGGTTTACCGGCACATCAATCGAGGTGATAAACGACATTGAGGTTACCAAGCAGATTTGCATGGTTATTCACATCTTGTTTGTGATCCTTGGCATCCCAGTCATAAATAGAAGAGCATAATCCGAGGGTAAAACATGCCATTGAATAGTTTCAATGAATCTCAAAGTCTTAGGAATTTCACTTAATACGATTATCTTCCGCGATAGAATTGATAAATCGTCATTTACCTACCTTCATATAATTTACGATTAGATTACGGCATCCCTTTTCTAAGTTGTAAATTATAGTGTTGGGTTCTAACCTTAATATGTTGTTTGGGTTAACATATTGAGGACTGTCCATATCTAATTAAAACTATCTTCTTTTAAAGATGTCTACTCCTGATGCTTCTGCTACTCCGTCCGCTCCCCACTCCAACCATATCACCAACTTCACATCGATCCTTTCTCTTTGTTCGAATGTGACATTAGATAGCACCAACTATAACGACTGGTTGCGGAATATTAAGATGGCTCTTCGTTTCGAGGACAAAAAGTATGTGCTAAAAAAAAACTCATCGAGGTCGATTTTGAAACAGCTACTCCTGAGGATTATGCCTCATGTAAGAAACACTACGACGATGCAACCAAAGTGGCATGCATCATGGTCGCTAGTATGCCTCATTCTCAAAACTGGTCTATAAGGAGGGTATAAGGAAACTGTCTATAAAATGACGGTTGAATGTGTGTCCACTCTCACCCACCGCTTCCTTGATCAGTGGAGGGTCGTTAGCAGAACGAATTTGATAAGACAAACCTAATCTCATTAATACTATAATGCTATTAGAAAAAGTACTAAAACCTTAACAAAATCCCAATCTACTTACTTTAGAAAAATGTGAAAAGTATGCTAATCCATGAAATTGCACGTTACACTTTGTGAGTTGTTAGTGGAGCGTGTGTGGATTACCGGCACACTAATAGAGACTCATAAAGGGTGGTAACGGGTATCTCATAATTTATCATTGTTGATGGAGCATGTGTGGTTTACCGGCAGATCAATCGAGGTGATAAACGACATTGGGGTTACCAAGCAGATTTGCATGGTTATTTACATCTTGTTTGTGATCCTTGGCATCTCAGTCACAAATAGAAGAGCATAATCTGAGACTAAAACATGCCATTGAATAGTTTCAGTGAATCTCAAAGTCTTAGGAATTTCACTTAATACGATTATCTTCCGCGGTGGAATTGATAAATCGTCATTTACCTACCTTCATAAAATTTACGATTAGATTATGGCCTCCCTACCTTCTGCTACTCCGTTCGCTCCCCACTCCAACCATATCACCAACTTCACATCGATCCTTTCGCTTTGTTCGAATGTGACATTAGATAGCACCAACTATAACGACTGGTTGCAGAATATTAAGATGGCTCTTCGTTTCGAGGACAAAGAGTATGTGCTCAAAAAAGAACTCATCGAGGTCGATTTTTAAACAGCTACTCCTGAGGATCATGCCTCATATAAGAAACACTACGACGATGCAACCAAAGTGGCATGCATCATGGTCGCTACTATGGTCCCCGAATTGCAGAGATTTTATGAGGACTACTGCCATACAAGATGAACAAGGACCATATGGAAAAGTTCCATAAGCGGCTCATCAAAGAAAAGTATGAAGTGGTCAAGGCCCTCATGGCATGCAAGATGAAAGAGGGAGAGTCTGTCTGTGGCCACGTGCAGAAAATGCAAAGATACGTGGAACGTCTTGTGAAACTGAATGTGCATTTTGACGAGGAGCTGGCTACTGACATAGTCCTCAACTCCTTGCCTGGTTATTATGATCAGTTTATCTTAGCTTATCATCTAAACAACAGCGAGACTACTTTAGCATAGTTACACAACATGCTGCAGACCGCTGAGGCAAGAATGAAGGGTAAAGGTTTAGCCTCCACTTCTGGCAGCACTCCCGTTCTGGCTATTAGACAGGGAAAGGGGAAGAAGAGGAAGGGTCCTCTGAGACATAACTAGAAGGGAAAGTCCCATGTCGGATCATCTAGTAATGGTCCAAGGGCAAAGTCGATTGCTTCTACTGAAATAAGAAGGGACATTGGAAACGAAGCTACCCAAAATACCTGTAAGACATTAAGGATGGCAAAGTGAAGCCATCGTCTACATGTATATACACAATCTCTAATAACTCATCATCTTCTCATTCTTGGGTCCTTGGTACAAGATGTGGTTTTCACATTTGTTTTGATCTATAGGGACGAAAAGAAAGTAAGGAGATGGAGCATGGAAGAATAAACCTGATCATGGGGAATAAGCGATCTTCACTTATCACCAAGATTGGCGTTTATAGTCTAGTGCTTAGTGATGATGTTAGTTTAGATTTGATTGATTGTTGCTACTCGTAAGAAATGGCTCGTAATATTATTTCATTTCATGCATTGTTTAGACAATGATATATATATATATATATATATATATATATATATATATATATATATATATATATGTATATATATATATATATATATATATATATATATATATGTGTGTATATATATATATATATATATATATATATATATATATATATATATATATATATATATATATATATATATATATATATATATATATATATATTCATTTGATAATATGAATGGATCTATTTCACCATATAAAAATGGTGTTTTTATATTTAATGCTTTGCCTTGGGATGGTGTGTATGAAACTGTGACATGTGTAGACAACTTTGGCAACAGTGTATTTCAAATTGATTTGTCTAATGGTATAGAAAAGCGTGCTTGTGGCACTGTCGTCTCGGACACATTAACAAGAAACGCATCGCCCAACTCCAAAAGGATGGAGTGTTGGAATCATTTGACCTAAGGCCAGATGATTCATGTGAATCTTGTCTTTTGGGAATGATGACAAATTCCCCTTTAACAGGGTCTTGTGAAAGAGGTGAAGGTCCGTTGGATCTCATACATACCGCTGTATGTGGACCCTTCAGATCGACCACAAGGGATGCAAATCGATTTTATGTGACTTTTACTGATGATTATAGCAGATATGGCTATCTATACTTAATCAAGCATAAGTCAGAAACCTTTGAAAAGTTCAAAGAGTTCAAGCATGATGTCGAGAATTAATTAGGCTGGAAGATAAAGATGCTTAGATCCGATAGAGGCGGTGAGTATCTTAGTATCGAGTTCCTAGACTATCTTAAGGAGTGTGGCTGAGAGGCGTAATGGAAGCTTGTTGGACATGGTTCGTTCCATGATGATTCGAGCTTCTCTTCCTATTCATTTCTGGGGGTATGCCTTAGAGACAGCCGCCCATATTCTCAATATTGTCCCTACCAATAAGGTTACCAAAACACCTCACGAAATGTGTACGGGGAAAGTTCCCTCGTTAGCACATATTAAAGTCTGGGGTTGTGAAGTCTTCGTAAGAGGAGAGACTCATGACAAACTCGAAGCTAGAAGTGAGAGATGCTTTTTCATTGGCTACCTAAAGCAGTACTTTGGATATTTATTCTACAGACCTAGCGAGGACGTGGTCTTTGTAGCATGAAGAGCAGTTTTTCGAGAGATAGAGAGAGAGAGAGCTCATATTCAAAGAGGACAGTGGGAGCATCATTGACCTTGAAGAAATTCAAGAGTCAGCCAATGAAGGAACCTAAGAAGATACTAGCACTCAACCAGAGGAAGAAGTTCCTGTTAAACTGGTAAACAGTTCGTTACCTCTTAGACGTTCCGGTAGAGTTATCATGCCACCTGAGTTCTATGGTTTCCATATTACTACAGATGGTGACACGTTTGTTAGTGATAAAACACTGGTAAATCTGGTTGAGCCAACTAACTACAACGAACCGATGGAAGACCCTGAGGCCGCTAAATGGAAAGAGGCAATAGACAGCGAGATCAAGTCCATGTATGACAATCAAGTTTGGAACTTGGTTGACAACGTACCAGGTCGAAAGATTGTTGAGTACAAATGGATCTTCAAGAAGAAGACCGACATGGATGGAAAGGTACACACTTTCAAGGCTCGGCTGGTTGCGAAAGGTTTCACTCAAACCCCTGGGGTTGACTATGACAAAACTTTCTCACCATTAGCTAAGATTAAGTCCATTAGGATAATGCTTGCCATAGTTACGTTTCATGATTATGAAATTTGGTAGATGGATATCAAAACCGCTTTCCTTAAGGGAATTTGGCTGAGGAAGTTTCAATGAATCAGCCAGAGGGTTTGAAGATGAAAAGTATCCTAATAGAGTGTGTAAGCTTGAGAAATCAATATACAGATTGAAACAAGCTTCTCGCAGCTGGACTCTCTGCTTTCATGAGAAAGTCAAAGAGTTTGGTTTCTCTAGGAGCAAAGATGAGTCATATGTGTATATCAAAGCTAGTAGGAGTATAGTCACTTTTTTGGTGCTATATGTCGATGACATATTACTCTTTGGAAACAACATTCCAACCTTGCAAGAAGTCAAATCTTGGCTTGGGAAGTGTTTCGCCATGAAAGACCTTGGAGAAGCTGCCTATATTCTCGGGATTAGAATATTAAGAGATAGAAAACAAAGGCTGATTGGACTTAGTCAAAGTGTTTACTTGGATAAGGTGCTAAAGAGGTTTAGTATGGAAAATTCCAAGAAATTAGAGCTACCTATCCAAAGTAATGCCAAGTTGAGTAAGACTCAAAGTCCCAGTACATATGAAGAAATAGCTGAAATGAGTCAGGTACCTTATGCTTCGGCTGTAGGGTCGATCATGTACGCTATGACATGTACTCACCCTGACGTGTCCTTTTCCTTGAGCATCGTCAGTCGTTATCAAGGAAACCCGGGCAAGGCTCATTAGACAGCAATCAAGAATATACTCAAGTATTTGCGAAGGATGAAGACATGGTCTTAGTCCTTGGTGGCAGTGATACATTGAGAGTAAGTGGTTATAGTGACACCAGCTTCCACACAGATAGAGACAACTTTCGGTCTCAGTCAGGCTGGGTGTTTCTGTTAAACGGTGGAACAGTTACGTGGAAAAGTTCCAAGCAAGAAACGGTGGCTGATTCAACTTATAAATCAGAGTGCATAGCTGCAAGTGAAGCATCAAAGGAAGCAGATTGGCTGAAGAACTTCATCGGTGACCTTGGAGTAGTCCCGACCGTTCAGGAGAAAATGGAACTGTTATGCGATAATGAAGGAGCGGTTGCCTTAACCAAGGAACCGAGAGATCATGGAAAGTCCAGACATATCGACAGAAAGTACCATTACATCAGACAAAGAGTAGTAGAATGTCACCTCATCGTAAAGAGGGTATCATCTGAAAACAATCCTGCAGATCCTCTGACAAAGGGTCTGAGTAAGGTGAAGCACTATCATCATGCTAGGAGCATTAGGATGATGGATGATATTAGTTTTTGTAATTAGATAGGTATCTCAAAACTTGTAACAAAGAAAATGTAATTGACTTGTGGTGATTAAATAATGTAGAATTATTTATGAATATTATTTACTACTATTTGTCAATGGTACATTATTGTGTTTTATTTTGCATGTTTTACTTCCCGAGTAATTTGATTATTCAAAAAAACAATTCCACAGTCGATCATACTTTCAGAAGTAAGTAATGAATTAAGACTGTCATGAATTGAATTGTAGATTGTCTAAGGAGTTAGACATAGAAATAGTATCGCTGTAATGTTCATGAGTACTTAGAAATAGAGATTTGAGTATTGGACCAACCCGCGCTCAGGAAATTACTTCATGGATTCTATCACGAGTAATTCTGAGATGATAACATCTTATGGTCTTGAAACGGAGACATATAAGTTGAAATTTACAAGTTTGTTGTGTATTGATAATGCGTAAACCCATCGGTAACTCGATGTTATAAAACGTATTGTTGTGCGCGATTTGATGAGTTAAGGACACAAGCATATGAGTCAAATTTTATTCGTTCCCTTTGCCCTAGCGGGAAAAGCGATGTCTTTGGGCCCCTCGGTGCTTTGGTAGTGACTTATAGTGCTGGCCCAGCCAGGACTAAATTGATGTGTTCGATTAGAAGTCCTATATCATCACAAATCAGGAATCGGGAAACAAAGTATCGGACTAAGATTGATTCTAATCCATGTCTCAAGTCCGAATGATATCTTGTAGAACGGAGGATCATATGATCACTTTCTTAGGACGCGAAATTGACTGGGTCAGAGTTCGGCAGCGGCTTTTGGAAGCTACAATTTGCTGATCAATTCGGAAGCTATATTGAGTTATAGTTATAAACTTATCCAAGTGGGAGATGTTGGATTAGGTGTCTAAGCCATAACTATAATTTAGAAATATATTTGAATTGATGGCAACACAGTCATTTTGGGTTGCCCTCAAAACCTAGCAGAGGACAAGATGACTTATAGAGAGAGATATTAATATATTATAAGGATAATATATTAATTATAAATAGTTATATTTAATTAATAATTAATCAGAAATTAATTGGAATTAATTTTGGGATTAATTGGATTAATTAAAAGTACCGGGGCTGAATTGTAATTGTTCAATAGTTGAGCAATAGACAATTAGGGTTTGTATTGGGTTGGACGAAACCAAGGCTTAAAGCCTTGTGGATTTCGAAACCCATATATGGGTACAAAGTCTATTTATGGCAATGATAAGCAGATTGAGTTATATGATAAAAGCCTTATCAAATCAGGAATTCAAATAAGGCAGTTATATGCCTTATGAGTTATCATTCTAGGGCTATAATAGAGACCCCTAGGAGCCTCATAATTCACGCCTAACTCATAGAGTTCCTCTCCTCTCTCTAGTTTTTCTTGCTTGCTAAGTCCTTGTCTAGCCAAACATGAAAAGTGTCCACAAGATTGTTTCCATTTGAGAAAGAGTTTTTGGTCAGTTTTACATACCTTGGATTTGGAAAATTTTCTTGATAAGGAACGAAGATGGGTTTGCCATGTTCTTTCTTTTAAAAATTCATGTTTTTGTTGTGAGATCTAGACTTCTGCTTGACAATTACTTCATTTCGTTTTCCAAAATCCTCTTTCATAAGCCTCTTGTTCGAAAGTTCATTATGCTTTGATTTTCATTGAAATCATTTGATTTTGAAAATTTTGTTTTCTCTCAAAATATTTTCTTAACGGAGTGTAACCTCTCTTATTCCAAGAGTTTTTATGATCTATTTGATAGATTTATTGTTTGCGAATGTTAATCTTAACATCAATTTTTTCATTAATATTTTTTCAAGCATTTTATCCGAAGAGAAAAATTCTTCACGATTGACTTTTTTTGTTATCTTTGTTAACCATAGATGTTAACTCATTTTCATCATCCAAGATGACACCCTTCTTCATAAAAAAACTGAATTTTTGAAGTTAGCAATCTTAGGATATGCACATGCTGTAAGGACAAGGAACCTATCCTTGAACAAGTTTTTAAATTCTTTTGAAGTATCAAGAACTTGGAGAGTTTTTAATCTTGTTCAATTGGGTTATCCTTCTTTAGAAAGTCGGATTGCTTTTTTGACATTTTGATTTTAATCTTTTCAACTAGATGTATCGAAGTCCAACATTGAAATTCGTAATCTGATGAATCATATTTTTCTAAAGATTAATATAAGATAGCACTAGATTCCAAGGATAATTTGGAGCGAGATTTAACACATATAAATTTACATATTTAATTACTTTAAAATCATAATCAAAATTAACAACGGGTTCATCATATTTTATTGTATCTTCAGAATCATGCATATTAGGTAAGAGTGTAATAGGAATAACATCATTCATCAATTTCAAAAGATTATCAGATTATAAAAATTTTCAAAGGGAATAAGACCATGCACATATGTCTGATTAGGAACATCAACAGATGACACAATATCTTCATACTTATATGAAATTTTGTCTACATCATGCTACTTAAATTCAAAAAGGCAGAAGTTTCTTGTGTTGTTTCAAAGATATTTCGAAAGAGTGATAGACATGAGTAATATCAACATAAATATGTTTAGCGGTTTCACAAAACACAATACGCTGTTTTAAAGGTACATCATTGTCAATTCTAAATTGTTATATACTATCTTCTAGAATTCCTACCCTTAAATCAAGCTTCTCAATTAAGCCCCACATTCCCTCTATCTTATTTCTCAAACACGTAACCTCCTCTTATGCCTGATATACGTCACTATTTGCAGAGACAATAAGTTTGTTCATATACAGACAATTAGAGGTAATTTCATTCAGATCATTAATATAACAAGATTCAGGAATATTGAAAGTACAAAGTAATTAGGATACCTTTAGTGGAATGGTTAGTCGAGATTTGGATGTTGTGTCGGTTCCCTTTGCTATGAGGCACAGTCCACATAGCTCTATGCATTGGCTTTCGCATCTCCTCATCATCATACCCCGAGGACAAAACTTGATGAGTTCCATCACCTTCTTCAGTAGCAACCAATGACAAGTTTTGAGCCTTAGCTTCGACCTCTTCGAGCTTCTTCGAATAATACACCTCATTTTTTACCTTATTCTTTTTCTTATTTTGCTGCTTAACCATGCAATAACTAGACATGTGATTCTTGTCGAAGCAGTAGTTACAATCCTACCCTGAATCACCCAACAACATCTTCTCAAGCTTTGACAAGGAATCAGGCTTGGATTGTGTAGAGTAGTTAGTTGGTTTGGTGAATGGCACGGGGGAACTGCCTATTTTGAAACTCGATGAGTTCCCTCATGGTTATTTGAATAAATTCATGTTATTATTTGAGTATAATGCAACTGCTTCATCATTTTCACTTAATTCATATTCAACTTCCTCATCTCCTTCATCACCTTCTACCATACATTCGTACTTTGATATTAAAATCAGTGTACTTGCACTCGGATTTTTGTCTATCATATCCACCACATCTCCTTCATTACGAATGGAAATGGGACGGGTTCGTGTCGGGGCTAGGAAACCCAAATCCGACGCGATATATTTCGGGTTCGGGTTCGGGTCGGTGCCATCGAGGTTCGGGTTTTTTGGGTTTACCAAACACCTTAATAATATAAACCTATTGTAACATCCCAAAATTTTAGGGTAAAATTAAAAAAAATTTAAACGAACACTTCAATATAAGAAAAGCCACTTAATTAATTTTGACAAAATTCCATGACTTATAAGTTTAATGAAAACATCCCAGGATTAACAAAAGTTAATGAAATCACAATATAGCGGAACATCCATTCAAAAACAGTCCTCCAATGAAGCAGCACGGTGTATACACGTCACGCCTTGCCATCCATGGTACCTGATGTACCTGAAACAGTAGTTTATATAGGGAAAGGGTAAGCACGGAGCTTAGTGAGTTCCTCAAAATACCATACGATCCATCACATAACATACAACACACAATAACCATTCATATGTCTGTGAGACTCACGGGCTATCCCTGTTCCGCCTGAAGACTTACGGGCAGTTCCCGTTCTGTCTTATCGCTCAAAGGCTTTTCCCGTTCCGTCTAATGACTCGCAGGCTATTCCCGTTCTGCCTATTGGCTCGCGGGCTATCCCGTTCCATCCACAAACAATCATTATCATAGCAATAATTCATACAATTATCATAACAGGTAAGATCACCTTAGTCTAACATATCTTCCTTCCTACACATGCAATATCACCTATAGTATAGTGAGAAGACTCACCTGATTGTAGTTGACTATATCGTTTATCTTTCTCGCCTTTGTATTTCCTTTCAACTTTAACTGTTAACATAATAAGAAATCTATCATTTCTTAATCCTTAACTATATTATAGTCGCATCATAAAACCCTTCAATAATTCTAACATGATACTCCATGATTTATCAAGTAAAGAACGACCAGGTAGAAGATTAGATGGGGTGGCAGGATCCGTTCAGTATTTTAGCCTTTCGGAAAATCCAACAACCAGATCCCAAGTAATCGGCCTAGGCACCGTCCTCGTAAGTAAATCAATCGGTATTATTTTCAGAATTACGAATTGTTATAATAACGACGTTTTTAAGGTTTTTATTTAACATTGTTGGAAATGAATATGTTATACTTATTACATATTCTACTTCTTAATACAAAAATTATTTTACAATACCTAATTAAGCTATAGAAATGTTTGTAGTTACCTTATGACCCGTAGTCGAGATCTATAACTCCTTCGTTAGGCTTTTGAGCTTCCTTCCGCTCACTTGCTTACATTCTAGTGCTTAGAAACATCTATATATTGGATTGAGATTTAGTTGTGTGGTTTATGAGATGTTTTGAGGGGTATTTATGCTTGAATTCTTGAATAAAAAAATGGCATGACACTTTTGACAAAATATTTTAATAATATAACTTTGTTGAAATTAATACCTTCTAGAATCAATCTGTTCAAGACTGGTTTAGCCGACTTTAAACCCATGAAATTCACGTTTTTATTTAATATTCCAGAAATTTATCTCAATACCTTTCCAGGGATGTATTTTACATATTTATACGATTTTTCTATGATTTATTATGAATTTTTGAAAACAGACTATCTAATCTGTCAATTCCGAACTAATCAGTAAAGATTGCATTTTTTTTACCATAGATAATGTCATTTTCAAGCTTACTATTAATTTTGGTAAATGTACTAGACTCAATTTTTAAACTTTGTACACTGGTTTGAGGTCCAAACGATTTACCTAGAATTAATTATGATTTTTCTAAAAACGACACAAAATGCTGATTTTCATATGAAATTGTAACTAAAGTTTTTTCTTAGCTTTATAACTACTAAAAATTATATAATTCCTAACACTCTTATTTTAAGTATATGTTATAATCAGGATACAGGTCTTACACCTACTATATATATATATATATATATATATATATATATATATATATATATATATATATATATATATATATATATATATATATATATAGGGTCCCGTTCCGGTGAGGACTCTTTTTTCGGTGAGGAGTCGTAAGGACACCTTAAAAAAATTTAAAAAAAATTTAAAAAAAATACAAATCATAAAATCAAGAATAGTACTATATCATGATCCAAAAAAAATTGGAAAAAAAAATTTGGATCATGGAGAAACAGTAATGATACACAAAAATTTTTATTTTGTGGATCATTGTTTCATTATAAAAAAAAATAATGATCCACAAGTTTTTTTTCGAATTTTTTTTTTCTCCAACATAGTACTATGATCCATTTTATTACTTATATTTTTGTTTTATTTTTTTTCAATTTTTTTAAGGTGTCCTCACGAGTCCTCACTTTAAGAAGTGTCCTCACCGGATCGCTTATCTATATATATATATATATATATATATATATATATATATATATATATATATATATATATATATATATATATATATATATATATATATATATATATATATATATATATATATATATATATATATATATATATAAGCGATCAGATGATGACTCTTCTTAAAGTGAGGACTCGTGAGGACACCTTACAAAATTGAAAAAAAATAAACAAAAAATATAAATAATAAAATGGATCATAGTACTATATTGGAGAAAAAAAATTGGAAAAAAACTTTTGAATCATTATTTTTTATATAATGAAATAATGATCCACAAAATAAATAAAAAATTTGGATCATTAGTGTTTTTCAATGATCTAAATTTTTTTTTCCAATTGTTTTTGATAATTATATAGTACTATTCTCGATTTTATGATTTGTATTTTTTTATATTTTTTCAACTTTTTTTAAGGTGTCCTTACGAGTACTCACCGAAAAAAGAGTCCTCACCGTAACGGGACCCTATATATATATATATATAAACACGTGATTGTCAATTAATGATAATTAAATTTCTTTAATTATCAAAATTAATGAATAATTAAGATTACTATTATACCCTTAATATGTTTTTATTAATGATTGGTCCATATTTGTCTTTACGTCCACACAATAATTTTGAGTTTTATTATAACCTAATTATATATATATATATATATATATATATATATATATATATATATATATATATATATATATATATATATATATATATATATATATATATATGGAATAGTGAATATGTGGCTGTTATGTACCTAAGCTTAGGTGTAGAACCACTAAAATATCCCCGTTTTTAACAAAAATAAAAGGCCAATGAACTTAATTTGTTCTCCATAATTGTATACAATTTGTTGTTCCACTAAATTTAATTTGTTTACTTTCTATTTTAGTGATGTTTTTCTAACCACCAACTTCTATATCACTGACACATGTAGGGGTGATAATTTTAATCACTCTATTATATAACTTATATAATCCATTTGCATCTATGTATAATCAATCATGTGGATTACTTATATTAAAGAAAATGAAAATGCAAATTTTTCATAAGAAACCTAATGGATTTTGATGGTTCTACACCTAAGCTTAGGTATATAACAGCCACATATTCACTTTTCCCAAAAACACACACAAATTTTGAGAAACATAAACTACTAAATTTTGACGGACTAATTATATCAAAAAATGAAATCGATTGTGAAACTATAACTATTTTACATCGAGTTTGTAACAATCTACACTTTTTCATAATTGTAAGGATGAAAATTCTTATTTACTCAAAATAATTACGCATAGGTAAGAAAAGCCCACCATGGCAACATGCAGAAGTTAAGTAGGCCCCGTAAAGCACTGACGTAATCGGATTTACGCGTTTGGACAGAGTCAAAGTGGTTTCACATGTCGACAATGTTTCTTTTCCTCTTTTTTCTCCGTTACGCAGTATGGATAATATGTCCCAAACTCCCAATATACCTCTTTAACCTTTTAAATACTTATCATTTTTGTTTTTTTATTATCTTTTATTTATTAAAAATTTATTGTCTTGAATCTTTTAAGATGGCTAACTCTTTTAAAGTCTTTTTTTTTTATAATTTAACTAACTGATATTGATTTTCTTATATTTTGTATAAAGTATATTCACATAATTTTCATTTTTAAGTATATGTTGTTCTTTCGAAAACTAAATCAATCTTTCGGGTTTATTTCGTAAATACTATATTTATTAGTTTTTCCGTTTTATACCTAAATTATTTTTTGAAATAAACCCAACTTTAACCGTTTCGTTGTTTTTTCATTAAGGTAGCCACGTTACCAATTCATCGACATGCCTTCACTTACAACCCAACGAAAAAAAACATTTGTACTCTACAAGGATTGGCAATCAAGAAGCAAGACTATATGAAATCGGGTTCCAAGGTTTACGGTTTTTGGAACGTTGAAGAATGAGAAGGCATCTTCTTCCAAGCCATAAGCAAGAAGGTAAGAATTAGGACCAGAGCTTCCATTGATCGTATTGTTAGGTTTCCGGAGGGATCTCAGCTTCCACAAGGACTGTAAACGCCTAGTTGATAAAGTCAAATGCAAGATTAACGAATGGAAGAACAAGTCTCTCTCTTTTGCCGGTCGTCTCCAACTAATCCTCTCTGTCCTTTCTTCCATGCAAATTTATTGGGCTTCCGTTTTTATTCTTCCTAAATCTATCTCTAACGAGATTTGAGAAACTCACTAGGGGTTTCCTCTGGTGCAACGGTGAGATGAAGCGTGGTAAAGCCAAAGTCTCATGGAAGACTGTATGTCTCCCTAAGACCCATGGTGGTCTGGGTATTCGTAACCTTGCTGTTTGGAATATTGCCCTTATGGCTTCCCATACCTGGAGACTCCTTTCTAATAAGGATTCTCTCTGGATCAGGTGGATCCACTCGTACCGCCTCTGTGGGCGTAACTTCTGGGATGCCCCCAAGAAGCGCGGTACGGGCTATGCGTGGCGCAATATCCTCGACATGCAGGGTAAGATTAGGGGCTTTATTGTCTCCAAGGTTGGTGATGGCTGCTCTACGTCTGCTTGGTTCGATAACTGGCATCCTGCTGGTCCCCTCTCTCAGTTCTTATCCGCCCGTAACATCCATACTGCGGGCTTCACTGCTGATTCTAAGGTTGCTGACCTTGTCCTCAACGGGTGTTGGGTGCGCCCCTATTGCTGGCAGGACTCCCATCCCGTTCTGCTTTCTCATAACCCCCCTTCTCTTTCCACGTCCGTTCCTGATAAACTCCTCTAGAGATCTTGCGACGGTAAGGTCTCTCCTTTTTCGGTCCGTTCTGTCTGGCACTCTATACGCCCCTCGGACCAGCCTGTCGACTGGTATCATCTTGTTTGGTACTCCCAGAATATCCCTAGACATGCCTTCATTCTCTAGGTTGCTCTCAAAGATCGACTCAAGACCCATGATAAAATCAGAAGCTGGGAGACTAACGCCAACCTTATCTGTGCCTTCTGCGATGATTGTTCCGATTCCCTTCCACATCTTTGTTGGATAAGGTGTCTAAGCCATGACTAATAATTAGTATTTATCTAATTAATAGAAGCAAAGTCCATTTGGGTTGCCCTCATAGTTGGAGGATTGGCAGAAAGTCCGGTAGAGAGAAAGGTTGATTTATTATGTGATTAATAAATCAATATAAATTAAATAAATAGTTTATTAATATATTTAAGTGTTAATATATTAATTAGAAACTATAATAATTAATTAGAAATTTTTCTGGAATTAATTAGAATTAATTTGGCAGTTAAATTGATTAATTAAAGGTGCAGGGACTAAAACTGTAATTATTCGATAGTTGAGTAAGTGGCAGTGTTAGTGACCATGTGGTGGTCAAAAATATATATATATAGATATGTATATTTTCGAAATATATATATATATATATTATAGATAAATGGTGTTTGAATGATTAAAATAATAGTTTATCTTAATTCGAATTCAAAAAGGCTTATCTGTAACGATTATCTGATCGCCACATGGAGGCTATAAATAGGGAGGCTCACCCTAACCCTAAAGCCACGATTTGTACCCTCTTTCTCTCTAGAATTTCGGCCAAGATACCTCCTACTGGGTGTGACTGCATTTGAGGCAAGAGATCTCTGTTGCTTTGCTTCCAAGATTCACTAAAGGTTAGTTTTTCTTGATCTTTCTTTTTAGTTTATTATTTCTGGCCTACTAGGAATTGTTATATGTTTAATTAGAAGAAAAACTTAGATCTATATAGGTTGCATGTGAACTTAGGAATTTTAGTTCATAGTTGCAGAAAACCTTTCAGTGGTATCAGAGCATTTTGGTTGTTTTTCTTGTTAAATTGCTATAACTGTGTTCCTTGTAATTAGGGTTTATTGTTCCTAAACCCTAATTAGTGCAAATCGACATCTAGGGTTAGGGTTTTGAAAACCCTAGCCCCTCCCTTTTGATTTTGGCGATTTTGTGAATTAGGGTTAGAAGGTATTCTATTTTTGGTAACTTTAAATTGTTTAAAAGATAAACCTTAAAACCTTTAATCCTAAAAATCGAAATTTAAGGGATTAAGATAGGTTTTAATTAATTTGATTAATTTGATAAAATCTATCTACATTTGAATTAATTTAATTAATTGGTAATTAAAAGATAATTCAAGGATTTAATTTAATTTAGAATTTAATTGTTTTAAATTGGCGAAATTAAATGGATAAAATCCTAAAAATATTTTAAGAGGTTTACAATATCAAATTTAATTAATTTAATTAATTGGTTAATTAAAAGATAATTAAAATCGATTTTATGGTTTAATTTAATTTGAAATTTAATAGTTTAAATAGACAATAAATTAAAAGATAAACCAGAAACATATTTTTAAAAGGTTTAAAAATTACATCTTATATATATTATAATTAGGGAGTTATTATTATATGTATAAGATTAAAATGGTTAGTCAAATCATTAGTAGGCCTCATTCACGAAGCTGGTCTATAAAGTGGGTATAAGGAGACTGCCTATAAAATGGCGGTCTAATGGGTGAACACTCTCACCCACCGCTCGCCTGATCAGTGGAGGGTCGTTAGCCGAACGGGTTTGATAGGACCGCCTAATCTCATTAAAAGTATAATGTTATTATTCAAAGTACTAGAACCTTTTATATAAAACCCAAATCTAGCTACTTTAGGAAAAAATGTGAATTGGTGCTAACCCATGAAATTGCGCATTACACTTTATGAAACATTGGTAGAGTGTGTGTGGTTTACCGGCACGCCAATTGGGGTTCATAAAGAGTTGCAATGGGTTTCTCGGGTGTTGTCATTATTGATGGAGCGTGTGTGGTTTACCGGCACGTCAATTTGAGATGGCAACTGACCCCGAGAGTACCAAGCTTATTTGCATGGTTATTCACTCCCGGTTTGTGATCCTCGGTATCCCAGTCACAAACAGTGGGGCACATCCGAGATTAAAACATGCTATTGAACAGTTCAATAAATCTCAATGAATCTAGGAATTCCATTTTAATAAGATTATCTTTCCGCGTGGAATTGGCTGAATCGTCATTCGCCTACCTTATAAAATTTACAATATTGATTACGGCATCCCTCTTCGAGATTGTAAATTGTTATTGTAGGATCCTAGCCTTATAATTGTTATTGGGTCATTATAAGGATTATTATATACGTCTAATTAAAACTATCTTCTTTTATAGATGTCTTCTGCCGAACAATCCGCTCCCCACTCTAACTCAAATGTTACCTCAATCTTGTCATTATGCTCCAAAGTCACGTTGGACGGTACCAACTATAATGACTGGATCCGTAACATCAAGATGGCTCTGAGGTTTGAACATAAAGAGTATGTTCTAGAAACCGAGCTGGTTGAAATTGACCATGATAATGCTACTCCCGAAGAAATCACTCAATACGCAAAACATACTGATGATGCAACCAAAGTGGCTTGCATCATGATAGCTACAATGAACCCAGAGTTGCAAAGAATATATGAAGACTACTGGCCCTATGAAATGCACAAAGAGCTGGCGGAAAAGTTCCGCAAGCAGGAGCGCATTGAGAGGCGCGAGGTAGTCAAAGCTTTCACTAATGCAAAGCCTAGAGATGGAGAGTCCATTTGCAACCACGTGCAGAGAATGCAAGGGTACGTGGAAAGGCTCCGGAAGCTTGAGATGCCGGTTCACGAGGATTTGGCTGTAGACATAGTGCTGAATTCTCTGCCTAGTTCATATGACCAGTTCACACTGGCGTATCATCTGAACAACTCCCAGGCCACTTTGGCCGAACTGCATCGCATGCTCCGCACCGCCGAGGACGGAATGAAGGGTAAGAGTATACCCGCTGCTAATCAAGCCGTCCTGGCAATTGCTGGTGGAAAAGGGAAGAAGAGAAAGGGCCCTCCTAAACAGAATTGGAGGGAAAAGGTGCATGTTGGATTGTCCAGCAGCGGCTCCAAACCCAAGACTTCTGGCATTCCTCATAATGCCAATCCCAAGGAGGCAGAGTGCTTCTATTGCAAGGAACGGGGCCATTGGAAGAGAAGCTGCCCTACATACCTGCAAGACTTGAAGGATGGCAAAGTCAAGCCAACTTCAGCAGGTATTTACACTATCTTTAAAAACTCACCATCTTCCAATTCTTGGGTCCTTGATACAGGATGTGGTTTTCACATTTGTTCTGATTTGCAGGGCCTAAGGGAAAGCAGGGAGGTGGAGCACGGTAGACTCAACCTGATCATGGGGAATAGGAGATCGTCGCCTGTGACCAAGATCGGGACTTATAGTTTAGTGCTCAGTAGTGGTGTTTGTTTAGAACTTATTAATTGTTGCTATTCGCCAGAAATGGCAAGGAATATTATTTCATTTCATGCATTGTTTAGACAAGGATTACAGTTCTCGTTTGATAATAGTAATGGTTCCATTTCTGTTTTTCAAAATGGTATTTCTGTATTTACTGCTTTACCTTGTGATGGTGTGTATGAAACTGTGCAATGCGTAGACAATTTAGGTCATAGTGTAAACTTTATTGATTCTTCTAGTGGTGTAGAAAAGGCGTGCTTGTGGCACTGTCGTCTTGGGCACATTAACAAGAAACGCATCGCCCAACTCCAAAAGGATGGAGTGTTGGAATCATTCGACCTCAAATCGGATGATGTATGCGAGTCTTGTATTTTGGGCAAGATGACTAAATCACCATTCAAAGGGTCCTTTGAAAGAGGTGAAGGTCTTTCGGACATCATACACACAGATGTGTGTGGTCCCTTTAGATCTACCACAAAAGACGGCACGCGGTTCTACGTGACCTTCACTGACGATTTTAGTAGATACGGGTATATCTACTTAATCAAACACAAGTCAGACACCTTTGAAAAGTTCAAAGAGTTCAAAAATGAAGTTGAGAATCAATTGGGCAGGAAGATAAAGATGCTCAGGTCCGACAGAGGCGGAGAGTATCTCAGTATCGAGTTCCTAGACTATCTAAAGGAATGTGGAATAGTTTCACAGTTATCGCCTCCTCGAACACCACAGTTGAACGGTGTTGCCGAGAGACGTAACCGAACCTTGTTAGACATGGTTCGTTCCATGATGAGTCGAGCTTCACTTCCCATTCACTTCTGGGGGTATGCCTTAGAGACTGCCGCCCATATCCTTAATCTTGTCCCTACTAAGAAGGTTGCTAAGACACCTCATGAGATGTGGACGGGGAAAGTTCCCTCGTTAGCACATATCAAAGTCTGGGGTTGTGAGGCTTTCGTTAGACGAGAGACTCACGATAAACTCGCAGAGAGAAGCGAGAAATGTTTTTTCATTGGATATCCCAAACAGTCATTTGGATACCTGTTCTACAGACCAAGCGAGGACGTGGTCTTTGTAGCGAGACGGGGATTCTTTCGAGAGAGAGAACTCATATTCAAAGAGGACAGTGGGAGCACCATTGACCTTGAAGAAATTCAAGAGTTACCCGACAATGCAACCTTAGGAGAAACTAGCAACCAACAAGAGGAAGAAGTTCCTGTTGGTCCGACTGATATATCCTTACCTCTTAGGCGTTCCAGTAGAGTTAGCATACCACCCGAGTTTTATGGATTCCATATAACTACGGATGGAGATACGTTTGTCAGTGATAGGACACTGATAAATTTGGATGAACCTGCTAACTACCGGGAAGCGGTGGCGGGCCCTGAGTCTGCCAAGTGGAAAGAGGCAATGGACAGCGAGATCAAGTCCATGTATGACAATCAAGTTTGGAACTTGGTTGACAATGTACCGGGTCGAAAGACAGTCGGGTGCAAATGGATCTTCAAGAAGAAGACCGACATGGACGGAAAGGTACACACTTTCAAAGCAAGACTGGTTGCGAAGGGCTTTACTCAAACCCCAGGGATTGACTATGATGAGACCTTCTCACCAGTGGCTAAGATAAAGTCAATTAGGATTATGCTGGCCATAGCTGCATTTCATGATTATGAAATTTGGCAGATGGACGTCAAAACCGCTTTCCTTAATGGAAAGTTGACTGAGGATGTTTACATGAATCAGCCAGAGGGTTTTGTTGATGCAAAGTATCCTGACAAAGTGTGTAAGCTTGAGAAATCCATCTATGGATTAAAACAAGCTTCTCGCAGCTGGAATCTTTGTTTCCACGAGAAAGTCAAAGAATTTGGTTTCTCTAGGAGCGAGGATGAGTCTTGCGTATATGTCAAAGCTAGTGGGAGTATAGTCACCTTCCTGGTGCTGTATGTAGATGACATACTGCTCATGGGAAACGACGTCCCGACTTTGCAAGATGTCAAGTCTTGGCTCGGGAAGTGTTTTGCCATGAAAGACCTAGGAGAGGCAGCCTATATTCTCGGGATAAGAATATTAAGAGATAGGAAGAAAAGACTAATTGGACTTAGTCAGAGTACATACTTGGACAAGGTACTGAAAAGATTTAGTATGGAAAATTCCAAGAAGGGAGCGCTACCAATGCAAAGTAATGCTAAGATGAGTAAGACTCAGAGTCCAAGTACAGACGAGGAAATTGCGGACATGAGTCGGGTACCTTATGCTTCGGCTGTGGGGTCGATCATGTATGCCATGACGTGTACTCGTCCCGACGTGGCCTTTGCCTTGAGCATGGTCAGTCGATACCAGGGGAACCCTGGTAGGGCACATTGGACAGCGGTCAAAAACATACTCAAGTATCTGCGCAAGACGAAGAACTTTGTCTTAGTCCTTGGTGGCAGTGATACCTTGAGAGTTGACGGGTATACTGATGCCAGCTTTCAAACAGATAGAGACAATGGTCGGTCTCAGTCAGGCTGGGTATTCCTGTTGAACGGGGGAGCAGTGACTTGGAAAAGTTCCAAGCAAGAGACGGTGGCTGATTCAACGTGCGAATCAGAGTACATCGCAGCGAGTGAAGCGGCAAAAGAAGCGGCTTGGCTGAAGAACTTCATCGGTGACCTTGGAGTAGTCCCGAGTATTCAGGAGCCTGTGGAACTTTTCTGCGATAATGAAGGAGCGGTTGCTTTGACGAAGGAACCGAGAGATCATGGAAAGTCCAGACACATCGACAGAAAGTACCACTACATAAGACACAAGGTAGAAGAAGGTCACCTCGTAGTGAAGAGGGTATCATCAGAAGATAATCCTGCAGATCCATTGACAAAGGCTCTGAGTAGGATTAAGCACTATCAGCATGCACGACGCATAGGATTAACAGATGATATTAGTTTTTGTAATTAGATAGGATTTTGAAACTTATTACAATATAAATGTAATTGACTTTGGTGAATTAATAATATAGTTTTGTTGATGAGTATTTGATACTGCCTTTTGTCGATTGTTTATTATTGTGTTTCATTTTGCATGTTTACTTCCTAAATAATATTGTATTATTTAAATATCCACAGTCGCTCATGCTTCTTAGGGAGTAAGTATGAATGAAGACTGTCATGAATTGTTTTGTAGATTGTCTAATGAGTTAGACATAGCAATAAGATTGCTACAATATTCATGAGTACTTAGAAAATAGGGATTTGAGTATTGGATAAACCCACGCTCAACTGATTGCTTCATGGATTTCATCATAAGCAATGTTGAGACGATAACATCTTTTGATCTTTAAGCAGAGACATATAAGTTATGTTTTACCAAGCGGTTGTTCATTGACAATGCGAAAACGCATCGGTAACACGGTGTTATAAAACGTGTTGTTGTGAATGATTTGACTAGTAAAAGACATAAGTATATGAGTCAAAACTTATTCGTCCCTTGACCCTGTCGGGAAAACAGATATCTGTAGGCCTCTCGATGATTTCGAAGTTGACTGAAGGGTTGGCCAACCAGGACTAAATTGACATGGTCAATTGGTAGTCTTAAAGTCATATGCAAATCAGAAATCGGGAAACAGAGAATCAGACAAGGATTGATCTTAATCCATGTCCTGAGTCTGAAAAATATATTGTTGGACGGAGGATCATCTGATCACTTATCATTGGACAGAACTGACTAGGTCAGAGTTCGACATCAGTTTCTAGGAAGCTACAGTTGCTAATTAATTAGAGGGTAAATTGGTAATTTTAGTCATAGACTTATCCAAGTGGGAGACTGTTGGATTAGGTGTCTAAGCCATGACTAATAATTAGTATTTATCTAATTAATAGAAGCAAAGTCCATTTGGGTTGCCCTCATAGTTGGAGGATTGGCAGAAAGTCCGGTAGAGAGAAAGGTTGATTTATTATGTGATTAATAAATCAATATAAATTAAATAAATAGTTTATTAATATATTTAAGTGTTAATATATTAATTAGAAACTATAATAATTAATTAGAAATTTTTCTGGAATTAATTAGAATTAATTTGGCAGTTAAATTGATTAATTAAAGGTGCAGGGACTAAAACTGTAATTATTCGATAGTTGAGTAAGTGGCAGTGTTAGTGACCATGTGGTGGTCGAAAATATATATATAGATATGTATATTTTCGAAATATATATATATATATATATATATATATATATATTATAGATAAATGGTGTTTGAATGATTAAAATAATAGTTTATCTTAATTCGAATTCAAAAAGGCTTATCTGTAACGATTATCTGATCGCCACATGGAGGCTATAAATAGGGAGGCTCACCCTAACCCTAAAGCCACGATTTGTACCCTCTTTCTCTCTAGAATTTCGGCCAAGATACCTCCTACTGGGTGTGACTGCATTTGAGGCAAGAGATCTCTGTTGCTTTGCTTCCAAGATTCACTAAAGGTTAGTTTTTCTTGATCTTTCTTTTTAGTTTATTATTTCTGGCCTACTAGGAATTGTTATATGTTTAATTAGAAGAAAAACTTAGATCTATATAGGTTGCATGTGAACTTAGGAATTTTAGTTCATAGTTGCAGAAAACCTTTCAATCTTTTCTTTGAGTGTTCTTTCCCTTATATGGTTTGGCATGATCTTCAGCATGTTATGAACCTCTCCTTCCCCACAAATTGCTGGTCGGATATCATCAATCTCCTCAAGCCCATCACTAAGGGTAAGACTGTTTGGTCCATTATTCGAAGACTTGTGCTTGCGGGAGCTATCTACCACATTTGGCAGGAAAGAAATAACCAGATTTTTAAGAATAAGAGACGATCGTATCATGATGTTGTCAAGACTATTATTGATGATGTCCGTTGTAGATTGGTGAGTCTCTCTATGAAACCTTCTCCTAATGTTATTTTGGCTAAAAGAGTATGGTCCCTACCTTAACGTTGAGAGATGTATCTCCTATTTTCCACTGTGGTCTATTATTCTCTCCTATATCATATTTTCTATTATATATTTCTCTGCTTGTATGGTTTGTTTTTTTTGCAGGATGTTTGCTTTTTATGTTCCTGTTATGTTCTCTGGTTCCAAAACCTGTTTTGGTTGCTAGTATTGCCTTGTTGACCATTGGGGCCTGTCCCAATGGGTCTTTTTGTTGTTTATTTGGTGGGGAGTCCACAGCCTTAAATTGTATTTATTCTTTTTATTAATAAAATTTGCCAGAGGTTCCGTCCTCTTTACCCAAAAAAAGAATTAGGTACAAAGGTTTACGGTTTTTAAAATGTTGAAGAAGGAGAAGGCATCTTCCAGCATGGTAAGAAAGAAATGTAAGAAATTCAAGCCTAATTATGAAGCCGCCTTTGAAGATGACTTTTTGTGGTCAAATATGAGAATGTATTACGAAAGGGAATAAATAGGTAATAGATTTAACCTTCCATTCTATTAAAGATTCATTTCTTACCAACCTTTGTCCCAAAAAATCTAAGGTTTTTGAGGATAGAGATGAAAATGTCGATGATGATGAGAACTTAGTCCATATTAATGATGATGAAAATGACATTACTGGTTCAGTTACTATCCATGGTGCCACCATGAAGTGTGATGCCATGAAAACGAAGTATGGAGAGATGTATGAGTGTTTTGAGCAACTGAAACTTTGCCTCGTTAACTATATTGTGGCTAGTAAGTATCCCCTCATACCTGAGAAGCATGGAAGTACCATGTTGTTAGATGTGATGCATCATGGATGGACACAGGAAGATCATTCCAGGTAAAATTCTTACGAAACAAGCACTTATGTTAAAAAGAACCATCAATTTTGGACACCTTGTATCTTCTTAATGGATTGATACTCATCTTGTGATGGAGATTGTTTTGAAACCATCTACCAAACTTAGCGAATTGAAAGAATACATTAGGAAAAAATTTAGTTTGTCTGTAACTACCAGCAAATGTCATAGGGCAAGATAAAAGGTAATTGTAATGATTAAAGGGAATATTAGTGATCTTTATGCTAAAATTTGGGATTATGTCGCATAAATATCTAGATTTAACCCTGATACTATTGCGCTAGTGGTGTAAATCTTAATATTGATAAAAAAACAATACTTCAATACCTTTCATGTCTGCTTTCATGCATTGAAAACAAGATTTTTGACGAATGGATAAAGAATAGTGACATGCTTGGATTGGTTTTTTGGTAAGGGGAAAAAAGGATGAACTTCTATCAGTTATAAGAAGGAACGCCAATAACTATGTATATCTTATAAATTGGGCGGTTGTGGACATTAGAATAAGCAAAATTGAAAATGGTTATTGAGGATCTTAGACTAGAGCAAGGTGGAGGTCTTATACGTATATCAGACCAACTTAGTTAAATTGTTAAATTGTTAAACACGTAAGACAATACATTGCGTAACTTTAAGATGGGACAAAGTATGCAATGAACTTTTAGAATGAGTAATGAACTTTTGAAATGGGCAATGAACTTTTAAAATATGATACATTCGAAATGGGACATATTCAATATGAAGATTTCCAATTTTAGCCTTTTTGGTATGTTTGATAGATTCTTGATATATTTTGTGCTTGTTTGACAGATTTCTAGTTTTACCCTTGATTATAACACCAAATGTTTTTTAACTTTAACAAAACTAACTAAATACATTTAATTAAAAACTTTCACAAAAACTTTAACTAAAATTACATCACAGTATTTGGTGTTACTCTGAAACAAAAACTTTATAAATTACTAAAAGTCGAAGTATATAAACTTATATAACATATAGAAGCTTGAACAGTTAGGATGTGCTCTTTTTCCAAAACTACCCCTTTTAGGCTTGAAAAATGTATGTTAATGAACAGCAGGTAAGCAGAAACGCTTAGTGAGCATACACATTACTTACATATTACACTAATCACATGGATACACATATTCCATTCATACATTTACATAGTTCATAAAGCAACATCACATAATCCTAAAACACATACTTTTGGTACCAACTCCTATTTGCAGGCCGGTTCCCCGAATGGTTGTCCCCAGTTTCTCTACTGTTGGCCTTTCTCCTTACGCGTACTTCACGACCAACATGACTAAACCACTTATCCTCTTGGGTTCTTAATGGACAGTCAAATGATATTCAACATACATACTACATAACATATATCACGTCGTCCATTTCCCCCTCCTCGGCTACTTTATTGACAATGATTTACCCACACTTGCACATTTAACAAAATATACAAGTTAGTGTAACTCACCTAATAAAAAATATCTGGGTCACACTACTAACGTGAACTAGATTGATATTGTAAGGAAAATCTACAAACATTCACAATATACACCCCTTTAGAACTTATCTTAACTTGTTGTTCATTATGCTTTATTCATCATACATTTAGTCCTCTTTTTATCTGTGTGAAATAAGTATGAACATAATTTAAACAATGTAAACAATAATAAGAATATAAAGGAGATATGAAGAAGTTAAAGATATATATTTCAATTGAAGGGATAATCAAAATAGATTACAAATGGCCTTTTATAAGGAAAACTAAGACCCCTACCCTAATATAATAATATAATTAGTACAAGGTATGGTGGACATGTCTCCTAATACAACACCATATTTATCTAACATAAAATAGTGACCTAAGGTACATACAGAACGAGAAACTTAAATTCACTAAAGCATCTTGAACTTGGAATCTTAGCTGGCTTCGGTCAAGAACTTTTCTTCGCATGCCAAATAAGGGCTTTGCATGGCTTCACTTCGCATCGGTCAAAAGGTAGCTTCACATCTCCATCACTTCGTATCACATCTTGGAACATGAAGTCTTATTACAAGTAGCATGATCAAGGGTTCAACAATCTCCCTCTAAGTGACGATGCAAATACTTCAAGCTTATTCAATGGTAGCTTTGATAAAGTGGAATAACTCATTAACTTTCTTGAAAAATCTTCGCACCATATAGAACAATTTTATCTGTTCCAGGATTTTCCTCTTCGCATGAGCAAATCCTTTTAGAGACATCAAGGTGAATTCTTCAAGTTATTTAGGAATTCACTAAGGTACTTGTTCTTCTGCCTGAGTCAAAAGAAGACTTTCTTTAGGAGGTCATCTTCGTACGTATAGATGATACCCACATCTGGATAGTGAGTAACCCTAATTTATTTCTCTTTGATGCCTTCAAGACTTTGATCAATTTCCATCTTCACAATCGACACTCAAAATATCCATCAAAAGCCTAATTGGATATCTTTTAATATAATCGAATGCAGGGCGAGTAATTAATGTTGATGAGAGTTAATGAACTTCTCTTGCATATATATATATATATATATATATATATATATATATATATATATATATATATATATATATATATATATATATATATATATATATATATATATATATATATATATATGCAAGAGAAGTTCATTAACTCTCATCAACATCAATTACTCGCCCTGCATTCGATTATATTAAAAGATATCCAATTAGGCTTTTGATGGATATTTTGAGTGTCGATTGTGAAGATGGAATATATATATATATATATATATATATATATATATATATATATATATATATATATATATATATATATATATATATATATATATATATATATATATATATATATATATATATATATATATATATATATATATATATATAGTAAAATCCAAGTCTTCCTGAGAAAGAAGAGGATCAATGAATGGGGAAAAGATACGAACATAGGGTGTGTTTGGTGTATTGGGTGTAACATTCGCGTTTTGGGCCTAGGAGTTTTGGGCTTAAACCGACAAATAAAATTTATTTTGTAAATAAAGAATAACTAAATTTAATATTTTGTTATATTTTATATTGCGAATAAATGAGCCAAATATAGTTTTAAAATCAAATTGTAACCAAATGTGAGAAATTTTATCATAAGGACTAAAAGTGTCAATTTGGCCAAACTTACCCTAAGTAGATTTGAGTAGTCATGGATTTAGAAATTTAGAAGATATATTAAAATAATTGAGGTGGAGTTTAAATTAGGTCTAATAATTCCTTGAATTTCATTAAGGACCTAAATTGTGAAGAATTTTAGTGTAAGGGACAATTTGTGTCAAATTGGGAAACTAAGGATTGGTGTTGACCTAGAGAATGACTCAAGTGAAATAAATATGTATATTTGGGGCATGAGTGTGAACTTAGAGACTCTCAATGAGAAAGATGGACTTTGGGGTGTTGGGTGAAGAATGATCAATCTATATGGACTAGTCTTGTCAATGAGAAAGATGGACTTTGGGGTGTTGGGTGAAGATGGGGGTTTCTCCCATTTCAGCCACAACCACGTTTTTGAGACAAGGAGAGGGATAGAGTGGCGATTTTGGGAGATCATGGAGGATGAGATGCAAGAGTGTGAATATTGATCAAAGTCCTTGAAGAATTCATGCAATCTAAGGTATAAACCCACTCTTCTAGCTTTGAATTCGAGTTAGGGTTTGGGGTTTTGACCCAATTCGAGATTTATGGTGGGATGAGGTTATTCCTATGATTCCTCAATGTTTATTTGATGTTTCTAAGTTGTTTAGTGTCTATATTCAATCCATGGATGCTTTAGATTCAATTACTTGGTTGAATTGGGTGTTATGAACCCTAGAAATTTGGGATTTGATAAATTAGTTGAAGAATCTAGAAATTGATGGATGATTATGGTGGTTTTGGATGAAGGGATTCATTTCTAATGATTCCCTAAGGATTTCAACCCTTGATGTGTAATATTATACCTTGAATCACTAGAAAATGGGAATTGGGTGTTGAAATGGGTTTTATTTGTGATTATGATAAATGGATCTCTTGTTTAATGGATGAATAGGTTTATTGCATCAATTTCAAAGTATAATTGGAGAAAGGATCATTTCCTAATGATTCGATGGAATGGAAGAAGGAATCTCCACTTGTAATCATCCCTTGATGGATTGGAATTGGGTATTCCATGGGTTTAATCATTTGGACCAATGATTGGAATTGGAGATTCCATGAGGCTATCTTCTTTGGGTTTGTATGGGAATGATTCTCTTAAGAGATGACCTTGGTTAAGGACTTAATTGGGTACTTGATGGTGTTAAGTGTAATGATTGACTTGGAACATAGTTCATGAATTACTTGTTAAGAGATAAGAACTTGAATTGTGATTTTCATTGGTTTAAGTCATGAACACTTGGATTGGGAG
This sequence comes from Cichorium intybus, assembly GCA_023525715.1. Lineage (NCBI taxonomy): Eukaryota > Viridiplantae > Streptophyta > Magnoliopsida > Asterales > Asteraceae > Cichorium > Cichorium intybus. The sequence goes on along the minus strand of CM042015.1, from coordinate 67,764,802 downwards.
TTGAATGCTTGTAAATGAGTTATTAAATGTGTATTTTCATGTATAATTGGTCTTAGGTTGATTTGGAGCTTCAATTGGGTCAAAAGGGGGTTTAAATGACCAAAAACCAAGTTACTACACAGCGTACACGACCCGTGTAGGGTCTCTAGGGCTTCGGATTAGTTTTTCCCTGGGTCCTACACGACCCGTGTAGGGCTACACGACCCGTGTAGCCTGGGTTGGCCAGAAATGTCAGTTTTTGGGTTTTGAGCTTTATGGTCTGGGCTTTGGGTCCTTGTTTTAATGCCAATCTTTGGGGATGTTTTAACTAAGATTTTCCTTATATTAGAGGGTCAAGGACTTCATTTTGGATGTTGGATGATTGTTCCTTCTTAGTTTTAAAGAAGTAACTATAGTGGGACTTTTAGATGAATCGAGTATGATATCTTCCGTTCTTGTATTGTAGGAAGGATATATGTTGTAGTGACTTGGAGGTGAGACTAAGGACTTGAGCTAGCACTCAATTAAGAGGATGGGATGGATGAGATGATGTCTAGGAGCTCCTTCAAATGCTTCAACCTTGTGTGGAGTTAGTGTTAACTCGTCAGTTGACCTTGGGTGAGTTTACCGGAGTACACATTCCAACTATTATCTTTTGTGTGTGTTATGAAATACTTTTCGTGCATGATATTATGTGCAATGTGTTATATAATTACTATTTATGCATAGCATGGAAATGAGTTTCCTAAAGATGTTTTCAAATAAAGATGATGATGATGTTTTGAAAGATGTTTTGAGCATCCTATTTGTGCATTGCATTGCATATAGGATGGGATTGACCGAGTGAACCTTATGATGACCTTAAAGATGTTTGGCTAAAGTAGCCACCTTTATGATGTTTTGAGTTTTACCCTTCTCTAAAATAAAGAGGGTGAGGAGACGCATGAGGGAGTTGCTAACCCTCATGGGACTAGTGTGATGGCCACTAGTTCTAGTTTAACTTATACGGGGATCAAGTGACATGCTTTGTGCATGTCATTTGTGAACTTAGGTAGGTGCCATCGAGGTGAGTTGGACTTTTATGAGATGGACGTGGGTTGGGATAGTTGCATCATACATTGCATTTGCATATCATAACTATCTATTTTGAGTAAGCCTTTATGATGTCTTAAACAATTTTTTTAAGTGTGGGTTAAAACTATTTTTGGGGGTTTGTCCCGAGTGTGGTAGTTCACTACTCACTCAAAATGGGTCAACCTCGGGTAAACTCACTAGGCATTTCAATTGCCTAACTTATTTTGATGTGTACTCAGGTTGAGAGGTTTAGATGACTTTAGAAGAGATTGATGTTTAGAAGGCCACGGTTTGTGTGGTATCATTTAAGTTGTGTAATGGTATTTGAATTGTTACAACCTCGCTACTTTATAAACTAAAATGTTTTATCTAAAATGGGACCAAACGATGTTTTCCGCAACTTAAACCTGAATTTATTTCTCATTAAACCCCATGTGTTTTAAAAATGATTTTGAAAGAAGATGACTTATTTGAAGATGTTGAAATTGAAGTTTTCACTAAAGGATGATTTTTGGAACAATGATGTTAAACATGTGTTAAAATGATGTTTTATGAAAAGCCTTAAGCGAGGGTGTTTCAATTTGGTATCAGAGCATGAGTTTAAGTGAACTAGGTACTAGGAGTAGTGCTTAGACTTAAACTATGATGCTTCTATGGATGTTTGACCTTTTAAGTAGTTGGCCTTTAGAATTTAGTGGTAAATGCTTGCTTGAGATTTAGTTTCTAATCCTTCAATTAGTGAATTCGGTTTGGCATGAGGAATGTTCTTGGCAAGAGGATGCATGCATGAGGATACTTATGTGGATATGAAGTGCAACCTTGAAGGATCATGAGTACATGGCAACATGAGGAGCAACTTTGCGTGAATGGAAACTTCTAAGGATGATAGAAGGCGAAGAAAGGGACAACTTTTATTGGATGAAGCTCGAAGAGTAGTGAGATTTATATGGTGGTTGACCTTGAGGAGTCAATTAAAGGATGAAAGAGGTATTAGAAGACTTGTGGAATTGTGGTGTCAACCTTGGGCAAGCAAGGAGCTTGATGAGCATGGTGTTAGTGAAGTGAATGGTGGGCGAAGACTTGGAGCTGTTGAAGAAATTCTTTTATAGTGACCCTTAAACCTTTCTTCCTTACCCTTATCTCCTTGAGACCCATCCATCGTCTTTTTAGTAAACATGCTTGTGACCTTGCCTATTCTCTAGAAGACTAGGTGTAGGTAAGAGTAGCATGGTTTGCGGCTTAATGCTTGAACTAGAGAAACCTTAGTGTAAGACACAAGGAGGACTTAGATCATTAGGTTCTTTGGTAGTTAGCAATGGCTTAGTGACCAATAAAACCTTATAGGAATAATGAGTTACTAATTCATGTTAGGATGAAGAGACATGGTTTTACGATGAGACTAGAGGCCATAAGATTAAACTGTGAATCACCTTAGGGTGAGTGAATTAGTAAACAACCTACCCTAATAAGAACATAAGAATGATGTGCGGCCAATATTATAGTGGAAATGCCATAAAGTGCGAACCAAGATCCGTGAGACGAAAACCAAAACCAAGACAAGTATATTTTCAAAAGTATTGTTAAAAAAATTTGAGAAAATTTTTGTAAACAATTTTGAATGAGTATATCTTACAAAATGCAAAACCTTTATAGAAATAAATGACAAAGGGGCCATCATGAATTGGTAGGAATACCCGAGATTGATGATCTCTATGGATTTTTATTAGTATTTTGATGGAACTTCATTTCAAATTAGATTTGGGAATTTATTATTTTACATAAAGGTTACGAAATCTGAGGGGTGGTCCTTCATAAAGTCAATTAAATTTTCAAGGAGCGATCTTTTCCAAACATTAACCACAAAGCGAAGTGTTTAAGTTTTGTAAGGACAACGGGTTGATATTGGAAAGCTTTTAAATTTAACATTTCATATTTAAGAGGGACGTTTATAAAATGAAAATTTTGAATAAACAATTCTTGGAATTAACGGGGTTTTATAGAAGTGAAATTTAAGGTACTTCGAGTTATAATATTTTAAAACTAAAAATATGAGTAACTTTTGAGATTTAAAAAAAATTAAAATTAGTACTTTATTCCTTATTGGTGATTCCGGGGACGGAATCCTTTTAAGGGGTAGATAATTGTAACATCCGCATTTTGGGCCTAGGAGTTTTGGGCTTAAACCGGCAAATAAAATTTATTTTGTAAATAAAGAATCACTAAATTTAATATTTTGTTATATTTTATATTGCGAATAAATGAGCCAAATATAGTTTTAAAATCAAATTGTAACCAAATGTGAGAAATTTTATCTTAAGGACTAAAAGTGTCAATTTGGCCAAACTTACCCTAAGTAGATTTGAGTAGTCATGGATTTAGAAATTTAGAAGATATATTAAAGGAATTGAGGTGGAGTTTAAATTAGGTCTAATAATTCCTTGAATTTCATTAAGGACCTAAATTGTGAAGAATTTTAGCGTAAGGGACAATTTGTGTCAAATTGGGAAACTAAGGATTGGTGTTGACCTAGAGAATGACTCAAGTGAAATAAATATGTATATTTGGGGCATGAGTGTGAACTTAGAGACTTTCAATGAGAAAGATGGACTTTGGGGTGTTGGGTGAAGAAGGATCAATCTATAGGGACTAGTCTTGCCAATGTGAAAGATATCAAGTTTTTGATGGGGGTTTCTCCCATTTCAGCCACAACCACGTTTTTGAGACATGGAGAGGGAGAGAGTGGCGATTTTAGGAGATCATGGAGGATGAGATGCAAGAGTGTGAATATTGATCAAAGTCCTTGAAGAATTCAAGCAATCTAAGGTATAAACCCACTCTTCTAGCTTTGAATTCGAGTTAGGGTTTGGGGTTTTGACCCAATTCGAGATTTATGGTGGGATGAGGTTATTCCTATGATTCCTCAATGTTTATTTGATGTTTCTAAGTTGTTTAGAGTCTATATTCAATCCATGGATGCTTTAGATTCAATTACTTGGTTGAATTAGGTGTTATGAACCCTAGAAATTGGGGATTTGAAAATTAGTTGAAGAATCTAGAAATTGATGGATGATTATGGTGGTTTTGGATGAAGGGATTCATTTCTAATGATTCCCTAAGGATTTCAATCCTTGATGTGTAATATTATACCTTGAATCACTAGAAAATAGGAATTGGGTGTTGAAATGGGTTTTATTTGTGATTATGATAAATGGATCAATTGTTTAATGGATGAATGGGTTTATTGCATCAATTTGAAAGTATAATTGGAGAAAGGATCATTTCCTAATGATTCCATGGAATTGAAGAAGGAATCTCCACTTGTAATCATCCCTTGATGGATTGGAATGGGGTATTCCATGGGTTTAATCATTTGGACCAATGATTGGAATTGGAGATTCCATGAGGCTATCTTCTTTGGGTTTGTATGGGAATGATTCTCTTAAGAGATGTCATTGGTTAAGGACTTAATTGGGTACTTGATGGTGTTAAGTGTAATGATTGACTTGGAACATAGTTCATGAATTACTTGTTAAGAGATAAGAACTTGAATTGTGATTTTCATTGGTTTAAGTCATGAACACTTGGATTGGGAGTTGAATGCTTGTAAATGAGTTATTAAATGTGTATTTTCATGTATAATTGGTCTTGGGTTGATTTGGAGCTTCAATTGGGTCAAAAGGGGGTTAAAATGACCAAAAACCAAGTTACTGCACAGCGTACACGACCCGTGTGCTGATACACGACCCGTGTAGGGTCTCTAGGGCTTCGGATTAGTTTTTCCCTGGGTCCTACACGACCCGTGTAGGGCTACGCGACCCGTGTAGCCTGGGTTGGCAAGAAATGTCAGTTTTTGGGTTTTGAGCTTTATGGTCTGGGCTTTGGGTCCTTGTTTTAATGCCAATCTTTGGGGATGTTTTAACTAAGATTTTCCTTATATTAGAGGGTCAAGGACTTCATTTTGGATGTTGGATGATTGTTCCTTCTTAGTTTTAAAGAAGTAACTATAGTGGGACTTTTAGATGAATCGAGTATGATATATTATGTTCTTGTATTGTAGGAAGGATATATGTTGTAGTGACTTGGAGGTGAGACTAAGGACTTGAGCTAGCACTCAATTAAGAGGATGGGATGGATGAGATGATGTCTAGGAGCTCCTTCAAATGCTTCAACCTTGTGTGGAGTTAGTGTTAACTCGTCAGTTGACCTTGGGTGAGTTTACCGGGAGTACACATTCCAACTATTATCTTTTGTGTGTGTTATGAAATACTTTTCGTGCATGATATTATGTGCAATGTGTTATATAATTACTATTTATGCATAACATGAAAATGAGTTTCCTAAAGATGTTTTCAAATAAAGATGATGATGATGTTTTGAAAGATGTTTTGAGCATCCTATTTGTGCATTGCATTGCATATAGGATGGGATTGACCGAGTGAACCTTATGATGACCTTAAAGATGTTTTTGCTGAAGTGGCCACCTTTATGATGTTTTGAGTTTTACCCTTCTCTAAAATAAAGAGGGTGAGGAGACGCATGAGGGAGTTGCTAACCCTCATGGGACTAGTGTGATGGCCACTAGTTCTAGTTTAACTTATACGGGGATCAAGTGACATGCTTTGTGCGTGTCATTTGTGAACTTAGGTAGGTGACATCGAGGTGAGTTTTGGACTTTTATGAGATGGACGTGGGTTGGGATAGTTGCATCATACATTGCATTTGCATATCATAACTATCTATTTTGAGTAAGCCTTTATGATGTCTTAAATAATTTTTTTAAGTGTGGGTTAAAACTATTTTTGGGGGTTTGTCCCGAGTGTGGTAGTTCACTACTCACTCAAAATGGGTCAACCTCGGGTAAACTCACTAGGCATTTCAATTGCCTAACTTATTTTGATGTGTACTCAGGTTGAGAGGTTTAGATGACTTTAGAAGAGCTGGATGTTTAGAAGGCCACGGTTTGTGTGGTATCATTTAAGCTGTGTAATGGTATTTGAATTGTTACAACCTCGCTACTTTATAAACTAAAATGTTTTATCTAAAATGGGACCAAACGATGTTTTCCGCAACTTAAACCTGAATTTATTTCTCATTAAACCCCATGTGTTTTAAAAATGATTTTGAAAGAAGATGACTTATTTGAAGATGTTGAAATTGAAGTTTTCACTAAAGGATGATTTTTGGAACAATGATGTTAAGCATGTGTTAAAATGATGTTTTATGAAAAGCCTTAAGCGAGGGTGTTTCATTGGGGTATTCCCACTCGTGGCCTGTTGAGACCGGTGGATCATAAGTACCGATCAGAGGATAGTCCCTATCCAATACTTTTTTGGTGATTATGGTCCAGGAGTCAACGAGAAGAACGATTTTTGTTCTTTTGGAGTAGCCACTTCCTCTTGTTGTTTTTGTTTGGCGGCTAAAAGAGCAGCAACATTCACTTTTTCTTCATTTTGGTGTTTCATGGCAAGGAGAAGACCATTGTTCTCAAGTTTATCTTTTTTCTCCATAGTAAGTTATTCAAGCTCATCCTCAAAATTAGTCCATGTGATCTTTTGAGCGAGTGTATCAACCTCAGTGAGCTTTGAATTTCCTTTGCCTTTGATTAGTGCGGATGGAGAAGGGTTAGGAACTTTGCTTTGTGGAGGGGTATTCAATTGATCAGGGTCTTTATCGTGAGCTTCTGTTTTTTTAGAAGAGGATGAGGCAGAAATGTTTTGCAGCTCAGATTGAAGTTCAGCATGAAGCTTCGGTTGCGATTTCGACCTTGGTTCTTGTTGCGTTCAAATGTGTCACTATCTCCCCCTTTTGCAAAAAAGGGCTCAGCCTGTTCTAAAAAACCTCTTAGACTTTGACAAAATATTAATATTTTTCAAAAACATTTACAAAAGATTCTTGCATCAACTTGGACACGACATCAACTCCCGCATCAAGAGTTGTTTTTTTTCAAAAAGTTGCCAATATTTAGGATAGCATTGGATAGACCTTGAATGGTATCTGCTGGAAAAGCATTCAGGTTGCCCAAATATTAGACAGATTGGTTGATTTTTTGGTCATCACCATACCGAGTCTCTGATGAAAGGATAATAGTTGCTGATAAAAATAAAGTAAGTGTGATACCTGCCTAATTCCTCACCGTGACGAGTCCTGAGCACTGCCATAATCGCATCATAAAATCCCAGGATGTCTTGGGAGTGTATATCCATTGAATCGGTCATGCTCTTAAATGCTTCTACGAAATCTTTCCCGACTTTCTCTACTTCAGACGTTCTTTCCTTATCCGCATCAACAGCTTTGGCAAGAACCGAATCTGGAGCCTGTTACAACTCAGCAGATGTGACATAAGTTTGTGGTGCAACTTATGGCCCAGGTGGTTTTCATAGAACCATATCAAGTTTTTCATCAAGCTTCTGCAACTGTTCTGCAAAAAAGCTTGGCCCAAATTGTTGTTCTTTATGGGGCTTCTTTGACTATGTTGAAGAAGACACATAACCATCGACTTGGATTGCTGAGATAGAGGAGAGGGCACAGTTGGCTTCCAGGTTAGATGTGTGGGCACAATAGAAACACTTGGAGTTTAGTCACCTCCCAATAGATTTTGATTCAGAGAGAGGGTGAAAATTTAACTGTATACTCGTTGGACCGTTTCTCGTGAACACTTTTGGCCTGAAGCACCGGTTTGCTCTTTAGCCATTTTCTTCTCTTCTTCTCTTCTTAGAGCTTGCTCATCAGCCTCTGCCTTGGATTTGATCTCCTGAAGCCTTTTTTGTTGGGCTTTGGTTTGAACAAGTCGTTTCTATTCAGCTTCTTTTGCTGCCTGTTCATCAGTAGCTGCAACTTTCTTCCTCCCGTCTTCTTCAGCCAACAATATTTCTTTGTCGACATGGATTTTCTTTTCTAAATCATCCTGCCTTGCCTTAGTTTCAAAGGGGGGGTATGTATTGTTTGGATTCCCTCTGAAACTGGAATCTCTTCTTCTCCGACTCGGATGAAGGTTTCTCTCGCGGCTCATCAGGAATAGTAATAATCTTGGGTTTCTTTGTTCTCTGAATAAATCTAATTAGAGCATCATCAATAATGCTTTCAAAGGATGATGCAGGTTCCTGATACATAGCCACATATGTTAGACACTCAAAACACAATTTTTTTTCACCAACCAACAGCTCCATAGAACTCTGTTCAAGCTATAATGGAACCAAGGTTCTAATGTAACCACCTATTAATATAGGCTTTTATGTTGAGCCTATTACGATTTATTATGATGGAAACCATAGTTCTGGTAGACTTACATCCCTAACAGAATAGTGGGATCCGGTTGTGCAGTGTAATAAAAACATAAGATATTCTCTCGTGACATAACAAATACCAATTACAGATGTATGTGACTAAAGACTAATAAGTTACAACTCTATAGTGAGAGATAGAGAGAGATTTAATATCATAATAAGCTTTCCTTGTGAAAATTTTGAGATGTTTTCTCAGTGAGAAAACAAATGGTTGGTTTAGGTTAATAATGACCCGACAGTAGATCTATTATCACCGTGCAACAGGGTTGCCGTTGGAATGAGGAATAACGAAAAATGAATGGAAATTGAAGATAAACTTACTTTTCTCTTCTGCTACGGTCTACATCACCAACATCTAGCTTATTGACCAGAGGAACAGACTTCTGTGCTTTGGTCTTGGTCATGGCACGCTTGGATTGAGGGTCATGCGAGGTTGGCCAACAGATGGGGTGGGTTTAGACGAATCTATTTGGGCCGTATCTGCCATGTGTAGAGCCATTCATGAAGAATTTAAAGCAATTCGAAAAGGCTATGGTAATTCATACCCTAGTGGAGAAAGAAAAGAAATTAAACATATGAGCTACTTCCTTTGAAGAAGAGAGGGAGGTAACAAATCGAGCTTGCTACTATAAAGATTTTAGTATATTTCAACTAGTAATTTATGAAGGAGCACTTGATCCAATTGTGGTGCATAATTGAATTATTGAAATTTATATGGCTGTCTATACATGTCAATGTAGTGACGTCATGTTGTGAAGACTTTCTTGAAATGTTCAAAGAACATTTTTGCACTATTGTAGACATACAACATTGAGCTAAATAAAAAATATGGCAGTGAATGAATCTAGCACAAAATTTTACAATCTCTTGAGTTTTACAACTAGATTAGCACCGAATAAGGCCACAAACATAAGTCAATTTCTTCGAGGATTGCCATGGAACTACAAGTTGAAGAGATCACGTGACACTTGAATCAAGTGGTAAGGAAAGCAGTGAGAATTGAGAAGACTCCTGATGATATAGACAATGAGAGACATGTGAATAAAGGAAGAATAAGCAAGAGTAAAAGTGAAACGTAAAGGAACGATAACCTTTAGAATAATAGGAGGAAGTTTGAAGGAAAGGGTAAGAGTTGGGATGGGGCCATTCTAGCTTAGACCTAAGGTACTTGTTATCGATGTGGAGAATAGGGAATTTTGCCAATGTTTGCACCAAAAATTCAAGAAAATGTTACCAATATGGAGAGGTAGGGCATGTCTCATATAATTGTTCAAAAAAGAAAAATGGTGAAGGAGAAAGTGGAAACTCGAAGACTGATCCACTGCATGCAAAAGCTAGATCCTATCAAATAACCATAAATGAAGCTTGTGACACCAAATGTTGTTGCAGGTACTTTGTTAGAAAATTTAAAGCCAACATAAAACATTGTTATTGGTTAATTAAACAGCTATATATTTATGTTTATCGTGAATTTGGTAGTAAGTTAAAATTACCCATCCAATGTTAAAAATAGAAGTTATTGTTAAAATTATATATGGTAATGAAATTTGTGTTATGCGAGAATATTCCATTGTAGAAGTAGAGTTTAGTGGAGTGATTGTTTCGAGCTAATGTAATTCCTATGAAGATGGGGGAGGGGTGTTTGGTGTTATTTTAGGAATGGATTTGCTTGGGATGTGTGAAGTGGATATTGTGTACGGGAAAATATGGTTCATGTGAGATCTCCTGATGGAGAGCCTCTTGTTATTTATGAAGGCAAAAGAAGGATCACAATAAGTATTATTTATAAATATGATTAAATCAAAGAAGTGCAGTACGAAGTGGTGCCAATCATACATAGGTTATGTGTGGATACATCAAAAGAAAAAAAAAGTGTAGATGACATGGAAGTGGTGAAAGAATTTCCCAAAGTTTTTCCTGACAATTAAATAGGGGTTTCCTCCAGAATGACAAGTTGAATTTAGAATTGATCTTACGATAGGGACGACATCGACAGCAAAACCTCCATACTGATTAACACCAATGGTGATGGAATAACTAATGGCATAACTTCAAGAATTTCTTGATAAAGGTTGTGTATGACCCAGTTCTTCACCTTGGGAGCATCAATATTATTTAAAAAAAAAAGAAGGATGCCACGTTAAAGATATGTATTGATTATCGTGAACTCAACAATGTAACCATCAAAAGTAGATATACCCTACCACTTATCGATGATCTTATTTTGATAAACTCCAAGGAGCGGGTTTCTTTTCAAAAGACTTCATATTCAGCAATCATTAATTGAAGGTAAGAGATGAAGATGTTGAGAAGATAACATTTCAAAAATAATATGACCACTTTAAATTTCTTGTGATGTCATTTGAGTAACCAATGAACCAACAATGTTTGTGGATCTTCTGAAGCGTATTTTCAAACCATATGTTGATAAGTTTGTCATAGTGTTTATTGATGACATTCTCGTCTATTCAAAAATTAAGACGAGCACAAGAGACATTTGATACATGTAATGGGAACCTTGAAGAAAGATAAACTTTAAGCAAAGTTTTCTAAGTGTAAACGTTTTATTCAAGAAGTATTGTTTCTTGGTCATGTAGTGACTAAGGAAGGTTTTAAAGTTCACCAACTAAAGTGGAGGCGATTAAGAAGTTGGAACCTCTGAAGAATATGCTTGAGATTAGAACTTTCTAGGGATTGCCAGGTTATTATCGAAGATTTATTGAGAATTTTTCAAAGATTGCTAGTCTATTGACCGTGTTGACCGAAAAAGTTCCGAGTGGCTATGGACTAAAATACAAGAATAAACCTTTAAAGAATTAAAAAGGAGGCTTTGTGAAGCACCGATTCTGACATTGCCAAGGGAATTGAGGATTTTGTTGTATATAGTAATGCTTCGGGATCGGGATTTGACTTTATTGATTGATTAATTAATAGGTTTTACCTATATAACAACATTAAAATATTAAAATCATACTTGCTTTACATATCTTATTAGTTACTCACACATCCGTTTCATATTTTTCAAATTTTGTTATCTTGAGCGTGTGAAAAATGACTTAAATTTTGGATGTTATATTATTCGTGTATGATTTTTTCTGATAATCTTAGAAGAACATTTTTTTTCATACTTTTATGGTTAATATTATATTGTCATAATGTTTGGTCGTTCAAGTTTCTATTTTAATTTTTAGCACAATGATGTCGTGTTTATTTGTATTTTGAGATAATTTTATTTTAATTGTTTGTTTTATTTTTAACTTACTTATTAAAAGTAAGGGTTAATGATCCAAAATGGCTGCTATACAGGCAACAACGAGCGCGGGTTGACCTGAGGCCCTTCTCCCTTTGCACTCGAGGGCCAATCTCCGTCCAACCCGAGGAAACCAACCAATAATACAAAATTTACTCATTAAGTCACTGAATTTTTAATTGCACCCAATTGGTCACTGAACTTTCAATTTTGGTTTTAAAATACCATTGTCTCCAATTTTAAGCATCGTTTTTCTAGTTTAGACGACACCTCCATCTCCGCCAACCAGGCTTAAACTATTTTTCTCAACTCATCCATAGTTCTACTACCTCGAGCAGGTTCAAAGCTTATCCACAATCTCACCACCGTTGTACCACCTCGACTCTCTTCCTCTGGTACCCAATCTGTCTCCTGTCGCTACTACTCTCTTCACCGGAAGGCAACAACCAGTCATGAGGTCTCATCACAGCAGTTTTAACCGATTAAAATTGAAAACAATGATATTTTAAAACCAAAACTAAATGTTCATTTAACCTATTGGGTGTAAAATTGAAAGTTTAATGGCTTATTGGGTGCAAATTTGAAAGTTCGGTGACCTATTGGATGCAATTAAAACTTTTGTAACCTAATGGGTAAATTTTGTTTTATTGATTGCCATTATGGATCATTAACCCTAAAAGTAATTGTTGTATATTGTAACGCCAAAATGTATTTATTATATAATTATAATAAAAAGGGCAAAATGGTCATTTTACCCCAAAAGGGTAATTTGGTCATTTGGACAGAAAAGGACTTGTTATGTAATAATATTTTAAGTCTTGGACTTAAAATGTTATAAAAGTTGGTTATTTGTCATAAATTGTGTTATTTGTGGCAATTGTTTAAGAAATGCATCTTCAAGGACTAAATTGCAAATGTTGGAAGTATATAAGAAAATAGTTGTGCAGAAATTTGAGAGTTACGGGATGTTCTTGTGGCTGAATTTCTGCAGAGAAATTGAAGGAGTTTTGAAGGCTTGAAGCTTGCAATTTGGTTCTTGGCATTCAAAGGGTATTATTGGAAGAATTTGAGGTAAGTTTCTTCATGTTCTTGATTGTTCATCTTGATGAGTTGAGTAGGACTTGCAAACTGAAATTACAGCCATGATCATGGGGTTAAAATGATGAAATACTTCCATTAAGTCCTTATAACAAAGACCTAACTCAATCCAATGGAAGTAGGATGCTATAAATGGTAAAATTGAAGATTTGGGGTTGTTAGAAATAAGAACCCTAATTCTTTGTCTGATTGATTTAGGGTGTTTTGGGGGTTAAAAACCTTGTTAACATGTAAGGTTTTAGCCTAGGAACAAACCCCAAACAACTAAAAACGAAATCAAGGACTTAAGGGACGAAATCTGCAAGCTACAGTGCAAAAATCGCGACTGGCCAGGGGGCCTGCCCAGGCGCCAGGCGCGGTGCGCCCAGGAGCCAGGCGGGGCGCGCCCAGGCGCAGTGCGCCCTGACCCTGGCGCAGTGCGCCTCCAAGGCAGTGGCCAGACAGAAACTTTGAAACGCTAACTTTTGCGTTACTTGTCCGATTAAGCCCAAATTTGAAACATAGTTGTATTATGGTCTGAAAAGTTTGGGAAAATTTTTAGATTGAGTTTTCGACCCCTCGGGAGCACTGTAGACCGATCCGAATGTCCCGGTAAATAGTGAAATTCATACAAAGTTAGTAAACGGAAAGTTTATTAACTAGGCATTGTTTATAACAATGTTTTATTGAACTCTAGTGTATTAGAGTTAATTGTGATGGGTATTAACCTATAATCATGTTGAAAATGATTGAATTATAGGTTCGGGACAAAATCATACGGATTTCATTTTAAAGCAAGGAACGATAAAAGCGAGTTGTAGCAAACCTACAGGTGAGTAATCTCACTCGTATTTGATGTGATATATGATTGTTGAGCAGCTGCGAATTGAAAACAGTTTTGGGGACGAAAAATGACAGATATTTGATTTGATATGACAATACCAGATAAGCCGTGAGTCTTTAATAGACAAGAACGGAGCTGTGAGTCAAATCTTTATTGACAAGACCGGAACCAGCCGTGAGTCAATATAGATAAATAGACAAGACCGGAACCAGCCGTGAGTCTAGGCAACAGCGGGCTAACCCGTGAGCCACATTTAAACTTATATAGACAAGACCGGAACCAGCCGTGAGTCTAGGCAACAGCGGGATTTTCCCGTGAGCCACGTTTGATTTTGTATTGTATGAAATTACATGTTTGACTTTGTATAGAGAATTTTATTCTTATACATGTTGTATTTGATTTGATTACTCACTGGGCTTTATAGCTCACAGTTTATGTGATATGTCCCTGCAGGTGAGCGTGATCCCGCGAAGGGAAAAGATAAAGTCCGTGACTGAGGACTTCGTGTTGAAGTAATACCCGGCTTGAAGAATGTATAATATTTAATGTATTGTACTTCGTGATACACTTGTACTCGTATTTTGTTAACTAATACCCCAGACTTATGGTTTTTATTGTAAAATATATGGTTTGTAAAATAAAAATTTTTGGGGTGTTTTTGTTAATAAGTCGGGCGTTACAAGTTGGTATCAGAGCCGTGGTTTAAGTGAACTAGGTGTCTTAGATTAGATCCCTGGACTTAAACCTTGAGAGAAACACAGATAATTGGACTGTTAGATGTATATAAGGTTGTTACTATATATGTAATCTAATAGTTTGTTGAAATCTTGAAGTATGAGAAATACACGAAGCAATCCTACTGGTGTGAATTCGCGTGGAACTGCAAGAAGTGGACCAGCTAGGTCACGTGGAACTGCAAGAAGTGGACCAGCTAGGTCACGCGGCTCTAATGGGCGAAGAGCACCAGCAAGGGAACCGGTGGGACAAAATCCACCTGATATACGAGCCATTGTGGAAGAAGTAGTTAGGCAGATGATGCCTGTATTATCGAACAATCCTCACCCGAGTGGCAATCCCAACCCAAGTGCAAATCCGGATCCTACTGAGGAGGCTGCAAAAAGTGTTCATGACAGGCAGCCAGAAAACGAAAGCCAGGGGGAAAGTAGAGCCCGAGCAGTGAAGGAAACACAAGGTGGGGAAGCCTCTGCAAGGAAGGTCGGGTGTACATATAAATCCTTTCTTGGTTGTAAACCAAAGGAATTTTCGGGGACAGATGATCCAGTCAAAGCTATGGAATGGATCATGCATATGGAAAAGGTGTTCCGAGTAAGTAAGTGTGCGGATGATGATAAAGTGGAGTTTGCTACGAACCAACTTACAAGTGGTGCTTTACATTGGTGGCAAACTTACTACAAGTCACTGGATCTTGATTCGTCCCAATCGATACTTTGGGAGCAATTCAAGACAAAGTTTAATGAAGAATATTGCTCGGAAGTAGCTATTCAGAAGCTGGAGGATGAATTCCTGCATTTGGAACAGGGTTCCCGATCTGTTCAGGAATATACTCTCAGCTTTCTGGAGAAAGCTCGGTTTGCGGAACACCATATCTACACGGAAAAGAGAAAGATCGACAAGTATGTTCGGGGGTTGACTACCCGAATTAGAGAGATTGTGCAACCGTTGAAACTAACTACCTTCCGACAAGTGGTGGATCGAGCCACCGAAAGAGAAACAGAACTGAAGAGACAGGAAGATGAAAAGAAAGTTTTGGAAACGAAACGAAAGGCGGAAGACCAAGGTTGGACGCCTCAGAAAAAGTTGCAACAATCCGGTTCTAAGGGAAAGGGCCAGAAAGATGAAGGAAGGTGGTGCGAAAAGTGTAGAAAACGGCACACGGGCAGTTGTCGCAGTGATACTGGGCCGCTTACCTGCCGAAATTGTGGAAAAACGGGTCATATTACACGGGAGTGTCGGGCGGAAAGAAGGTGCTACCAATGCGGAGCTACAGATCATCTTCGTTTGAACTGTCCCCAACTGAAATCTGGTGTATACAGTGAAAGACCTAGAGATGATCAAGTGGGAAAGAAAGAAGAGCCGAAGAACAGGGGACGACCAGTGGCCTCACGAGCTTTCCAGATGACTGTGGAAGAAGCCCGTGAGAAGACGAATGTGGTGACAGGTATTTTCACTCTCAATACCATACCTGTATATGTTATTTTTGATCCGGGAGCCACCCACTGTTTTGTATCGGAATCTTTATTGCCACGCCTGAATGTACCTTTAACCCCGATGGATGAAAGTCTAGAAGTAGCTATAGCGGACGGCCGATATGTCTGGGTTTCTGAACAGATGGAAGGTTGTCAGCTTAAAATCTACGAGACCGTTTTCCCTATAGATTTGAAGCCGATGACTACCAACGAGTTTGGTGTAATTGTGGGAATGGATTGGTTAGCGACAAATTATGCTAATGTGGATTGCAGAAATAAAAGTATTACAGTGTTATCACCGGAAGGAGAATGGATGAAAATTCAAGGTGAACGACCTCGGTTACGAATGCCAGTTATCTCCTTTGCTCAAGCCCGAAGCTGTATTAGTAAAGGAGGGATGTCTTACTTGGCTTATGTGTCGGTGGCTCAACCGATTAAAGTGGGGGTAGCGAATGTGAATGTGGTGAACGAGTTCCCAGATGTGTTTCCAGACGAACTTCCAGGGTTGCCACCAGATCGACAGGTTGAGTTCACGATTGAACTGATTCCGGGAGCTGCTCCTGTTGCTCGAGCTCCATACCGTTTAGCACCTTCAGAGATGGTGGAACTGCGGAAGCAACTGGAAGAATTGTTAGACAGGGGTTTCATTAGGCCGAGTACATCGCCTTGGGGAGCCCCTATTCTGTTTGTCAAGAAGAAAGATGGGTCAATGCGAATGTGTATTGACTATCGGGAACTAAACAAGATCACAGTGAAGAACAAGTACCCGCTACCCAGAATTGACGACTTGTTTGACCAGCTACAAGGCGCGTCCTACTTTTCCAAGATTGATCTGAGGTCAGGATATCACCAGTTGAAGATAAGGGAGTCAGACATTCCGAAGACGGCATTCCGAACGAGATACGGTCATTACGAGTTTTTGGTAATGCCTTTTGGGTTAACCAATGCTCCAGCCGTATTCATGGATCTTATGAACCGGGTGTGCCGACCGTTCCTTGATACCTCGGTGATAGTGTTTATCGATGACATCTTGGTGTATTCAAGAAGTCAAACCGAACATGAAGTGCATCTGCGACAAGTATTGGAGTTACTTCGCAGAGAAAAACTGTATGCTAAATTCTCCAAGTGTGAGTTCTGGTTAAGGGAAGTACAATTCCTCGGCCATGTAATCAATGCTGAAGGGGTAAAAGTAGATCCAGCAAAGATTGAAGCCGTGATGAAATGGGAACCGCCTAGAAGTCCCACTGAAGTAAGAAGTTTTCTTGGTTTGGCAGGCTATTACAGAAGATTTGTCGAGAACTTCTCCTCGATAGCTGTCCCGTTGACCAGGTTGACTAAGAAAGGTGAGAAATTCACTTGGGCTAAAGAGCATCAAGAAGCATTCCAGAAACTGAAACAAGCTTTATGTAAAGCGCCGGTGTTAGTACTACCTCAAAGCGGAGAAGAGTATGTGATCTACAGCGATGCTTCTAGAATTGGTCTTGGGTGTGTTCTGATGCAGAAAGGTCGGGTCATAGCTTATGCGTCACGCCAATTAAAAGATGCCGAAAAGAAGTATCCCGTCCATGATCTGGAATTAGCTGCAGTGGTCCTAGCATTGAAGTTGTGGAGACATTATTTATATGGTGTAAAGTTTGTTATTTACACTGATCATAAGAGCCTGAAGTACCTCTTCGACCAGAAAGAGCTCAGCATGAGACAGCAAAGGTGGATGGACCTGTTGAAAGATTTTGATTGTGAAATTCAGTACCACCCTGGCAAGGCGAATGTGGTGGCAGATGCTTTAAGCCGAAAAGAAGCTCCTCTGAAAGTTACATCCGCATGTATGGGTGTAGTGAGCCGGTTACCAGGATTGATTCGTTTGGCACAAGAGGAAGCGTGTAAGCCGGAGAATGTAAAAAGTGAAAGAATGGTTGGATACCTGAAGCATCTGGAAGAAAATGCTCAGAAATTGAAGACATTCAGAGGACGTATATGGGTCCCAAAACAAGGAGAAGCGCGAAACTTACTTCTAGAAGATGCACATTATAGCAGATATGCAGTTCATCCGGGTAGTACCAAGATGTATCGGACGTTAAAACCGATGTATTGGTGGCCTGGAATGAAAAGAGATGTTGGAAGATTCGTGGAAAAATGTTTGACTTGTTTGCAAGTTAAGTCCAACCATCAGAAACCGTATGGAGAAATACAGCCATTGTCGGTTCCGGAGAAGAAATGGGACCATATTACCATGGATTTTGTGACAAAGTTGCCGCGGACGCCGCGAGGTTATGATTCTATATGGGTGATTGTGGATCGATTGACCAAATCAGCACAATTTATACCATATAAGGAAAAGTACAGAGTTGATCAACTGGCGAAAATCTACATTGATGAGGTGATTTGTCGGCATGGACTTCCAGCATCGATAGTATCGGATCGAGATAGTAGGTTTACTTCTCATTTTTGGCAGAGTCTTCAAGAACAACTGGGTACGAAAGTACTTATGAGTACCGCATATCACCCGCAGACTGATGGCCAAAGTGAAAGAACGATCCAAACTTTGGAAGATATGTTGAGGACTTGTGTCATTGACTTCGGTGGAAGCTGGGAAGATCATTTGCCTTTAGTGGAATTCGCGTACAATAACAGCTATCATTCCAGTATTCAAATGGCCCCGTATGAAGCCTTGTATGGAGCACCGTGCCGTACTCCGACCTGCTGGACTGAAGTTGGGGAAAAGCCGTTGGCTGGACCCGAAATTGTTGCCCAGACTGAAGAAAAGATCAAACTGATACGTGAAAACTTGAAGGTAGCTCAGAATAGACAGAAGCAGTACGCAGACAGACGGGTGAAACCGATAAAATTCCAAGTGGGAGATATGGTTATGCTCAAAGTATCCCCTTGGAAAGGCTTGATTCGTTTTGGGAAGAAAGGAAAGTTGAGTCCTCGCTTCATTGGACCTTTCCGTATATCCCAAAGGGTTGGAGCCGTGGCGTATAGATTGGAGTTACCTGATGAACTTCATGGTATACATGATGTATTCCATGTGTCCCATTTAAGGAAGACGTTGTTTGATAAATCTCAACATATACCTCTTGCTGAAATTGAGGTGGATGAAAAGCTGAGATACCCGGAACAACCCGAGCGGGTGCTAGACCGCAAGATAAGACAGCTTAGAAACAAGAAGATCAGCATGGTGAAAGTACTTTGGCGTCATCACAAAGGTTCCGACATGACGTGGGAAACCGAAAGTGAGATGAGGGAGAAATATCCTCAACTTTTTGTATGATTTCGGGGACGAAATCTCTTAAAGGAGGGGAGAATTTGTAACGCCAAAATGTATTTATTATATAATTATAATAAAAAGGGCAAAATGGTCATTTTACCCCAAAAGGGTAATTTGGTCATTTGGACAGAAAAGGACTTGTTATGTAATAATATTTTAAGTCTTGGACTTAAAATGTTATAAAAGTTGGTTATTTGTCATAAATTGTGTTATTTGTGGCAATTGTTTAAGAAATGCATCTTCAAGGACTAAATTGCAAATGTTGGAAGTATATAAGAAAATAGTTGTGCAGAAATTTGAGAGTTACGGGATGTTCTTGTGGCTGAATTTCTGCAGAGAAATTGAAGGAGTTTTGAAGGCTTGAAGCTTGCAATTTGGTTCTTGGCATTCAAAGGGTATTATTGGAAGAATTTGAGGTAAGTTTCTTCATGTTCTTGATTGTTCATCTTGATGAGTTGAGTAGGACTTGCAAACTGAAATTACAGCCATGATCATGGGGTTAAAATGATGAAATACTTCCATTAAGTCCTTATAACAAAGACCTAACTCAATCCAATGGAAGTAGGATGCTATAAATGGTAAAATTGAAGATTTGGGGTTGTTAGAAATAAGAACCCTAATTCTTTGTCTGATTGATTTAGGGTGTTTTGGGGGTTAAAAACCTTGTTAACATGTAAGGTTTTAGCCTAGGAACAAACCCCAAACAACTAAAAACGAAATCAAGGACTTAAGGGACGAAATCTGCAAGCTACAGTGCAAAAATCGCGACTGGCCAAGGGGCCTGCCCAGGCGCCAGGCGCGGTGCGCCCAGGAGCCAGGCGGGGCGCGCCCAGGCACAGTGCGCCCTGACCCTGGCGCAGTGCGCCTCCAAGGCAGTGGCCAGACAGAAACTTTGAAACGCTAACTTTTGCGTTACTTGTCCGATTAAGCCCAAATTTGAAACATAGGTGTATTATGGTCTGAAAAGTTTGGGAAAATTTTTAGATTGAGTTTTCGACCCCTCGGGAGCACTGTAGACCGATCCGAATGTCCCGGTGAATAGTGAAATTCATACAAAGTTAGTAAACGGAAAGTTTATTAACTAGGCATTGTTTATAACAATGTTTTATTGAACTCTAGTGTATTAGAGTTAATTGTGATGGGTATTAACCTATAATCATGTTGAAAATGATTGAATTATAGGTTCGGGACAAAATCATACGGATTTCATTTTAAAGCAAGGAACGATAAAAGCGAGTTGTAGCAAACCTACAGGTGAGTAATCTCACTCGTATTTGATGTGATATATGATTGTTGAGCAGCTGCGAATTGAAAACAGTTTTGGGGACGAAAAATGACAGATATTTGATTTGATATGACAATACCAGATAAGCCGTGAGTCTTTAATAGACAAGAACGGAGCTGTGAGTCAAATCTTTATTGACAAGACCGGAACCAGCCGTGAGTCAATATAGATAAATAGACAAGACCGGAACCAGCCGTGAGTCTAGGCAACAGCGGGCTAACCCGTGAGCCACATTTAAACTTATATAGACAAGACCGGAACCAGCCGTGAGTCTAGGCAACAGCGGGATTTTCCCGTGAGCCACGTTTGATTTTGTATTGTATGAAATTACATGTTTGACTTTGTATAGAGAATTTTATTCTTATACATGTAGTATTTGATTTGATTACTCAGTGGGCTTTATAGCTCACAGTTTATGTGATATGTCCCTGCAGGTGAGCGTGATCCCGCGAAGGGAAAAGATAAAGTCCGTGACTGAGGACTTCGTATTGAAGTAATACCCGGTTGAAGAATGTATAATATTTAATGTATTGTACTTCGTGATACACTTGTACTCGTATTTTGTTAACTAATACCCCAGACTTATGGTTTTTATTGTAAAATATATGGTTTGTAAAATAAAAATTTTTGGGGTGTTTTTGTTAATAAGTCGGGTGTTACATATATATAACTTTCATGGTTAAAGAAATATAATAATAAGAGATATTGTTAATAAACGGGTGACTAAATTTCATTAGTGTAAACCAATAACGAGGGTGTTTAAAAATTATATTATTTTACTCATGTTAAAAATTTTATTTTATATAGTTTTTACTTTTAAATTGATTTATCTATAAGGTTAGCTATTAGCATAATGTAATTACCATGATAAAGATATGGATAAGAAGAAAAAAATGAAAGCTCATAACATATTAAATACCCTTACCATGATAAGTAAATGATATTTAAAACTTATAGTCGTATAAAAATTATATATATATATATATATATATATATATATATATATATATATATATATATATATATATATATATATATATATATATATATATATATTCAAATATCAAAAAGCTACAAACATACTTTTAAAGACTTATTTATAAACATCTAATAAATAAGTCTTTAAAAATATGTTTGTAGCTTTTTGATATTTGACTATATATATATATATATATATATATATATATATATATATATATATATATATATATATAATTGAATTCAAAAGGGTTATTGTGTAATTGTTTTCAAGTTTTGGATGCAAATATTACTATTAATACATGATATATATTATGATAACCATTTATATTTAGTATTATATGTTTAGATTGAATATAAAGTTGTAAAGCTCATGTAACCAACCAACATTTTTACCACATAATTTTACTCCTGCGCAACGCGCGGGTATACGCGTAGTATATACACACACATTTGACTTAACAACATTAACTTGCTTTAAATTTCATTTTTATATATTTATATAGTCTTAAACCATAGACATTAAGTCACATGGCTACTTAAATTTCAAGGTATAATATGTGCTTATAATTGCATATTAACTTAAGGGCTTGGTCAATAAAGAATTATAATATAAATTTTGTAAAGTTATTCACATTTAGTCCTCTTGGACCACTTCTCACGTTTATGCCTATAATTTCTGAACCATAATTCCAAATATGATGTTCTATACATTTTGAAAAGTAAACTCTATTTCGACACTTCTCATCTCATGCGATTTTTCCCGATTCCTCTTTGATTTTCCGTAAAGCAGTCTGCAAGTTCTGCATAATTTGCTTAAAAAATAAAAGAAAATATAATTTCTGAAAATCGATGATAAAATCGATATCCCACCAGGAAATCAGTCAAATATCGGTCAATTTCACCAATATTTAAGGACCGATATTTGACACCGATATTTTGGAAAGTACTGATAACCAATATCCCACCTGGAAATCATATGGACATCACTGATATGAACTGCATAACTTAGGGTTAGGCTATAACTATGAATTACTATGTTAGGAAAATTTTATGAAAAATCTATGAACATGTAGGTATGATGAAATGGTTATGTTTAGGCGACTTAAGACATGAATGCTTTTAATTATGCATAATTAGAATCACATAGGGTTAGAATTTTGATTTCGCATTTTTGCATGTTCTTGTTTGATTGTTGCTTTAGGATAGAGTCAATTATTTACAGGCCTATCTGGTTTGGTGTTATGCATGGTTAGGCATGAATGATTCATTTCACCATCATTGGTGAATAACATGAAATACTAATAACCTTTAAAGTGTACTCTTAGCATGACCGAAAAATGCTATTAATATGTATAAGTAGTAGTCCCCGATTCATTAGCCCTTTCCGAGTATTGCAAATGGTGGGAGCGGTTATATACCATCTTGATCTTCCAAATGAATTACAAGGTGTTCATAATGTATTCCATGTTTCAAATTTACGAAAGACCTTTTTCGATAAATATCAAAAGGTGCATTTAAAAGATATTAAACTAGATGAAAGAGTGAGATATCAAGAACAACCGGAAAAGGTTCTAGACCGAAAAGAGACTAAGCTACAGAAAAAGAAAATTAGACTTGTCACAGTTCAATGGCGACATCATTAAGGTCCGGGTGTAACGTGGGAACCAGAGGATGAAATTAGAGTCAAATACCCTCAATTGTTTGAAATGGATTCCGGGGATGGAATTCTTTCAAGGGGGAGAGCTTGTAAAACCTCAAAGTCAGGTATGTATATTAATATGTTATT